>JALJVW010000184.1:9165414-9823901 GCA_024865655.1 Emberiza elegans | reverse complement strand
GTTCAAGACGCTGAGGATAATGCATTGTGGGGGCTGAGTGCGCTTTGTGTGGTAAATTCATTTGCCAGGTACAGCACGAGCACAGTAAACCATGATGTTTGTCTGGAATTCATGAATATTCAGTTATGGGCAGCTCTAAGAACCAGACTGAGTTAGGACACAGTAAATGGTAGTATAATTTGTTGGAATAAGCTTGTCTGCTGGAGAAAAACATTTTGAAAGATTTTAGATGTTTGAGTAAAGAGCTGGCAAAGTCTGCAATCCAGTTGCCATCATGAGGTAACCTATCATCGAACACTGGCTCCCAAAACAAAATCTGGCAGATCTGAAGTTTACCACACTATGTCTCCCAGTCTGCTCTCATAGCCTTTCCCTTCCTCAGTCTCCGAGGCTGTGTCGTGTTTTCGTGCAATGCTGAGAAAACTGAACGCTTTGCCAGCGTGCTCCTTACTTTTGGTTATTTTTAAATCTCCACAAAAGCTCCTGCTTTCTTCTGTAGCCAATGCTTCTTGTTTATGGAAGCAGTTCCAATTTATTTTCTATAAGGAAAAAAAATCTACTGCCTCGAAAGCGCTGCAATATCCACATTGTTCTGCATTGTTTTCCTTATAAAAAAGGAATTCTTTGGAGCTGCAGAAGCATTGAGTTGCCTCCACTCACTCTTTTTTAACCCCTCCCAGCTCTCAAACAGTGGCTTTCAAGCAGTGACCTTTCCTTTTTGTGAAGGCCAGCCCGTTATTTTGGGTTGGATTTCCCTGCTGATTGTTCTGCGTTTCCTCCCACGCTGCTCCGCGGCCCAGCCACTGCCGCCGTCCCCACTCCCGGTGGGATAACCAGGGTGACCCCCACCCTGTGCTCCTCCCTGCAGCCCTGCTGCTCCTGGGGGCCTGCGTGTAACCATGGGGAGAGCCAGACCCCTGGCAGCCTTTCCCATCTCCACACGGATGGCCCAAAGCCATCCACTTCTGATAACAGCCACAAATTATAAAATCCTGGCAGCAGTGGCTAGTTGGACACATGGCTATGGCATAACCATCATTCAGGTGCTCAGAAATGCACAACAGCTTTCCAGAACTGCTGCCAAGGAGCTTCGCCCATGGGTGTCACAGGAAGACACACACAAACCCCTGACCTTTCCTGGTGAAACAGCTGATCCACTTCTCTGAATGGGAATAAACACCTCATTCATATTCTGTGACAGCAATTACTTGTCATCCCTGTATATTCTCTTTCTTGTAACAAGCTTCTCCTTAACATTACAAACCTCTTGGAAGGACGTGCAGAACCCATCCCTTTTCTCATAGCACCTCTGCAGGATCTGAACTGGTTTGGGTCACTGTAAAATGCTGAACCCACAAGCAAAAAGCATGAGACACAAGGATTCAGGGTGAGCCTTGAAATCAGTCAAAACCTCTAATGTAATCTTTAAATGGAATCTTGGCTACCTGAAGAAGAGAGGTGCAAAGTCCACCCACTCCAGGGTTTTTTTTGAAACACCCTAGATGCAAAATCCAGATTCACTGTGCTGAAGGATTTCGTCTCAATTTCTAGATGCTGACGCTGATCCTGGCAACAAGTCCTGTCAAAAATAAACTAGGACATCTCAAATACACTCAGCAGAAAAACATGTCCATCTCTAGGACTGCTGCAGGCCTAGGAATCTGGAGCTCTGAGCAGACAGGCTTTGTTTTTAGGAGCAACATGTTCTGCTGCATTCATAAGAAAATGTTCTCAGAAATTTCCGCTCACCAGGAGTTTGAAAGCTCCTTGTTTTGGCCTGATTTTGGGATGTAACCTGAGTGTGAAGAGATGAGATTTCTCGGTGGCTTGTGAACTTGAAGCGCTGCTTTTCAGCCAAAGTCCATCTAGACCCTGCCCTCAACTTGCATGTACAGGACACAGAGACGATAAGTGGAGTTTTCCAGATACTCATGTAATTTTCAAGTTGTTTATATTTCAGAATTCAAACTGAGACAAATTGTATTCCTTTACCCAAAATATTTGTAAAATTTTTTCACTTCTCGTTTCTTTCCCAGTAATTGTTTCCATCTGCCACTGACTGCATGGAAAACTTCAATGTCAAAATTTTAAGAAATGCTTATCTATTTTTACATCTATTTAGTAATTTTACAAACTTCAGATAAAGTAGAAAAAAAAGGTTATTCTAATATAATCTTTTTTCTTGTACTTATTTCATTGAGAGGTGTGATAGGAAGCTGAGATCCTGTGCTAGGCAAACTTTTAATGCACTACACTAACAATATAGATAGAGCCTTGAATAATTGGAAAAATAATAAAATAAGCGGGCACAAAAAGGAGAAAATGACCCTCCCACCAAACCTTTCAACACTGGCAAATACTTGCTGTGTTCAGAAAACAGAGTGTGAGATAGAAGGAAGGTGACAAAAAGGAGAAAAAACAACATCTAAAATTTCAAAATGTTTCCTGAAGATCGAAACAAGACGAAAATTCAAACTTAAGGAAAATATTTTGGTGCACCAAATATTTTTCATATAAAAGTCTCTGTTTTGCAGGATAAATGTTTAAGACACAAACGTTAGCCATCTCCAAGAGCAGCAGTAAGTGAGGCAGCAAGATGGAAAAGGTGTCGTGGCAAATTGCCTTGGCTCCCTCTAGAGTGCTGCACTGCAATGAGCTGGCCCTGGTCCCGGAAGCAGCAATGCCACATTTGTGCTGTGAGAAATGCAAGGTGCTCAGGCCTGGGAAAAGCCCTCTTCTGGTGTCCACACTGCCTGTTGCAGAAGTGCTTCAATACCTCACTTCTCACTGCATCCAGACTGAAACATTTCCTCATCTCTATTTCTGCTTAGAGGGAAATCACTTTTTCCTCCTTGTGAGTAATTTGGGCTACAAAGGCAGCAATGAATATGCTACCTAGTAGGAAAAAAGGAAATAAATGTGTGTAAGTGGCTCTCCTGCTATTTGTGTGGGCTTGTGTGTGCCTGAGCACAGGCAAACATAAATACACACATATCTTATACCCACAGAATATTTGTGTGTGCTCAGTGGCTGGGTTCCAGTGCAACCACAAACACCCATGCTCATTATAGGAAAATGTGTGCTTCTTACTTGAAAACTCTCTGAAATCTCTAAAAACATAAAGGCACCTGCCTCACACAAAGCATCTCCCCTGAGCTCGTTTTATCAAGCAGTGTTTATACTTGGAGTGTACGTGACACTGCTCACTTGAGACACCATTATTCAGAAGTCTTCCACAGCTTATTCCAAACTATCTGAAAAAAAAGTATTAACATCCTTCTTCAATCAGTCTTTTAGCCAGTTCTTAACACATCTCCTCACCCACTCATCGATCCCTCTCCCCAGAGCACTTCTATTCATCCCACTAATGAGAGGCAGATTGATTTCTGTCATTTCACCTTCCACTGCCTTAGTGATGCACAGCTCGTTCAGAGGGAGGACAGTCACCCTGTGCTGGCAGTGACAGAGAAGCTCAGTCTCAGATGACACGGATGCTCTGGGTTGTTCAGAGGGAGGACAGTCACCCTGTGCTGGCAGTGACAGAGAAGCTCAGTCTCAGATGACACGGATGCTCTGGGTTGTTCAGAGGGAGGACAGTCACCCTGTGCTGGCAGTGACAGAGAAGCTCAGTCTCAGATGACACGGATGCTCTGGGTTGTTCAGAGGGAGGACAGTCACCTTGTGCTGGCAGTGACAGAGAAGCTCAGTCTCAGATGACACGGATGCTCTGGGTTGTTCAGAGGGAGGACAGTCACCCTGTGCTGGCAGTGACAGAGAAGCTCAGTCTCAGATGACACGGATGCTCTGGGTTGTTCAGAGGGAGGACAGTCACCCTGTGCTGGCAGTGACAGAGGGAGGACAGTCAGATGACACGGATGCTCTGGCTTGAAAGGAAGTTGGGGCTATTCTGATTTACACAGATCTCTAATGATGAGGACTTTTTGAGAGCTAAAGCTAAATAACAAACTGATCAGAGCTTCCTGGCAGCAGGGGTCTTTGTTTTGAAATGAATGACTGTCTTTACAGAATCTGAGATTATCTGCTGAGCGATTACATACCCACACACATGGCAAGAGACGTGCACCTTCCCTGCACCCCCTGTCAGTGTCAGTGTTATTCTCACGTGCCCAGCCACCTCCGTGGGCCCACTCCAGACATGAGCTAGGAGAAATGCAGCTGTTGAATTACAGGGAAAGTTAAGGAAGTGATGTGGAGGGCACATCTTTCCAGCAGTTCAAAGACTGTTCAAACAGTTCTGCTTCTTCTGCCTGTCTGTCCCTCTCACCTTTTATTTTTTTTTTTCCATTTAGGCTTCAATGTCTCTCTCTTTTCCCAGGGGTACATGCTAAAGGAAGTTCAACCAATCATCAGGCTATATTCCATGTTATATCAGGCCATTTCCATGGCATTCCAGCCTTACTTGAAGAGATGATGAATTTGATAGCTTTTGGCTAGGCTCTATCACTCCAAATTCCCCCTTTTTTTCCACTTTGCACTTATGATTTGTGATGGACAAATCTCAAAAGATTAGAAACTTGCCTTGGATAAGCAACCCTAGGTTTGAAGTTTGCATTTCAATTTTCAGCAATCGGGGTCACTGCAACAAGCCTACGAATTACCTGCCTCAGATTCATGGGATATGAATGACCAGAGACGTGGGCATACTTTAGGAAGAGGAATAAGCTGTTAGCTGTATTTCCAGCTAACATAGCTACCTTGCCCCAGAATCAAACAGACCAAGGGGATTTATTGGTTTTCACTCGCATTAGGGGAAATGAGAGCTGGAGGCATCAGAGGATGGTTTGACTTTGGAGCAGGACTCAGATGCTGTACCCCATGTGAAGGCTTTACCCTCTGGGTGCTCTGGCCAGACAAGGGGCAGGGGTAGAGATGAAAGCTGTGAATGCTTGTACAGGTGCTGTTCTTTGAGACAATAAAATGTGTGTACCCCCAAATGCACCAGTGACTACGAGGCACCAGTGCTTTCCTCTGGGCTGCAGAGTGCACTCTTAGCTCATCCTGCCTGGAAGACTCTGTTATTGTTACTGTGAACACCTTAACTGTTCTCCACTGATATTTGGCACCACTTTGGAATCAACTTTCCATAGAGATAGATCAACTGCAAAATTGGCCTTGACTGGATTTTATCACTGAGAATGCAGACAGGAGATGAAAATCGGAGTTTAATCCTGTTGCCTGCAGTAGCAAAGCACAAAACAATGCCTATCTGGGATGTAGCATCTCTCTTTTTATTTATCTATTGTATGTCTGTGTCTGAGACAAGTATGTTCTTGTTCTATTTCCAAACATCACCTCTGATGAACAAAACAAATGTACCTACTTTTTTTGGTAAGGTTTTACATCAGTTAAAAAGAAATCTGGCTACAGAATACAGAAGGGTCTGACTAAAACTAGGTGGAGGGTTGATGGAATTTTGATTTGTCAAAAAAGTTCTCATCAGGGAGCTCTGAGGGTTACAAGCAGAAGACAAAGCAGTTCCCAAGTTTTTTAGCTCAATTTTTGCAGACCTGAGGAGACTAGCTGTAAGCATTTTGGGGCAGGAGCTGGGTAAACATGACTGATATTGGCTGCAGGTATCTAAAATGGCGACTCAAAGGAAATAATTTCTCCAGTGCCAGCAAAATGGGTGCTGAGCTCTTTGGAAGGGCTGACCTGAGAGAGTGGTACAAAAAACAAAATGGTTTCCTCCAATGGGTGGTACGAGGCTTGGGGAATGAATGTTTGTGGAGCACTCAGCCCCTGGTATGAGAAGGTGCTGTACAAGTTCAAAGTGTTATTGTTATGGCATACTTACTCAGCAAGGCAGGGATATCAAAGCTTTCTCCTCCCAGCTGCCTCGGCCTTATCTCAGGGAACTGCTGGTGGGTGCTGATGGCTCCCAGGGGCTGCTGGTGACAGAGGAGTGAGGGCACTCACTCCTTGCAGAGCTACTCTGGGCGCCTCCTGCTCCTGCCAAGGCTCCAGTTCCTCCATGCTGCTGTTTGGTTCCCAGAGAAAGCCTGGAATGAAAGCACAGAGCTCTGACGCCTGGCTAATGGAGGCACTCAGCCAAGGGCTTCCACTCGCCACTGCTACAGTGGGAAATAATTGATACAAATTGCTTCAGGCATTCAAGGCTGCTGGTCCTTCCCACAGGCTATTTTTAGGCCAAATTAGGCAGATGAAGTGATACCAGAATTTATTTGGGTACACTCAAATGTGTGGGCTTTTTTTTTTTTTTTTGTGCTTTTTAAAAAAATGCTTTTCTTTAGATTTATAGCAAATTTCTGAATTACAAAAAGCAAATAAAGGGATTTTTTTTTTCCCCCCCTCTCCTCTACTGAGTGATGTTCAAGCACTGAAAGACTTGCTCACAGCAACACCACTTCAGGCTGATTGCTGGGGAATTTCCTCTCAGCACCTTAGACACAAAGCAAATAACAGAATATGAAATAACACATATTCTTGGCATCAGGCTGCACCATAGCTCCTCTGGGTCTGTCACAAAGCAAAGGCTACCAACCCACTCATCAGAAGATAAAATACAATTAACTAATTCATTATATAAATATTTTGGGTGGGGAGATATGAATTGGCTTATCTCTATATTGTTATCATTATTATTAGCTGCTGTTTGCTAATATGGAGTTTTTCAAAGCCTTCTTTCACATTGAGGAGCCCAAATTCCCATGTTAAATCCCATCCTAAATTTTATGGTGATAGCTTTCGTAAGCTACTGGGGAACACAGGCAGGGAGGGAAGTCTAACTGGTGAGATAATATTCATGGCTGTTATTACCAGAATTTATGGACAAGCTGTTCTGTGCTATTTGAATATAATTCATACATTTAGGCTAAGGGGAGAGCTATAAGTATGCTCCAGAAAAGCCCCAACCTGTGCAATGTTTTCCCAGATAAGGAGCTACTGTAACTACCATGGAAAAAGTAATTAATACTTTCCAATAATAACTTAAAAGTCTGGGGCAGAAAAACTTAAAATATCATCAGCTTCTCAATATTGATCTGCTCCAAGTTGCATTTACTTTAGACAATCCAGGCTGTAACCTTACCTCAAAATACTGAGTCATAAAAACTACTTACATGAACCAAAGTCCCAATCCATTGAAAAAGTCCTTTGAAGTGTAGTTTTTAAACATAAAGCCTTCATAAGGTGCTTGCCCTGTTTCCTCCCCTGACAGGGTCTGTAGTTCCTGTGAATTCCTGCCTCATCACCCACTTTCCTGGCTCACATCTAAGCACCAGACTCACATTTTATCTCCACCTGAGCTCTGCAGTGAATCTCGCCACAGCATCTCTTTAAGCAGTACCAGCTGATGGTGCTGAGTGAGATTCACTAACTTCAGCCTGTAAAAAGCAAAAAAAAAAGAACAAAACACAATATGTGTTAATAATACATTTTCAGAGACTTGAAGGAAACATTAGCAACTGCTCTCTACCAAGACAACAATCCATGAGGAAAATACTGAGCTTCCAAAATGGCAAAAATGATACTTTCACAGGCGCAACATCAAGGGGGATTTGTGCTCTATCCTTGTCTGTAGCACAGATAATGGATTCTTCAAATCCCTGTCTCTCAGCAGCTTCACAGCAGGACATCCCTGCAAGGTCACTAAAAGCTGGATCTCACAGAGAAAAGTCACTTCTCCACAGTCTTTCAACAAGTCTTTGTAAAAAGGGACAATGCAGCAGAGGAGGGAAAGGAAACTGCTATAAATATCTGAAAGGGTCAAAATTAAAAGAAAGTTGGAGTTTATCTACAATATCTTTGTGTTGGCACTAGATATTCAAAATTTTCTGACTTTTCTAATAGAAATTACTCCAAAGGAGTAAATGCTTTTCTTCAGTCTCATTTTGTCATGCCCATAAACATACCAGAGATGAAAGGTACCTGGCTGAATTTGGGTAAAAATAGACGGGATTTTGAAAAGCGGGAAGAAATGCCTGGGAAAAGTCACCTACATATGGTCTTAATCATGCCAATGGATAACCCCCACATTACCCTTTAAAAGGTCATCTGATAAACATCAACATTGGGCTTTTCTCACAAACCCAACACCTAAAATGGCTTCAGGCTACTGTAATATGGCATGAGAAGTTAAATTGGAAGCATATATTTGGTAATAGCACCTCTGAGAGGGAGCCTTCAAAAGCCTGAGCCCCCATTAAAGGATTAAAGTCCAGCACACATATCAGCAACTGCTCTCCATCCAAAGAGAAACAGAACAGGAGACAGAAATCAGCATTTTGTTCTGATTAGCTTCTTTGATTGATCTAATGGCTTAATTAGCTTTTTTTAAAGACATTGCTGCAAGCCTGCCACTGAGGGAAGTACTCTAAAGAATCCCACTATGAAGTAGAGATTTCAAGCTCTCCCTTATGTCTCGTGGGTCTGGTAGTGACCTTTCCAGAACATTTGGTGGTGACACACACAGAGAATAAACCAGTCTCCAAGCAGGTGGTAGTCTTGGGTGCAATTGTTTTCAGGGATACCAATATCCAAGTTACTGACTTCGAGGTAAAATCATTCAAGGATAAGAATGGGGTCATTAAATACTTCTGGAAATGTGCTAATTCTGTATGAAACAATGCAAGATATATTAAAAAAGAAGCAGGGATAATTAGTCAGTACATTCAAAAGCACTTCCTTATTGTTTGGGCAAATTTCCCTTCTGGAAGCAAACCCATTCAATTTTCCCCGAGTGCCAACATTTAGAGGTTATCTGCCCCAAAAGCAAATAGATCAGATTGTCCAAGAAATGAGGATGAAGGCAAAGGACACACCCTAAGGATTGAAGACTGGCTGAGAAATTGGAGAGTTTAAGGGAAAAGAAATTCTCTGTCTCAAGGTCACTGATGATTTTAAGATGTATTTAAATGGGGAAGAACACTCCTAACCACAGTTTTTTATACTTTTGGTTTTTCTCTTGCTCCTGACTCAAAGTTCAGGGCAGCTCTCCACTTTCCAAGTAGAGCTCTGAGTTATGCTCTGGCACTTGTGTGTTTTAAGAAAGGATAGATGGAAGTAAAATTTTGCTCCAATTTTGATAGCCTCTCACAGCCAGTCAGAAAATCCTCTGCACATGGGTTTTCATGGAATCCCCTATTTGTTTCATCCCAAATTCATCTTTTCAGTTCAGAAATCAGGAAACAAAATTTCCTCAGTGCTGGCTGTACAATTCTTGCCCAAGAACTGATGATCAGGCTCTGCACTCCTTTTAGCAGATTTCAGGATTTGTGGGGGGTACAGCCTTAATTTCTGAATCTGTCACAGGTGAGCAAGGCATGACAGAAGTGGCCTTGCCTTCAAACAGACACGGTGACTTTGAACTCCTAAATTTTCTCTCTCTGAAGTCCAAAGTTATCCTCATGGGGTTTCTCTCCTGTATTCACGAGAGCAGTAGAGTGGCTCAATGAAATTTTCTTTCCCACCTCCCACTGAAGAGGGACATTTCTGAGCCCATTTTCCCCAGTATTTCCGTGTTTAACAGGTCTCACCCCCATGGACTCCTATCTCAAGAGCATACAAGCAGGAGCAGGCTGCTGCAGCAGGAATCCAGAAGCTGGAGCTGTCAAGCAGAGCCTTATTAGATACCAAAGGGACTAATAAAAGAATGGGTGTTGGTTGTATTTCTGGCAGGGATGGCTGCTGAAAAGTCTGGAGTGAAGGATCCGAGACACCTCAGCCCCCAGGTTCCAATGGATGTGTTTCCAGTCGATCAATCTCTCCGTCTTTGTGCCTGAGCTACTTCCCACTTCAGGCCTCTGACAGCTGGACAAAGCAGGGTTTGAGCTGTGCCTTGCTCTCAGTGAGTGTGGAGAGATGGTTTCAGTCTGACCTTGCCAAGTCAGGCCCAGCCTTGGGGCGTTTGCTGAGCTCCAGGGAAGATTTTCCCACTGAATCACAAGTGGCACAAATGAATTGTGTCCCCAGCAATGTGCTGGAGTGCTGCAGTGACAAGTGTTTGGGGAGACAGAAACCTACCTTGTGATCTGCAGAGCCTTTAGCTTCAGAAAGCACAGGAAAATACTTATATAGGTTGATTTGGTGGTGGAGGGGATTGTTAAAAGCTAATTATAATCTGAGAAACAGAAGGAGTATATTTAAGCACACAGTGGACATATTCATGATTATCCTTCTATATTACAGAGATAAAATTTGGCAAGAGCAAACGTGGGCTTTGTTTGGCTTTTTGTCCTCAAGTTCTCACATTTTCTTAAAGACCATCAGATAATGAGATGTAGAAGCACAGATACAGATATAACATGGTATAGCAATGAACAGAATACAATACCAGACAGGAAAAGCAAATCTTCTACATTTGAACACTTTTGTGCATTTTTCCTCTCTACTTTTTTTCTCCTGTTCTTAAAACAATAAAAAACCCATTCAAATAATGGCAAACTCCCTTCAGGATTTCACCCAGGATTTCCATTCCATACAACAATAGCTTCCCTCCCTCACTTGTTACCCTGCCCTCTGTTTCGTCCCTCTAGTCAGAATTGTTGCTGTGCTAAATAATTAAAATGTCACTGGCCTTTTCCTGATCACTTTTCACACCTAGGACTGTTTTATTTCATAGATTTCCCTGGGTATTTTTACTTTCCTGAGAAAATATTTTGCATGAGTGTGTCATATGTTAATGATAAATATAATGGCTGATACTTCACAGAATCAATAATGGGCCTTTTAAGATATTGCAGAGAATTTCTGTTCTGCTTTAAGTAGCAACTCTTCCATAATTATAATGATGACAACAACTACAGCAGCAGCAGCAACAACAACAAGAATAATAATAATATTCTCAGTCCTCTACCAATGTACCAACTTGTGTCAGAGATAGAGAGGGATTAATTCATCATATTCATGTCCTCCTTTCTCTACAGGAGAAGAAAAGGTGTGACAACAAATCATGCTTCAAGACCTCCTCCTGAACCCTCTTTTCAGCTGCCCATAGCTCATATTTGGGACTAAACCAGGGCAAGCAGTCAGGCACCTTACCTTGTACTGCTCAGTACCAATCTGGCTCCACATTTCTGCATTTTCTGGTAATGCTCAATCAGGCACGATTGCAGAGGGGAGCCTGGAATGAGTAAGAGAAAAATGAGATGTCAAATCTTACAATTAGAGGATTTAGCAAAGCGTGTAAATAAGTTATGGCATTGATATCCTGACAGATTGCTCAGCCAGAGGACTGGAAATGGAAAATGAAAAGTCTATTGATTAAATAAATTAATTTTTAAATCTAAAAGTGGTTTTAGTAGATTAATGTCCTCTTACACTGAATCCAAATTTTTCTCCCTTAGGCAAAGCCTCAACTTCTACACATGCTCAAGTTCTCCACCTTAGCCAGTCAAGCCTTTTTTGCTTTACACAGGGGAAGCTGTGCCGCTGATTTCAAGAACCACAGCGTGTGCCAAAGGCCAGGAATCCCAGATTATCCTACACAAGGCAGTTCCCAAACTGCCTCCTGGCACATTGAACAGCGACATGTTCAAACAGAACAGTGCGAGGGAAAAGCCGAAGGAGCCCTTGTTGGTTGAGCACGCCCGTCCATGTGTTCCCAGCAGCTCCTGTGAGAGCCTTTCCTGGCACACTCCTCTGCTGGCCCCTGAGAGCTGGATATCGTACTGTCAGAAACCTGCTGGCCCACACAGGGCTGCTTCACCAGACTCTGTTGGGGGAGCAGGAAACTGCAGCCCTTTCTGGGACTGTTCTCTGCAGCAGATAACTCAGACCAACCTTCGGTAGGGGGAATGTGGGCTCAGCAGATGCAGGTTCCAGGTCCAGGCCTGTTGCTGGTCTCCTGAACAACATCAGACAGGTCATTTCATGCCTCTGTATAATGCACATAATGATACTGAACTCTGTGAAGTGCTTTGAGTCTCACTGGGAGAAAAAGTCTGTAACCGCCCCCCCCCCCCCCCAGTATTTAATGAATAATGAATTGCAGGGATGACAGTACATTAAATGTGTAACAAAAACCCATTTAAAATCTCAGTGCATGGCAAGTTAACAAAACATGGGTGAACTGGAGGCTCAATTCTCATAATTCTCTCACTCATCCAATAAAATGGCTTTTTGAAGTCTGGACAAGTGAAAATGGACTTACTAATTGCATCGTGTGCATTTCTAGATGGAAAGATTAATCACAGGAGCCAGGTAGGGGTTTTTTTGGCTCTTGATTGATTTAGTCTAGGTGGTCAGGGACATTAGTAGGATGTATTAGTGGGAATCACTCAGCAATACCAGTTCTGTCTGAATCAGATAAGAAAAAATTAGTTTTTTGCTCTTTCTGGGCTTGATCCTTTTGCAGGTTCAGCTCTTTCAAATGTGGATCAGGTTGATCCTAAATCCACTAGGCCGTGTTTTACTCTGGAGCCACTTTTCCTACCTGATGACTTAAGACTTGGGAGTGGGTCTGTCTGCCTGCTCAAACCCAAGGTGGGAGAGAAGATGGCTGCTGGGATGGGATTCTCCAGGAGCTGAGCTATTCCAGCAAACACACAGAGCCCAAGTGCTTTGTGTGTGATCTGGCTGTGTGGAGGGTGGGTGCCTTTCAGTGTGCTTTTACATGTGGTTTGGCCATGCTGAGGCTGTTTCACAGCTTGCTTTTACATGTGGTTTGGCTGCAGCCAGGCTGTTTACATGGAGCTTGGCTGTGTTGTACTGAGCTCTGCATGTTTGGGATTATACTACTCCTGCACTAAGACAGTGCAGGTCTTAATTCTGGAGAACAATTTTGATAAAGTGAGAAGTCAAACCCAGCCTGGCACTGCTCCCTGCAGCACCATAATAAAAATCCTCAAGCACTGCAGTGCCCCAGCTTCCCCACCACAGCCAAAGCACTGCTACCCTAACTCCTGAAGTCGAATATTTTCTGTTTTAGAGGCAGGGGATTAGATGCAAATCCTTCCTTCCATTTCAGAGCTGGGATCCAAGTGAGATGGCTTTCAGCCACATCAGCTGCTCCACCTTGGTGTGGGTTGAATGTATAGTCAATAATATATTACATAAAGAATGAGAATTATTAAACTTTTTCATAACCAGCAATCTATAATCAGTATTTCTCCAGGCAGTTTTAGCTGCATATATTTTAAGTGACAAAACTCCCTGAAATTGTTATTCCTGACCCACACAAAACATGCTGGCAAACTTGAATGAGTAACTCTGAGGTATAAACGTGCAAGTGTTTTGAAGCAAAGATTCCAGCGTGACTTTTGTCTAACGTTAGCTCCTTTTGAAACATTTGTCCACAGACTGGCCCTTTACAAACTGTAATAACTTGTGTCAGTGTAGTATTAATCAAGCTAATTCATTTCAGAGAAATAGGATTATTCACTAATTTTTCAGTCTCGCTCTTCTCTCCCCTGTACATCTCTGGTTTTCATTGCCTGGATCAAAATTCCCACTGCCTGCAATTTTCTTGTTTTATGCTTCCAATGGAAGATAGAACAAAAACCTTCCAGGCTTCCAATCACAGAGCTGCCAGTGCTGTTCTAATATTGATTTTCCTTCCTTTGATGTGCAGTAACTTAGATTTACATGGACACAGGTTTTATATCAATTGTCTCATAACTTGTCTTTACTTTTGCCTGTCAGGTCTCAGAGGAGACAAGGCTGGGAAGGAAAGCAAAGGGGGAATTACAGTTATAGTGAATTCGCTTCCAAGAATTCACCTAGAGTGACAGATATAATTTCCAGATGCTATTGCAGGACTTAGCAACTTAACAAGGCATTAGATGTCATTTAAAACTTTTAATTTCATACCAGGGACTGAGCTGCAAAAAGAGTCCAACAAGCAGAATACTGTAATAAAGCAGAGCAAATGCTACTCAATGAGCAAGTTTTCTAGAAACAAACATGCTCTGCAGGTGAATTAGAAAAGGCAGAACAAACCCTTTCACCTTTGGTCAGTTCTTGAAGCAGCAATCTTAGTGAGTCATCAGAAGAAACAAATATTTTCTCAGTGAAAATGTGAAGGAAACACTCCAGCCATTAATGCTTTGACACAGAGCATTTGATATTAAACATTTTTAAAGGCTTGGCTGTAGTTGCTTTTGAAATTGGCCTTTTGGTGAAAGTGTTCTGCATCCAGTCCCACTGCTGGGACCTGGATGAGAGCTGCATCTTCCAAGGAAGTTGAGTGACTGAGCACAGCATTGTCTGGATGCCACTGTATTTTACCTTTTGTATTTTCTCACACCTCAGAAAACTTTGTAGAACCTCCCTTTCCTGAGTTCAGAGTGGATTTGCAGAATTTCCTCTCCCAGACTGGAAGAAAAATGAAAAAAAAGTTTAGAGGAACGCCTTACTTAATACCATCAAATAAAATTTTTGATGATCTAAATGCATCTCTTTTGGTTTCAGAATTGAGATTTTTTTTTTTCAGTTAGCATTTGTAGAACAATAACAATTTCAGTTCAGTTTTCATAAACAGGTACAAGAAATCATAATAAAAAGTATTTTCATTGAAATGATGATATGCTTCCAGTAGAAGAGATGCCCTTCAGATCACTTTCTTTTTTTTTTTTTGTTTTGTTTGGTAGGGTTCATGACTTGCTGTGTGATGAGGGGACACTGGAATTTATCAGCTTTAACCACATTTCATTTATCTTTGGGATCATGCTGTAAACAGCCCACATAGAGACACCCAGGCCATCACGTGGACTCGTAAAACACAGCAAGTAATACTGGCGAGGAAACCTGTGCAGTCCTCTCACACCAAATTCCTGCTGAAGGCTCTGAAGATAACAGTCAAATTAAGCTGTTTCTTCTGCTCAAAAATGTACTAGCACCGTTGGAGGCAGAAAGGCTCAGTATTCCCTGGGGGCTCCAGCTATGAGTTAATGCTTTCCAAACCCCTCCACGTGTTGGCTGAAAGGAAGCCAGGCTTTCTTCACCACTGTTATCATATCAGTTTTAATCAGAGTTCAGCATCTGAAGTACAAGGATTTGTTTTCAAATTAACCACATATTGCATCTCTTTGATTGGAAATTTTTACTGCCACTCATTTATTGGATGCTCGGGAGATGGATTTGGAAGTTTAAAGAGTTCAAAATGAAGAGTTTCTGAGTTCTCTCCCAAAACCTAGAACTTCTCATTGTTAAGTTTGTCTCCCACCTAAGAAAAGATAGAAGCCCTTTTAATGCATTTTGGAAAAAAAGTTATGACTTTTCCCTCAAGAACATCATTCCGATCTAGACTCGCAGGAGAGCTGCTGGTAGCAAGCTTGGCATACAGCAGAAGAGCTGCCTAAAACAGAAGCAAAGTTTCTTCACTTTTGCACCTCTTGTGGGTTCTGGTCTTTCCCTTGTAAGTTTCAGAGATAATGAATGAAAACTTGGGCCCTTGTCCTCAGAGTGGATCTGACCTGAGCTGCACTTACCAACACCCGGGATCAGGGCTCTGTCGTGCCGTGCCTTTGCTGAGAAGGGATGCAGGGAACGAGGGAACCACAGGCAATGCTGGATCTGTCAACAAGGAAAGGAAAAAGAAGATGAGAATGAAGAGCAATTTCAACCTTGGGAGAATTGGCATCCCTAATCCCTGACAGAAATAAATGAGGATATTGCCTTTTCCATGCACTGCTGAGACACAGGCTGAACTGGCTGCCACGGCATTTCTCCACAAATAACAAACCCATCCAGGCAGGGGAAGCCACTTATGCAAACTTACCAGAAGCACAAAAAGATTATGTTTGCCTCTCCTTCTACCCAGCCAACCCTCCTGCTGGACACAACAGCTCTGCACACCCACACACAAATACATGTTGCTGCTGAGAGAATGTATCACTGAATTCCAATAATCAAACATCCCCAGCATCAGAAGTGCAGCTCACCATGAGCTGGTGTTTTGCACTGACCACTTAAAATGCTATAAAGATACTGAATCCTGGGAGCTCGGGAAAAAACCCCAAAGGTGCCATGTCAGTAGATGAACTCAAACTTTAAGAGCTTTTCCTATTATTTTTCTACTCATTAATGGTTAGATTCAGTCTGTATAGAAATGACTCCTTTCCTAAGTGCAGGAACACTGGGGCCTGCCTAACCTCGCTGGAAAACTCCTGAGGCAAAGCAAAGAGGAAATCTAGGTGAAAAAACCTGCCTGTGGCAGTATATCCCACTGGAAAATTCAGATTTCACATCTGCCTTGGTTGGCTTATAAATAAAACAATAAAACCAACTCAACAGTTTGCTATCCTAGTCTTACCCAGTTGCTTGTTTTAGAAATTCAACAGCATTAATAGAGACGATTTTTTGACTGCTGAAGAATACTTCCCATGACTTACGCTGGTGTGCACTCGAACAAGAACTCTGAACATAGTCCATGTTTGAGGCAAAGAGAAAAATGTAAGTGCTTTAAATCAAAGCCGTGCTTTGATTTAAAATTCATATATAGATGGATTTTTAATTTGTGAAAGCCCTAGACAAGATGCAACATGACCCTCCACAGAATTGTTCTGAGGCCTCAGTGGTGAGCTCCTGATTACTATGGTTCCCATGTTGCATCCAATTTCAGTGCAATTTTGAGTGTGGCTTTCCAGCAAAAATCACCATCTCAGCAGGTTATCCTGAAATACATCTTAATAAATCACAGCCAGTATTGAGACTAAAAGGGGGAAGAGAAAACTTATCACCAAGCTGTAACCAGTAGCCTTGAAAATGAAATATTCCTGCTAAGTTCCCACTAAATTTTCTCCTGTGACCAGGCTACATTGAGTAGATAAGGGAGTCATTGCTTCAATTGGATTAAATAGTTGCATCAAATTTGGTTTACATTCTAAAGAGCTAAAGAAAATAGCTGTCTTTTTCATTAGCCATACAACAAGTAGATTTCTCAGCTGGATGTCTTGCATTTCTCACTCCTCAACAATTTAGCCCTAATATATCATCCTTTCCTCCTACTTAGATATGATTTTAATAATTTACCAATTTAATTAATAATTGTTTGATAATTGTCCACATAAGCTCTGTATGGAGACAGCCAACCCTCTTCTGAAATCTGGTTTTAGGCTGTACCATAGTCTTGGAGGATATGGGGCTTTTCCCTCTCACAAGAAGCAGGAGTACTTTTTCTGTCCCTGTGGAAGTGAATAAATGCACAAAGGTTTAAAAATGTCCTCTTTTGGTCATTGAGTGGTTTATCAATGCAAGATTTAACTATAATAAAATATTTGAGACTGCTCAGTTTTGGGCCCATCAGACTTGTGGGGACTAGTTAGCATCGGCACTGGAGGGCTTGGGTCAGGGAAACCTTAGGAAAAGCCAAAGCCTGCATTCACAGAAAGGTGAAAGGAGCACCTTTTTCTCTTTCCCACTTTTCTTCACTTTATAATCTTCTCTAGATTCACATGCAGAAGTGTATAAGCTGTAGATTCTTTTGTCTTGCCAAAATCTGTTAACAGAAGTCTATTGTGTGTGTAAATATCCTATCTTTTAAGATATACTATTCAAAATTTCCAGGAAGTAAAGCAAGGAAAAGAAAAAGGTTGCTTTTCACAAGCAAGGACTGGAAGACATAAAATTAATTGCCAATGTTAAGTAGAGGTGAGTCCACATAAGTATGATGGGCCCAATCTTAGGGGTAGGTCACAATTCCCACATTTTAGGGTTAAAAGGTTGCATTGATAAGCAACTCCATATATATGTAGTTAGGAGATAAATGACAAAAACAATCCTTGGAATTTCTAGTTCCTGGGCCAGGACAGAGTCCAGGCTGTCAAAAGGACTCATGGTACAGCCCAGTCTGGGTTTTACAGGCCCAGACTGGGTCTGTTAACTTGGATCCAGAGAAAACAGTAGAGGCCAGGATATGTAGGTGGCCTGTTCTGATGGAAACATTTTCCCCACTGCTGCCACATTAACAATCTCTTCCTGAGTCAGATAGAAATGTCCCGCCCTCCCTGACCCATCCAGTCTCCTGGACAGAATTGTCCTTGGCATATTCCTTGCTGCCCACCCTTCCTGATTTCCTCCATGGAATCCTGTGGAATTCTCAAGAACCCTGTGAAATTAAGGCAAGGACTCCACAGGAGACAATTTTGCTGACTACACTGACCTTTTATAGCGCCAGAAACAAGTCAGCTTAATGTTTTTTTTCTTTCTCCCTCCCTGGACATGAGCCACTCCAGAGCTTGTATCTGAATATTTGGTTCTCATGTATATTTATTTACTTAGGAGTGGCATTCCTATTTTTATAGCTTTGAGTTTTTAATTTTCTTGTTAGCAGCATTAACAAGGTTCATAGCATATAAAGCGAGCTGTGGCATTTAAAAAATGTTGGTCTAATGTAACACCAGCCTTTTTTTATATACATGTTCAATGGCAAACTCCTACTGACAGGCAGAATGCATTTCTATGTCTGGGCAAGTTTATAGATGGTGTTCCCACCTCTGGGCCATAAGGTCACAAATTTGTTTCTGATTCTATTAAAGAAACACTCAGCAATGGTAAGTCTGTGTGCTTCTTTTCTTTCTTACCCTTTCTTTTTTAATGAGGGGGACTGTTTTATAAGATCCACAATCTTAAAGATACTCCAAGGAATCTGTTGACTGCTGGGCTTTTCACCCCTGTGCCCTGACCAAATAGCACTGGCTGCAGATTTGAGAAGCTTTGCCTGTTAGCAGTCAGATAAGACAGATTTTGGAAAATGTTGCATGACTGAAAAAAGAACAGACATCGTCCCTGTCATCTATCCGTGTGTCTGCCCTGGTTTCGGTGGGGTTTTATGGGATTTACCTCTGCACCGAAGGGATGTGCAGAAATTACAGATTCACAGTACCTGCTGGTGCTCCTCTTTCCTCAGCAGATCTTCGGTGTGACTCTGAGCATGTCCCCAAAAGGCTTTGCTGCCTGGCCCTGTGCACCTGTGGGATGGAGGGAACAACATTCCTCCCTTCCCTGCCTCTGCCTTTTTGCAAGGTTTCAGAGGCAAGGCAGGAGAGATCCATAAAGGCCTTTGCAGCACACACAAGAATAAAGATATTTACTGAACTCGTGGCCAGGACAAGCAGAAAGGTGAATCAGAGGTGGCTGCTGCGCCCTAGGAAGCAGCAGATCTATTTTTTCTGGGAGTTAGTTTAGGTACGTTCCCCTTTACGCCATGCGGTGGCTCCAGCTGCAGTTCCTCAGCAGAAGTATCACCGCCTCACAGCCAGCCTCGTTCAGCAGAGAGGAGCCACAATCCCGCCTGGCCTCAGCCATGAAATCCCTCCATGCTGGGACACACGCTCTGGGCGGCTTTGGGGCTACAAACATACAGAGCTCATTTCTCATGCAGAAATGAGCAGGGGACAGCAGAAAGACCGAGCTGATGGGGTGAAATCAAGAGCATGGGAGAGAGAGAATGCTGGTGAGTTTGGAGGAGGGACGGAGGATAAACTCAAATGTCTGCTGGAAGAATTCCAGCATCATCCATTACTGTCCCATTACTTTTGGGAAGGCAGTCCCAAAAAAGCAGAAGGGCAAGAAGTACAGCCTTTTCTGTAGGATTCTTTGGCTTATGGTGGTTAGCAGGATCAAGGCTAGGTATATATGCCTCCACTGAAGGGAGATGCCCTGGAATAAAGCAAGGAATTTCTAGGCTAGGGAAAAGGCTGACCATGCTGAAACTGAGCACAGGAAAGAGAATTTGGCTGCAGAGTTTGACTGGAGGACTTCTTGCTACATGAGAGGACTCCAGGTCTATTATTTCTCTAATTTCCTTATGCCCCCAAGGAAGCTTTTGCTGGAAATTTGCTTCCATTTATGGGAGGACTGGAAGAATGAGGGCCAGACTGTGACTAAGCATCTGGCAATCAGAAATAGGGTTGAAAGGAGAGGAAACTGCTCAAGCAGGATCTGACAGTGCTATTCTGCACTGAAAATTAACCCCTGCAAGTGACAGGCTGCCACTGCTGGTCATTCCACGTGGGTATTTCTGCAAAGTGACAGTTCAGAAAACTCTCTGCAGCCTGGCTCCAGTAAGCTGACCTTGCTCTCTGAAAATTGTCATCACCACAGACTCTTGTGGCCCAGCGAACTCCTAACTGATATTTTGTGCAGTATCACCTGCCTCGGATTCTCTCCTCTGTGATAAGGACGGGTCTGGCTACCAACAGCAACACAAAACCATTACTGAACATCTTTGCTCAGAGGAGACATTTCTTCATAACTAGTACTTTCATTTTTCTATGCTGCATTTGGTCAGCTGAAATAGAATTGTTTATGATCACCATGAACAAACTTTACTAGAGCAGTTTTCAAGTCATCTTGCTTCTCCTGAGAAAGGCAAGTTTTCTTTGGCTTTGGAGAAATCTGCAATCTTCTTAAGCTTTTAAAGAATCCTGACAGAAATTCCCTTAAAATAAAGATGTACAGGTAGGGAGCAGGTATGTATCTCCCACAAGCACAGGCAGTCCTCCACTAGAACAATCTACTTCAGTTCCTCTGATCTCTATTGATTCAGTTACTGTTGCAAACCACCTGGACAGTTTACAGCATCAATTCTGTGAGAAAAGCAGAAGCGGGTTTAATGTGTTTGTATTTTGGTCAGAAAAGAATCCAAACCAGCCAGGGTGGCTTGTCCATGAGAGACAGAATTAATAAGCAAGCAGCGATCAACTACTCTGCCGCACATTTAGGCTTTCTACCTTATTAAATAATACAGACACTGTGATTGTTCCAGAAATGCTGGTGAAACGGATTCAAGGTAACGAAGAACCTGTGACTTTTTTTGGGTTTGGTTGGCATCATGACACCAAGAAAGAAGTTGATCGCAGTTTCCTATATAGAAAACCACCAGATGTTTATCTTTCATGTTTATCCCCACCTACAAGAGATAATTTTCCATGAATGCTCTGTGCCATTAGGTATGTATAACAAAAGTGTCCTGCATATGCTAAAACAACAAAGTACAGTGACAAGCACTGTTACTCCTTACTCCCAGAAGCACTCCCTACAGAGCACAGTTTATCTGGCACTGCTGGAACACTTAGGGTGTGCTTCTGGAGGGAGGGATGAGCGCCAGGGCTGCTGCACACATCTGGTTCGGGTTGGCTCCATCAGCTCCCACAGCACACACTGCAAACCCCACAGAAGTGGCTGTTCTGCAGCACAGTAGCAGAGCTGGAGTGTGCACTGGACCAGATCCTCAAGGGGTGTAAATCAAAAGAGCTGCTCTGCAATCAGCCCATCTGCTGCTGCTTGTGTCACCCCTGGTGTGGGACTCCCACGGAGTACAATCACCCTCCACGGCTTCCTTAGAGACAGCCACAAACATGCCCCACACCTGCAGCCCCTCCAATAGCTACCCCCAGTACTCTCAGGGATTCTGTCCCTTCCCTCTGCCCTTTCTTCCCTCCCTTCTTCCCCCCAAAACTGCCATCACTCAGCATTTTGGCCAGGAGACCAATTCTCCAAACTGAAAACATCAAAGCCTATCTCTGGTTAGATCTCATCCCAATCCTCCCAGTCTGTTGACTTGGAAAGTGAATAACTAATAAGGCAGCATGCCATTGTTTTCTGTTTATGATAATGGAAATAAATTGTTGGCTCCAACTCAGGCACTGATTGTTCCTTTGATATCACTGCCAGGAAGCAAAATAAAATGGATTTTTAAAAATCACCTTTCACAGAGTGCCACAGGCATTTGAAAGATGAGCCTTTTTCCATGTCAAAGGCTCTACCAGAAGTGCCAAATACAGGAGAAGAAAAAAAATCCGAATCCCTTACTATTAAAAAACCAACAAAAACAAGAGCACAAGAGAGTGTGAGAGCAGCATTGCCTGGGCAACAGCATGGCCTGGTGGGCTGGCACACCACAGATGTCCTGAGAGTGCTCGTGAGGGAGCAGCAGAGCTGCCTCCATGGTGAGGAGCACTTCCTGAGAAATACAGAACACATCCTTTGCATTCTCTCCCCCAGTAAAAACAGCACAGGTAGGCTGGATGAATTACTCTGTCTGCCTGGCAGCTCTTAAACTAATAATAAGAGACTTTGGGAACCAAAAAGGCAGGGGAGTGCTTTGCCCCAGAACTTGAACCACTCATAAATCTTGCTCATTTGTTTCTTTTGTGGTTTGGGGGTTTTCTTAGGCTACATGAAGCAGCAATTTCATTGTGTCTCCAATCCTCCCCAGCCTTTTGGTACCTTCCCCATGGAATTTTAGGGGCAGGCTTTCAGGCGTTTGAGTTTTTCTCAGGGCGCTCCCACTCCTACCTACCATGTCAGGCATTGGCAGCACTGTGACACACACAACAGGGAGGAGGTTCCTCTTGGAGTTTGGGGCTGGATGCAGATCCTACATGATCAGAGAACGGCACTGTTTGCTTTTCATGACGTGCTGCAGTTTGATTTGGCTCGGAGCGGAGGATGGAGCACAGAGCCAGATTCAGATCTCAGGCCAAACACGGATTTTGGGTTTCAGCTACCAAACTTCATCATGGTTTGGCAAAGCTGTGCTCTCACCTGCTCCCATCATGTGGAGAACACCTGTGATCCACTGGAAAGGAGGTTGCCCGTGCTGTGAGAAGCTCCCGGCAGGAACACCAGACTACGAGAGCTTGCTTTGGCTGGCCCCAGCTGCTGCAGGTGGGCTGGGAGTGCAGAGACACTGGAACATGCTCAGAGAAAAACGGTGCTGTGAAGGGAAGCTGTCAGGAGCAGAGTGCAGCTTTGGGCCTTTCCTTGGTGTCACAATTCTTGGAACCTTTACATTTCTAGCACTGGCACTCACATGCACAGCAGCAGCAGTACGACCTGAGAGCAGACCAGGAGAAATAAGAACTGTATCACTTTCTATAAAAGCCTGCTTTGAAATGATCCCCCACACTGCCTCCAGCCAGCCTTCTTGGCTATCATTTTTGGAAGAACATGATAGAAGACCCTTTTTTCCAAAGCTCAAACCAATACCACAACTTAAATGGCAAAAGATCTGTGTGACAAACAGCGTGGCCTGCTAAATATTAAGGCTGTTGGACGTGGATTTTAGGCCTGTGTTTGGCTCAAAGTGCATCCTTATTCTGCAAAGCATTTAAGCAAATTATTACCTTCAAGGCTGTAGCACAGAATGGAGCAATTTAAATGGGACTTTATGAAGTCCTTATGACATAGGTGCTGTTCTGAACATAAAGGTTTGAAGGGCTCCCACCAAAGTACCCTGGAATAAAGTAAAGACTTTCAGTTGGCTTCAGCAAATATTCAACCAGGTCCTAATTTTTATACTTATTGCTAACTTACAAAAGGATATTTAGAAAGAAAAAAGAAGGAACTTTTTTCTCTCCAGATAATACCATCTACTCTATTTCTGAAAATTAAGGGTGTGATTACTGACCCATAAGTACTTTATGATCACACTTTGGTTTGAACTTTTATGAGTGTATGTAGGTTTACTGACTCTAGCACTGCCCAGTAATTTATTTCCCAGGTGGGCTACGAAAGTCATCTGGAAGAAGGCAAACAGAGTCTAAGGGCTTGCTGTGCAAAGGGGTGATTGTGCTAGCTGGATTTGTGCATGGATGGTTTTGGAAAAAGTTTTCAGAGGAGAGACTAAGTTTTCTAATAAAATAAAACCTTTTCCTTTAACCCAGAAGTAGTGCTTCAAACTCTTATTTCATTGAAAGATTGATGATTGCTATCTGCTGCTCTTTTGAGGATAGAAACTGGGTTCAAAGGCAGCAAAAAGCTATTCAGACTAAAAAGCTGCTGTGACAGAAGTGTGAAGGAGCTCTGAATGTCTCTGCCACCCTGTCACCCTTCTTTCCCCAGAAGACAATCAGCCCCAGGGGCTTGCACAAACTTTCATGCACTGAACAGTGTGACCCAGAGTTGGGTACCCCCAAGGGCAGCACAAAAGTGTCGGGTGCCAGAGGCAGCTGTGCTCAGGGACTGGCCCTTTGCTGGTGGGAAAAGCCGAGTCAGTGGTGCTCACCTGAGGCAGCTGCAGATGCTGTGGCACTCAGCAGGTTGACTCCCTAGCGCTGTTTGAACCCCAGAGCACCGTGCTTTGGGTCACAGCAGCTGGCACACCTGTAAATCCCTTGTGAACATTGATCTGCCTTGGCTGAAGAGACAGAAATGAAACACCAGACCTGAAAATGCAGTCAGCATCCATGTTCTGGCACATGAACTATTAGGGATATTTACAGGGCCCTGGAGACCAAGGTATTACACTGTGCCATGCAAATCCAATATTAAATGAAATTTCTGCTTCTGCAGCTGATGTGGACTCTACTCTTTCCACCCAGCAAGTTCTGGGAATACTTCAATGCAAAGAAAAATCTACTTTGTTCTCTTAAACAATGTCTCTGGCAATATCTATGAAACTTCAGGAAAGTGATTCCCAAGGAATCTCCTCTTGGACACAGCACAGTTCAGATTGCTGCGACACTCATGCTAAAGTTATCTTGGTTTAACTTGAAAGCAGCACCTCCCTGAGGATTCCTCAGTTCTGGAGCTGTGTTCTGGGGGAGCCTGGATTATTTTTAATCTTCTGGACATGTTACAAAGATCAATTTATAGTCTCAGAGAGACGGTAAGGACAAGGGTTTGCGGGCAGACAAAATGGGGGTTGTGAATGGGGATTAGTGAATATTATTATTTCTGATTTTTCAAGACAACTTTGACTTCCTAGCCCTGCTTGCTTCATTTCAGAAAAAAAGTGGTGGGAACTGGTTCAGATGCATGGACTGCAATGCAGCCATGCTCTCTTAGCCCAGCAGAGAGTTTGATCCATACATTACAAGCTGAGCAAGTCCTCACAGCTCTGGACAGGTGCTGTGCACTAAAAAATATAGAAGATAATAACAGCAGAGCTTTCTTTGACTCCCTCTGTCATCATTTTATATTTACCAGAATGAATTATGCCAATGACTTTGTTCCCAAATAACTTCAACATAGGAAGCACCTTGCTTGTAATTTTGAGACATGCAGCTTGATAGCATTTCCCATAGTATGCAAGGCTTCCAATGAAAATAGCAAGGACAGAGTTTGAGCAAAACTATGGTATGTGCTTCCCATAATATTCAGCTATGTATATTTTAAAATTTTCTCTTCATTCATGTTGCAGACCCAGCAGTTCAAGCATGTATCACAGAATACACAGACATCTGCACAGACATGCAGACTGAATCTGTATACATTTCAGAAGTCACAAAAAACAGTGAGCAGAATTTTCTCCAGTTCTACTTAAATGTCACTTAAACCTTAATTAGTACATTCCAATTCCTGACACTTAGAGGGACCTCAGTACAATTGTTCCCTTAATTTTGGCAGATGAAAAGCAAGAACCACAGAGTTATTTCCAACTAGAAGAATCAAATGGCCTAGGTTTGCCCAAAGTTTCACAAACACTTCTGCTACAAAATGCTGGTAATGCCCAGAGTTCCACACTCCTGAATTAAAAGCTCTGCCTTTTTTTTTTTTTTTTTTTAAACTTTCACCATTATTGTTTTCATATCTTTGTAAGCATGGCCAGGACTTTTTAGACTGGATCATTTTCTAGGAATTACAACAAAGAATTTCAACTTTTGGAATAGAGAAAGGGCTTTTTCTTTGGGAAATGTCATTCCTGGAAATGTCATTCACTAGTGTTCTTTCCTGGCAAGTCCTGCGGAATCATTCCCAGTAAGGGCTGAGATGAGGTGACACTGTGCAGGTGGCAAGTCCCCCAGCTGCCATTTCCAACCACACGGGTCCCCTTCAGTTCTCAGAGAGGCCTCAGTGACACAAAGAGACATTTAGAAGCGTGGCACGTCACCAGGTTATGCTGGAATTTCTGTGGGGATTTAGTCAGGTTCTCCAGCTCCACCTGGCCTGTTTGTGTCCCCATGGAGATGCCCAGACTCTGGGGTGGTGGGACAAGGCTGTGCCCTGCCTGGCCTGTGAGCACAGGCACTGTGAGCAGGAGGGGCAGCCGGGTCATTTCCAAAGCTTGCTCCTGATCTGAGCCATGAACCAGAATGGAAATGCTCATGGAGGGGCACCCTGAGTGGGGAGATCTGCTACAGACACACAACAGATGACAAAGGTGCGAGAAACATGCACAAAGAATAAAAGCGACACTTTCAAAACCAGCGTCAAAGCAGGAGCCAAAACAGGATTTGCTCACTTCCTCACCATTGTTTTAGCTAGACTACTGCTACTTCTTGAACTTAATCTTAAATTTTGAAAATTCATAGTCTTTCCTGGACATCTTTTATGCCATGGTTAGCACTCCGTAAAGGTTTGACTGTTAAAATAAACGTCCCAGCTATAGACACCAGTGAAATGGTGAAGTTCTATTCCCCGAACATTTGCAAAGCTTTCATTTTCCCTCTCCAACAAAACCAAGATGACCTTCTCTTCCCCTTCCCCTGAGACTTCTCTTCCTAGGGCCCATGGGGCTTTCTTGGCCTGTCCGAGCCTCAAACCAGAAGGCAGATGGATTTTCAACATGAGCTTTACGGTTACAAGTACCCCCTTCCCACCAAAATACTGAGGATTTCTGTGGTAATTCTACTTCCAGCATTGTCAAAAGCATGCAAAAGCCAGGCTTGTTACATGTGAACACAATTTAAAGGGATCAAAATCCAGAAGGGAGTTTTTTTCACAAAGGCAGAGTTTTACTCAGATATGGTATGTCCAGAATTGGACCCTCCTATAAACTAGTGAGTCTTCTCTTGTGGAGGTCAGTATGTTCTTCAGACACTAAAAACAACAGCCCTTACTCTCTTACGCCATCTCTAATAGCTCAAATACTGCCAGTGGCATTTCAATTCCCTCAATAAGAGCTCTGTCAAGAGCACCAAGCTTTGACTTCAGCTTGGCCCAGCAATCTTTCTTGAAATGATCTTTTACACATTTCACAGACTGGGCATTTCAAGCATCTGTGTCTGCATCAAAGAGGTGCAGACCTCTGTTCATCTAACGAGAGTGAAAACCCCACTACCCCAAGCTGACACGTCACCTCAGAACCTTGTTGGTCTGCTTCAGAAGAATCATTCTTCACCCAGAGCATCAGAAAAGTAATCATGGCTTAAGAGTGCAGAGGTGGTGGCTGGAGCCTATCCAAAATGAGGCCCTGTAGCCCACCTCCAGCTGGTCCTGGCTGGGTCCCCAGGGTGGACCCTGGACCCACTTGCCATGTTTGCAGCAGCTGTGCTCCCGCACTGCCTGCATGGGGGTCCCTCGTCCTTGGCCACATCTGGGGACAGCCCTGCTGCTGCTGCTCCTGGCAGCAAGGCTCAGGCATACCCTTGAGAAAGGCTGTTTGGGATTCCGGCTGCAAAAACAATCCTTTTGCCTTCAGCCCTGGCAGTGGTGCTGCTCTCCATGCTCTGTGCTGCAGGGATGACAGCTCTGTAATTTTCTTATAAAGAAAACACGCTTCATTTTACGCCTGACAGCAGGCAATCCAGGGCCAGCAAATCACTGGCAAATGCTTCCTATATTCATCTCTTCAAGTGTTTTGGCTTTTCTTTTCTTTTAATTTGCCTGGAGGCAGACATTTGAGATAACAGCTGTTATGGTGATATTATCAGTCAATCTGCCTGTCAGAGAATGCCAGGAAAATGCCTGTGGAGAGGACCTCTTGGGTTCTTTGGTTTTAACTGCTCTGGGGCAAATCCACTCCTTTGTCAACACTCTGCTCAAAACATGAGAAGAGAACATCATGGGACTGGTTTCTGCTATGGGAGGATGAAGAAGAAATGCCTTTTCCTGCTGATAGAGCACGGGTTCCCTTCCTGCTCGTTGACCATCTAGAGCAGTCCTTTGGCAGACCATGCCACAGGTTTTTCTTGCTGTTGAGCAGTGTCAGAGGGCCACCAGTGTTATCCCCATGACTCTCTGGTGATTTGCTTGCTGCAGAATAACGAGGGAGACCCTAAGAAACCCCATTAAAAGGGATCTCTAGCCTCCCGTGGAAGACTGCAGAGCTTTCTTGGGTCCAGTTACAGTGTTTGCTGGGGAGGAAAGTTTCTCTGCTTCCTGAGGTGGAGGGCTCCGTGTCAAGAACCATCAACAAATAGGTCTGGAACTCCCTCTGGACAAAGCTGAGCCATCTGCAAGAGGGCCAAAAAGATTTATTGGTTCTTTAGAGAAGATGGCATGACACTACCAGGAAGGTGTTGGCTTGGGAATTATAGCTCTGCACTTATTTTTTCTTTCCACAGAAATACAAGATGACAACCCAAAACTTTGTAGCTTTGGAAACAAACTGGGCTGTGCCCCTATTTGTAGCATTAATGACAAAAAGCCAGTTTTTTCTGTTAGTTTGATGAAACCTGACATGATTTGCACTAGACAAACTTATTCATTATGCTTTGATTGAAAACAATTTATATCTGAAGATCTTAAACTGCTTTACTGACATCAAAACTGTGGGAAGATAAGTAGTCACACCTAAGAAATGACCATGATTCCAAAGAAGCAATGGAATACAGGCATTTTGTGTGTCAGCAGTCCCAAAGGAATGGAAAATAAACATTTCTGCTTGCATATTTAACTGCTTTCAAAATTCCTAATATCTCTTAATCATCTGGTAACAGGAGAGATTCCTCTTTTCCATTTCCTTAATATTACCAAAAGCTGTTTTGCTAGAAATTAGAAGCCCAGTTCTAGTCTGCACCCCACATCTCCTGACCGTGGGCAAAGTCTTCAGACTACTGTGGTCTGTTTGCTCACTTGGAAAATGAGGAGGTATCCTAAAAACAGGGTTAAGCACCCCGATACCACAGTGACAGAACTCACACAGGCACCTGTGCAGTAGAAGAAGTGCATATGAAAGAGAAGGGTGACCTGGAAGGCAAGCCTTGAACAGAGATCACAAAGGTTCCATCCAAGCAAACTGTTACCAAGTAAACCTTGTGGTTTGTTTCCCAAAGGAAGCTTTCTCAGCTTTGAAGCACCTGCTCCCAAGTATCATGAGGTTATTAAAAGAAGCTGGCATTTCTGTGGGCTTGGAAGATGCACAAAGGAGGTGTGTGAAATTTATTTCCACCCCTGGCACTCAGGTGCAGCAGTTTGGAGCAGTGTTCAAATGAGTGCACAGGAGAGCATACTCATGCTCCAAACATTGTCATGAGCTCAAAGCCAGTATTAGCAGCCTTTCTTTCTGGGTCTTCCAGAGACACAGAACATGCTGCCTGCTCAAACACGGTGGGACCAAGCCAGGTAATCTGTACAGCAGGAATTTACCAAGCACTGCTTTGCCTACTTACTTTCATCACGGCTGGTGTGGGAACAGAAAGGATTTGTTCAGCATAGGTGAGCTCCTCCTTCCAAATGTCTCCAGGCTTTTGGAAAATTTCAGTTTCTGGAACTGAAGCCTCACAGTGAGTAAGCTTTGAGAGATGGGAATGAAATTGTAAATTTCCTATATCACTGTGACAGGACAGCTGGGGCTAAATAAACTGGCTGAAAAATGGGTTTTCTTTGATTTCTAGGGAGGTTGACCGAAGGAGAAAATATTTTGTATTTCTTGCGAAAATCTGGGTAGAGGTTTTGTCTGTGAGATTTGCATTATAACCCAGATGGACTGCAAAGAGGGGAGGGATACAATTTCCTGCTGTGCATCAAAGGCTGACCATGGCTGAAACCAAAGATTGGTCTTAAAGAACCAATATCTGATAAAAGCATCCCACTCCTGGAGCTGAGCTGCCAGAAAAAAAGGTGAGAAGAAATTCAAGGTTTCATTACTTCAAAGCTACTGGTTATTACTTATGGTTTCATTTGGATACTTTCTCTCAGATATTATAGTATCAAGCACCCTCCAAGCAATCTCCCACTAAGATGTGGCTTGCTGGATAACAGACAGTGCCTTTCTCTGGAGTCATCACCTGGAACTGAGAAAAAAGGGCTGTGCAAACCAGCAGCACAGAAAAATAGAAAAAACAAACAAGGAAATGTCAATTAAGATTAATAAGATAATATGTGGAGTAACTGGCTTGGCAGTCATGCATTTCCTTTAGCATTTTCTGTGTAATTCACTTCTGTGAGATAAATACAGCCTTGGAAGGCAAAAGGAGATGACTGCTGAAATAGAAATTGTCCTAGAAAAGGTCTTTTTTGTACTTTGGGAATTTTTTTCAAACAACAGTAACCTATCCTTTGTTGGGTACAACAACAGACAAATATCCCACACCCAGGGGTTGGAGTGGGAATTCAAACGCCCCAAAAGGTTCTTGGACACACACAAGTAGTCTTTGTTGGTGGCACCTGTGATGTTCTTCCTGAGGTTTTTGGGCTCTAGGGGAGGAAAAAGAGGGGTCTTGCAGAGGGGAATCTGGAAATGACTCTAACTGCCTGGAGAGGAAAGATCCCTTCTCCAGAAAACAATTACGTTTTTCAAATGTAATCATCTTTAAACAAAATATGGAAACAGTCTGAGGGAAGAAACCAAAACAAGGTGTCTCCTGCACCTCCTTTCCCAGACAGCATCCCTCATCACCCATGATTACCTTCCCCTTTCAGCTCTAATCATTTCTTTCAACACAATGGCACCACTCATGAGGGAGCTGGGGAACAAACCCACCCTAGCCCAGCCCACAGCGTGGTACGAGCTGTGGGTTTGAAGCCCTGAGGCAAGGAAGCCCTGGATCCGGGGCTCCCAGCTCTCCCAATTGGCTCACTCTGGGATAACTACATGAAAAAAAAATCAACTGCCTGCCAGGAGGGCTGGCCAGGAGCCTTACAGGAGGCAAAGCCCTGTGTCGTAAGACAGATGTGATGGGAATTCAGGTGTCTAAATTCCTGAACGAGAAGAGGAACTTCCCATTTCTCTCCTATCTGATCTATGATGTGAGCACATTGTTTGTAGGGAGGGAGCAGGAAAAGTACATTTTAAAGGATAAGCAGCTGGATGCTGCTCTTCTCATGCTTGGAATTAGAATGAAGTGCCTTTTCTGCTCCAAAGTGTGCTAAGAAGCATGGCAGATTTTAAATAAGCTATTTAGATCCTTTTTTCCTTTCAATAATTTATTTTTAAACTGGGGTATTCTTCTGCCTGATGTGTCTAGCTGGACTCTTGTTCACAGACCCAACTGCATACAGGGCTACATGTTAAAGAAATAAACCTGTGAGACTCTAGGAGGCTGAAAGGGAGATGTGTAGAAAATGGATAGCATTAACTAAGACCTCTCACTATTAGGATGGTAGCCAGAGAAGATTTTGGGCCAAGAGAAATAAGGGGCTTACCACTCAATTAAGTCATGGAGCCAGACATTGTAGCCTTGTTCTGGGAACCTGAGTGAGGGCCTGGAAGACAAAAGCAGATTAGTGTTGCCCTAAAGAGATCACCACCCCTCCCTGGGAACACCAGAGCACTTTAGCATGGAACAACATCCCAAAGTCCAAGAGTGTTCCTGTAGGGCAGGCTGACACCTCGGGTCCTTTGTTGCAAACAGTGCTTCAGACTTCTCTTTGCAGATGTGCTGGGTCCCATTCAGGTCCCTTTTGAAGCTTTTCACAGCTCTGGTGGGTAGGTTCTGCAGTGCTCAGAGCTCAGGAGCTTGCTGGGTTACCAGGTCACTACTGTAGGTTTCTGTGCCCATCCTGGGAGCAGAGCCTGTGGGAGGGGGGACAAGCAGCCTCTGGGTACTGTCTTTCCCTTGGAATTCAGTCTGATCACCTTTTTTATCGACCAGAGGAATAGCGAGGCTTCAGGAACAGCTCAGAGGGAGAAGGGGATGTGTGTGTGGGTGGTTTACCAGCATGGGATGGGCCCTGCTGCCTTGGCCTGCGCTCCAGGGAGGCTGGCTGGCACCAGGACTGGGACGTTTCCCTGCTGCTCCTTCTGATGCAAGAAATTCACATAACATGAAAGCACACTTCTTTCTTGTCAGAGGCTGTGCCATTGTCCCTTGCTCCATCCAAGCCAGCCCGTTATTTCTCAGTCCCTCTCTCTGAGGGCTCTGTTGGCAGTGAGCGGCCCACGCCTGTGTCCATGGAGCAGTGCAGGCAGGAGGCCGAGCAGGCATCAGTGTTTACGTACTGCAATGGCCTCTCTCAGTCCCTCTCTCTGAGGGCTCTGTTGGCAGCGAGTGGCCCATGCCTGTGTCCATGGAGCAGTGCAGGCAGGAGGCCGAGCAGGCCTCAGTGTTTACGTACTGCAATGGCCTCTCTCAGTCCCTCTCTCTGAGGGCTCTGTCAGCAGCGAGTGGCCCATGCCTGTGTCCATGGAGCAGTGCGGGCAGGAGGCTGAGCAGGCCTCAGTGTTTATGTACTGCAATGGCCTCTCTCAGTCCCTCTCTCTGAGGGCTCTGTTGGCAGTGAGCGGCCCATGCCTGTGTCCATGGAGCAGTGCGGGCAGGAGGCTGAGCAGGCCTCAGTGTTTACGTACTGCAATGGCCTCTCTCAGTCCCTCTCTCTGAGGGCTCTGTCAGCAGCGAGTGGCCCATGCCTGTGTCCATGGAGCAGTGCGGGCAGGAGGCTGAGCAGGCCTCAGTGTTTACGTACTGCAATGGCCTCTCTCAGTCCCTCTCTCTGAGGGCTCTGTTGGCAGTGAGCGGCCCATGCCTGTGTCCATGGAGCAGTGCGGGCAGGAGGCCGAGCAGGCCTCAGTGTTTGCCATGTGGCCACAATGGCCTCGTGCTGCCTGCAGACGTGCTCACATCGCTGCAAGCCCAAGGACAGAGCTGGGGGATGAGTGGTGTGTCTGAGCTCCTCTTTTCACGCACACACTCCCAACACTGAGCTAAACTTGTCACAAGCTGCAAATGAGAGGCGAACCAGCCTGGCACGCAAGTCCTGCTCTGCTCTCCCCAGCCTGGCTGTTCATTCTGTGTGAGGCAGGAGCGCCACTGGTGACTGGCAGTGCCTAGGAGCAAAATCCATTATCTAGCAAAAACACTGGATGCACGAGACGACACCAGTGGGAGGGTGGTTTCCTGGAATGGATCTGCTAGGCTGATCCTCCAAGATGCTACCAAGTGACTTCATATTGACCTCAACAGTAAGAACACTCAAATATTTGAACACCAGGAGGGACAATGTGGTGTTTTAAACAACTGCTTTTCTCCAAAAGTATTTGATCTGTGAGGGGTAAAATCAGCACTTAATTGGAACATATGTCTGAGGCAGGCATGATAAAGAAACTATGCAATACATATATTTTAATTTTAAATAAATCAATATGATAATTTGGGATCAGGTGGGATTCTGCAGCTGGAAGAAAAGAACAAAGGGAGGCCATTAGTTACACTTTTAATAAATCAATTTGTTAATTAGGGATCAGGTGGGATTTTCCAGCATGAGACAGAGGACAATGAAAGCTAATTAGCTGTGTTTTAAATTGAGTGGTGTTTTAGTTGGTGTGGGATTCTCCTGGAAATAAATGCAAAATGGAAATTATACCAAGCCCTATTACTGGAGAACATACTTGATAAGAAATAAGAAAATTTTCCTACTTATTTGGGGCATCTATATTTTCTAGGCACTGCATAGTACAAGTGTGGTCAGGCTGGAACTCTTGAAAGGTTCAAGGAAACAAAGAGAGAAGACCTGTAGTGTATTCAAGGAAATAAAGAGGAAAGGTAATTTCAGATTTGTAGGGAATTGATTTCAAAACATTGCAGTACATTCAGAACCACCAGACACGTTTGAAAGATCTGGGTTCTTGTCCTTTACCTGAGCCTGGCACAGCAAGGTGTCAGCTACAAGGTGTGATGAGTTCTGCCAGGTTCTCTGCAGCAATAAAGTTCTCTGGGCACTCAGTTCATTTCCCCTGTGGTATCCAGACGTGGACAGCATGGTGTTGGTGCAGCATTTGAAAGCAAAACATTATCCAAGACAGGGAGGCAGGAAGGAAGGGGGAAAAGAAGGTTAAAAAGGATGGTATTCAAATGACCAAATTGGATAACATTCAGCCTACTTACTCTTTGATGCTGCAAGGGAGGAGAGGAAATCAAAGCCATCAGGACATATTAAGGAATGCCAAACACTACAGGAAGCAAAAGGTTTCATCATAATCAGTGTCCACTTGTTCCCTCCTGTGCTGTGTGTTTAAAAGGAGCTTTAGAGGCAGTTTTACTTCTGCAGCTTTTCTTCTTGCCTTGTTTCAGCTCTGTCCTCCCAGAACTGCACACAGGCAGAGCTGCTTACTGCTGATGGAAAATAACACGTTCTGTGAGGTTTGTGATTTCCTGAGGATGCATCTTCTCTTGCTGCCTGCACAACAAGGTGCACGTGAGAATTACCTCCCAGGAAAGCAACGGCTCATCTGTGTCACTGCCACCTCTGCCCATAGCTAAAAGGTATGCAGGACTTGCTGCAAATTTAAAAAAATCTCATTTCAAAGGCCATAAGATCAACAGTTCAGATTTTGCTGGGAATTGCCAAAGTGCTGCTCAGTGCCCCAGCAGGCTCCTCATCTGTGATACCCAGGAGCCGTGAGCAGTTTAACTCATGGTGCTGCTTCAACAGACATGTAAAACCAGAGACCCAGCCAGCTGCAGCAAGACATAAGAAAGATATTCAGTTTGCCTACAAGCCTCAAGAATTTCCTCAAAGGATCTTGAGTTTATTTTCTCACCTCAGTGTAAGGGTGAGCTTTAACAAAATGGCTGCCAGAGGGGTGATTTAGCCCTCAGCTTAGAGGGGCTGTTGTGAGGGATGCTGGATACTATTTCCACAGAGGAACAGGGCCTCAAGTTTTAATCAGCTATGTAAACTAATAGAATCTTGGTCAAAATATTTTGGCCCTTCTTTTGTGAGCAGATTCTCCACAGTAAGTAGAAAAACACATCCTAGACATGACTTACATTGCTACTCTTCTTCTGAGAGGAGAGTCATGCTGAGTCCAAGCACAGCAGCATCTTCAGAGGTTCAAAAGCCAGCAGCCAGATTGAGGCTCTGCTGAAACCTGACCCATAAGACAAAGGGCAGTTTTATTTTCCAGATTTCTCAATAAAAATTTCAAAGTTATTTTAAGTCTCAAGAATGCAAATAAAGAGACAAAGATTAATATTTCAAGACTTTTTCTTGAAGCAGTATCTTAAGAGCATTTCATTTCTCCAACTGAAGATCCAGAATCTATTCCCAATTAATTTTTTTTTAAAGAAAAAAACTTTGAGACTTATTAAAAAATATTTTTCTGTACATAATTAAAAAAAAAAAAAAAGAGGAAAAGTGGTGTCCTTGGCCATCAAGACACAGCCAGTTTCTTGAAAGTTCTTACCAAGACTTAACAAACGTGAGCAGTCCTGTAGTTCCCAGTCAGCCCCATCAGCTTGCTCTCCTCCTTCAGGGGAAGGACCGCATCCCTGGAAGTGGCAGACAGAGCTGCAAATCAGAAGAACATCAGTCAGCGAGACACTCAAGTACATACTTGAGTGCTATTAGCATAATTAGGACACGAGTGTATGATTGAAGTTAAGTATGATTAAAGTTAAATTTCTTTAAGATAAATGGATTAATGCAGATGTTTAGGTAATTTTAAGCAATAAGGACAGCAAGTTTAAACAATTTGTCCAAATTTGTGAGTGATTTTTACAGGAAACCACTATTTCTAATCTCACAAGTCTCAATCTCAACTCCATAAATCCCTGAAACCTCGTTATTTCTTAATGCTGCCTATTTTCTGCATATTCCCATGATGGCTTTGGAAACTTCACCAAGGAAGCAACAGGGCTCCCCTTAGGCTCAGCTTGAGGAGAGGACTGGGCTGAATGAGCCAAAACCTTCATTACGGAGAGGTTTGTCATGGCAGTTTCTGGGCACTGGCAAGCTGAGACACCAAAGGTGTGTGCCTGGCTCCTCTATAAAATTAGGGGAGAATCAGGGGCTGAGCCTTTGTGCCTCTTGTCCTGGGTACACAAACTCCAGTGCTGGCTGCAGGCACTCAGGGGCCCCAACCACAACAACCAAACCCCAGAGAAGAGGCAACCCACCACAGTCCTGTTCATTAATTCACAATAACTGCTTCCTCTTCTTTGCAGTCTGTGATTAGAATTTGAAAACTAAAGCCATTAAGCTCCAAAATGCTCAAATGACAGATACTCTGTGAGCAAACAATGGGTCTCACTCCCTTCAGGATCCAGCAGAGACAAACACAGCCTGGCCTCCAGCCCAGCTTTATCTGAGTCTTCCACTTGACATCCACTTGGGTGATGTGAAGCTCTGCTGGATGGCCCCAAATTTGCCTCAGATTGTTACTAATTGTTCTCCTTTATTCTTTCTGCAGAGCTAGCAGAGACACACCGGCAGTGTGCTGGCAGTGGGAGCTGCCACTTTGGGAAGAGTTCTGATTAAAATACACATTGCTTTGATCAGTGCCTTCCTGTAGTGTAAGATAAACACCATCAGCAGTTTGGGTTGATGTTCATTCCTGAGGCACACGCTGTGAAGTTACCGCACTACATAAAGCAAAAAGTTTTTAAAAGGAAATTATTGTAGCCAGCTAGGATTTGGAATTATCCAAGACTAGAAATGTTAAAATCTGAACCAAAGCAAAGCAGCACTGCCTTCCCTCCTCTGTCAAGTAGGGTCTTCCACAACAGCAAGTCTGAGAGATTAGGGCTGAGATTTTTGTAGCTGGACATTCAAGTCAGAGGTATGTTTCATAACTAATTTAATGCTTTATGTCTTTTCATTCAGCACCAGAAATCTCACAGATTTACACCTCCATTTGGGTGGTGAAGCTTGTTTGAATCTCCCAGCTGGATACTGGAAGGGCTGTCTGAATTGTAGCAATGGCCTTTATGTCAAGATTTTAAATGCTACTTTTCCCTCTTTTTCCCCTTTTTCTTCTTGCCTTTTTTTGTGAAGCCAAAGTGATGTCTAATTACAGGAAACTCGTATTAGCACATATAGCGTTCATGGAATTTCTTTTTTTTTTTCTGTACTACAGCTTTGTATGCACTGCACAACAAGGTGCACGTGAGAATTACCTCCCAGGAAAGCAACGGCTCATCTGTGTCACTGCCACCTCTGCCCATAGCTAAAAGGTATGCAGGACTTGCTGCAAATTTAAAAAAATCTCATTTCAAAGGCCATAAGATCAACAGTTCAGATTTTGCTGGGAATTGCCAAAGTGCTGCTCAGTGCCCCAGCAGGCTCCTCATCTGTGATACCCAGGAGCCGTGAGCAGTTTAACTCATGGTGCTGCTTCAACAGACATGTAAAACCAGAGACCCAGCCAGCTGCAGCAAGACATAAGAAAGATATTCAGTTTGCCTACAAGCCTCAAGAATTTCCTCAAAGGATCTTGAGTTTATTTTCTCACCTCAGTGTAAGGGTGAGCTTTAACAAAATGGCTGCCAGAGGGGTGATTTAGCCCTCAGCTTAGAGGGGCTGTTGTGAGGGATGCTGGATACTATTTCCACAGAGGAACAGGGCCTCAAGTTTTAATCAGCTATGTAAACTAATAGAATCTTGGTCAAAATATTTTGGCCCTTCTTTTGTGAGCAGATTCTCCACAGTAAGTAGAAAAACACATCCTAGACATGACTTACATTGCTACTCTTCTTCTGAGAGGAGAGTCATGCTGAGTCCAAGCACAGCAGCATCTTCAGAGGTTCAAAAGCCAGCAGCCAGATTGAGGCTCTGCTGAAACCTGACCCATAAGACAAAGGGCAGTTTTATTTTCCAGATTTCTCAATAAAAATTTCAAAGTTATTTTAAGTCTCAAGAATGCAAATAAAGAGACAAAGATTAATATTTCAAGACTTTTTCTTGAAGCAGTATCTTAAGAGCATTTCATTTCTCCAACTGAAGATCCAGAATCTATTCCCAATTTTTTTTTTTAAAGAAAAAAACTTTGAGACTTATTAAAAAATATTTTTCTGTACATAATTAAAAAAAAAAAAAAGAGGAAAAGTGGTGTCCTTGGCCATCAAGACACAGCCAGTTTCTTGAAAGTTCTTACCAAGACTTAACAAACGTGAGCAGTCCTGTAGTTCCCAGTCAGCCCCATCAGCTTGCTCTCCTCCTTCAGGGGAAGGACCGCATCCCTGGAAGTGGCAGACAGAGCTGCAAATCAGAAGAACATCAGTCAGCGAGACACTCAAGTACATACTTGAGTGCTATTAGCATAATTAGGACACGAGTGTATGATTGAAGTTAAGTATGATTAAAGTTAAATTTCTTTAAGATAAATGGATTAATGCAGATGTTTAGGTAATTTTAAGCAATAAGGACAGCAAGTTTAAACAATTTGTCCAAATTTGTGAGTGATTTTTACAGGAAACCACTATTTCTAATCTCACAAGTCTCAATCTCAACTCCATAAATCCCTGAAACCTCGTTATTTCTTAATGCTGCCTATTTTCTGCATATTCCCATGATGGCTTTGGAAACTTCACCAAGGAAGCAACAGGGCTCCTTAGGCTCAGCTTGAGGAGAGGACTGGGCTGAATGAGCCAAAACCTTCATTACGGAGAGGTTTGTCATGGCAGTTTCTGGGCACTGGCAAGCTGAGACACCAAAGGTGTGTGCCTGGCTCCTCTATAAAATTAGGGGAGAATCAGGGGCTGAGCCTTTGTGCCTCTTGTCCTGGGTACACAAACTCCAGTGCTGGCTGCAGGCACTCAGGGGCCCCAACCACAACAACCAAACCCCAGAGAAGAGGCAACCCACCACAGTCCTGTTCATTAATTCACAATAACTGCTTCCTCTTCTTTGCAGTCTGTGATTAGAATTTGAAAACTAAAGCCATTAAGCTCCAAAATGCTCAAATGACAGATACTCTGTGAGCAAACAATGGGTCTCACTCCCTTCAGGATCCAGCAGAGACAAACACAGCCTGGCCTCCAGCCCAGCTTTATCTGAGTCTTCCACTTGACATCCACTTGGGTGATGTGAAGCTCTGCTGGATGGCCCCAAATTTGCCTCCAGACTGTTACTAATTGTTCTCCTTTATTCTTTCTGCAGAGCTAGCAGAGACACACCGGCAGTGTGCTGGCAGTGGGAGCTGCCACTTTGGGAAGAGTTCTGATTAAAAATACACATTGCTTTGATCAGTGCCTTCCCTGTAGTGTAAGATAAACACCATCAGCAGTTTGGGTTGATGTTCATTCCTGAGGCACACGCTGTGAAGTTACCGCACTACATAAAGCAAAAGTTTTTAAAAGGAAATTATTGTAGCCAGCTAGGATTTGGAATTATCCAAGACTAGAAATGTTAAAATCTGAACCAAAGCAAAGCAGCACTGCCTTCCCTCCTCTGTCAAGTAGGGTCTTCCACAACAGCAAGTCTGAGAGATTAGGGCTGAGATTTTTGTAGCTGGACATTCAAGTCAGAGGTATGTTTCATAACTAATTTAATGCTTTATGTCTTTTCATTCAGCACCAGAAATCTCACAGATTTACACCTCCATTTGGGTGGTGAAGCTTGTTTGAATCTCCCAGCTGGATACTGGAAGGGCTGTCTGAATTGTAGCAATGGCCTTTATGTCAAGATTTTAAATGCTACTTTTCCCTCTTTTTCCCCTTTTTCTTCTTGCCTTTTTTTGTGAAGCCAAAGTGATGTCTAATTACAGGAAACTCGTATTAGCACATATAGCGTTCATGGAATTTCTTTTTTTTTTTCTGTACTACAGCTTTGTATGCAAAATTTAAGTTTTGGAATTTGTTTAAAATTTTCTATTGCTCGAGGCCTACATATCTAGGGAAGAGAATGCAAAAAAAATACATGATTAAATATAGCAAGAGAATGGAGAGTAGCTTAATGATGCCACTAGGAAGCTCATAAAAGAAACGCAGGCATTAGAGGAAAACATAGGGCTATACTCCGGTTTCTAAAATTGAACTTCTAATGGCATTTAGTTATTTCCTAGGAGAAGCAAAATTTCTCTGCTCAGGGTAGGAACCAGCCCATCTTTCCTTCTGCCATCCCTGGATCGGGCCAGATCCTCAGTAAATACAAAAAGGTTGAGCATCCCCAAATCCAATGGAGATCCAGGTGATGGATTCTCCCAGTCCCTGCTAAAGTGGGGGCAGTGGGTGGGGGCTGCTGCTGAGCGTGGCCCAGTGGCACCAACACCTCTGTGCAGCCCTGCTCTGTCCATTCGAGGGCCTTTGCAATAAACATGCCATAAAACTGTTTTACAAGCCAGGTCTCACTCTGCTCTCCAGCTTTTTCTCATTAAGGACATTGCTGCTTCAAGGAAGTTCAAGCTGCAGCACATTTCACATCCGCATTCCTTGATGTGTTTTGAAATTATTTTATAAAACAATTGGGAGAGGAGGACCAGGTCTGGGGGGGAGTGGGGGGCTGAGTGCTTCAAAGAGAAAGTAGATCAGTGTGCAAGCCCCAAATTACTTCACTAGCTCCACCAAGGAAACAAATGAATTAATTTGTTTCCCAATGGCTTATTTATACAACCCTGTAATTATAGCCAACTGTATCACCAGTGTTATACCATGGGAAAGTGTGAAACTGTTAAGCAACCTGCCACTCCGCCCTCCCCAGACCGACAGCACAATGGTTAAGCAACAGCTACATGCTGGGGCATCACCTTCTCTTTCGTCTTTCAGAGGTACAGTTCAATAATGTGGCTATGAAACTGTGACCTCAAACCCAACTCCTTTTCTGGGCTTTTGTGTGCTCCTAAACTCTACCTCTCTTCTGGGTTGTAAAAATGGGACAGCGTTTGACCTGCTTGCAGCACAGAAAGGGATATTGTTCAAAAATCTGCTATTTTCCCACTCTGCCCCTGAGTCATAATCAGCCCGAGTCCTGTTAACTGCAGAGCTGCCCAGCCTGCGCTGGCTCCTCAAATGTGGCGAGTTTAGGTGGCTCTGCTGACTTCAATTAAAGCATTTCTAATTGTTCCTAATTCCACAGGCACCAGCTGAGCCCCTGGCGTTTGCCCTACAAAGGGCCAGTGTGCTAAAGCAGCTCTCTGCAGCTCTCAGGGCCCCATGAACGCCACCCATGAGGAGCCATTACAGCTGCCCACGGTGCCAAACAGCATCTCAGCAGGCACAGGGAAGAATCTGCAGGTGAGAAATCACAGAATTTACAGAAACTGAAATAGTCCAAGCTGCTGTTTCAGTCCACCAGACAAAAATATTTCACAGCTGTCTGTGGATGGGGACAGTGCTCTCCCTTCCACTATGGGGATGCAAGAAGGGCTGTGTTGTAAAGGATGGAAATCCTTCCTAATGTTTTTTTGTCTGTTATAAAGGATGGAAATCCTTCCTAATGTTTTTATGTCTGTTATAAAGGACGGAAATCCTTCCTAATGTTTTTATGTTTGGATTGTCTTTCAGTACTTGCATTAGTGGACTCTTGCAGGTACCACGATCTTCTCAGGGAAGGGGTAAGCCTTGGTGGCTTAGCAGCACTGTAACATGAACAGCTTTATTTAGGGACAAAGATAACTCACCTTAATGCTAGATTCACCTACAGATATGCATATTAATGCCCTACATATGACCAAATTAGAACAGATTAGCAGAGAGGCTTTGGAACCTACATCAGTCAGACTCTATCCATCAAGCTGGTTATCCTAAAGATGGGCATCATTCCCACCACATGTCCAAAGGTTCAGTGCAAGGGCTCTGCCAGGTGTTTTGGGAAGGCCTTCTTTGATTAGGAGAGTCTTTCCAGGCTTTATGATCAAGGATATCTCAAGGATACTCTGTTCAGAATTCAAAAAGAGCTAAACAGAAAGCACAAATTACCCACAAGAAAAAGGATTATTTAGCAAGTTAATTGAGGCTTTCTTTGTATTTATATTTAATTTAAAGATGGCATGAAGTGCGTTTTAGCACACCACTCCTGCAGAGAGAGATGAATCAATGCTCTAATTCTCTCTTCTCCACCCTTTGAGGCAGCATTTCACCGGCCATGTCTGTGATGCCTAAGGATGGCCTTTAGACTGAGTTTGCTCTTAAAAACAGATCAAAGGAAAATTGGCCATGTCCTTCAAAAGGCAGGCCCTCTCCTCCCCGTTCTCACAGAGCTGCAACAATGAAACAAGGCTTAGCGTGAGGAACATCCTCTCTAATTCTATATAAATGTTCTGGCTCACAATCTCTGCCTTCCAGATGGAAGAGCAGGTTACCCAGTTCAAGGGAGCTTAATTATTTCAATCTCAGTTCTGAGCTAAGAGTGGGGAAAAATGAGGATTGCAAGAAAAAGTGGAGGTTTTATATTATGCAGAAACTAAAATACTGAGCCCCAGGCTAGCTGCTAATATACCAGAGGCATTTTATCTCATGGTTTTATTATGACTGAAGAGAAATAGAAGATTACTTTAAAACCTTAGCTATGGCTGCAATAAATGAATAAATACATTTCCAGCCCTCATGGTGGTAGAATGCCCTCAAATGTGAGCAGGGTGTATCTACCTCAAAAGCCTGAAAATGAGAAAAAGTAACAAGACAGCATCATTCTTGAGCAGCATGCTGTAATTCTGTGATTTGTCATCCAGACCTAATTGAGGCTTGCAGCAATGAGATCTACACGGACCCATACACCTCTTGCTGACATTTCAGACGCTATCCTTACCCTGAACACAATAACTGTGTTGAGATGTAGGGGATAAGACCGGTCTGGAGGAAACACAAACTGGTTGAAATCCAAAACCCAAATCCCTGAATCTTTACAAAAGTTTAGTTAATATATGTTTATATATTTTTCTCACAAAATATCCTTTCCTGGTTTAGGCTGGAGATAGGACAGTAGCTTGACAAAGACTATTTCCATGTTGTGTTTAGCTCAGCAAAAGCCAAGACCTACAAGAAATCTCTAGGGAAAACAGCCTTTCCTCCTTTCACTGGTTGGTTGCCAATCTTCTCTGGGGTTCCCTGATGATTCTTCATGGACTTAGCAACATAAAATCTTTCACTGTACTTCAGAGTCTTATTTTAAAACAAATGTTCTCATGCAGAAATGCAGGATCAGAAAGCTGAGGCTCTCCAAGCCTCCCATGTTAGTCTGGACTCAGCTGGCTTTAGCCCTGTGAGCTGGTCTCTAATGGGAACATCCTACTGGAGAGCCCTGGGCTGCATTAGCATTTATTTATTTCTGCACTGTGACTCAGTTGCCTCATTGCATCTTGCAACAGCCAGAACTGAGTGGGAGCTGTGAGCTGTGGCAGGCAGATGGGGCTTCTAATAATCTGCTCTTCTTTTGGGAAACGAAAGGAAAAATATCAGGTAGCCAGAAAAAAAAATTCTATCAGAAGACCAGGAGAGACATTATCACCTGGGAAACAAGGACATGGTCTGGAACTGATTTCCGTTCTCCCTAATGTTTCTCAGCAGAACAAAACATCTGTGAGCTGCATTGCTGTAGACAGCTGGTTCTGGAGAAACGCTGGAATTCACCCCACCAAGACATAACCTTCTCCAGCAGGAATAATACCACCACAAAGCACATCAAACCAGAATGGGTCCTGCAATTGCTTGCAGCTCAGGAAATCAATGTGCTGCACTGCGTTTTGTAACCAATATAATTTTATCTCCACTCTGTGCCCACTTTCTGGTAATGCAGCATAGTCATGTTGCTGACAGTGTGCGCAAATGGGGATTTATGGTCCTCTGTGCTATGGCTAAGTTAACAGGGAAAAGGAAAACCAAAACCAAATTCTGTATTATAATTATTTGGATTATGCAGCTGCCTAAATGATGCATGGGAAAAAAAAAACCCTAAACTTTTTTAACAAGAAAAAAAGGAATCATGTTGACTGAGAAGTATACAGTTAAATTAGAAGTATATTTTCAGTGGAGGAAAGCCAAAATTAAATCCCTGTGGACAAAATTTACGAATAAATAGATTTTTTTAAAATTTACAGAGAAAACTTTGGCATTTTCAGTTACCTTATTAAAAAAAAAAGTAACGAAGGAGACAGGCTCTTTCCTGTGACCACCCATCTTCAGCTGAGAGGGCCACGTTCTGATCATAGCAGCTGTCATCAAAAGATTTTGGGCAGCCTAGGGCACTTTGGCACCATGGGTACAGATGAGGCATCACTGGCAGCTCCTATTCCCTGTGGGAGTTCTCTCTGTAGCCCAAAGGGACTCCAAAGGGAGAGTCCATCAGGAGCTGCCTGGAAGCCAGTGGGATGGGTACTTACATCTGACGAGGGTGTCCTTGGTGCAGCACTTGCTAAAGCACTGAAGTTTGTTTTTTGCCCCTGAATCCACGTTGATCCCACAGCAGATGTGTTCAGGCTGACAGCCTGCTCCCACCAGCCGAGGATCTGGCTTTATTTCAGCCTCCCTGAGTTACCTTCTGGCATGTTCCTGCAAGCGGGCTGGGAGCGTGCCAGGGCGGGGTGAGCGGGACAGCATTCCTGGGCTCTTAGTAGCCTTGACCATTGTCTTGATGTGAATGCATCAAAACCTTCAAAGGCGGAAAGGTGACTCCCTGTCATGTGCAGCGCTCCTTGGAGTCCTTTCAAGGCAGAGAGGATCAGCATAGTCTGTCCCTGCACTCAGGACACGCCGCTGTCTCCCGTGAACGGGTGATGGAGATTATTGTGGTGAATAGTAACAGTAGATGAGGTGCTATCTTCCCCTTTAAATTGAGCCATTCAATTTGTCATGAATGGCTGAGTATTCCTTGCTGGCTTCTGGGACTTGGATTTCAGCGCTGGGAATAGAGTGAATAGGATCAATGCTGAAGCTGAAGTACAAAAAGAAGGAGCAAAAAAGGGCAAATGACTAAAACCGATAGAGACAAGCAATTACAAGGTGTATTAATGTACACCGGGCTAGGCTGGAAAGAGGGAAGAACTTATTGTTATTCTGGGGGATTTTTTTCCATGGAAGATAAAGGGTTTGGGAAGTGAATATTTGTTATCTGGGCAAAGCGGTGGCTGCAAAGAATAAAGAGACCTTTTAGAACATGGCAGCTGCCTCTGAGCCCGGAGCGTGGTACTTGATACTCCAGTCTCCCGCCCTGGACTTCTGGGCCAGCTTTTGAGAACTGCAAGGAAGGCATTCAGAGGGGAGACAATGACAGATGCCAAGAAGGAGAGAGGAAACCTGGAGTTTAAAAGACTATTGAGTGACAGGTGGTTAGATCAAAGGCAGACATTTACCAGGTATTTATAATTGCAATGCTAATCAGGTTAATCATAGAAAGCAGAGCCCAAGGGCGGATGCCCAGTCAGTCTTAAAGCACACACAAATATATATTTAACACACACATATACATAAAAACCACACATATGTATGTATTGTACTTCAAAAGCTGTTGTCATCCTTGCCACCCATTCTCGTTTTTTGCTGGGATTTAAAGGAAAAGGAGCTCTCTGCAGGCAGAGCATCTGAACGCCTTTTTACTGCTAGAGCCAGTGAGACGTTTTGGAGAGAACACACAAGATGGGGCTCATGTACAAATCACTGGGAAAAAACAGTCAGAATTTGTTTCTTTATAAAAAGGTAACAACCCCCTCAAAATCTGCACAGCAAGACTGTCTTTGTTTTCATGGCTCTTAACACAGAGAAAGGAGAATCCTTACTAAAGGATTTTTGAACACAATTTCTTATCTTGCTAATTTGGAGGGCTGTATTTTCCAGGACCTCAGTACCTGTTACACAACCAAATGAGCATCAGCTTTTCTAAAGGCTGCACGATTTTGCAAACATGGGCTCAACTTTGAGCATTTTGCTTAGCAGCCCTTTTCAATCTTATCTCTCTCACAGACATGCTCTCTCTTGTTATCATTCTTCCACCCATTCCTTCCCTATGCCACACACAGATTTCAAAAAACAAAACAAAACCATTTCCTATGGGAGTCTCTCCACACTCATTTTCAGCAAAGGCCGTTCTTGTTCGCCCTCTGTGGTGTGCAGCAGTCCCAGCTGTGCACTGCAGCAAGTACAGCTACAGCAAGAATTAACTGTGTCTAGAATAATTCCTAATACCACAGCTATGTCTGATTTCACCAGCAAAACCAGTCCAGTGTCCTGCACTCCCAGATCTAGAAAAAGAAATGTTACATACAACAAACTACCACCCACAAACTATTAATGAGAGAGCATAGCAACACTGACTAATTGTGTACACATCCAAATCTCTCCTCCCAAAGACTGCCAGTGACAGGAGTTTTTGTCCATAAATCAATTACAGAAGTACTAAATCTTACTACATGTCTGGACTAATTCCTGAAATTATAGGGTCTCTGTCAAGAGTTTTAGGAACATGTACTACAAATAAAGGCAACTTTTGAAAATGATATTAATTATCTGGGAGGCATCAGGTCTACAAGAAAAGATGGTTCTGGTCACGGGCTATAAACTCCCTAGCCAGCCACCATCCGAAAGCATTTTTCTCCATATATAGTCACTATATTCATCCTTTAATACCATGAATTTTGCTTCTTTTATGCTAGGTGCTGCAGAGACATTAAATAGCCACCTCGTGGGCAGAGGATGCTTACGCTGACAGTGGATTTGTTGCATCTCCCAGCCAAGAGCTGGGATTAGACCTGGGGCTGTGGCTTCCCAAGCTGCATGGTGCCCATGGGGCTGGGGATCGTGGAAGGGCAGCCCAGCAGAGAGCAGGAGCAGGGCAGCAGGACGGGGTTAGGTCGCAGCCCGAGAGCTGCCCCAGAGGCTGCGTGGGCAGAGCGTGTGTGCCAGCACAGATGGTGTGGGCAAGCCCCAACAGCCTCTGCAGAAATGCTCGTGTGATACTTCCTTTGGCAGAACTGCAAAGAAGGGGAACGATGAGGGCAGGGCAGAGAAAGACACACACCCACACACAACCCAAAATGAATTTCTGGTGTTTCCAGTGAAATCACAGCAAAGGCCTGCTGGGTTCCCTTATTACCTCGAGCCAAGGACAAGTGAAGGTACCATCTCCCATCTATCATTTTCATGCACCATTTTTCACAGGGGGTTCATCAACAACACAGATCAGATAATGCACATACCATAACCTGAGTATAAGGGTCTGTTTCAAAATCTTTTCAAATTAATGCAGCTGTGCTTCTACATGTCTTTGCTAAGTGAAGGCCTGTGTCATCATTACATTGCAAATGAAACAGGATTTTAAAAGGTTAAAAATAGGCCAAACCCCATAATATTCCAGTTTTTTACCTGAAGCAAGATTAGGTTGACATTCAGAGGTTCAGGTCTGAGATAAAAGTTTGGGTCTGTCAGCATAAGCATCCCATGAATAACTGAGCCAATATTCAGCCCCAACAGCTGAAAGACTGTAAATTCATTTGGAGCCAGTCTGGCCCTGCAAGGGTTCTGCCATTTTAGACAGCATCCAAAAAGCAAGCAAAAAGAGGCCCCTGGATGTTTGTTTTTTGTTATTATTATTATTATTATTATTATTATTATTATTATTATTATTATTACTACTACTACTACTACTACTACTACTACTACTACTACTACTACTACTACTACTACTTAAATCCCACTGTGGGTTCTAAACAAGTTCAAATCTGGGTAGACAGGCTGAACCAAAACCACCTTTCATTTTGGGAGTAGGGAAGATATGAAACTCCAGTTTGGCCCTGTCACTACTTTAGTGATATCTTCTAGAAACGATTTAAGAATTACAACAAACTCTTACCTTCTCCCAGCAAACAAAAATACTGCTTGGATTATTTTGCAATAGCTGAAAAGTTAAAGGCTTTTTAGACAATGAAAAGGTTCAATGACAAAAGCTCAACACTATTTTGCCATCTGCTGATCTGCTGGATCACAGAACCTTCCATGTGCAAACTTATTCTCTTCTACTGTACCACCCTTCATATCCTGGGGTGAAGCTCCTGCTTCTGTCAGGACATCAGAGGGTCCTTGAAAAATCAGTGTTCTCTGACCATTTGAATTTCCTTTTGCTTAATTGTCAAGACTTCTCCCTTCAAGTTATTTTGATTTTTAGTTACTCTTCTGGTCATTTTCAAGTATTTTTGCTAATAAGAGACTAAGACAGTGGCTTATTATCTCCCCTCCTTTATTTTACATTGCTTCTGGAAGGGGAAAAAGTTTTTCTGGCTTGAGGCTGCAGAGAGGATGAAAACAAAAAATCTGGAGCTGAGTAGATTTTGCAATTTTGTTTCCCATCTCAACCACAAGGTAGAATAGATATGCTTCTGCACCACCTTCCTGAATGCAGTCCCATGTATTACTCTGCTAGAAGGTGGCCCAACTTCCAAACTTCTGTGTATTAGCCCTGGTCACTTGTAGGGAGGTGAAGGGTCACTGAAACCTCAAGCAATGATTAATATCAATTCCCTTTTGGCTCTGTTTTTGTATGGCATGGTTTTAACCACTGGGCAGAGAACCAAAACTTCCCAATAAAGAGGACTGGAGGGAAAATGTTCTCTGTGCTTGTGTGCACAGGTCAGTCCTTCAAAAAGGTGGCACCTCACAAGCCTGGAGTAACAGGAACACAGGGAGGGGAGGCAAATCTGGGTGCTCCTCTGCTTCCCCTAGTTCCCTCTGCATTGGAGTTTAGCGTCACCTTTGGCCTTATGGCACCTCCTGGAGTCACCAACACTGGCCGTATGGCACCTCCTGGAGCCACCAACATTGGCCTTATGGCACCTCCTGGAGTCACCAACACTGGCCTTATGGCACCTCCTGAGCTGCCTTATGGCACCTCCTGGAGCCACCAACATTGGCCTTATGGCACCTCCTGGGGTCACCAACATTGGCCTTATGGCACCTCCTGGAGCCACCAACACTGGCCTTATGGCACCTCCTGGGGTCACCAACATTGGCCTTATGGCACCTCCTGGAGCCACCAACACTGGCCTTCTGGCACCTCCTGGAGCCACCAACACTGGCCTTATGGCACCTCCTGGAGCCACCAACACTGGCCTTATGGCACCTCCTGGAGCCACTGGCCACTGGCCTCCTGGGGTCATGGCACCTCCTGGAGCCACCAACACTGGCCTTATGGCACCTCCTGGGGTCACCAACATTGGCCTTATGGCACCTCCTGGGGTCACCAACATTGGCCTTATGGCACCTCCTGGGGTCACCAACATTGGCCTTATGGCACCTCCTGGAGCCACCAACACTGGCCTTATGGCAACTCCTGGGGTCACCAACATTGGCCTTATGGCACCTCCTGGAGTCACAGCCAGTCGTGCTTACAGCCTACATCCCCCTGCTTGTGATCTCCCACTTCTGCTCACCCAGACAAACAAAATTATTGTGGAATGACTTATGGAACTCCAAATAAGGTCTATAACCTCTACAAGCTTCCCATGCATGAGCGGGCTCCTGCAGGCTGAAGAGCGAGTTGCTGAAGAGACACAGAAGCCCTGTTCCCCCTGTGTGCTGTTATTGCCACATGTGTGTGTTTGTTACTGCCTCAGCAGCTCTGCCCTCACTGCACGGATGGAAATGAGGTGGCCCAGCGGGTAGGATGCTGATCAGCCCATCTATTCAGCTGAGCTCAGAGCCCTGCAGCTCAAAGGCATGAGTGCCCATCAGACAGACATCCCTGACCCAGCTTGCTCAGAGGTGGCTGTGCCACCGTGGCTCGCTGTCAGAGGGTTAGTGGCACTTGGCTGGAAAACCCTGCAGCTCCCAGGGAACCTCTCCCCAGATCTGGATTCCTGTGTCACCACACCCAAGAAAGGCAATTTAAACACAGTGCAGGTGTGGTAATGCCTGCCAAGCTCTTGACTGCAGTGCCAAGCATTGCTAGTGCCCATCTGCTCTGACAGACACAAAACTTTAAAATTCATGAGATCTTAGCATGACTGAACAGTCTCCTAAGTGCTTTTGACTAAACAGAAGATCCAGATAGCAAGGAAAGAGGAAATTCCTTAATTCTGAGGTATTTCAAATCTGGAAGAAACTTCTGGTTTGTTTTAAGGTCAAGACTGTCCCATTCTATATGCCAAACAAATTCTCAACCCTGTGTGTTACAAAGAGGGGATATTTCACTCAGCCTTGGCTTATCTTGGTCTGCCTTCCTCATAACCATCATCAGCACCACTACAGCTGAATGATGTTGTTTCAGCAGGAAGAGTGGGAGACAAGTGTAAGTGCTGGAATGATCAGGAATAGAGGGAGTGGGAAAGGGAGGAAAAGAAGGAGGAGGAGGAGGGGGACAAACACGTGGGTAGTGGGAATCTGGAGAGCAAGAAGTAGAAATTTAGGGGTGAGCTGTAGCTGTGAGAGAGGCTGGAAACCCAGCTGGAGGGATGCCATCTGCTTGAGGGCACCAAACCCTGGGGAATTCTGTTCTCTGAACCAGTGGCAAACACCAACTGTCTGATTTAATTAACTTTTCTGTCATTAGCATGCATCAGCAAGGAACACACACTCCATCGTGTGATAGATTCCTGTTGTGTCCATGCTATGCACAAACATAAAGCTGTTGGCTCCCTGAGAGGTAGGACACAGAAGTCCCATCATACCCACAGGGCTTTGAAAAGTGGGAAAGAGAAAACCTATTTTTTATTTGCTTCTTGCTTTTTATTTATTTGCTTTTCATTCTTTCCCAGGCACTTTCTTCCTTCTAGGTCAGCCAGTTTAAATTGGAGCCTGTAGCAAGAGATCCATTTCTCACCAAACAAACTTCTCTACAGGAAAGCTCATGTCTTTAAATATATTTTTGAGCAAATTTTCCCTCTCCTCCCCCATCTGAATTTGGTTGTTTTATTTGTCAGCTGATAATATGGACAAAATTGTGTCTCTCCCCTAGACGGGAAAGTCAGTAAAAGAGCTTCTCAGGAGGGGCTGGAGCAGCTTGGGAATATGTCTACCTTGGCAGGAAAGTTCCAGTTCATCCGCTTTTTGAGGCTTAATAAATTCCTGCTCTCTTCAGTAATAATAAAATAAAATCAGTCTCCTGGGGAAGAATCCACTCCAACACTGTACTATTTCTGTCATTCTGAGCTTTCATTGGTGGGAGGTATAAAAAAATAGGGTGATAAACTTTTCCCAAAAAAAGATAAAAATAACCCCATCCTAAAAATGGGCTTCATCCTTCTCCCCAGTCCTTGTATGGAGTTTGTGTAATGGATGATTAGTGCGTGGATGGAAGCAGTGCTCAGTTAAAGAGTGCTGAGTGTCTTCAAGGCTGTCCAAGTACCAAAGTTAGAGGTTTGAAGTGAATATACAGTATTCCAGGATTAGAGAAGGTGTACATTGGATTTATACCCTCTGTGGGTCCTTCATGGTACTTTTTAAACACCTTGTGGTTCCAGTGCCACATCTGTTTTGCACACATTCCTGTAGGAAACACAGGATCATATCTCTGCTCTTCCCACATCCCACTGCCCAGGTAAGTTTGGAAGAAAATGGAAGGAGGGTGTCACACTCTGCACAGACCAAGGATGATTTTGTGTCTAAGTCCCACCGTTGTTCCCAACTTGCATGAGTGAAAAACTTCCAAGAGTTGGAAAAAATCCATGGGTTTTTCATCACAGAAACCCTGACATTTCATAAAGGTCTCTACACTTACAGTGTTGTTAAAGCATTTTATGGAATTGGCAATTATTGTTATTGGGCACAAAACTGATTCTCTTCATTCACTGACAAACTATGATGAGTTAATCTGAAATACAAACACAGTGTAACTATTTTGAGACAATTAAAAAAAAAAAAAGAAAGGAAAAAAGTTCAGTTCACACCAAATGAAATGTTGCAGTCAACCTGACATGGAATATTGCATTTTAGGGACAGAATTTCACAAAGACATTTCAAAATCCAGTTGAAAGAACTGTGTGAAATTTTCCTGGAAAATAGAATTTACTTATGGATATATTAGTAAGGTTCAGGTAAATATATCAGTAGATCCTTGTATTTAAATGGGGCAAACATGCAGAAAGGGCACGTTACCTTTTTATGAGTGGAGGGCATGGGCAATGCACCTCCTGTTCAGCTACAGCATCTTGTACAGCCCCACTCCCACCAGGCACAGGACACATCCAGGACATTAAAAATGCACCTTTGGAGCCACACTAAATATGAACCTAAACTGCAAAACTGGAAGCATTGACTCGGAAACTAAGAGGAGGACTAAGAAGTTTACAAACCAGACAATTTCCCCTCTCCTGAATTCCAGAGTATGAATTTCTGTGAATCAAAATTTGAATTCCTCAGTCAGAGGTTAAAAGAAGTGGAGGATATTGAAGAGCACTACTTAATGTCAGTTTGGCCATTAAACTTGCTAAATATTGCATATTTGTGTATGACCAACTGGTATGTTTAAAAATAATGGAATATATTCTGAGAAGGAGTACAGCTGCCTTAGTAGGTGAAGTCAATATTGTATGTCAGTAATGAAAGACTGAAGCTAATGCTCTTAACAATTGCTTCCAATCCAGACAAAATCCTAAAATAATAAAGGGAGCACAGATCTCCACCATAAACACACTTATTATTTCCACATGGTGTTTGTGTGTGTTTGTACAGTATAGGCAACCGAGCTGGCCTTCAGGAATTGGAAATGTTTCACATTCCATAGACACAATGATTACTCACAGGAGAGGCCTCAAGGTTTGTTTTCTGACACATTGGAGAGTCCAGGAGCCCCAAGGAATTCAGAGTGATCTGTGTAACAATCCCCGCTTGGAGCAGGGTGACTGGTGCAGGATCTTTGTGCCAGTGTCCCGAGCCAAAGCCCAGGGCGGGCTGTGGGGCCAGGCCCCCGCAGGAGCACAGGGACATCCCTGCTCCCACCCACGGCCACCAGCACCTCCAGGAGGGCCTGGGACATCCCTGCTCCCACCCACGGCCACCAGCACCTCCAGGAGGGCCTGGGACATCCCACCCACGGCCACCCACCCCAGGAGGGCCTGGGACATCCCTGCTCCCATACACGGCCACCAGCACCTCCAGGAGGGCCTGGGACATCCCTGCTCCCATACATGGCCACCAGCACCTCCAGGAGGGCCTGGGACATCCCTGCTCCCACCCACGGCCACCAGCACCTCCAGGAGGGCCTGGGACATCCCTGCTCCCATACATGGCCACCAGCACCTCCAGGAGGGCCTGGGACATCCCTGCTCCCATACAGCCACACCTCCAGGAGGGCCTGGGACATCCCCTGGGACATCCATGCTCCCACAGCCACCAGCACCTCCAGCAGGGCCTGGGACATCCCTGCTCCCATACACGGCCACCAGCACCTCCAGGAGGGCCTGGGACATCCCTGCTCCCATACATGGCCACCAACACCTCCAGGAGGGCCTGGGACATCCCTGCTCCCATACACAGCCACCAGCACCTCCAGGAGGGCCTGGGACATCCCTGCTCCCATACACAGCCACCAGCACCTCCAGGAGGGCTCTGGGGAACACTGGCACAGCTGAGAGCTGCAGCTGACCAGAGCAGAGAGCAACCAATGCTGGTACTGATCCATGGCATCCAAGAAGGCTGCTGAAGCCCAGGAGTTGACTTCTAATGCCTAATGAAAGAACTCACATGCAGGTTGTAGCTGCTTTTAGACATAATACCTCATCGGTTTTACTTTAGCTTGAGCTCCCTAAATCTCATTACTGATCCAGACAGGACTACCTGGAAAAAGTATGGATCAACCCACCCCACTGACATGGGACAATGAATGGCTCATGGGTGAGCAGTGCTGCTTTTGGTGATGCAAGACCTGGCTTTTGTTTATAATGAGATGAAAAGCAGAACCTGCTCTTTAATGCTCGTGTGTATTGCAGCCTCTTGGAGCTACATGGCCCCCCCATCCCTGGATTGCCTATAAATAATCTACTCAGCTAAATGCTTTGGAATCAGATGCCACACAGGAAGGGCTGTGTAAGAGCAACAAATGTTTTTAAAGCAGATATTTAACCTCAGTCTCAGAAGCAGCAAAGAGCTGTGTGTTGCCATCCCTTCAGACCCTGAAGACAGAATGCACCAGCATGATGCTCTTTTAACTTCTGGAGCCAAATAAAATATTTTTTTGGGCTACAAAATTTAGCCTAACAAATTTCTAAACTCTTAACAGTTCAAGATATTTTCTGATACAGTGTTTTCTATGTGTGTGTGCAAAGTTGTGAATGCAAAGTAACCAACCACCTTTTTGAAGGTGTAAATGAGCAAAGCAGCTTTGGAGGATTCTCCTGTAACCCTTTTCTCCACCTGCCTCTGGATCCTTTCTCCTTTGCTACCTGAACATCCCTCTAGGGCAGAACCTTGCAAATGCCAGTTACTCTTGAGGGAGGAAGGTTTTAACGGAACAGGAAATGAACCATTGAACAGACTGTTTTAACCTTTTTGTCACTGCTCTTGCTCTGCACCTGCTGATCTACCCACCTGTCACAACACTGGAGCCAGTGGGAACTCAGGACAAGTGACTGATAAGTTTAAAGCACCACAGCAGAAAATAGCACCTTTTTTTAGTGGAATTTATCCAAGTACTGCCTTCCAACAGTAAAATAAAATACTTCCAATAAGACAGTCATGAGGTGCATGCTTTGAAATCACAAGCAAAGGCATCACTCCAGGGCTGCTGGCTGTGGTGACACGAATCTCTCAGAGCAGTCAGGAGCAATAATGTACAGCTTCCATCAAAGTCTCTGTCACCACCTTTCTACATGACTCTGGATAACTCTGTTCATATGCAATTTTTTTCCAAAAAGATTCACATGGAAAATTATTAGAAAATAAGACCTTTGATGACTATTTAGATGTAACCTCTGTGTCAGCACCCCCCTGACCTGCCAGCTGGAAGATGCTACAAGGGACTATCACAGAAGATGATAGTCCCAAAGAGTCTTTCCAGCAGAACAGAGAGGAGATTTCACTTCCTGCTGGAAAGCTGTTTGTTGTTTAGCCACATTGGACTTTGGAGGTGAAGAAAGCTGAATTTCATTTGACATTAATCAGCACAACTGTGGCAAGAGAAGGGCACAGTCAGACTGCTACTGGTGGTGGTCTGACCCCGAGGGTGCAGACCTAGAACTTCAAAACAGTGATTGATCTGTACTTGTGCCATTCGCACCTGATGACCACATTCCTTTCAGATCTTCCTACACTGATCCTGCTGCTTAAAATTAATAACTGCAGCTTAAAGCAGCCAAGTCAGCCCAGTAGAGAGTTCTCAATTCTGAACTTCTATCTCCAAAAGTATCTTAATCCAAAACCAGTCTCTGAAATCAAGAGTTGTGCCTTCCCTAGAAGCAGCAAGCGTTTCCCAAAGTTTGTTCAAGGGTTTAACCTAGTCTTACTGAAACCTTCAGGAATTTTCCCATGGATTTCACAGAACCACAGAGCTGCCAGTGTTGGATGGGACCTCTGGAGACCAAGACCAACTCCCCTGCCAACTTGGGGTCACCCAAAGCAAGTGACACAGGAATGTGTCCAGGTGGGTTTTGAATTGTCTCCACTTGAAAAGGGTCAAGCCAAATATCTGAGGGGTGGCACAAGACAGGATGCAGTTTAGAACCCAGATGTCCAGGGAAGTGTGTGGAAATGGCTTGCATGCTTCACAGAGCAAAATCTAGCCCAGAATTTTCCCCACTTTGCATTGGAGCTGATAGGAATCTTTTCTGTCACTGCAGCTGCCCACGCAATAGACCTCTGACCATCAGAAATGGGTGCCAGGGATGAAGCTTGTGAGTGTCAGGGGCTTGCTTCAAAATGTTTTTTAAAAATACAATTGTAAATCAAGTACTGTTTCCCTAAGATGTATTAGTGAGAGAGGCTGGTGGGTATTAACACTGTACTGCCAGGGCATCGGCAGCTTGTAGAAAGTAAAACTAGACAGAACTCCTTGGAAAAAATCCCCTTTCTTGAACAAAGCCCTCTTGGCACACTGGTATACCCTGAGTCTTAGCAAACAGAGAAGGAAATTCCCTTTTGCATTGGCCAAGATTGTGAGGGAGAAAAAAGAGTCCTGATACACAAGGAGAGAAAGTGTACACTCAGATTAGTACAGGTACAGTTGTGTGTAAGTAAGAGCTGTCCTCAGAGACAGAAATTATGTAATAGTCTTCCACCTTCACAATTAACTTGAACTGAATTCCTGCCCCAAGATCATTTTGCAGAAGCTGCCACTTGAGATGATTTGTGCACTGGGTAAGAGCATGCAAGAACTACAAACAATGAGCAAAGCAGTTGTGAAGAGGCCCAAGTGCAGCCCTGGCTGGTTTGGCAGGCCCATCTCTGGGAATGTGTACTTGCACTGCCGGATAAAGGAGCAGGGGTTGGCAGAGCTGCTACAGTGTGCGCTCAAGTGCCAATATGTGTGAGGTTGTACCAGCCTGGCTGGAGAATCCTGGGCCATAGGGGCAGTGGGCACGTGTATGACCGGGGGAGTAGATGCACCTGAAGGGACAAGGACTAGTGATGCTGTAAAATACAAGTATTGAGGTGCTGAGTTAATGCTGCATGATCTGTTTTCATTACCAGGAACTGGAGTGCTTGGACATTGATGCTATAAAGGTGTGTTTGTATAAGAGAGTAAGCCATGTTTCCCAATTTCTGCATTTTTCTGCATTATTCTCTCCTGTAGCAATGGTATGAAGTTCAGAATAAAGTTAAGATTCACACTTATCCCAGTTGTATGGCAGATGCACACTCCATCTCTATTTTTACTCTTTGCCACTTATGCCTTCATTCTGTCGGTGTGGAATACAGTGCAGGGCTGGGGGGAGGGCTGGGGGGCAAACAGAGGACAGAACAGAGCCTGGATTTCCCAAGAAGAGAGGTTTTGGCTGCCACCTGACATAAGTACTTGCAGCTGACAGCAGCTCAGACATGAGGATCAGCACTGGCAGGGCGGCTCAGCAGCTTTGCATCACTTGGTAGGGCTGCAGTGCTCAAATGATCACCCAATTAGTGTCCCAGTGACAATGGGTGCAAATCCCACAGCCCCTGGCCAGAAGCCTCGGGCAGAGGACAATTGATGTGCCTGCTCAGTTCCAGCACAAAAGAAATATGAACTATTTCTGACCTCTTCTCTGCTGTACTCCTGACCCGTGAACAGCCAGACAGCTTCTGCTGATAACAGTTTATTTGTCACTAAGCAGAGACTGCTTCCTGGGCAGCTCGGTGCTATACACAGTGCTAGGCAGGAATAAAAACGACAGAACTGAGTCCCTGCCGCAGGATGTGCTCCTGTGCCAATCTGGGAATGATTGCTTGGCACTTTAAAACTCATCACCATCATGCAGGGCAATTTTTTCCTCTGAAAGGTGGCTTTCCTGGGACAGCACATGAAGAGCTGAGGGGTCAAAGGGTTTAGGCAAAGATTTAGCACCCTCTGTGGGGTTTGTGTCAGTGGGTAACAGCAGTATCATGCATTTCCAGATGAGTAAACCTATCACAGAGCCTGGGTTCACACACACCACCTGCAGGGACCTGCAGAGCCCTGTGAGGTACCTGAGCTATCTCTAAAGGTGGAGAATCAGGACAGAGGAGGTGCTGCTTTCCCTTTTTTCCTTACTCGCATTTAAATATTAGATGGGAAAGGATGACTAAATCCTTTTCAAAACAAGAACTAGTAACAGTGCTGAAATAATCACCTGGGCCAGAACTGAGACATTCAGAGACCTACAGAAACTCTTTGCCATCTTTACTGCACCCATGAAGCATAACTCCAGCTTGCCAAAACCCTTACTGAAATTCCTTTCTCTGCAATATTCCCAAAATATCAGCATGTTCATACTTATTTTAAGCAAGCACAGAAACCCGATTCCAGCAGTAAAATTGTAGAGTTTGTGAGTGTAGGTCAGAGTTAAGTTTGTTCTCACACAGAAGCAGATTCTCACATGAAATTATGGAGCACAAATGTGGACAAAGAAGGCAGAAAGCACAGAACAGCTGAAGTCATTAAGAAGGGTCAAGCCAGTGCTCTGGACTTCGGGAGCTCTCCTCATCAGTGAGGGCTACACAGCCTGAACTACACCATTGGTGATTTTATGATTATAGTGGTAAAGTAGCAGAGCCCTCAGCCAGTTAAAAGCTTCCCTCCTTCAAGCTTTACATTCATGAAAGGGCTGAAATGCTGAACTGGAACACATTATGGCTGCTTTACAAGCCTGACACCAGAAAGGCTTGGCAGAGTCAGGGTCACTCACTCCCAGTGCCCTGTGGAGCTGCTGAGCTCCAGGGGCTCCTGGACTCCTCGGCTGGACCACAGAGCCCTGCTGCTCGCTGTGTCTGCCAGGCTCCCCAAGGCTCTGTCCTGCAGGCATAACCAGAGCACCATTCCCTTCTGAAACCCAGAGTAACAACTCCCAGCGAGGAAACTCTCACCCAAATACCTGTACTTTGCGGCCTGCATTCCCAGGTTACTGTTTTGATACAATTATGGCAGAGGTCATTTCACGCACATGGGGTCTCCCCCTTTCCACAGCAGCAGCAGCAGCACTTGAAATTTGGTCCAACATGGTTAAAAGTGATAACATCTTTGTGGTTTGGGGTGGAAAAAAGTCAGTTACTGTGTGTTTATGTGCTTCTACTTCTATGTGAATGCTGAAGTTCCCACTGAATTTCCTGAATGAAAAGAATGCCAAAGACTCAGGAAACACTACCTTTTTTGTGTAAGAACACTCCCCTAATTTGAAAAGTGTAGATGAGATTCTGGAGGCAAAAAACCCAGAATTTTTTTCCTCCAACAGTTAATCAGCTTCAGAAGGAAATCTCAGTGCTTTGAAAAAATGCGAAGGGAGAAAGGTGAGTTTGGATTGAAGAGTTTGTGGATGTAACTCTGGACACACACCTCCATCCCAGAGCTGAGGCGTCTGTGGGAGATGAATGTGCAGAGCTGACTGCCTCCTGTCTCAGTGTGACTGAGCAGAGTGCTCACACAGTGCTGACTGGAGGCTGTTATTCAGTTCATCCAGCTCACACCTGATCCTCAGCTAGATTTAACACAGTGAGCTATGGTTTTACTGCCCTCCCCTATCTCCTCCTCCCTCCAGCTTGAAAAGCTGCGCTTCAATCAATGGCTGATGTCAGCGTGGGAGGAATAACCTTCTTTTAGGGCAGCAAGGAGGGACATCTGGACAGGCCAGGGGAAGGGGCAAGCAGTAAATCCATCAGGATGTGCAGATTACATTGCTATCAGAAGAGTGATTCAGGACAGCTTTATAGTGCGGAAACATCCAAAATGCCCCTGCCCTTGGCTCAGAGTTTTCATCTGAAGGACACAGAAAGGCCAAGAGAACTGGGACTGACAGCAAAGCAGGGGTAGCTGCTGTGTTTACAAGTTCAGATAAAAACAAATCCAAAGTGTGTTGTAGATGTTCAGGCCAATCCTTAAGGAAGGTGAGAGAGAAAGGAGAAAACCCAGTGTCAAGCACAAAGAGTGTGACCTTAGGGCAAGGGGGCACCAAGTCCTGTGGTCAGTTCTGCCTTCAGGACAAACCAGTGAAATTTTGGTCCTTTGCTTCCCCTCCCTCCAGCACACTGATAACAGCAAGCCTTTTTTTTTTTTTTTTTTTTAATTTTTCCTGTCTATTATTTGTCTGCCTTGGTTTTTAGGGGACAAGGACCACTTGTATGTTACTACCTGGAGCTTTTAGGGCCAGCTGTAAAGGAATTAATAACTGGTAGAGGAAGGGTATTGAAGGGTACATCCTCCTAGTACTGATGTCCCACAGAGAATCCCAGCAGATTCTCATCTCTATGTTTCTCAGCAATAAGGATAGAGACTACTTCTTTTAAAAAACTGCCTTTCTTTTGCAATTTCTAAAAAAACTATAAATCCCCAAAGAATTCATGACATTGATATGAACAGGCACTTAAACCTTCCTTGAACTGGGAAGTTGGTTTCATGTCAGGAACAAGTGTGAGTTTTACTTGGGGCTCTGTTCAGCTTTCTGTGGTGGAGGCTTAATGCCAAAAAGCTTTTCACATGGAAGGTGCTATAATTCCAGCCACTGGACAAACCCATCACTTTTATTTGCTAAATTACTTCTGAAGGGAAATTCCATTTTCATGGAGAAACTTAAGCATTTCCATAGCAAAGATGACATTTCCTGGCAAAAAAATATTTTTCCCTAACCATGCCTGCTGTTCATCTAAAAGCAGAAAAATAAATTGATTTCTTTGCAAGAACTGGAAAAGAAATAAAGAGGATAGAAGCTTGCTTTTGTTTTTAGTTAACTAAAATAAAAATTAAAATTATTTTGCATTGTTCTAGATTAGAAAGCAACTTTTTAGGATCCAGAAAGTACTCAGCTTTTGGTTGCTACAAATCAAGCTTTTCACCCACCCAAAAAGCTGAGTGTTGCCTTGGTTAAATACCTATGCCTTTGGGCACTCGGATCCCTTCTCCGACATATCAGAAATGGATTATCTGGTTATCCTCTAATTTATTAAACCCCATGTCTCGGATTCTGGTTTTGCAGTGGGCAGTAGTGCACTTGTCCGGCTCAGCCCGGGCCCCCTGGCAGCCCGTGTGAGTCCGTGTGCTGAATCCCGTGTGATCCATGCCCCGCGTACCGTGCCGGGCGGGACGGGCGGCTGCGGGCTCGTCCGGGTGACCCTGGGCGACAGACACCGGCTGGGATCACGCTGATGGGTGCCTTTTGTCACTGATAGCGCGGCAGCCACACAGCCAGGGCTGCAGCACCCAGCCGAGCAGCGCAGAGCCGCGGCACAGCGATGGCAGGAGATGTGTCTGCCAGGAACGTGCCCAGTGCCTTGTGACCCGCACACGGGCTCGGGCCAGGGGCAAGGCAGGCATGTTCCATCCTGTAGAGCACCCTGCCCCGCTCTCTGCAGAACAATCCGCCATCACAGAGGGGATGTCAGCTGGGCAAAAAGGCTGGGAATCGGGAATAACAAAGGATTTTGAGGAGCTGAGGGGTCTGCTCCCTGGTTTAGGGTGCCATCACACCTTCTATTAAAGAGGTGCCAGCAAGGCAGGCGTGTCCCTGGGAGGAGCTCAGGTATCATACAGAGCTAGTGCCTGGTTTTGGAGCTACTCTGAATCTCTCCCTGCCAATATTTCTGGTCAAAACTCGCTGAGACACAGAGTCAAACTGATGGAGAAAAGTCTCCAAAGACAGGAAAGACTCCTAAAGCCAAGAAGTAATGAGAGAAGCAAGAGAGGACCTGTGGGATCAGCTCCTGATTGCTCACGTTTGTACGCTGGGAATTGCAAGGGGTTCATATAAACAGATTAACTTGTTGCTCAGAAATTCTAATAAAGAAAACCTAGAAGCATTAGAAAATCATTCCAGTTGGATGGACATGGAGAAATTATGGGGGAATCATCTTCCCAAAGGATAGGAAGAATTTGCTAAAAGTCATTTTTCCTTGTCCAAATCCAAAACCCGAATTGGACACAAACACGGGCAGACCAGGAATGGAAAACTGAGGTCAATGGGTCACCACTCATCTTTGCACAGATGGAGATATAAAGTTTCATTGTACTTTCCCTGTGTGAGTACAACCCACTGAAGATGGAGAAGCCTTTCTGCAGCTCAAGAAATACTAATAGGCACTTCTAGTAATGACTATTAGAAATTGAGAAATAGTCAAAAATATTCTCCTAAATATGTTCACAGCTTATTCTTTTCACTTCTAAACATCTTGTAAAGCTATTGCTAATGTTTCTCTGGCAATTGGAAGAGAGGCCAATGGGAAAAATAGTGCAGTATCTCACTTAATATAATTGCCAGTGATTGCTGACACCCTAATTTCTCTGGATTGCAGACCTTTTCTCCCCTAACGTTTAAAGCGGAATCATGCTGGAAGCATTCCATGGCTGGTGTGGAGCAGCAATCACAAGAGGACCTAGCTGGAGGCTCTCAGCCAGGTTCCTCTCTGCTGCTAATATTCAAACAAATAATAATGAAACAAACAACCCGTCACTCAGAAATAAATCTGGGATTGGTTTGCCAAAAATTTCATTTGTGCAAATTATTTTCAAGTTTCTGTTTTTCTTCCATTTGCTTCATTAGTCATCTTCTGGGTTAATATCTCATTGCTGCCAGTTGCTGCAAGCTTTATAACATGGGAAAGTGTAGCATGATCATTTTTTAATGGATATAAGCTAATAAAAGTGGCTTGGAAAACGTTAGAAGCATTTCCAGCAGGAGATGAAATTCACTCTATTTCAAAACATTCCATGTTAATGAAATTTTGGTCCACAGTATGAATTGCACGGGATTCTGATAATGTTAAAACATCTTAATTTTCATGCTGAGGCATGGAATATCTCAGGTCAATCTGAATAGAAACCCTAAATGTTATTTAACATACATATAAATACATATGTATGTGTGAAAAGATGTAGTAACATTAAAGAACACAGTGTAGGCAACTCATTGGGGTCCTTAAGTGTGCCATTTAACTTTCAAAAACAGGAAGAAAACAAAAAAAATGGAAGTAATTTTTTAAATCATAGTGCTATGCCATTCATATACTGACCCTTTATCACAAGAGAGAGCTTGAAATCTATAGCTAAACCAGCCTCAAATCACTGTGTATGCCCAAGTAAGTAGACAAACCTTCCAAAATCTTCCAAGTGACCCTGCCCAGGAATTGTCCAACCTGTAAACTTTGCACACAGCATTCTGACAACACCACCAAGGCTGGCTCTGAGGAAGCACCAACCTCCCCTTACTGCTGAGCTCTCATATAACCTGAAAACTGGCTGGAAATGAGTCTTTATCATGTCCCCACCTCTCCTTTTCAGATTAGGGCAAAGAAAAGTATTGGAAAATCACACAAGGTTGTTGTTTTTCTTCAATCCAGTACAATTTATACAAACTTGATTTTGTACCTTCTCACCAGGGCTCCTCTGGCCGACCCAACTCTGAAATCACATTCAGGACAAGACTGGCTCAACAGCCTTAGTACCATTATAGCTCAGTTTTGCTGCAAAATCCCAGTGCACAGTTGTTTTCCATTTCCCCTGCTTATCAGCTGAGCCCCCAAACACTTGCATTAAGTGGGCTATGAACTCTGCTCCCATCTGGCCACAGGTGTCTGCATCACCTCTCCAGACTCACACATCTCCTATCTTATCCCTGCATCCTTTTGATCAAGCAGCATCTTTGAGCAGATCTAATCTCCCTTTCAGAGTCAGTATAACCTGAGCAATTCCCCCTTCCTGGTGTCCTACAGGAGCTGGGAGATGCAGGCAGGCAGGGGATGGCTCAGAAATCCTTTTCTGCTGGCTTTTTTTTTTTTTTTTTTTGGCATGCTTCTCACAAACAACTGGTGTAAAGTAACAACTGGGAAGGTAAACTCAACACCTCCCAGTCTGCTCCTCCCAGGATATGTTACAAAAAGTGAGATTTCACATCCAGCAACAGCTGTGGTGTAAGAAAGGCCACTGCTTGAGGAAGAAAATCTGTCAGCCCCCTGAGGTGTCACATTCAGGAAGGCACTTAAGTCGCTCCTGCTCCTCAGTAACAGAAATAACTCCACTGACTTCAGTGGGACAGCTCAAGTGCTCCGAGCAAGGCACACATCATTCCAAACTGGGGCCACGTCCGGCACTCTTATCTGTGTGCTCACGTGGACCAGCACGGCTCCCGCTCTGCAGGACAGCTGGAACCATTATCCATGGCCAGAGTCTCAGGCCCAGCAAAAAAAAATGTTTCATTTTTAGTGCTAAAAAGCAGCACTTGGCCTTCAAGTTACTGATGGTGAAATGATAAACAAGCAAAGGTCAAATTTCAGACTGCCAAACTATTATCAGGGCCCCCTCCACAGCAACTCTTCAGGAAAACGCGTAATTGCAGAACTAATGAGTCATCTGTACAGGCACAATTAGCAGGACTGCCCGTGTAATCATGTTAATTGCACAGAACAAAGCGGGGATGGGAGGGCCCGCAGCACCGGCCCAGGAATCGGGGCCAGTCAGTGACAGATGAGCACAGAAACACTCACACGGCATTCGGAGGGGCGGCTGGGGAAATGGGGTGCAAACCCAGCAGCCACACTCCTGCCTACGCTGGATGTGGACAGCAAAAGCATAACACATGCAGGAGTGAGGAATGGGACATGAAATGTGATGGAGAGGAGTTAAGGAAGGAATGGGAAAGGCACAGGGAAAGAAAACTAAGGAATGCACATTTATGTGTGAAAAGACAGCCGCAGCTAAGAACTTTGCACAGGTAGCAGGCTGGGCTGCCTCAGTTTGCCTGTTCTCCCCCCAGAAGAAGGGGAAAAAGGGAAATATGAGGGAGAAAATTAAGAACAGACAACTACAAACAGAGTGTTGAGGTAGAGTGAGTCAGGAGACGGAGAAGAGCAGATAAAGCAGCAGGACTGGAGGAGAGGGCACTCTAAGCTTTGATGGCATATTATTTAATTTAATATATTTAAGCTCCTTTATTGCTCTATGACTTTGGCAGATGTCCTAAATCTCTGCAAGTGTGAGAAAAAGATGCATGGCAGCTATTTGGAACTCCTGGGGATTTCACTGTTGCTGGCTACTTAGTGAGTTTTGTAATTAAAGGCAATTTAGAAAAGGTAGAAAGAGAACCTACTGTTCACCCAAAGCCACAGCCCCTCCCAGAGTAAACCTCTAACTCCACAGGAAAACTGATCTTTAATTGTTACTGGAGCCAGAGATCCAGAGACCAGGAGGGAACTCTCAAGATTTTTAGGTTTGTTTTCACAACCAAAGCCACCGAGCTCACCTGGAGCCCCCCGGCCTCCAGCGCACTGCATGCTAAAGGAGATGTTCTAAGGACCTGTCAAAACACTGATTTAGAGAATTCACGTGACGGTAACTTGGCAGCGAGTTAGAACCGAGGCAGGACATGCACAAAGCCTTCAGCCTCTTCCCTGGGACACGAGGCAGACTCCTTGGCAGGGAACCCCTCGTACCCCGAGGTGCTCAGCGTGCGGCGAGAACATCATTTGTGTGCTGAAACTACGGGGCTTTAGGTCAGGGAGATCTTTCCAGGCACAGCTAAAAAAGCCTTCTCCAGCTGCAATCCCGGCGAGTTAAACCGACCTTCCTTTAACCTCAGCCACAGTGCTGGTTCATTTACGGTATGGGAAAGAAATCAACCCCAGCTCCCTGGATCCAGCAGATTTGTTTCAATATTTTCTGTACTGTTCCACAGGATGTGCCATTGGGCTGCTAACGCGGCCCACACCATGAGCCAATGTGAATATAGGATTTAATTACCGTTGAGATGTCCCTGGTATAGCTTTCTGCTGTCCTGCAAACCCTCCTCCAGCACAAAGAGGCACCTTTTCCTCGGGAGGGAGCAGGGCCAGGCGGTGTGCGGTGCAGGGATCCCTTTGTTGGCCAGGCTCCGTGTGGGAACGCGTCCTCAGTGAATGACAGCCAGGCCTGAAAGTCAGCCTAGGCTTTTGAGAGCTCAGCTTTCCTCCTGAATTACCACCCCTGTAACCTCAGAAGGCAGGCATTTCCCTTACCAGGGACGGGGCAATGCTGTGGGGCAGCCCTGGGGCTCACAGGTAACTCAGCAATGCTGTGGGGCTCTGAGGGCCTGGGGCTCACAGGTAACTCAGCAATGCTGTGGGGCTCTGAGGGCCTGGGGCTCACAGGTAACTCAGCAATGCTGTGGGGCAGGCCTGGGGCTCACAGGTAACCCAGCAATGCTGTGGGGCAGCCCTGGGGCTCTGAGGGCCTGGGACTCACAGTTAACTCAGCAGTGCTGTGGGGCAGGCCTGGGGCTCACAGGTAACTCAGCAGTGCTGTGGGGCAGGCCTGGGGCTCACAGGTAACTCAGCAATGCTGTGGGGCAGGCCTGGGGCTCACAGGTAACTCAGCGGTGCTGTGGGGCAGCCTGGGACTCTGAGGGCCTGGGACTCACAGGTAACTCAGCAGTGCTGTGGGGCTCTGAGGGCCTGGGGCTCACAGGTAACTCAGCGGTGCTGTGGGGCAGGCCTGGGGCTCACAGGTAACTCAGCGGTGCTGTGGGGCAGGCCTGGGGCTCACAGGTAACTCAGCAGTGCTGTGGGGCAGGCCTGGGGCTCACAGGTAACTCAGCAGTGCTGTGGGGCAGGCCTGGGACTCTGAGGGCCTGGGACTCACAGGTAACTCAGCAGTGCTGTGGGGCTCTGAGGGCCTGGCGCTCACAGGTAACTCAGCGGTGCTGTGGGGCAGCCTGGGACTCTGAGGGCCTGGGACTCACAGGTAACTCAGCAGTGCTGTGGGGCTCTGAGGGCCTGGGGCTCACAGGTAACTCAGCGGTGCTGTGGGGCAGGCCTGGGGCTCACAGGTAACTCAGCAGTGCTGTGGGGCAGGCCTGGGGCTCACAGGTAACCCAGCAGTGCTGTGGGGCAGCCCTGGGGCTCTGAGGGCCAGGCACACTCACAGGTAACTCCTGATGTTTTACAGAGCTCTGACAGGACACCACGAGCACCAGGCGATTGCAGCTTTGCTCTCAACCACAGACACTATCAACGCTTTTGCCTCTGCTGGCGCTGCGGTGTCAGGATTTATTATTTTCCTAAAATTTATTTCCCCGCTAGATCCAGCTACTGTAAAGCTCTGGAGGTCTGTGTAAGACAGATGATAATGCTTTCATCAAATCTCAGCCAAAGAAAAAGCCTCCAGGGTGGAATCATGAGTGCAATAAAGATGTTTTCGTGACTTGAGTATTTACATAATGTTATATCCAGAGCTGTGCCCCAAGTTCCCAGTCAGGAGCGAGGCCATCTGCACAAGGACACACTGATTCCCCCACACAGATCATGGGCTGCACTGACAGGGCAGCAGGCTGAATACAGGATCTTTCATTATGCTGCTACAGAGGGGAAACTGAGGCACACAAGTCATGCAAGGGGGCTGTGCTGCAGCTGATTACCAGATCAGACATTGGAATTCATCGTTTCGCCTCAAATTCATGCTCACAGTGCCACACACACACTCAAAAAATAAGGAGTAGGTCTGTCAGTTATTCTCACACGTATTTCTGGCCATGTGATGGTTCCATCTGGGGTACAGATAGACACTGCTCTTCTATAGTTTGAAACCAATTTTTAAAGGAGAAAAATTACAATAATGGTACAAAACACTGGACTGTAAAAGACATCATCTTTGCTTCTGATTTAATTAATGCTTCCAAAGACCTGCTTCCCATTGGAATGAATCCTAAGCAAAGTGCCCCAAGATTGCTGTGATTGTAAGAGCCTAGGCATTGGATGAGCTTGGCAGGGAAATGGGTTCCTAGCTTCTTGTGAGCAAGCCTGGCTGTGTTGAAATCCAGTAGATGAGACATAAGGAAGAAATTCCTAGCTGTGAGGGTGGTGAGACCCCGATGTGGCTGCAGTGAAAGAAGGGTGTGCAGAGGAAAAGGAGCAGTGCTCTGCTCAAGGAGGGCTGAGATGCAGAGACAAAGTTCCTGGCTTAAGCAGGTCCTGCTCAGCAGCCTGGACAGCCATGGGCAGCTTGGGGAGTTTCTAGCATTCATTTCCACGTCTCAAACACAAAGGTACCCTGCTGCCAAGCTGTGCTTCCAGAAGGCCCTGCAGGTTTACAGGCTCTCTGCCTTGCTGCTAATGATTTCCTCACACCCTTCAACTCCTGGGCAATGCTTGGCTTTTGAAGGAGAAAAGAAATGAGCTCTGCCCACTTTCAAAATGAAAAGTGTATCTCAACAATACCAGCAGTTTATTTATTGATACATTTGAAAATGCTGCAAGCAAAAGTAAAAGAAAAGCAAAAACTTCATCAGGAGAGAACGTTGTGGTCACCTTATAGCAATCTTTCACCTTCAATTGTAATGAGAAAACCTTCCTGTGCTTTGTAAAAACCTCAACATGTATTCCTGTTCTCCACTATTTTCAGCTCAGGTGATTTTCTGAGCTTGTTGTTATTTTTCAATGTGAAAGTATCCAAAGGCTCTGCCTTGCAAATACTTGTTCAATCTGCTCTTAAATCCAAGTAAACTTTTAGCATCCTTTGGCAAGGAGTTCCCAGACTGCTGCTCCCTGCAGCACGCCTGGTTTCCGAGCTGAGGAGCAGGAGTTTACTCAGCCCTTCCTTAGGTGGAAACTGCTCCAAAACATCCATCAGGCTTGCTGCCTTCCCCCAGCCCTGTTTGCTGTGCTCTTGTTGAGCAGAGTGTCCTGGACACCAGAGCTGGATTTCAGTGGAGCTGAGCCGATGTTTTCTGGTTTGCTTTGCTTTTCTGAGTGCAGCCAAGCCCTGATGTGCTGATGGAAGCAGCTAGGATAGCCCCAGGGGCTTGTTCCAGAGCAGCACATTTCATGTGCAAAGCAAAACTGGGGCTGTATCTCTCCTGTGTGCACCACGGTGTATTGTTCTACGCTGAATTTCATCTGCTGCTTTACTGCCCAGCCACAGGCTGCTGTAAGAACCTCCTCTCCTTCCACAGAGCCCTTCCTCGTCCTTACCAACACGAAAGCTCCATAACAGCACAGACTTTGTCATCTCCAGCACAGACCCCTCCCTACAGACCTCCTGGATGACTTTACACCCATTCACACCAATCTGCTGCTGCTTCTTTTTCAGCCAGTTATAAAGCCATGGCAGCAGCATCCCTTTATGCTTTGTTTCTCATAAAAACTACATGTGAGGAACATTAGAAAAATCAGTCTGGGAATTCATGTGGAGTATATTATTTGGACCACTCATACGTACATTAACCTTTCCAAAAGGTGCCTTAAAAGAGCTCTAATTACAAATGGAAACATTTTGTCAAATTAAAATACATTCAGATGCTTTTGAAAAGTCAGAGCTGAGTGTTTCTCAAACAACTGAACAATTTAGTCAAACACCTCTGTCCTGCCTTATTGCAGCTATCCAAGAACAGATGTTAACTAATTACTTTCTGTTTATAGATGCATTACTCAACATTTAGCCTCACATTTTATGAGAACACAATTCCCTACAGCATCCTCTGCTAAAAACAAACTCTTCCTGCACAAAATGGAGAAACACTGGAGGAACTTGGTGGATGTCAGTCATATCAGCCTTCCTTCCTGAGATATTTGGTAATCTGGCTTATTAGATAACTGTCACAAAGATTACAAGATCTATAACACTATTTCCCCTTGGTGCTGCATGGCTGATAAATTTACAGGTTCAGGTTGCATCTAGGAAGGAGGTTGAACTGCCAGAACTTTATTAGGAATGGGACATAATATATCTTCACGTGTCAGAGCTGCTGGAGGCTCTATTAGGAGAGAAGGAACTTTACTGGGCCTTTCCTGCCTTCCTGTGAAACACATTTTATGAGGTTCTCAAGAGACTGTGGCTTATTTCTCCTGCCATGCTAACAAGTGATGTTCTCAGTTGAATGATGCACTCTCTGACTACACCAAATGACAGGTGAGCCACAGTGTCTGGGTTTGGCTGTCTGCCTGCGAGGTGCAGTCACCTCTCAGTGGAGGGCAGGCAGTGCTGGTGCCACCTTCACTCCTGCTTGCAGACTGTCCCTCATCTGCTGCAGCTCTCGAGGCAAGGGATGAACCTGCACAATCACCTGGTGTCCTGGCCATGACCCTGCCTCTGACGTGACTGCTCTGAAAATCCTTTCTGGTGCAGCAGCCCCTTGTGCCAGGCGGGCCTGCAGGCTGCCAAAACCTACAGCAGAGCCAGCCAGAAGCTGTTCTGGGTTCATGGGGACAACCTGCATGTTTAAATTCGTGCAGAGATTGGTCCCAACTGTGGCCCAGAGGGGACTCTGAAACTGCACATCACTGAGAACACGAGAACTTTGTCCATAAGGCCAGACAGGGAAATATCAATAACCTCCACACAGTAAGGACAGGGAGAGAGGGGGAATGCTGGAGACCAAATTAATTAAAACATGAAAAACCCTCACAGAAACACTAAGGATAGAAGTACATCTCTCCGTTTCTGAGCTGCCACCTGTACTTGATTTGCCATTTGTCATATGCAAATCAAATATGTAGAGAACAGGGAAAACAGTATCTTTCTTCCACATGAGCTGAAGTTCAGCCAGATGAGTGGAAAAACAACCCCCTGGCTGCTGTTACAGCACAGCAGCACATTGCTCAAGACAGGTACATTATTCACTAAAGCTGCACTGGGTCCAAGGATGTAAATTTGTCACAGTGGAATTTGGCCTGTGCAGCATCCAAAAGTGCCAGTGGAAATACCCTGGAAAGGCAGATAGGAATAATTAACTGAGCTCCTCATCCTCTGTGTCCTGGTGGCTACTTGTGCCACAGCCAAAAATTCTTTTTTGTAACTTGAAATGTGCTCTGCTCCTCTCCTCTCCATTATAATTTGACTGACACCCATGTAATTTTCCTTTTCCCTTCGAGCCTCTTTCTCCTGCCCTCTGCTATGACAGAGGCATCAGCAAAGGCAAATCCAGTTGCCATCCCTGTGTCAGAGCCCCTGATGCAGCCTGATTCCACACCCATCTCCTCCCAATCGACAAAATTCTATTCTCTGCATATTTCATCTTACTACACCTTACTATTTTAATGTGAAGAACTTAGCAATAAGGCTGTGGAGCCCAAGTTAAATCCTGCTAGTAATACTCTAATACTTGCATTGCTGGGGGCAGTATGTGTGTGTGTGCAAGGACGTTGTTAACAGGAGTTCTACATTTTACATTTTCATTTCTACATTTTCAGCACATCAGTATTAGTCAGGTGTCACATCTGTGGCTCAGAGCAATCGGCTGACAACATTACAGTTCCTGCTAAGCAAGGCCACTACTCAGGTGGATAGATACAGTTCAGAGTTTTGTTCTTCTCAATTAAAACCTCCCTCTGAGTGCCATTAAAACAATATACATTATAAATTACCTATGCAGGAGTGTCTGAATTCTTGCAGTGCTATAACTGATCGCTGTTGCTCACTGTATTTTACAGATGAGAAAACTTTCCTGTTTTAGAGCTTGCACATAGTCTTGAAATCAGACCTATATTATTAAAGGAGGTTTTTCATTTAAGGAGAAAATAAATTAGTTTCAAACTAACTGTCCAATGCCATCCAGCACTTCTTGCTCTAGATGGCATCAGAATTCAGGAACTGAATTCAGCCAGTGTTCACCAATTGACACTGAGCCATCCCTGTCCATATCTGAACCAATATTAAGGTCAAGCAATAGTCCAAACCCTTTCATGTATGGAAATTAAATATAACAACAAACAGCACATGGCAATGCCAACAAAACCTGTACAAGGAAGAAACTCAGGCTTGGCCGCATACATTCACATTAGCCAAATCACAATCCCCATGCAAAGCTTCAGAAGGCTTCGGTCAAAGCCCTACATTTAAAGATTAACACTGTTAAAGCTTGAAATGTGATCCTTATCAAATTTGATGGTACATGGAGGTTGACAAGAGGTGAGAGTTTGTAACATCAAATATGTGTTGCTCGGTATCACCAAATGATGCCAAGTGCAAAGGTTTATCACCTGGAATCCAGACCACAAGAATCCTCAGCCTTGCCTGAGTCGTATTAGAGGTTGCCTCTCTTTAATTAACAAAGCATTTTCATTTTGTGATATGCACCTTTGCCAGTCCCCTGATAACATGCTGAAATGTGCAAAACGAGATGTCAGGGAAGCCAGGGAACAGCTTTTACAAGATCATTATATACATTTGGTGATATAATGTCATCAGTGCCAGCTTTTGCCTGGTTGTTCTCTTTTTCATCCATTCCAGTTAATGGACTGAAAGGAAATGGACTGAAAAATAGTTTAGAAAGTAAAATTGAAAAGTACTCAGTTCAAACTTTTGAAAGAAGCAAAGCAAACTTATGTACTTCTATTTTTTATATAGCTCACTAAATTCTGCTGTTTCAAAAAAAAAAAAGTAAAAGCAAAGTTGGTTATCTTTGTCTTAGCAACATTTCACTTCCATTGGTGTGTTCTCTTTTCCTCAATTATTTCCCTCCTTTGGTATCTTCATCAGTTTCCTGAAGAAGCAGAACAGCACAAATCTCTGAACAAGTGCAACTGTACTGACATGACAGCAAAAAACCCTGAAGGATTTTTACCTATATATTTTTTTCTCCTTCCTCACTAACATGCTGCAGGGCTCAGATTGCTTTGTTGTCCTTTCTCAGATGCAATAAATATAATAATCCACAAGTTGTGCCACTGAGAAATGTACACACAACGATAATGGAATAGGACCCTAAGTGGAATGATGGGAACTGGTTTATCTCCAAAAAGCTTTTTCCTTTTAAAACTGAGCTGAAATGTTACTCTGAGTCAAATCTAGCACAGACTTTAGCTGGACCATGACCTGGCCCACAGTGCCTTGCTATAAACACACAACCATGCAGAGCAAATAAAACTAGAATCCTGCAAAATAATAGCGATAAGCTGAAAGAAATCACTAAATTAACAAAACACGTTTTAAGGGAAGGATGCCATAAAGTTAATTCCCAAATCTTCAAGGCAAAATGAAGGCCTAATTAAGGGCTCTGGGCAAGGTTTAGCAGTTGGAGAAAGAAGGCACACATACATTCTCCTCCCTTTAGATAAATCAGCGTGCAATTACTGCAGGAGCAGCAGACTGGGAAATGAGGAGGAAACCCCCCTGTGTTACAGGCCCCAGCTTGCCTGTTCCCTGTATTCCTGTGATTATCTGGAGCGCTGGCCTCTGCCAAAAACCAGGATGAAATTTTAATGTAATGCAATTTCCTTGTTTTCAAGAAGGAACTTGTGAAAGCAGAGCAACAACCCAGCCCCACTGCACCTTTCCCTTGTGCAGCCTCTGACTCCTAAACAGCAGCAGCAACCTGACTGAAAGGAAATCCAGTGGTCCTGTCAGCCACTGCTAAATGAGATGCAAAGGTGGCAAGGGTTCACCATTTTATAGCAGAATTCTAAATATAAAACATGTGTTTTTGAAGAACATGAAAGATAAAATATATATTTTACACCAATACTGTAAAATCAAGCACTGAACACTGAAACCATCTCACCCATGCTTCAGATAAATGGAACTGTTATACTGGGAAATGAAGTGTTTTCAAGGCAGGGAATAGAAATTAATTAAAACTAGTTTGACATAAACCTGTTTCAAGTGTCTTTATATCTGTGGGATTTGGGTTATGACACTTTGCTCAAGTGCACATCCTCTAGCATATAATCTGCAAACATAAGCAGAAACAGTGGGAGTTTTATTCCCCAAGATGAACAATATTTATCCAGGGAAATGTGTCAGGCTTCCCTGAGCTACTGGCTTATAAACTCCTATAGTGGAAAGACAACAACAACCTGAGCTCTTAGCCCTACATGCCATTATGTTATTTTGGGGTACAGGAGAAATGTATTTCAAGTCCCTGGGAATGCTCCCTTTCTCGAGGGGGAATTCTGGAACACCTTCTGCTCCAAATCATTTAGCAAAAGCTCATCTGTGAATGCAAACCTGCTGCAGAGATTTTAATTTCTGGTTTGGGATGAATCCCAATCACAATCAGTGTTGTTGTTGTTGTTGTCTCTCACCACCGTGAGTCACCATCTGGCAGCGAGCTACAGCCCAGGAAACTTCTATAGCTTCCCCTTAATTTAGTCTTTGGGTTTCTCATCCTCCTTTAGGATGGTATTACCAGAAACTGATCCAGATGTCACAGGGAGAGGCAGGAGATAAGTAGCTACGAACTGGCTCAGAGGATTCTCTGCAAGGCTTGGATTCCCAACAGTTATTTCAGACACAACTGCAAGCAGACACAGAAAACTTCAGAGTTCTTTTGGCTGGAGAATAATTAAATGGATAATTTATACAGGTCATGATTCAGCCAAGCATTTAACTACACAGTTAACTTTGAATGTATATTGAAATCTACTGCAAGTGGTTATTAGCACATATGTTAAATTAAGTCATGTTTCAGAATTTTGTGAAATCAGTGTCTGCTGTGTGAAGGAGAAAGCACATCTGGGACATAGATGGCTGCTGGACTGCAAGTCTAAGTCTATTTTGCCTCAAGTAGGTTTGGGCTGGGATTTAAATTAGATTTGAATTAACTGCACCAATGCTAAACCGAAGTATCCTAGAGCTTACATACATAAAAACATCTCTATCAAATATGGTTGTAGGAACTGATTTTCCAATAGGAAAAAAAATGAAGAAAAAGTAGTAAAAGTAAAAAAGAACATAAAGGAGAAAAACTCAAAACAGATTTAAAATTAAACATCAACTTCAGCGATTTTCCAAGCACCTCCACTCTCGGGTGAGGGCAAGTCTCCAATCTGAGAAGCAAGTATGTTTGCAAAGGCCTGGAATTCTTGGAATTCTGGCAACTGAAGTTCAGAGGTGATCTCTTCAGCCAAACAGAAGACTCTCTTGTGCTTTTTTAATCTTGGTAGGTACCTTGCACCTCTACAGGTTATTAAGGATTTTGGTGATGAATTCTGGCCTTCTTTAGTGGGTGGAGTGATCTTTTCCTTTGCTCAGAGTGCCTGCCAGGGTCATGCTGCAGTGAGAAAATGATGGCAGCGTTCACAAGCTCCTCCAGGCTCCCTGGGCTTGGGGCACCTCTCCTGTAATCCACAGGGTTCCTGATGAGTGCCAGACTCCCACAGCCCTCCCAGTGATCCTTACACCAACCCCTAAACAGACCAGGGCAGCTCACACGCGCCTAACACAGCTCTGAGAAATGTGTCAGGGTGTGTGTGCCACCAACCAGCACAGTGTGGGACGGCACACAGGGCCCTGTGCCTGCCAGGCACTCACAGTCACTGTTTCACTAGAACAGGCTCAGGTGCAGGAAAAGCACTGATTTAGAAAGCACAGACCTGCAACAGCAGGACTGAGCCAGAGAAGAACCACATGCATTATTTAATCCCCAGCAATGCCAATCCTCTGCAGTGCTGTGGCACCCCAGGCTGTGAGTGGGGCTGATTGCTCCCTCCCAGTGGCTGGGCTGGCTGTGCCGGGCTGCTCTCAGTCTCAGACCTATCTGAGGTCTGAGCCACACACTGGCAGCTCATCACGCTGGCATCATTAAAGGTGGGTTTTAGACCTGCCCACTGCTCCTGGCTGGAGCTGAAGTACAACCACCTCTTTCCTCCTGCTTCCCTGGCTCTCCTTTTTCTGTGAATGGGCACAGGGATATCACATGATAACATGGGAATGCTCCCCTCCCTTCTCTCTCCTTAGAGTGTTTTAATTAACATTTCTATTATACACACTCATTACCACATTCCTGGTTTTGGCTTTAAACTGGTCATTCTTGTTACAAGCCCTCTAGGACACAGTGGTAAAACTTTACACATCTTACATTGCAGCAATTATTAATCACAGGTACAGTTCAGTGATTGAACTGCAGCCACTGCTACCAGTCTCAGCATAAGACTTAAACAGAAACAAATGACAGCGCTGGGAACGGTGGGACCTGTGTAGGGCGACACTCTCTTGACCCCATTAGTTTTATAGGACCCTTTGGGGGCTTTATCACAGCTGCAGCTATTCCACAGCCCCAGTGTGTCTGGCCAAGTGCTTCTGTGGCAGAGCAGGTGTGTGGGATGCGCTTACAAAGGAGAGCTGCTAAATCCACGGATGACCAAAGCGCACACTCTGGTTACTGGGTGCCAGGAAATGCCCCTCAAAAAAGCACAAAGCAGATCAGAAAATATTTCCTGGCAGAGGTGGAGGTGGGCAGCAGGATTGCCCTGTACAGCCTACAAGGTTAACACCTGAGATAGAGTTGGGACTGTCAAAGGAAGAGCTGAACGTGGGTAAATCCTTGCAGAGGGATGCTCTCAGCCAAGAGGAGAACAAGCAGCCTCCAGAAGGAGAGATTGTATCTCCCAGCTGGACTTTGGCTCTCCTGCCCATCTCCTGCACCAGCCTGGCACAGCCAGAAAAGCAATCAGGCTAACGAGTATCTTTGTTGGTGTTACTGGGCAGCTTTCAACTGGACCCATTCCCTCTCCAGATCTCCTGTGGGTGGAAGAAAAGCCTTCTCTGTACTTGGATTAGCCCAAAGGGACTGCAGGAACCTATCACTGGCCTAACTATGGGCTGGTGGTGTTTCAGTATTTTCTTCTGATAGCACTTCACCCTTTTTGTGTTTGCCTGGGCATAGATGGTGATTAGTAGGCGTCTTATAAGAATGTGGAACAAGTGAAATAGGAAACTGAAAGGGAGGCTTTATATGCAGGCTTAGCCTAGTGGGAATAAGATCTTTCTTAGATCCCTTTAATTGCTTTAATAATTAAGAAACTATTTTGCTAAGCTGCATTTTACTTGATTTTAATAAAATCAATCATGTAGAGCCAAGAATTTAAGCATCACTTCAAGCACTTACAGAGAAAAACACATCCCTCTTAATTTGTGCCTTCAGGAAAAATTAATAAAACGTGTGTGAGTATCTAAACTGAGTTTTAAAAGCCTGCTCTGTGTTCATGAATTCCTCCAGTGCTGGCAAAACAATGACACTGGTCAGTAAGTGCCCTAACCATGCTGGTTCAGGGACTTGTGGCTGTGATGCAGGAAGGCCACGTGCTTCACTTGCACCTCGACATGTACTTATCTTTAAACTGCTAAATGATCCCGTCCACCTCAAAGGAACTACATTTAGACCTAAAATAAAGCATATTCTCAAGCAATTTTATTCTGGGGGGCTCTACTTTCCATTGTTTACACAAGCCAATGAATTTTCACTCTAAGTTAAAACTAGCCAGATTTTCATGTTCAAGACAGTAGGAGACCTCTGATTTGAATGGGAGCTTTGCGGGTCAGAGCTGGCACTTGAGAAATAAAGTTTGAAACCCCCCCCTGTGTATCTCGAAAGGTAAAAACTCTGTGTTCAGCCAGGCTGCCACGAAAACCCAGGGTGGCTCCACAGAAAAAAAGAAACACCCCCTTGAGTGATCCCACTGAATTTTCTGTGCTTTGGGTCATATTTCTTTACATTGCTTTTCCTCCACTCATTCCCAGGTCAGTGACATCCCCCAGTGCACTCCAGACCCGGCTCAGGTAGGAGGCCTTTATGGACTATGGGGTGTTTGCCTGGTGAAAATGAGTAACCAAGCAAAAAGCACCTACTCAGGCCTAAATAAAATGCCATTTATTCAACAAGTCTGAAGCAGAAAGGTGTATCAATCCCATAATACAAAGGTATCCCAGCCACAATTAAGGAAGTAAAAAATATATATGAGTATATATATTTTTTATTGAGTTGGTATTTTTTTTTCAAACTTTCATACTATAAGAGCATCAATTTTTTAAACAACTGTTAAAAGAGTTTCCTCTTCAACCTACTTTTGGAAACACATCCTTTTAGCTGCATAATAGCTCCAAAACCCCAAAAATCTCCAAAAATCATTCTCTGTGTCCATTTATCCACCTGCCAGAGGTAGAGCAACATTAGAAGTTTTTGGGGAGAAATAAAAAAAATGCCCGAGAAGTGCCGCCACAGATGGTAGTGGGAATAAAAAGCACATTTTGCCGAGGCTGTGAGCTTAGTGCCCGTGCTGTAGCCAGCTGCGGGGGCTCAAACGCTGGCCCGTGGGGAGGAGCAGCGCGCAGGGCGGTCAGAGAGCGGCAGGGCCCGCGGTGGCTGTCCCTGAGGGCACTGCCGCTGTCACTAGGTGTCACTGTGCACTCGGGCTGTGCCGGCTGGCACCGCCGCAGCCGGGCAGGGCAGCCTGGGCACCGCTCGGCCCCAGCCCGGCCTGCGTTTGGGAGAGGAAGCGCCTTTGTGCATTTCCACAGCAAACGTTCCCGTAGCTGATTTGAGGGATAATTCCTTTGGGCCTTCCGTTTTGACTGGGAAAACTCCTTTCGTGTGACACTTTGGGGTGTCCCAGCTCGGGCTGGGCCAAGCAGAGGAGCTGGAGGCGCAGAACGGGAGCTCCTGCCACCCCTGGGCTGAGCTTGAAGGACGCATTTAAACGCCTGCCATGCCCAGGCTAAGTTTAAAGGCCAGATTTAAACACCCTGGGCTGAGCTTGAAGGACACATTTAAACGCCTGCCATGCCCAGGCTAAGTTTAAAGGACAGATTTAAACACCCTGGGCTGAGCTTGAAGGACACATTTAAACGCCTGCCATGCCCAGGCTAAGTTTAAAGGACAGATTTAAACACCCTGGGCTGAGCTTGAAGGACACATTTAAACGCCTGCCATGCCCAGGCTAAGTTTAAAGGCCAGATTAAACACCCTGGGCTGGGTTTGAAGGACACATTTAAACGCCTGCCATGCCCAGGCTAAGTTTAAAGGCCAGATTAAACACCCTGGGCTGAGTTTGAAGGACACATTTAAACGCCTGCCATGCCCAGGCTAAGTTTAAAGGCCAGATTAAACACCCTGGGCTGAGTTTGAAGGGCCTTTCCCTGAGCTCGGGGCGAGCTCCCAGCCATCCCCACAGATCCCAGGGGGCTCTGAAGGTCCCACCTGGGCTGCCCTGCCCTCACCTGAGCCCACCCTTGCAGGGATCCCCCTGCTGGAACACCTCTGCCTCCAGGCTCAGCCTGAAGGGAAGGCCAGCCTGGGACCTGCCTCTCGTGCAGCACCCTTCCTGTGAGCCATCCAGGAATCATGCATTGATTCTATCCCGATGGATTGTCCTGCCATAGAAACCTCCACATCCACTCTCCATCCATCCACAGGAAAGCAGCTGACAATGCTTTGCCCATAGCTGCCTTTCAAATGTGACTTTTCTCTCAGTATCTTGTGAGATTTTTCACTAAGTCACATCGTTTGTGCGCCCTGTGATTGGAGGCTCAAACAATAAGAAAAAAATGAAAATCAAAGTGATTTCAAGACAGCTGCACCAATTTCTCATTACAAGACACTTGAAAATAGCTGTGTGATTTTAACTTTTTGGCAAACTTCCTTCTGGACAAAATTCATTTACTTAAACATTCACAGATATTAAATTACACGAGTCACAGAAGGAATTAAAGCGAATGCACAGGGATAGATATTAGCTGTTGTAAAGCAACCCTACTCCAGAGACTTCTGATTTGCATCAGTTAGGAATTTGGCGAGTAGGTTTTATTTGGTTCAATGTTCATAGAAGATTTCCCATTCAACCAGATTTACTAGACCTTGTTAAAATTCTCTTTAACAATTTTAGATAGGAAGCTCTATAAACCACTAACTTTTTTTTCCTGTTTTTGTGGGGGATTTAAGAGATGCTACATTTGCAAAGAGATTTTTTAATGATTTTAAGATAGGCTCAAGCGTGGGAAAGACACCAAATGGCAAAGGCAGATTAAAGTATCTCGATCATCAGCATCCACTCAGTGTAAGAAGAATAAAGGACCATTTTACGGACCCCCATCCTTTGCTTGAAGAGGTGCTTACAGTATAATATTGGATTTGGAAAATAACAGAATCAAGGCACACGAGGGACAGAAAGACAGCAGCAAAAACAGCACAGAAAATTTCCAGTGATAAAATCTGAATTTGCATTTTGCTTTCACTAAGAAAAAAAAAAATTAAATCCCTGTTCTGTGACTGGAGGAGTGTCTGAGCGTTTCCAGCTTCCTGCAAATGCATGTAAATTTACAATGTTGTCCACAGAAGCCACTGCTGCCTGTGATTCTGACATTTGCTTTCAAGAAATATTTATACACAGCTAATTTGAAATATTGACTACTGAGAACAGGGACAAGAAGCAGTCATGGCAGAAGGCAGTGATGCAGGAATTCCAACACAATCCCAATGTTTGTGCATTACTTGCCTGGCCAGGGAGTACCAGGCTGCTGGCTGGGATGAGCCAGTGCTGTCCTGTTACTTATGTCAGAGGAGAAGTCCTAGTGCTCATATCTTTTTTCTCTCTAGCTCTAAATATTCCATAGTTTCTTGTTTTTAAAAGAAAAATGAATGTCTATAAGCTTCTGCTGGAGAGAGAGGAGTCCACAGTGCCCATCAAAGCTGACCCAGACCCCCCCCCACAAACCCCTTCACATGCTTTGCAGGTGACTTTTTGCAATGCTCATCCTGTTTTACATCTCAAAGTTAAATAACCTTTGTTCTTCTTAGCAGTCATTTGAATAATCCATTTTATTCTATGGCAGACAAAATCAACATCTGACATATCCTGCTCTCTCCCTTGCACACCAGTTTCACCCTGCTGTGATTGAGCTCAGAAAGCAATTCAGTTTTCTCTGCCTGCCCAGCACCTCAGTTCAGCAATAAATTAATTTAATTTTCAGCAGGATGCAAAACTGAATGAGAAGAGTGGAGCAGAATAAATTCTCTAGTAAATTAAATACTGTCTGAGTGTTACTAAAAATGTTTCAGAGGCTTTATCTAATATCCAATACCTCACTGCAGGCTATCAGTTCAGTTTACACCCAAAACATTGTCATGTTCATTTTCTAGCTACAGAAATATCAGCACTGGAAACAAACAAACCTAACAAGCCACTGGCAAAAACACTATCACTCTCCTGGAAATACCAAAATCCTTCAAAATTGTTCTTCACACGAAAAGAGCACTGTAAAATTACAAATTCAGTGATTTCTAAAGAAAGGCTTTGAAAGCAAATTGTGAAGGAGTGAAGAAAGCTGGCACGGGGAGGGCAGCCCTGCGTGCTCGGCTGGCAGAATCCACACCTCAGACCTGTGTGGTGGCAGCACCCACCCACAGGTGACAGCACAACCCATCCCGGCTTTGGGGAGCTGGCTCTGGCCAGGGGGTTAAAGGATAACTGCGGGAATCAAGCGCATCCCCTCCCCGGCGTCCTGTCACCACAGCACACACAGCTCCACGGGAAAATGGAAGACTTGGGAGACTTCCAGAATGCCCACATATCCTCTCACATCCACCTGCAAGGTGCTGGACAGGTACAGCAGAGGACAAATGCTATCTTGTTCCCCTAGGGCAGTGCCCAGCCCTCCTGAAGGGGTCCCCTTTGGAATTCCCCATGAGAAGGCAGCCAGGAGGAGACCAGGAGAGAGGGCCTCACAGGCACTGTGGAGTGACAGGGACCAGGGGAGCGACGAACCCCGGTGAGAAGGGGTTCAGCCACAGCCAGGGGCAGGAAGGGTTCAGCTGCTGGCACCAGGGAGGAGCCCACACACGGCCTGTGCTGAGGTGGGCACTGGGGGTGTGTGCAACTGGAGCCCCACAACTGAGGTTATTCTTGCTGAGCCTCAGAACGGAGAGAGGGATTTGGGAGTTCCCTGAAGCAGTGCTCCACCCCACACAGACCTATTTACCCCAGGGTCATTGGGAAGGCTCTCCTTGGCGCTCACAGGCTTTCCGTGCAGGAAAAGGGCCAAACCCCATTGCTCCTCACAGCCTCAACAGGGAGAGAGAGAGAGAGACAGCAGGGACACATGCAGTTTTCTCCCTCTACTGCCTCAGAGCTTTATCTGTCCACCACTCCTCATGATCTCAGGGGGGAATGCTAATCCAAAGGATGAACAGACATTGGCCTTTCCCTTGATACTGGAGAGGGGAGGAAAAAAAAAAAAGGTGAGCAAACTAAACCAGGAGCAGAGCCTTCAGAGATTGGAAAAATCTCTTCTGTTAACCAACTTTTGAAAGAAGTTGGTTCTCTCCTGCATCAAGACACCTCCTTTAGCATGTTTGCTGATGAGTCATCAAGGCAGTGGTTTGTGTTTAGGCCCTTGGGAAGGAAATACGAGGCTGCTGGAATCCAGAAATCAAGGGAGAGAGGAGTAAGACTTCTGATGTTGCTCTGAGTAGTAGTGACAGTCTCAATGAGGTCAAGATTTGGCCCTACAAATTTATCCTGGGTGGAAAACATCATGACACAGGGATCCCAGGTATTTGTGCATAGCTGGTTGAACTCACATAGCCATGCAATGACTGCCCACTTGTCCAGTAAATCTGCGGGAAGATTTCTCAGCTGGTTTGGGATAAGCCTTCGTCAGACCCAAGGGCAGCTCTTTTAAGTCTGAATTTGCTTTGCTGGGACATCTTTGGATTTAGTCACTGATGTTACTGGGATCTTGCTGGAGCAGTTTGCCATGTTCCACTGACTAATACTCTTACAGCTGCTTTTTAAAAAGTTATTTAAAGCAGGTACCAGTACAGGCCATTTTTGAGGCTTTTTTCCCATCCAGGCCTGTTGCAGGCAGGCCAGGGTTCACCTGCCATCAGCACATCAGGAACTCATTCAGCTGCTCCACCACTTTCTTTTATTGTTCTGTGGCTGCCCTGTGGCACATAAAACCTTCTGCAGCACTTGGCCTGAGGCAATTAGTGCAATCCCTGCCCCTCAGGTAGGGAATAAATAAAGACTCTGTCACCACCAAATAAGCTGTGAAACAAAGCTCCAAGGACATTTGCCAGAGCAGGTGAACAAGAAGGCAAAGTTGCTGAGCCATTAATGTACTGTGATGGAAATAAGTGTATGATACAACTTGGCTGCCAGCATCCTTAATTACAGGACATGGCATCATTTGATTCACAATGGAATAAATGGTGATATTTATATATTTGGAGGTTTGAATGAGGATTTCCTGATTTCCTGATGAAGTCATTCCTTTATTACAGCAGCACCTTTCGTGGCTCTCCACAGCTAAGGTCAAGTCAGCATTTCCATTAAAAATACCAAACCTATTTTCAGGGCTTTATTATTACCCATTTATAGAAACCTCTGCGCCGGATGAGATTTGGCATACTCAGCCCAGGGTAGAGAGAGGGAGAGCTGGGGATTTTTCTCATTTCTTTGCTCTAAGTACGCAAATAAATACACAAACACCAAGAGGCAGCAGCAGCAAATGATGTCTTTTAAAGACTAATAAATCCTGCAAAAGCTTTTTGTTGTAAATCCTAACACAAACTTCTGCTCTAGAGTACATGGGGGAAGAATATTAACAACTATTAAGCACTTCTGTCTGTGAAAGCAACTGCTTCCCATGTGCAGCGACTTCTTTTCCAAGAATAATTTTACAACTCATTTTACTAACTGAAGACTCCGCGCAATTAATAGAACAGGCTTCAGACAGGGGCTGAGCGCAGTAAACAAACAGAGAGCTGTGCTCCAGCCCTGCTGTTGTGCTGAGGGAACGCAGGGAGCTCCCCAGCAGCAAACCTGCGCCAGGGAGAGCAGGAGTCAGGCCCTGTGCTCTGCCCAGGAGCCCTCGGACAGCAGGTTGTAATCACTTCAAAGGAGCTGTTGTGCTCTTTCATGACAATAATCAATGTACAATACAACCTTGTTTGTCCAAAGGACTCAGGTGACACCGAGGGCCTCCTGATTAAAGGTGCTGGGCATGAGGGAGGGAAAGGTCCAGACGGGTGTGAGAGGATCACCCTCCAGAGAGCAGGAATCACTTCTTCTGCTGGAAACTGGGAAAATGTGTCCCCCAAACCCTTTGGCCAGCCCTCTCCCTGCAGCAGATCCTTTCTGGAACTCAACCTAGTCCTAAAAGAGAGCTCCCAGCCCAGCAGAGCCATGCAGAGACAGCATGGCCATGGAGGGGTTTATTCCTGGCACACAGTGCCAGTGCACGGAGAGTCTTTGTCCAGGACTTCAGGAATGGGGCAGTGATCCTGCCATGCCCCGGTGTGCCCACACACACACACGTTTGGTTTCTTCCATTTGGTGGAAGGAGGCTGCAGAAGGAGCCTGCTCTGCCCCACCTCAGCCTTATCCAAAGTGCCACCCTTTGAAAGTCGGGGTCCTGTGCCTGCAGTGCCCAGGCAGGGTGGGGGAGCTCGAGCTGTCAGGAGGTTTGGTGCTTCACTATTTAATTTCTTTCTGCCCTGTTTGCTCTGCCACTCTTGGGACCAGAGCCCTGAGTCGGAGTGATTCCAACAGTGCCCTGCAAACACCTCCCAGGGGCTTTTCCCCAAAAAGCAGGCCACCTGAAAAGAGACCTACTTGGCTATATTTTCACACCCTCACACTGGAATTTTAGAGTTCCTAATGGCTTGCCCATTGCCTGATCATCCTGTGGACGCTGCTGGTTCCTTCCTTGGCTGTGCCATACTCCCCCTGGCACACCAGTGTGGCTCCTGTGGTGTTCCCATTGATTCCAACTGAATGGGAACCCTGAGCAGCACGCTGCTCCTGGCAGGTGGGGTGCAGTTTGGGATGTGCTGTGGCTGTAGTAAAGGGGCATGAAGGAGAAGGGATTACAAAGGGTTTATTTATGGATAACCTGTGAGTAAGATTGCCACCTACATTTTAAATCTTGGCACTGTTCTGTTTTCATGTTTTTGCAGAGCCTGTGAAAATGGAAGATGCTGCAACAACTGGGTCTTCAGTGTGAGGGTAATGTAGAAGGCATGGTAATTTAAAAATATTGTTTGGGTGTTTTGGTTTGTAAAACAAGAAAAAAAGTCCCAAACAAATCACACACATACATAAACATATGCATCCCAGCAAAATATAAGATATTTCCCCTTTCTTATTTAGATACATGAAGGTGGTGGGATGTTGGGACCAAGGAATCAGGTGAGGATTGGATGAACTCTGACTTGCCTGCTGTCACTCACAAAGACGAGCTCACTGGCATGTTGCTCACAGGAGGAGAAGTTTTCTGCCATGAGTCTCCCTTTGGCACCAGGGCTGCATCCACCAGTGCTACTCCCAGGGCGTGATGAGCTCACACTGACTGAAATCCGCTCTAATGGAAATGGTGCTTTCAAGCCCTGTACCTCAACGGGGACCATTTCAGAACGCCTCCAGGACACGCTGTGCAGTTGTGCTAGGACAAACTGTGATGATTAACCTCACAAACACGTCTAACGCAGGCAGAGTCCTGGGTAGCTCCTTTCCTTGAGGCTCAGTGCTGCCTGGCTGGGGATGCTGCCTTTTCACCCAGAACAGTCCCATATAGCACAACCGAACGTGAGTAACAGGGGTGGGTAAAAGGGCTCCTGCATCCACCCAAATCCTACTCCACTCTTAGGTGTCCTACCTGCTGCTCATCCCAAGCCTCATCTTCAGCAGGAGAAGCCAAACCCAGCAGCTCCTACAAAACTGCCTTGCATCAGGGCTCAGGGGCAGTGGGACTGCAGCCCTGATCTGCTCAGCTTTGACACCATGTCCTGTGCTGAGTCACTTCCATGCCAACATCCCACACCAGGCATCGCCATCCCTTGGGTCACCACCTGACCCCAGCAGGATTCTGTGCTCTCAGGCACAGAAATTCTCCATGTTTTCTGTGTGCAAGTCTGCTTGTCCCAGTGGGCAGGCAGGACTGTAAAACAGTGAGTAACTCATGTCTCACGCTCACTACCACGGACCAGCAGCCAGCAACTGCAGCACCACTAACATCCCTGCACTGCACCGACGCTGGCGAATGCAAACCCTCTGCCATGAGCACACACACTGCTGAGGGGCACACAGCCTCTCCAGAGAGGCCTGCGAGCAGCACAGGGACAGCCACACTGGGGCAGGTCCCACAGAGCCCCGGAGCTGACCCTGGCTCCAGCCAGAAGCAGTGGCACAGACCTAGGACAGAGTATGAGAAACAGGGCAGCAACCTGAGCATGCTCTGCATGCAGGCAGAGAGGAGCAAAGATGCTGTTTGCTGCTTGCCCTTTGGGAACTGCATGTGCTCCTGGTGCAGTGACCTACAGAGTAAGGAATCCCTAAGAAATCACTAATAGGTGGTGTCTCATACAGCTCCACTGGGACTGAAAATGAAAAATAAAACACACACTCTTCGGGAGAGTTGCCTGTGTATTTCACTGAAACATTCTAGATTTCCAAATGTTTCCTATTATTTATCATTTTATATATTTGCTCTTTTGAATTCCAAAGTAACGGGCCAAGTCTAGGAAGACTAGAACAGGATCCAACCAAGCCAGAAAAGAAAATTAGATTGTCACTTTACTCACAAAACCACAACTCCAGCCCACAAAAGCAAAAAATAAGCAGCCTTGGGGCTCAAATGCCATCCTTGCCTCAGTGTTCTGCCTCTCAGGGAGTCTCCAAAGCAGGGGTGATTTCACAGGGCACACACAATGGCCAGGTACCACAGGATGGGTTCAGGAGGGAGTCCCAGCCTTAACTCTGCATGTCGCTGCTCCTGTGGCTCCAGGTCAGACTCTGGAAGTCAGTACAACCTACTTTTTGTGGTTTAATAAATCACATACTCCAGCTTATGTAATGACTCAGAGTGAGTGATTGTATTCTCTGCTGGCCCAGAGGTGATGTGGTCATATCCCAGCTCTGTAAGGCAATGGAAATCAATGGTTGCTGCTGGATTCATTTCAGGCAGGCTGGGCTGTGTGGAGGTGGTGAGGGGCTGGCTCAGACTTTCAAAGTTTACTAGTTCCAGATGGAGTTGTTTACAAAAAATAAAACATTTTTGAATCAGCTTGTGGTTCAAATCTCCTTCCTGACCTTCCCTTACCAAAACAGACTAAAAAGCCATGGCCGAGTCCTTCTGCTGACTGGCAGCCTGTTACACACCATCTACTTTTCTCCTTATTTTTAAACATTTTGCGAGTCCAACTACCTGCTGGAGTTTAAACATCCTCGAGAGCTGCACGGGGATGTGAAGTCACATGGTGCTCAGCGCCAAGGTTTGCTCTCCTGCACATCCAGCAGTGAAACCTGAAGCTGCACATATCCCCCTCATTAAAGGCTTTCCCATTACACAGAGCCCTCTCGCATGAAGTGCTTTGGCACCCTGATTGATCAAATCCCTTTGAAATCGGCTCTGTTACACACGTCTCTGTTGCTGAGAGCAAGGGGGAGGAGAGCAGGGAGACTGTGCTATAAACTGTTGGGTTTCCCTGCAAAGGAGCAGAGCAGCAGAGAATGAGAGAAGGGCACCGACTCTGCTGGTACAGAGGGCAGAGCTGGGCTGGGGCCAGACTGAGCCACAGTGCTGCTCGATCCCGCCGTGCTCCCGGCACCCCAGGGCTGGCTCTGCCCCTCAGGAGGGCGAGGCTGGGCACCGCATGGGCACAGGGAGCCCCGGGGTGGGATTCCTGCAGGCCCAGCTGGGGCACTCCTGTTTGTGTTACTGCAGCACCACCCTGCCGTGGGCTCTGCTGAGAGGGGGACCTGCTCTGACAGAGGCATGGCAGATTTCCCCCGTGATTCATTGGTCTAAGGGACAGCCCATTGCCACTGCAGCCTTGTTGAAAGCTCTTTCTCCCAGCAAACCTCGAGAACTTGGGACTCAGCCATCTACATCTACAGAAGTCATTGGTTTCTCATAAATAAGACCGAAGAGAATTTGTTGCAGGAACAGTGTCTGAAAAAAGTAACCTAGTTTACAATTTGAAGGGGGTTTATAATCTTTTTTTTTTTTAAAGGAATATAAAATCCATACATCACGTGTCTGGCATTGTCTGTGCTCTGTGGGCAGCTTACAAGAATGGCTGGTTTTCCACACAGGGTTGCCCTGCTGTGATCCACAGAAACCCCCCTGCCCTCTTCAGAAGGCATCCCTCCCCTTTGAAAACGCGGTGTGCACAGTTTCCTCTCACACAGCACAACCCAACAGCCCCACCACATCCATTTTCAGGGGGAGGATTCCCACCATGTGCAGAGATGCTGCAGAGAGCGCTGACTCAGTGGTGCCAAGAGCAAAGGGGCAGGACAGCTGCCTGTGGGCATCCCGGGGGGACTGAGGATTGCACGGCAAACGTGATGTGCCACGTGGAACACACCAGTGCTTCCTGAGAAACAACCAACAGCATTTGGAAAAGTCCTCTGGAGAAAAAAGGGAATAAAGTATTTGCCCCATGTAGTTTGTGTCAATTTTCCCGCTTGTAAACCTGTGACTTTCCTGCCTGAAGACAGAGAGAAATACAGGGTGAAAGGCGTTTCCATTTCCAAATCCCATGTCTCACGAGTCCAAGAAACAGAGACTCCAAGAAATGAAGTTTTAAAGTGAAAATAGCTCTCTTCAACTTCACAGCATACAAAAATACTGCTCAAAGTGCTCAGAGACTCTGCATGAAACAAAAATGAGAATTCATCCTTCTGGAGAATAATGGAAAGAGGTGAAAAAACCCAAACTTCTAAGCTGCCTTTGCTCCAGCATCCTCTAACCAGCACTTCACATATATCTTTTAGCTATAGCATTTCACACGTCTGATTTTGAAGAGCATTTTCACATTTCCCTTTGAATTGTTATGTTTTCCTTGGTTCTCATTAGAGCAACAAGGGGACCCAAGAGCTGTCGTAATGAAAGGCAGATCAAGGATGAACAATAAGAGTTGGAGCTTCCCACCAAAGCCTGTGAAAAAAGCAATTATGGTTCCAGCAGAGGCCGTGGGGGCCCAGCAGCCACCCCAGCTGGCAGAGCCTGTGCCCACCCCTCGTGCTGCTGCTTCCCAGGGCTGCTGCCTCCTGCCTGGGACGTGCCACGGGCTGTGGGAGCAGCCCACGACCGTGGCACCGAGCGGATCCAGGCTGGAAACGGAACTGGGAAAGGCCGAAGCCAGGCTGGGTCACCGGCTGGGTTTGAGGGAGGTTCAGGACAGCTCTGAGGGGCTCAGCAGGGCCGCGAGGGCCCTGACAGAGAAGGGCTGTCCTTGCACCACTGCCCCTGGGATGCTGGGTGCCACACTGACATTTGGGGTAAGGAATGGGGCATCTGCACTGCAAAACCTCCAAAATCCCCCCAGTGGGAGCAGTAGGAGAATGGCTGAGCTTCTCCCAACGCTAACCACTGCTTTGCCTCTCCAGGGACTGGAGTGAAGCACTCAGTACACAGGATGGACCCTCCACCATTCCCACTGCCCCGGGATGAGGCTCTGCTTCCCTACTTGCATCAATTATTCTCCAGCTTCCCTCCCTGCCACCCCCTGGACTCCTCTGTATTTCAACATTCTCTCCCTTAATTTTCCTTTGGAGTTAAAATAAACCTTTTGAAGAGATATTTCCTTTCCAGTGTCATACTACAATGCAGACCAAGTCTGCATTTGATTAGTAAATTCATCCCATGCTGGTGTTTTTGTATCCTCAGTGTCATGCACGTTTAATAAAATGCTATTCTACTCTCTGTCCTCACTTTTTTTTTTAAAGGGAAGATGTGTTTTAAAGTGATAGGAGTATTATTGGTGTAGAAAGGGAAAGAAATTCTGAAGCAGTCCATAACCAGAGCTTTCCAAAAGAGGCAGCAGAAGGGACAGGCAGCAAGCACATGGGTCACTGAGCTCTTTGAAGGACCTTTGGAAATGTCTGGGATGCTTCCAGCTGCCTCTGAAAACTGGAAGGAGATGTCACTGTCAGTGCCTGCACTCCAGGAGCCTTTCTTCCAGCCCAGGGACAGCATTAACCTTGCAGGCTTCTGGCCAAAAGCAGGAGGGGAGCCAGGAGGCAACACTGATAGCAGAGAGGAGCCAGAGGAAACGCAGAGAAGGGAAATGGAAAGAAAAGTAGCGTAGCCAGCAAGGAGTTAGGACCACGCACCTGAACAATTTGGGTAGAAGACAACTAAAAAAAAGTAAAGAAGGTAGGAAATTATTGCCCCAGGGCAGTGTCCATCCCTCCACACTCGTGTCCTTCTGGCACAGACACAGCTTAGTGCAAATCACTGCAGGACCAGCACTAACTGAGACGTGTCCAGATCCTATTTAGAGTAAAATGCTTCACAGTTGTGTTCACAGGTGCGTGATGCTGGGGCAGACAGGAACACAAACTTCATAGCCCAAAGGATAAAAGCACTGGGGGAGGTCCTTAGTTAGTCAAATTAGATATTCTGTCAGGATCTGCCAGCATCTTTTCCCCACATTTCCCTCAGCTCCCAGAACCAGCCCCGAGCTCAGACCTGAACAATGAAATGTTAATCGGATTCATTGCAGCCAGCAATTTAAAAAAAACGTCCCAGAAGTCACCTCTTCTACAAACACACCCATCTAAAAGGGATATTAGTTGATGCTTTTGCAAAGAAATGCCAAGACAAGGCTGCTTTTGTTGTAAGAAAGATGTCCTGGTGACAGACAGCTGCGGCTCCGTGCCACGCACGGGGCTGGGGCAGGAATCGCCTCGCAGAGAAGGGCTCAGGCACTGCTGCTTTAAATGTTGATCATCATTCTGGGGACATGGAGCGGCCCTGGGCGTCTCAGACAGGAATAAATGCTGACACAACATGGTAGCTGGCACTTGCTGGAAGACAGCCTCGTTAGAAGGAAAAGCAAGGAGAGGAGAGCTCACAGAGAGCTTTGGAGACGGCCTACGTGAAGGAACTGAAAATGAGCAGAAGGGCTGATAAAAGGCACGGAGCTTTTACACAATAGCATATTCTCCTATAAACCACCTAATTCTTCTGCTTGGTATTCATCACTGTCAGAAGCCTTTATAGCAGTGAATGAAGGCTTTATGCTTAGCCTCATTATCAGCTCAATGATAGAGGGCAAGCCATGCACATGAAGTTCAGTACCAGAGATATGTTGTTAAAATGCTGCAATTTGTCAGCATTTAGATAAACAAATGAGGGGCAGAGCAAGTGTGTGAAGTGACCTCTGCGGCATTCACGGGATATTTTGCCACTTGTTCTGAAAAAAACGCATTCAAGCTGCTCTAGATTTGCTTGGGTGGAATGAGAAAACATTGATTAAAAAAAAATCTCTTTGAGCAAGGCAGGGGTTTACTCTCACTTTCTTTTAAGTTGTTTCTCTCTCTGTAACCCTGTTCTTTGTTTACTATTGTGCCTCCCATAGACCCTGACATTCCAGTAAGGCTTCTTGGGCTTGATCCTGAGCAACTGGACTGGCCAGCACATTCCTGGTGCCTTATTTGCCTGTGTGGCCTGTCATTCCGAGGTGTGAAGAGTTCATGAAGAACTAATAAGCCATGTGAATTGATAACACATCAGTGATGCAAACTGAAGGAATGTGCTCTTCCCTACTTCAGCCAGTAAACAGGCAACCACAGCAAAAAGAAAAAACCAAAAAGCACCTCCTTCAAGATTTTGCATCCTCATCCTTCCCCATGGAGCAAGCCGATCTCTAAGTGTTTATTTGCTGCAGTATTTCCTCTGAGGCTTAGGTTTGCCTGATGTCTGCCAGTTCTCTCTCCCAGAGCGGAGTGAAACACACGAGGAGCAGACAATGCTGCTCTGCAGAGGGCTCCATCTCTCAGTCCCTCACAGAGCCTTTAATGATGCTGTGAAAGCCAGACACCCGAGAAATCAAATCAAATGTATTGTAACACTTTCTGAAAAGCAAGATTACGCTACAATGGGGTTTCAATCACCTCCGGGAGAATGTTTGTCTGAAATCAGGCCTTTCTCAGATTGTACACAGCTGTTGAGCTGCCTAATGCTTTCACAGTTTTCCAGTGTTGAAGGAAAACCTTGGTGGCATGGGATCACCATCAATCTCAATACCTCATACAAAGTGGAGTCACTAAAGTCTCATTTGCAGCCCCTTTTCTTTTTTGGCCTATACACAAACTTTTCTGCTCATTTGAAGAGAATTATGTGGGCTTAATTAAGTGTAGTAACTTATTGGTAGCACAGCGCCCAATCAAAGAAATGTGCAGATGTGATGTGAAATGATGGGGCGATGCTGTTGTGAAGAATACAAATCAGGGTGACGGCTATTATTTGTACCCAAAAGAAGTTATTTGGGACTCAATTATCCCATTCATAGTAATTGTGGTGCACCAGATGGTTACAATGCACAAGAGTTTTCCATGACCATAACATTTCTTCTGAGCATCTTTTCTTCTTCTCTAATTCACCATACGACGATTAGTTTCTTATTGGGTGTTTATTGAAATGAGGGGGGCTAAGGAACAGATTTAGTGCATCAAGGAACAAAAGGGAGGGGAGACCCATGAATCAAAATAAGAGACTGCAGCTTGCTCTGTTGTTTTTCAGAGGCCTTGAAATAGTCGCCTTGCAGCTTATCTGCAGTGACCTTCCCTCCCCTCCTTTCTCTTGCCTCCCTCTCTCCCTACGTCCAGGAGATGTAAAGGTTTTCAAATGTGGCCGGCTGCTGTGCCGTCTGTCAAAGCCTTTCCAGCCAAGTGAGCAGTTTTTCATTTAATTCACTGAGCTGTCCTCAATAAAATTAATTCCTTCTCATCGGCACCATTGAAGCAGCGCACAGGAACAAAACCCAACGAGGTTGTGAATATAGTGCTGGTCATTAACTAGGGGCACTGACTCCATCATCTGTTCGTACCCTCAGCTCACCGAGGTGTTTGCAATAGAAAAGGAAAAGCCGAGCGGGTGTGGAGAGAGTGAGAACAGAAGAGCCTGAGGAGCCTTGTTCCCAGCCAGACAAAATCCGCTTATTTCCACCTCAGGCAACGAAGCAGCCGCCCCTTGTGCCAGAGGGATCTGGCCTTTGGCTTGGCACTGCCCTGAAGCTCTTGCCCATCACCAGTGGAAATCAGCGGGCAGGAGGCTGGTCTGAGCAGGGATGCTCTGCATGTGCAGGAAAAGGGAGAGACTTGGCTCCCTGCAGCCACACGCTAGCCATTTTTATGTTTCAGCCTTCCTATTTGGGAAAAGGAACTTTCTGCCTGGGCTCTGGGAAAGTCCTGCAGACAGCAGCCGTCCTGGGCTTGTCCTCCAGGTGTGCAGCACTGTGCACAGACCTGGGCTTATGGCAGAGTGGGAAGTCTTTGAGGATCATGGAATCATAGCATCACTTAGGTTGGAAAAGATCTCTAAGATCATTGGGTCCAATCATTAACAGGGCAGTTCCATGTTCACCACTAAACTGTGTTTCCAAGTGCCACTTCCACACGGTTTTGAAGACTTCCAGGGATGGTGACACTAGCCTTTTTCCAATGCATGGCCCTCCTTTGGGTGAAGAAATATTTCCTAGTACGCAACCAAAGATCCCACGGCAGAAAGTTGAGGCTATTCCCTCTTGTTCTGTGTCTTGTTGCTGGGCAGGAGACCAATACCTCATTGCAGCCGCCTTCCAGGTGGTTGTACAGGGCAATGAGGTCCCCCCCACCCCGTGGCCTGGCCTTCTCCCTTGGCAATCCTCCCTTCCTAACACCTTTTCCTGCTGAGCCCAGCAGTGCTGTGGCACTCCTGGGCTGTCCCTGGGCAGGATGAGGAGCAGGCAGGCTTTAACTGGAGCGCGCCTGTTGTTATGGTTACATTTATTTGTGTGTTTACTACACTTATTTGTGACACACTGATGGTGCTGGGACTCACACACCCAGGACCTTCCTGCCCAAGACAGCAGCACGGTTCTGGTGGTGTCTGCTGGAAACCTGACCATGTGGCTCCAGGGACTGGCAACCACATCCTACTCTGGGGTTAGCCAAATCCAACTGCAGCTTGGTTTAGTGCTGCTGGCTTTGAGGAAATGATGGTTGGGAGATTTGGGCCAGAGTTTATGTTTACTTAAACTACGGCTGCCACGAGACAGAGTCCATCTTTGCTAACAAAGAGAGCCGTGGGTGAAATGTGCCTTTCTTACTTTTTCAAAGGTGCTTTCCAGCTCAGACACAGACCCTACACTGCCAGCAGTGCTCTGAAACCCCTACTGGAGTGACACTAAGCTGCAACCCACAAGCTTAAGCCACGCTTTGCAAAGTGTTTATTATTTGCAAATACATAAAGCTTAATGACATGTATCACACAGATCTGATTTCAACCATGTCTTTGCTTTAATAAGCAAAACATGCTGTACCAGCAGAGCTACAACCAAGTGATGATAATATCTGGGTTTCAGACCATGTACAGATCAGAAAGATAACTTTTTTGCCTTCCAAAACAAGTAGAAAATGGAAAAAAAACCCAGAAAAAGAAAACAATCCCAAATCTGGCTTTTTGAGAACTACTGAATAAGCAGGGCCAGGTTTTCAAAGACAAACAAGGGCTTCACCATTCCTATCCCACTTTTTTTCTCAACCAGTACGTTTCATGTGGATCTAGGAAGCCAGTGCTCCCCTGAAATGGGTGAATTCAGACAGAACATGCACACACTGTGGCACTTCATGCCTCTACTACAAGGAAGATGAGGAAACAGGAGGCAGAGAAGCAGAGTTACAGGAAATAGATCTCACAGGTTTGATGCAGGCCTGGTTTGACACCATCAGAGCACAAAGCCCACAAACCCCAGAAGCCCTGATTGAGGTGATCCTCTGCGCATTGCTGCCTTCCACTCAGCAGATCAAACAGCCCTGCACTTCCTATCCAGCTGTCGGAGCAGACCTCTTCGAGCTGATTGGAGAGGCAGCCACAGAAAAGTAACACGTTCTTATCTAAAGAATGGAATGAAACTTTTCTCCAGACGTGAGCGGATTAAAAATAATATAAACTGTTATGTTTGATGGAGAGTAAAACCCTGCCCTCACTGCAGGCAATGCAAGCCTTCCCCTGACCTCGGTGAGTACACAATTTCACACAGTCCCTTCCATCCTCTAGCTTAATATCACTGCAATCCAAGGGTGCAAAAATGGGAGCTCTGCTTCTTCTTCAAACCATTCTGCAACCAAAGGGAAGTTTAGCACATATTTCCTCACCGTTATGGATTTTTAAAATTTGGAATAATGTTGGCCAAAGGCAATTACAGTCTGTACCCTCTTCTGTAAACTCTAGGATAATTCCCCAATTTGATTTACAGACTTGCAAAACCCCTGTCAGATCTCATCTCACTGCCACTGGGGGACAGAGTAGCCACCCAACATGGATAAAAACATGGAAATTTGTTCCCAGAGTGTTTTCACATTAGGCTTTAGTCACGATGCAGACCTGGAAAATGAAGCTAGGGTCTGTTCCAATTTCCTGCTCTAATTCTGTCCCGGTTCATGTGAGCCCATTCAGGCCCAGCTGCCAGCAGGTGTGCTGGGAACTCGGGGGCTGTGGGGGAGTCAGAGGCAGAGGGACAGCTCCTACCCACCACACTCTGCATGCTGAACACTCAAAGATTTGCCTTCCCCTGCAGGTACTGTTATTGACTTCTGTTCACCTTCCTGTAGCAGAGGCCCCAGGCCAGGGCACTGCATCTCCTCTAACGCAGCATGGAGGGGATTCTCTGTCCTCAGAGCTCCAGGCAAGTGTAGAGTGGCTCTTATGAGAGGCACACAACTACTTGTGAGGAGCTCAGAAGGTGAGAGAAAGCAAACAGAGGATACCAAGAGGGCCAGAGGCCAGAGCCATGAAATTCCCTGGATCTGTGAGACCTGGGCTCCAGAGGGTAGGGGCCCACACACTTCCTCAGCTTTGGCTTTCCCAGAAAAGCCAGTGAGACCCCTGGGCTGAGGTGTGCACACAGTTGGTGTCAGAGATCACCACATGCTCACCTTATGCTGCAGTTCCTCTGATGTCTCAACTTTTCCTTTTGGCAGAAATGGTTTTGGCGACTCTAGGTTCAGACTGGCCTTATTACATCAGATTACTACCCCCCAATATTTATGGTGTTGTTTTGTCTCCCAAGCACACATGGACATTTCTTCCCATACATTTTATTTTGATCTTATCAAGGGCTATAGCCTCCTCACTTTACCAAGGTCTCTTCTTTTTGTTCCTTGGTAAGAATAAGGCCATGCAAAAATATGTGTGATGAAGCCTTAAAACCCCTGAGACCGATTCAATGTCAAACTCAGCTATGAGTTCAAAGTACAAAGGAATGTCTCATTAATGGGCATGTATATATCATCTGCATAATGACCATTTTCTATTCCCTCTCCCCTTTTTATGCCTTTTATGGTTTGACATTGACCATACATTGACTGTCAGAGGTCAGTTACAAGAACAAGATTTGGATGAGAAGATTGCAGGACACACTATGGAGAATTTAAATATACAGCGGCCACTGACTCTGTCAAAAGCCTTTTTCCATACTTAGGAACAGAGCTGAAATGAGGATTAGATTTAATGTTGATCAGGGGTAAGGTCAAAACCAGTCATATCTCTTTGTATCTATTGAATTAATTATAAATACTCTGTGGTTAGGTGGAGTTATTTCAGTTCCTATGCCTCTCTGAAGCTATGTTCAAAATAACTGGAAATAATTATTTGCATTAATTTTTACATGGGATTATATGTATCTATCTGGGGGTTTTCAGGCAAAAATTTAAAGGTCAAAAATACTCATTTGACTTCAAAAAAAGAAAATACATTTTTGTTCCAAACTAACAAACATAACAAACTAATATACATTTTTTCAAACTAACAACTAAGCAGGTATTCCTTTTACAATATGCCCTTTCCTTAAACAAATGGTTTTCCCAACGGTAAAAGAAGGATATTGCCCCCAAAAATACAAATATTTAGGTAGGAAAGTAAAAAACAACCTAGCACTTGGGGACCAAAGCTTGCATACTTTCACCACAGCCATAGAAATATTTGTGAGGCCAGATATTTGTTTAGGATAAGGGATTTTCCTGTGAGGCATGAAACTGATGTGCACCTCTGGTCCCAAACATAAAGGCCAAATTGCTGAAATATTCACTTAAACATGCGGGACCCCAAAGACCTTCAAGGAGGCTTGGAGAGAGGTTCCCACAGCAGAAGAGGGCAATGGGATGTGAGGAGAGGCTGGCTAGGAAAATGTCACTACACATCTCCAACTGCCTGCCCACTGGAGCTCTGCAAAAATGTTTTTGAAAAAGTCTTGAAAAAATCCTATTATGGCTTTGTTTGGGGCAGAAAATCTGATATTTCCTTTTTAAAATTAATTTTCTTTTCAAAATATACTTAAGACTACATCCATAACAAACAGATCAACAGATGGAAGCCCATCATGCCTGGGGGCACCCGGACTCGCGGTGCCCGCATCCCCGGGGTCAGGCTCTGTCCATCACTCCTGGAATTGTGTGCTGGGAGTCACACATCCCATCAACAACCCTAAACACACCATCAAGTGGGGATCTGCCAGTCTGGCAGGGAATAATGGTGGAGCAACGGGATGGTTGGTGGGAACAGCCCTCCTGAGCTCAGTCCCACCACACAGTGCTTGAGAAAGGACTTTGTCCATCATCTTCCTCTCCTCCAGGGATAAAGTCTGAACTTATTCTCCCTGCTCTTCTAACTAAATAGATCTGGCTTGCTGCAGTCAGGGCCATTTGAATCAGGCAGAGTTCCCTTGAAGGCTGCTTGGACTCCAAAATTTTCCCAAAATTTCATATGGCATGAGAGCTTCTTTTGGTGGCTGATAAAATCGTTTGTTGAGGTTGGCAGTGCCTATCTTCTCCTCTCCTCGGAGCTTCCCTCCTTTCCCGTTCTTCTTCCTCCTCCCCCCCCAGCCTTCCCTGCCCTTTTCCAGCACCCCCAGCTCCCAGACTCTGCCCCCCTGGCACCCAGTGTTTCCCAGCAGGGCAGGGGGACCCCCTTGATGCACAGCAGATGTGGCTGCCAGTGGGGCTTTCACATGGAACTCAAATTGCTTGGGAAGGTTTAACCCTGGGACTGAATTCTCAAACCTGCAAACTGTAAGCAAAGCCCATGCTCCCATCCAGGCTGAAAAGGGCAAGTTAATGAAAGAAACCCCCCACCCCAGCAATTCACAGGACGCATGAAAAGAAACCTAAACCCCCCACATTCTCAATGCTAATTAAGCAATAATGATCAAGGCACAGAGTATTTCCTGGGGATTAATAACTAACTGGGAGGAGATGATGACCCCAGACAGTCATTAATCCTCAGGAAATGCCCTGCATCGAAGTTGTTATTGCTAGTTCAGGCTAAATATGTGAGAAAAGAGATTTTTTTAAAGTCCTTGCTGGAGGTTTTTCCAGAATGTTTTCCCTTTGGTTGGAATTAAGAGCCCCCCAGAGTAGGACCTCTCAGACCCATCAGTCAACCAGATAGCACAAAATATTCTTCCAGACCCCAGCATGATAAGAAATAAAAGTTAAACCACAGTTCCTTAAGCAGACCCTTGTGCAGATGTCCCTTGAGACATTCAAAGCCTGATCCTGAACAGCACAAAGCAGGGTCAGCTCGGGCTCTGGGACCCCAAATTTCTGTAAGCTCTGAGAGTCTCCTTATGTGACAAACACTGAGCCCACGGGGCTCAATGCTCCTGGGTACAGGCCCCGACTTCAGCTAAGCTCACGCTTAACTTTAGGCAGGAGTACACTCGGCTGACGTGAGGGATTTAACAGACCATGTGCATTAACCAGGAAAACTTTGCAAAATGTTCCTGGTGAGGAAGACCTCAAAACACACAAACACATGCAAACATATGCCAAGGAAAAGGACGAGAAAAGCTCTACTACCACATCAAAGCCTGTCCCTTCTCCCCAGACATTCTCAGGTCTGTTTCAGAGAGAATTTGGCTTCTGCAATTAAAGAAATAGAAGTTCAACAAAAACTTCCTCATTCTCGTTGATAGCCATTAATTTTTTCTGAAAGCAGAGCTGTTTGTATGCTATTAAATGGTCCTTCGGCTTTGAAAGAGAAATTAAGCAAAGATAGGGAAGGAAAAATTAAAATGAGTCTCACGTACATTGATCTTCCCAGCTAAGTTTGAAAACACATGAACACAACAGTATAAGTAACAATAGATGAACTTTCTTTTCTGAAATCTTTGCTGTCTAAAAACTATTAAAATTAATAATGTTGCAGGGAAACAAATGTGTGGTACACATTTACATATGGCTACACATGATATGCATTAAGAACTGTTTCAGTCCTAGGCATCATTTTCTCAGCTATTCTGTGCCACTCCTTGCAAAAAAAAAAGCCCCTGGAGGATGGAAAAGAAAGGTCTGACAACAATAAGGCCTGCCTGAGTTCAGCTCCTACATGAATTTGAAACCATTGAAAGCATTCAGTACCTAACAGGATTAAACTAAGGAAAAGACTTGAAGAAGAATATAGTTAAAATTCAGCCCTAACTACAAGGAAAAAATTAATTATCTTTTTCTTATATAACATCTCTAACCATAAGAAGAAAGAACCAAGAAGTCAGTGAAATACACAAACTACAGAAAGCTCTTAAACTAATGAACAGCCAGATGAATTAGCAAACCCCACTTTCTAAAGATCTCTGCTTTATCCTCCACATAAATCTCTTCACTTTGCAGCAACACCAGCCCCAAGTGTTAATAACACAGTGTCAGCAATTTTGGTAAGATTTATATAGGAAAACTACACTGAAAATTGCCTGGTCATTATACGTTCCTTTGGAATCAATGGAACACTATAAATCTTTGAATACATTTGTGCTCATATGATTCACACATACTCCCCAAGTGTACCCTGACGTTCATTAGAGAATACTTAAGTGTTGTGTGGCAGAGCAAAAAAAATATAATAAAGCCTCCATGTTTTTGGTTTTTTTTAATGGAGTACATAGAGAGTGCATTGCAAGAGCAGTGTTGGGAGATAGATCTATTTTTCAGATGGAAATTAATAACAATTCCAAACCAGAACCAACCCTACAGCTCCTCCATACCATGAGAGCAGTCACTTGGTCTAGAGTTTCACGTTGGCCTATTTCTTACTAGCTGGGCTAAGCTGGCATCAGGGGGCTATCATCTGTCAAAATATCAGCAGGAGGAACAATTGACAAAGCCACCACTTGAGAATGTTGAGTAAACTGGGTAAAAAGCAGTGAAAGAAGTTAATGTGCAACCTGGCACACAGTACCAGCCCAAGCCGTGAGAACCACTTATGTGATAATTGGTGCCTCACAATATCTTCTGCTCTGTAAAACATTGTCCTGGGCTTGTCTTTCAGCACAGGAACGGATCGCTTTGAGGACAAGGAAACAAACACCCACCTGAAAGCCCCCTCCAGCTGACAGGGGAGGGATTCAGGTGGGAAAGCTTGCGGTTTCTGAACAGCTACAAACAGTTTCAGGTAACTCCAGACTCACCCAGGGTCAGCAGAAAAAAGGCAGACCCTTTTTTGAAAGAAGAAGAAACACATTTATATGCGGCCATTTATTCAGTTCAGACAGAAATTAGTAACCTCTGGGATTCAGAGTATCTCTCTCTCCATTTTTATCCTCCCTGCTGTCCAGCTTTAACAAAAAAAAAAAAAAAAAAAAAAAGAAAAAAAGGAAAAAAGAAATCCTTATTGTACTGGCAGAGCATTACCAGGGGAAGAAATGTAAAACCAGGAATCAGAAGAGAAACAGGGAAAATTAACAAAGCTGGTCTGTCTACAGAGTAGGAACCCGGCAGCAGAAACAGAAGAACATTGGAATAGATTATGAAACATCTTGTAACACAGGTGTTTCACATGGCACCCCAGCTCCTCTCAGCCCTGCTTTATGTGTACATATACACACATAGATGCGTGTACACATGTAAATGTACACATATAGATACATACTTATACATATGCATCTACAAGCTTTTTAAAGTTGGAGTAGGAGCCAGAGCCACTAAAACCAAAGGCAGCTGATGTATCACCACGTTGACACTCACACTCGTTCATCTGCAGGGGCATTTTTCAAGAGAGCAGAGGAGAGGGTGCAAGTCATCCTCTGAAACCTACCCAGAAAGGAAAGGTGATGAAAAAGCTTTGAGCAGAGGGGGAAAATTCACCCTATAAGGAAATTATTTTACTTTCTAAAGTTGGTACATTTTGAGCTTGTAAAGTGACCTAGGAGACTGTTCTAAACTGGGATCTTCTTGAGAGAATGGGTCTGATTTGTAGCTACTGGAAAATATGAAATCCATGTATGCTTTGGCACATCTTTAGATTCTCAAGAGTCGAGAAATGGGCCTTGGTGTTTTTTAGTGATTCAGAGAGTGGCAGTCAGTCCTTACAAAGTGGGAAACTCAGTGTTTGTAAAGCAAATAGAATTTTCTTTATGACAGAAAATTTCCCATAGTGGAATCTGTTTTTTCTTGTGGTTTTCAAAAAATAGTGATCCACATTCAGGCTTGTTGCTAGAGCAACAAACGTGTGGGCAAATGCTGCTCTCCAGAGATAGGTTCACTAGCAGGCCAGGTGTTCCTTTGTATGGATCTGGGCTTTGTCATATTAACAACTGTGGATGAATCATGGCAATTTTCCTTCAGATTTCACTAAAGCTTATGAGAGCCATAGTTTCCGACGCAGCTCGTGCTCAATCAATCCCTATTCCCTGAAAAACACCATCCCGTTCCTAGCTAGTCATGCAGTGACCAGTTTCAACATGTCAAAGGAAAAGTTAAAGGACAAAGCCTTTTGGTGTTTGGCATCCAAGATTAACAAGAGCCATTATGGGATTTCCTCTAGTGAGATCACCCAGTGTCTCACAAAAATGGCAGCACAGCAGCCAGAACAGCCCTGGAGAAACAAGAGAGATGAGAAGACAGCGCAGAGATGAGGCTAAAGTGAGCTCCCATGTGAATAAGGCTTTATATCCTGCTCCCATGCTTCATAAGGAAATGTGCAGCCACCCCAGCAGGCTTTACAGCCTCGGCCCTGCCACAGCTCCTGTGCCACAGCCCCGTGTGCTGTCACCAGCTCCATGCAGTGACAGCAGCCCGTGTGAGAGCTGGAACGCAGCACCTCTGGGCTTCAGGGACTTGTACCTGGGAAAACACTCAGAAACTCATTCTGTAGGGTCCTCCAGGAGCCCACAGGGGCCAGACGAAAGCCAGTCCAAAATGCCATGAAACAGGAGCACAACTCTTCTTCAAGAGGAGCTTAGCATGCACCAGTCTGTGCCCCTTGGCTCTGGGCACAGGGACTGCTCCTGCCTCTCTTGTATTTAGGGACCCACACACAGCAAGGAGACCTGGGCTCCCCAAAACAAAAAGCTGTGATTTTAGCCTCCATAATCCCCTTTTATTTGTCCTCAGTTGCCATGTTGGCAATTTGTTCTTCCTTTCAGTTGGCTTCCTTTAACTGAACTAGGGGAAACTGAACAGGCAAAAAAGGCAAATTTCTGCCTAAAGGACATCAAATCTTGCAAGCAGAACATTGTGACATCAGAACCATGTTGGTCCTCGAAACAAGGCCTGACTAAACGTACCCCACTGCTCCCAGATGGTGTAACCTCATGGATTTATTCCTGATTTACCACTGCCCAGAGAAAGCCTGACCCTCCTTTCCTTGTGAGAGGAATTTTGTTAATGGACTGAATCCAGAGGAATTCAGGGCTGCTTTAGGTTTTGCCTGTATGTTTAAAATGCTGGGATGTGTAATTATCAGAGAGAAAACCACAACCTTCAGTATCCTCTCCTGAGCCAGTACCAGCATATGGAGTGCTCAGCAGATGGAGGGGCACAGAGCTGCACATCTGGAATGCAGGTTCTCACCAGATACTTGGTGGCATTCCAGCAGCTGGATTTCTCTGTAGGCACCCTCCACTGCTCACTGCCAAGAAAGGGGTTTGTCCTAATTGGCATCACGAATGACAACAGCACCTCCTCCCTCCTGACAAGCTTCAGGCTGGAGCCAGTCCCAGGTGTCACCCTGCTTGCCTTTAGCTCACCTAGACCACCCTCCTCCTCCTCATCTGCCTGGCAGGCTGCTGCACCAGGCTGGGTACCAGGGCCACCACCAGCTGCAAGGCCTTGCTTGTTTGCCAGCCCTTCAGCTGAGAAATGTATCCTTTACTCCCCAGCAGCTGGAAAAAACCACCAGAGGAGAGCAATGGTGACTTCTTGAAGCGCGAGTTTTTTCAGGTTTGAAAGTCTGACCATTTGTTGGGCTGAGGAAGGGTCAGCCCTCATCACTGAGGAGGAGGAGAGTTTACCAGAAGCCCTTTAAGACCAGAGAGCTCTGAATACAGCCTCACTAAATAAACCCATTTTCAGGAGGTAATTGCTGTAGTCATGCACCCTGTTTGAGCTGTGCTAAGCAGCCCTACCAGTGAAGATGAATATGTGCCTCCTAACCTCCTTCAGACCGGCACTGGAGCCCACTCCAGCCAGGGTTTAAATGCCCGTTCCCCTGAAAAAATGCCACAGAACTGCAAAGAAAGTACAAGGAAAAAGGGGGTTGGGTTGTCTAACTGTCAGTTTATAGCTGATTGCTAATCCATATGCCTCAATATCCTTTCTTACCAGCCCACTTAATTTTTCATTCTCAAAGGTATTAAGGACCATTGGGATTTAAAACACTTTTTTTTTTTTTAAATTTTAAAGCCTTAAACAAGCTACATAAACTCTGCCATGCATATCTGGAATGCTCCACCTGAAGGCCTCTCCCCAAAGAACAGAGACTTGCCTCGAGCAACGAGTGGGGTACTTGATTTAAAAAGACTTGTGGCATCCTGCTACTGCTTTACTTCTGCAACACCTTCTAGAATCTAGCTGGGTACAAAGGCAAATCCGTTACAAAGGCAGTAAAGTTTTAATATTAGGATTGACTAATCCTTTTAAATTGTTATTACAAAATATATATTAAGTAAAAATTTTTTGCTAACAAAAGTATAGAAAGAAAATGTGAACAAATCTGCAGTGGTTCAAGAGCAGAGAATCCCTTTGCACTCACTCTCAGCACATGGAAATTTGTTAAGTCCCTCTATCAGGCGACTTCTGAAGATTTCTTGTTGGTTCAACATGATTGAGAAGTCTTACTTTTCCTTTATTAAAAGAATAGTGGTAAATGACTCAAAAAGGTTTTATCCATATAAAATTGTGAAAGCTTCAAGTATCGGTGATCCCAAACTCTCCTATTGACTAAATTGAAGGAGATCTCAACGTCAAAAATAAATTATGTTTAGAATAAATTAAAAGCCACAGAGTGATCTCATTGAAAACTTGTTAAAAACAAAACCAGAGATCAAACTGTAGTTTGTTTTTTGCTTGATTGTTTGGTTGGGTTCTTTCAGAGGCACACAACTAAATTTAGGTTCTTGTGTCAATATTCAGTTTCTCCCATGGCCAAGCCCTCTCAGCTGCCATACCACAGCTCCCATGAGAAGCCTGCAGCTCCTCAGATCTCTCGCGAGGGTTCAGAGGGGACAGGGGAGGCTGTGCTGGTTTTTGTCACTTGAGCCTGGAGCGCTGGGGGAGTTCAGCCAGGCTGGCAGGGCTGGGTCCTGGCTGACCAGCCCTGGCAAGGCCTCAGAAGGACACTGGTGTGGCAGCCAGCGTGGGGGCAGAGAAGGGAGGAGAATGGGGGCATTTTCTCAGGGATCTGAACAAAAGGAGCGCTCACCTCCTGTGACTGACAGCTGGCATGCTGGAGGTCGAGAGCAGTTTGCTTCCCCACACAGCTTTAACCAGGGCATGCTTTGACAGTGCTGTCCCTTGACCCTGCTATTAGTGGAGAGCTCCTTAAGGCTCTCACATTCTCCAAGGTCTCCCCTTCTCTCGACAGGGACTGAGACCACATACCACACCACAAACACGTGCTATTTCAGGCACTGAGATGGAGTTTTACAATTCCAGGCTGTGATCAATTACTGACTATTTGAGATTTTTAACAAGTGCTTTTTTCCACGGGTTTGAAATCTGATGGCGACTTCAACCAGCAGCTCCAGTAAAGCTGAGCAACTGCTGTTTGAAGAAGAGGCCCCAAATGGATCCATATTTCAAGGTTTAGCAAACTCAGAATTGGCAACTTTTGTGCCAGATTTAATCCAACAAACTCTGTTATAGACTGAATCAATTACAACAGACTCATGCACAAAAAATTTGAGTAAAAAGTAGGATGTGAAATTAGTGACTCTGAAGATTGCCTTCTAACCTCCTTCAGACTTTCACTGGAGCCCACTCCAGCCAGGGTTTAAATGCCTGTTCCCTGAAAAATGCCACAGAACTGCAAAGAAAGTACAAGGAAAAAGGGGGTTGGGTTGTCTAACTGTCAGTTTATAGCTGATTGCTAATCCATATGCCTCAATATCCTTTCTTACCAGCCCACTTAATTTTTCATTCTCAAAGGTATTAAGGACCATTGGGATTTAAAACACGTTTTTTTTTTTTAATTTTAAAGCCTTAAACAAGCTACATAAACTCTGCCATGCATATCTGGAATGCTCCATCTGAAGGCCTCTCCCCAAAGAACAGAGACTTGCCTCGAGCAACGAGTGGGGTACTTGATTTAAAAAGACTTGTGGCATCCTGCTACTGCTTTACTTCCTCAACACCTTCTAGAATCTAGCTGGGTACAAAGGCTAATCCGTTACAAAGGCAGTAAAGTTTTAATATTAGGATTGACTAATCCTTTTAAATTGTTATTACAAAATATATATTAAGTAAAAATTTTTTGCTAACAAACGTATAGAAAGAAAATGTGAACAAATCTGCAGTGGTTCAAGAGCAGAGAATCCCTTTGCACTCACTCTCAGCACATGGAAATTTGTTAAGTCCCTCTATCAGGCGACTTCTGAAGATTTCTTGTTGGTTCAACATGATTGAGAAGTCTTACTTTTCCTTTATTAAAAGAATAGTGGTAAATGACTCAAAAAGGTTTTATCCATATAAAATTGTGAAAGCTTCGAGTATCGGTGATCCCAAACTCTCCTATTGACTAAATTGAAGGAGATCTCAACATCAAAAATAAATTATGTTTAGAATAAATTAAAAGCCACAGAGTGATCTCATTGAAAACTTGTTAAAAACAAAACCAGAGATCAAACTGTAGTTCGGTTTTTGCTTGATTGTTTGGTTGGGTTCTTTCAGAGGCACACAACTAAATTTAGGTTCTTGTGTCAATATTCAGTTTCTCCCATGGCCAAGCCCTCTCAGCTGCCATACCACAGCTCCCATGAGAAGCCTGCAGCTCCTCAGATCTCTCGCGAGGGTTCAGAGGGGACAGGGGAGGCTGTGCTGGTTTTTGTCACTTGAGCCTGGAGCGCTGGGGGAGTTCAGCCAGGCTGGCAGGGCTGGGTCCTGGCTGACCAGCCCTGGCAAGGCCTCAGAAGGACACTGGTGTGGCAGCCAGCGTGGGGGCAGAGAAGGGAGGAGAATGGGGGCATTTTCTCAGGGATCTGAACAAAAGGAGCGCTCACCTCCTGTGACTGACAGCTGGCATGCTGGAGGTCGAGAGCAGTTTGCTTCCCCACACAGCTTTAACCAGGGCATGCTTTGACAGTGCTGTCCCTTGACCCTGCTATTAGTGGAGAGCTCCTTAAGGCTCTCACATTCTCCAAGGTCTCCCCTTCTCTCGACAGGGACTGAGACCACATACCACACCACAAACACGTGCTATTTCAGGCACTGAGATGGAGTTTTACAATTCCAGGCTGTGATCAATTACTGACTATTTGAGATTTTTAACAAGTGCTTTTTTCCACGGAACGGAAATCTGATGGCGACTTCAACCAGCAGCTCCAGTAAAGCTGAGCAACTGCTGTTTGAAGAAGAGGCCCCAAATGGATCCATATTTCAAGGTTTAGCAAACTCAGAATTGGCAACTTTTGTGCCAGATTTAATCCAACAAATTCTGTTATAGACTGAATCAATTACAACGGACTGGAGTACAAAAAATTTTACGTAAAAGTAGGATGTGAAATTAGTCACTCTGCAGATTCCCTTCTAACCTCCTCCAGACTTTCACTGTAGCCCACTCCAGCCAGTGTTTAAATGCCTGTTCCCCTGAAAAAATGCCACAGAACTGCAAAGAAAGTAAAGGAAAAAGGGGATTGGGTTGTGCTGCACATATGTAAACATTTATTCTACCTCTCTTTTTCAGATTATTGTTGTCATTGGGGAAATAATTTAAAGTAAGCCGACGATATCCTAGAAGAGTACTCGTGGATCATTGCTAACTAGCGCCTTTCAGTCGGAGAGCTGGCTGTGCCCATGGCCCAGAGAGCACAGGGTACTGCACTCACAGGAGGTCCCTCCACCAGCCCAGCCGTGTAATGAGGCTCCTAAACCTGGCACAGCAGCGAGGGCCTGGAGGTGGATGGGACGGACCCAGAGCTAGGATACCCAGAAAGGCCACTAGAACGATGTGGAACCTACAGTCTCTCTGCACAACGCTCACAGGGATTTAATGTAAAGGAAATGTACTCAACATAGTGTAATGTGAAGTTAAAATCTAATACTTACTACACTAAGCCAGACTCAGAAATTGGGATTGCAATCCACCTAGCAAAAGCGCAGCAAGAGGGAGGAGGTGTTATTCCTAATTTAGAACAAGCCCTGCGTTACCCCTTGTGTAGGAAAAAGCAGAATGCCCACAGCTTTTCCAGCCAGAAGAGGTAGGTCTGCACTCCAGAGTGGCTCAGACCATTTCTATTTCAGAGCAATGTTTCAGCAGCGGTTTGGGTGAAACAGTCTGGGTTTCCCTGGTGTAGGAAAACATGGGTCCAAACTAGAGGCCCATAATCACATGGGAATTCTGCCCTGAAGTTGGAATTGAACTCAAATCTCTCAACTTCCTGCCCTGTGTTTTTCCTAGCCCAACTTCTCATCAGCCCTAGGATACCCTAATGATTAAAGGCACAAATTATTTGCGTGGCCTTGAGGATTGCAGTCACTCTCAGGAATATTTATTTATTTATTTCCTTCTCGCCCCCTCCCCATCTTTGCAAAGCCTTGCAAAGGATTTTAAAGAGAATGCTCTGTAAAAGTCAAAGTGAATTGCCTTGTTTCTCTGACATACATCTGTAACCCATTGTGCGGATTCTGAACACAAAATTTTGTGCACAAAAACACTGAAATTTCCTTTTTCCGTGACTTCCCTGGTTTTATATACCCCCACTGCTCTGTCTCAGTAGTTCTAGGACCAAACCAGTCCCATTGCAAGTAGAGCAATACAGAGGTATTGATGAGCCATGCAGATGTACTCCAAGTGTTTGGGATAGGACTCAAAGTGATGCACAGCTGGTTTTCTTGGCTAACTTTCACCCTTTTGGAGTTTTCTATGCTTGCAATGCTCTTCAGAACATGTAAGTAATGGACCACATAAATGCAAAGTGTTTCTGTAAGAACAGATCTGGATGTCCTCAATTACAATGCTTTCATCCATGCATTTCCTTGAAACCAATCTATTGCTTTTCACAGGTATTTACAAAGTGGGTCCATAACTGGGAATGAGGAGTAGAGCCAGTAAAAATTTTTCAGCTGGACAAAGTTCCCATAAAGAGGCAAGGCTTCCTTGAAAATGAAATTTTTCATAGGACTCTAGAGTTACATTTATCAGAGTTGAAGGCCCAGAATTTTCTATTAACTTCACAAACACTCACTCCAGTGTGATTCTATCCAGTTTTTTTTTTAAGTATTGCAAACACAGTGTGGACATTCACAGGAAGAATTAAATCTGTAAGAAAAGACTATACTTTCAATCACATTAAGAATGCAAGAATTTTCTTTTATTCCCTACCTTATTTCTTTAATTTTTTCTTGCCCAGTATGTTTAAAGACAGCGTTGAGAATGTTTGAATGAGATTCATTATTATCAAAGTCTCTTCACTAATGAAGCAAAGGGGAGTTCTGAAGGGGCTGATATCTTGGCATCTGAAGGAATAATTTTCCAATCTATCTGATCCCACAGCACACCCCAGTGCTGTGGAAAGGGCTGCACTGCAGCACAGGATGGGGTGTGGAATGCCTGCCTCACCTCTCATCTCCCAGAGGCTCCCAAAGAAGTCAGAGCTGCAATATTTGCTAGCAGTTGTCTTTCTGAGCTTTTCTGTTCAGTGCAGGATGGCATTATTCTGTAATTACATGCTCTTTCCTGCCCAGAGAAAGTGGATTTTTCAATTTTCTTTTCCCCACATCAGTCAGAGTCAAGGACATCCAGGTGCTCCAACACCATTCCCAAGGATTGCCTCAGCTCCTCTTTCCCGGTTTCCTAGGGCTGAGAGTTGCCTTGCAGGTGGATGGCTTGTGCAGCTTTCATCCTGTGCTGTGCAGTTTGTAACAGCCCCAGTCAGGCTGCTCTTGCCTTTTTTCCCCTCTCTGAGTTTTTGTGGATGGAATTTGCCAAGGTTGATTCATGGAAGGGAGTCCTGGTGTGTCCGCCCGTGGCCGAAGCAGCCAAGCCTTCCCTGGGTGCGTTCCCATCCCTCATCAGGCTCCACACAAATGTGCACCGTTTTACTGCTTGGCTTATTAGCTCTAAAATCTCCAGATTCTTTACCTCATTCTGGCAGTGAAAAGCTGGGAGGAGGGCTTTTAACTGAACATATATTACAGAAACACTACATTTAAGTCTCCTTTATAAAGGAATGGAGAACTGACCCCAAATTTTTCAGAGCTGTAATGAATAAAGGGTTCATTGCATGACTCAATGTGCTCTCACGCTTTGCGGGGGGAGAAGGGGGTGCTTTATCTTTATTACACATCTTATAATCTTTTTAGGTTTAGAACATACAATCTACACCAGGATCTCATCTGCCTTGCTTTCTTTGCTTACCGTTTTTATACTGAGGTGAATAGTACGTGTGCAGAATTCTCTCATTTTTTAATTAACATTTTCCTTGCTACTAGAACAGCTGGGCAAACTGATCATTCTTATTCTTCTAAAAAACGCTCTTTTAATAATATTTCTCTTTAATAGTATGATCTCAGACTAGAGTTTATTGCTGCTCTCTTTTTTCTTTCCTTTACAAGATTTCTTTTAAACCTGCTGTTTTAAGTACATGTAAATAGTTGTTCTTCATTTCAGTGCAATATTTGCTAATCCTGATCGAGTAAGAACCATATACCCTTGGTTCAGATTTGTCAGTGCACAGAAGCATTAACAAATGCACCTTTTCACATTCAGCATCCTGTACTGGTTTCCAGTTTACCCTAAAAGGTTCAACACCAGGTAACAAAAAGCTTCTAAGGCCAAAAAGGCCAGCCATAATTATTAGCAGGTACTCAGGAGACCGCTAGGCATTATGAGTTAATGTCTTTCATGTGTCTGGAATCCTGGAGGGGATTCCCTGTGTAAAGATGAAGCTGGGCCTTTATTAAAGAAGCCTCACAAATTGATGAGGTGTCTTGGGTTTCACAGCTGCATTCAAACCACGTGCTCCCTAAGCTGCATTCTACTGACCCCTTGGCTCCTCCATCCTGCCTGCCACCCTGCAATTTGTAGGCAGGTTCCCACAGGCCGTGCACTGTCCACACAACAGGCCGTGCACTGTCCGCACAACAGGCCGTGCACTGTCCGCACAACAGGCCGTGCACTATCCCGCACAACAGGCCGTGCACTAGCCCGCACAACAGGCCGTGCACTAGCCCGCACAACAGGCCGCACTCCACTAACAGGCCCCGCACAACAGGCCGGCACTGTGCTCAACACGTGCACTATCCCGCACAACAGGCCGTGCACTATCCCGCACAACAGGCCGTGCACTAGCCCGCACAACAGGCCGTGCACTGCCCGCACAACAGGCCGTGCACTCCCCGCACAACAGGCCGTGCACTATCCCGCACAACAGGCCGTGCACTGCCCGCACAACAGGCCGTGCACTATCCCGCACAACAGGCCGTGCACTATCCCGCACAACAGGCCGTGCACTATCCCGCACAACAGGCCGTGCACTATCCCGCACAACAGGCCGTGCACTATCCCGCACAACAGGCCGTGCACCGTCCGCACAACAGGCCGTGCACCGTCCGCACAACAGGCCGTGCACCGTCCGCACAACAGGCCGTGCACCGTCCGCACAACAGGCCGTGCACTATTCCACACAACAGGCCGTGCACTGTCCGCACAACAGGCCGTGCACTATCCCGCACAACAGGCCGTGCACTGTCCGCACAACAGGCCGTGCACTGTCCACACAACAGGCCGTGCACTACCCGCACAACAGGCCGTGCACTATCCACCCAGCCTCCCCGCTGTCCACTCCTCTGGAATCCACAGGACCCCCTGGATCTGGATCCTTCCCAGGTGCCAGGTTTAAGATGCAGAATGAACAAGGTGAGAGGCTGGATGCCTGTTCTGAGCTGGGCCCATCCTGCTGTCAGAACCCCTGCACAGGCCCTGCAGGTTTACTCTGACATCTCTCTGCAGATTTTGAGGCAGCCCCTGGAGGATCAGACCTGCTTGTAAACTGTGCCCACAGGAAGAACCAACCTAGGAGTGACCGGTCAGGTGTAAGATACCCAATGGCTGGTGCAAGGTTCTGCACGTGTCCACTCACCACTTCCTGCATAAGACAGGAAACTGGGAAACAGCTGCTTTGGGTCTATCAGAGACCCTCATGAGATTAAAGGTTTCATTGCACAAGGTACCACACAGAACCAGATAAAAATACAGTGCTTATTCAGCCCAAATTGCTTTGGAGGGGGGCAGGGGGGGGGAAGTGAGGATAATTTCAATTTGAGACAGATCAATATTTCCCAAGGTATCGGGAAGCGTGGTCATGGATCTGCATTCTTTTTCATGTGAATTTTTGGGGAAACTGAGTTTGGGAGTGGAATTCAGCTGATCAGTCTGTGCTGAGTAAACTGCTACCCTTCCTAGTCAGTAGGAAAAGTTATGCAGCTGTTTCAAGGGCAGCTGCATAAATTCAGCTAAATCATAGAAAACGCTTTTTATTCATTATAATATGGCCTGGGGCGAAATAAAGCTGAAGTTATTAAACTGTAACTAAAAGTTGGCCACAGTAAAATATATTGAAGTCAAGATTAAAAGCGCATACAGAGTGTGAACTCCTAGTCTGGAGGGTGGAGGTTAAGAGAGGAAAAAGCCTAATTCCTTGGTGAAAAACTGAACTTCCTGAAATCTCTTTTCCTGTACCCAAAGTGGATTCTGGAAATTGAAAACTCCTATTGAATGTCTGCATCATTCAAAAGAAAAAAAGAATCAATCCAGTAGTTTTCACTTATAAAAACAATAACAAGAGCATGTTCTTTCCACAGTGACCTGGGTAACTTTTTTAAGAGTTTCAGACAGCATCCCATGTCAAACAGTAGTTTTGTTCATGGCAGGGTTGAACTGTTTTGAAAATGCAACAGTTGGCCAGGATAAACCTTTATCTTCATTTACCCATTGTTACTCGTATTTTTGTAGCCCTCTGGTAGCAAGAGGTCACATTTCCATGAAGATAAATTCCTTATTAGACCCAACCGTGGTCTGAGGTCATTGCATATCTGTGCCAGGACAGCCTTAGAAGTGATGGTGAATAGGAAGTTTTTGTGCTGTATTGTCCTGGCTTGCGGCAGCTGGAGCCAGACAGCGTTAGCGCCCATATCAGCATGGGCTGAAGCAGGCATATCTTTCTGTTTGCTCATCACACAACAATGAGTAAATAAACACTGTCCTGCATGCAGACTGAGCTGTCAGCCCAATTAGCAGGAGAATGTCCCGTGTTCCCTGTACCTTCACCTCAGCTTGCACGCCGGGCTGATCCCAGAGCCTGGCCTCGCTGCTGGCAGGGTCAGCTCTGCCGTGTCAACTCTAATCCTTCCTGTCTGCTATCAGCTGCTCTGACGTTTGATGTGTGTCAACTTGCTGTGGCCACTGGAAGCCAAATCTCACAGCTCTGAGATAACACTGTGCCCCGCTTCCCTCCAATTGCTGAACAGCTTTGCCTTTTCTCTCCTCAGACTCCGAGTCAGGGGGTCACAAGTCACTAAGACACCCTTGCATTTGCTTGAGAAATTACACCAGAGCACCATTTCCTATCCTACAGATGCAGTCACAACAGCACTAAACAGAATGCTCTCGAGTACAAGAACTGTAAGCCTGACATTTTGAACATCTCATTGAAACTAAGCTGTTTCCTTTCCTGGTGGGGTAAATGGGGCAGGCCTAACATTTCTACCAACTGCTGCACTGAATTTTACCAACTGCTTCAAATTTGACACAAAAGAGGCCGGCTGCTCAGAGTCCAGAACGTCTCCTTGCTCATGTCAGACTTGCTCTAAACCAAGCCAAAGGCTTCTCTGACCGCCTCCAACTCCACCAAACAGTTTGTTATGACTCTGTGATAAGGATCAGTATCTACTGAGAGATAAGACAGGACCACCACCAAATTGGGCCTTCAAAGCATGCTGAGCTGCATTACACCACGGTGTGAAAGGATGTGGCTGTCAGGAAGGTGCCAGCTCTTGTCAGAAGGCTGTTCCTCCTATTTTTGACCAGAGGAGCCTTTCCCATGAGCCCCAGTAGCCATGGGCTGTTCACTGTGGGCTGAACGCCATGTGGAGCATGCAGACCCCAGCTCTGGCCATCACCTGTGTCACCTACACAGGTGACAAACAGGGGCTGGCTCACCTGGAGGGTTCTGAACTGCAGCATCTCCTCATACAGAGTGCTCCAATCAAGGCAACTTCTCATGCTTGGGAACATTTCCATGAAGAATGGGCACATGGTATTCTTCAAGGGCACAGACAGAAGTAAAAATGGGCAAAACTTGCTTAGCAAACAGCACCCAAACACATTTTCTGACTCAGCATCATGTGGACTGTACAGATTTGAGTCTGTGTGAGAAAGAGGAGCAATAATACCTCTGAAAACGGATTTCTTCACCAAAAAAAGGAGGAAGAATATATACCCATCCAGATCCCTATTTATACCAGCCTAAGCAGTCGCCTAAACCAGGAGCACTGTGCCCAGCACAATAACCCTCTCCAAAATCAGAATCTCCCCCTCAAGGAAATGCCTTAACAAAATTCTATATTGGTGTTAAAGAGTAAAAAAGTTCTGTCACTTTTGTTATCAAAGTCATTGAATTTGAAACTGTTTTTAGTCTCAGCCCCAGATGTGAGCAAAACTAACACTACAAAATAGTTGTGCACATGTAGGTGATATAGTCATTATGGATGTAATTACATACTGTACACACAACTCAAATTTAAATATAGTTTAGCAGGGGTTCAGAATTTTCTTTGACAAGCAGTGCATTAGTGCCAAGAGTAAATATTAAGGCTCTTTGTTGACTGGTCTGTCTTTGCAAAACACACCAATTACCCTCTCTTCTAAATGTGTTAGCTCTTTCAAATTTAAGGGAAAAACGATGAAATAAGAGTTCCTCCTTTTTACCAGAGTTACAAATCCCTCCAGCCTTTCACACTCACCAAACCACATAAGATGTCTGTGGCTGAGGCATTCTAGGAAAGAAATGTGCCCTCTCCATCTTTAATGACAAAGCCTGACCTTGATCTCATTTGAGTCTCTGGGAAGGATTAAGTTTGGGATAGAGAAATCCAAAAGGCAAACATTTCTTTTAAATTCACAACTGGTAGCAAAACAGAAATAGGCACTCAAAATAAAATAAAAAAAAAAGGCTAGAGTTAATTAAAAAAAAAAAAAAGGAAGAAAATGCTGAAGTTTAACACAAACACTGGATAAAAAGCAGATATTTAAACCTACAACAGAAGTTTAAAGCCATGCATCAACAACCCTTATCAATCTTATCAGTGAGAAGTAATTTCATTGCTGTCTCACCAGCAGCAGCAGGTAAGATTACACTAATTCCCAGATACATTTCCCCTTACCTGGCTCTGTTCTCACACTTATCGTGCTTAGCCTTCTACAGCCACAGGGAGAATGCTCAGATGAGAACTGAACTTTACTCATCACATCTTTATCACAGGTGAGCCACATAAAAAGCAATATATTGATTTTAAGCCTGCTAAACGGATAGTTTATAGATTTTACCCTATAATATCCAGACCACAAACATATCTCCATCCCTGACTAGGATACTGCAAGGTTTTATTTGAGGGCAGGTGAGAGGCTTGATCTTACAGCAGTGGCTGTAAAGAGGAAGAACCAGAGGGAGCTTCAAGCCTGTCACAGACCCTTTATGTGTCAGAGGAAATAATCTGTGTTGCATAAAGAACAGCAGCATGCTTCTCTCACCTGGAGAGCAAGAAAGGAAAGGAGGAGCTAAAGCAGTTCTCCTGTTTTCAATATTACCTACATGAAGCACAACAACTCCTTCCAAAGTACGTTGGGATATTTCACACAAGCCACTGCTCTGCCAACACCAAACAGACTTTTGGGTGCACTAGGAATCAATGTCAAGGCATGAGCTTTCGTTGAAGGTATTTTGTGCAGGTGACCTGTAGTTGGTGTCCTTCATTACAGCTGCAAACACGGAGCAGGGAGCACAGCACGACCAGAGTGGCTTGTCCCAGCGCTGAGGGCTTTACAAACAGTTCTGCTGGGCTCTTTTACGAGCAGTTCAGGATTGCTTGGGGTTTTCCGGCTGCTCTCAGATCCCTGCTTGGCCCAAGTCACAGCACAGCCTCCCCAGCCTCTTTCCCAGACAGGAACTGGAACACATGGCTTGTGGTTGCGGTAAATTAATAAGGGGGTGAAAAAAAGAAATAAACAGAAGGGACTTTTCCCATGTGTTTTACAACAGTGCAAATCTGTCCCCCATCCAGTTCATCTGCAGCATAGCATTCTCCTGCCAGCCATTCCTGTGCTCACTTGCTAGATGATACAACTCCAGCCTCCCCCCACCACAGGTTTTATTTTTAATGGGCTCTCTGAATTTTGAAAGGCCAGATACTGGTGATGTAAACTGGTGTCAATCCACTCTGGATTTTGAAACCAGATCCAGATTTGCTTCTAAAATATGTATTTAAATGTATGAGGAATTCCCTGCTTGTAATATCTGTAGCCTTAAGCCGTAATTATTGTCTGTACTTGCATAAGAACATTTATGTAGCTATGCAATAAGAAGGCTCAGAAAGAAGTATCTTTGCAGACTGAATTTCACTTTACATAAGTACATAAGCAAATTACGCCCAGAGATAATAGCGCATTATAAATTCTTCAAATGCACCATTCTTCAGAGGTGAGAGATTCCCACTAAAATGCAGGATTTCCTGAAATGTTTTATAAGAAAAAAAGTCTGTGTTGTATTTTTAAACTACATCCTACTCACTACCATTCATGTGCCAGTGCAAGAACCATTAGAAGGTTTTTATGTGGTGTGGCTGTGAGTTTCTTCATAATTATGAACAGAATATCTCTGGAAACCCCTTTTCCTTCATTTCCACAGGTCTGAGGAGTATGACAGAGCTGACAAATCTCAGAAACATGCTGTGCAGAAGCACAGCCTCTCAGCCACTCTTCACTCCTTGGCAAAGCCTGGGACAGCCTGTGGTTTGCATAGTCCGAGAAACCATTTAAGCATCATCCAAAATTACAGTGATCAGGAGTTGCATTTCAGCAGAGGAGACCCAAAAGTCTGTAAAACTAATTTTCCCACAGTCCACAAACCCCAGAGTTCAGTCCTAGTGTAGTAGTGTCACCCTCTGCTTTTATCCAGCTGATCAACACTTGTAACCAGCTGATCTGTAGTGTGTCAAAGGACGGGGCTCGACTCTTGTCAGTGCAATGTTAAGTAGGTGAAACAAGCCACCAGCTGCCTAAAGCTCCCCAGAACACGTTGGGGAAGTCATTCAGTTGTAAATAAAGGGCCTGGCTGCGGCCCTTTACAAGCACTCTGGCACGGCTGGTCCCTGGGATGCCCAAGCCTGCATGTTCTCAGAAATCTCCTCGAGGCAAAGATGAGATCAGGCTCTGGGCCCCAGCCCAGGAGCTCACGGAAACCCACAGAAACAGCTCCCCTCGCTCCTGCAGTCAGCATGGGAAGCAGGTTTCTCTGGAGGCACCTGAAGTGTGTCCATCTCCGCAGGCAGAGCCCAAACCCGTAGGTGTGTGCTCGCTCACGCTGTGTGAGCGCATTTACCGTAACGCCACGAGAGCCGCTCCTCATCCAAGACATGACTTAAAGCACATGATAATTGCTGGCAGTAAAAACAAACATTATGGTCCTGCCCAAAATTCATGTCTGTTATGCCAAGCATTACATATAATTAATTTGTGATGTGTAATTTGTCCCAAAGACTTTATCATGTCTCCTCCTCACTGCCCTTCAGCACAGCTGAAAACAGGATCTGTTGACAGGTTTATAATGCACAAAGCCTGGCCCAAATCTAGGACAGCCCTATACAACAGAGAATGCACTCAGACTTCACCAGTTATCAGAAAATGATGCCTAACAGACCACAAAATGTAATTTGAGGGGAAAAGAATCAAAAAACCTTGGGTTTGATAATCTGTAACTTAACCCATTGTTGCATGACTTCAAATGGGCCGCACCAGCTTCTCACATTCCACACCAATGGGCACTTGTCATGGCCACCAAGGGGAAAAATGTACAAAAATAGCTAAACCCAACAAAACCTAAATTCTGATAACATAAATATGAAGGCTTCTAGACATTAGGCCATGATATTTATTTTATTCCTCAGAACCAGTGGCTGGACAGTTTGTCTATGCCTGCAGTTGTGACCATCTTAGTAAGGCTCCAAAAGGAGTCAAATCTCTCATGGCTGGAAGTACCTGAGTTTGCCATAATCCAGAGTGCTAACATGAGATTTGGAATGTTTACAGGAAATTTTGGAATGTTAACATGAGATTTTGGAATGTTGGACTTCATGTCTTGAATTTTAAGCCAGACAATAACTGAAACAGAACAAAAATGGTCTGAGCACATCTGAAGCCTAAAGTCTGTAAGTAGAACAAAAAATGATCAGGCAAGGTGGTCCTCCCTACCTGTAAAATGCTGCCTTACTTTCATGAAATACATGATTAGCCTATGCAACTGTATGTGTAAAAACAGAATTTCAAAAATACTATAACAGGCAAAAAATGGGGAAGTCTCCTTTGGGAAAATATGATTTTTTTTCCTCTCAGTACTAGATATTATTCTGCAATTGGCATATGGATTTATAATACCCTTTTAAAATTTATCCTTTTCATTGAAGCAGGAAATACAAGCCAGATCAAGAAGATATCTATGCGGTGAGTTAAAAAGTGATCTAAGAAAATTATCCTAAATTTAAAATTGAAATATTTTAAAAACTGTTATTGAAAGGCTGTTCCTGATGTTTTTATTTTGCCCTCTCAGATTTCAACTACAGGCTGCAATAAAACCAGAAAATGTGCTAGGGAATTATGAATCTTCCATACAGGCACAAATTAAGGTACCTACAGGTACGTGGGCACCTTCAGATGCCTCACCAGTGAGATGGTTAAATTGCTACTGCTCCAAATTCAGTGATTTATGGTAATGGGAAGCTATACAATATGCCCTAGAAATGCAGTTGGAAATGATAGATAAAGCTTTAGTCTGACTGAACACATACAGTAGGTAGATTAAGTGCCTGGCTTATCTGTCTGGTCCTGGGTGTTCATCAGTCAACCTCACTAACAAGCTAAAAGTCAGGATTGTGGTCAGCAAGTTCATATTCATCTGAAAATATGGGGTCTGCAGCGAGCTCTTTCACACAAAGGCAGCACTCTGAACCTGTTTAATGCCTGCTTACCCCTGCTAATGCTCAGGGAAAGGACAGAACTGCAGGCTTGAGAAGCAGCTTCACCCCTCGCATTCACTTTCCTCCTTCATTACTTTTTAACATCACTTAAAGTAACAACTGCTGAAACCCATTAACAAACTCATTTTATGGTGCCAGAAATCTCAATAGCTCATAAAATTGTATTATGAACCACGTTAAGTTTTGCTTGAGTGCAACGTGACTTAATAGCTTTTAATCCAAACACTGGATTTCTGTGTGAGGAGTTGCCTTCCAGCCCGGTACACAAAACAGCTTCAAAGTAAAGGCCCGACTCATAAAGGCGAGGTGGGGTCAGAAATGTTTGGTGTAGAGGATGTAGGTCCAAACTACCAGGGATGTAAATCAGTATAATGCCATAGCCCTCATGAAATGCCAGCTGCCAGAGCCAAGATGTTGAGGGGAATATCTCTAGCATCAGCTGCTGTGCCTGTAACTCTAATTTCACTGATTTAAAGGATGACACTATCAATATTTTCATGGGCCAAACAAGGTATTTAAGCTGGGTTTCAAGCTGGAATGCAAAGAGTGTCCCATGGAACTCAGGAAAAATTCAGCACAAGATGAGCCTATTCTGAAAGATCAGCTTCCTCCCCTCCCACCATTCACCACTTCATGGGGGATTAAAAAAAACCAAAAAGGATCAATGAACTCCAAACCCCTTTGCTGTTAATCTGTGCTGGGCTTCAAACAAGCCTGTGGAAGGACAAGACCTCAAAAGGTATTTGCAATAAAAGAGGCAATGGACACAAAAGTATATGCTGCTAATTAAAAACGTAAAATTATATCACAATGACTTTAAATGAGAATGATCTCAGTCTAATCACATAATACTTTCTTTTGTGCTCTAGGTCACGCCGTCACTCAGATGCAGCATTCAGGAAGCACATTTCATTAGACTAAATAAAGCTTCAATCATGTGTAAAATTTCCAACTTGAATAGGCAGCCCATCATATCATTCATCAGTCTAGATGTATTTAATGGGTGTAATTTCTTCCTCATATTTCTGTGTTGATTGTTTCGTTTCCATTATAGAAACCTTTCAAGGTTGCTCTTTTTGCTGTTCTTTGGGTCAGGATAAATAATGCTTTTTAAATTGCATCCCAAAAACACATCCCTATTGTGTTTGTCAAAAAAACTGGGTGATGGAGATAACTTTAAGCCAAGACAGAGAGAAACAGCAGACCCAAATCATAACACACACCTTCCCTGCCAGACTTGGCCGGTATTACCCATGCAGCATGTCTCACAATAAATAATTATGCTTAATCAAAAACAAATTGAGCAGTCTTGTTCAGACACAGCAGCCCCCTGTGGATGCTGACACAGTTTCTGCAGATGAATTTGAAGGGATTAGGTTTAACACATGACCTTAAAGCATGACACTGCCCATCTCCATCCCTTGCCTCCTCCGTCCCCCCTTTTCACCCTGACATGCATGCATAGACAAAATGGTAAAGGAAAACATTTTGCCTTTCAAATTTTAAATGGAAAGGGTGAATTAACAATCCAGGGGAGATCTGCAAACTCATCAGGAAGAAACCATAGCAGAGAAGTGTATCTTTCCAGCACCAAATGTTAGTCTTCTAGCTTAATCTGGAAAAGATTTTCTCCTAGACACTTCATTTGGACACACAGAAGCCTTTCTTTTGAGAGGCAAAATTACAACAGTTCTGGGCTCCACACACAGCCAAAGTTTCTGCACCAATAATATAACCTTGGAATTTTCAATCTGAAAGCCACCATCACCACACTTCAAATTCTTTTTTTTTTCACTGTTTATTCCTTTCTGTGCCTCCACAGAAGACAGGAAGGCAAAACATCACATTTGCATTGGACTAGGTAGCCAGGCTGAGCCTCCCCCGCTCTGCCCAGCCTAAACCTTTCCCAGTTCTTCTCCTTTGATCTCCCCCCTCTTTATGCACATTTCAAGCACCTGTTGTTTCCCCTGTGACCCAGCCCCAAACCTGTAATGGGATCTGCTCTGCTGTGTGGGGCTCAGCACAAACAACAATTTCCATTTCAGAACCCCCAGTCTGACTGGGTCCCAACACCTTACAGGCTCATCCTTATGAGCAGCACAACCAAGCTCTGGGATGAAAACACAAAATGGAAAAGCTTTGATCTTACCTTCTCTGATGTATGAATATTTTGAGAATCCCAGATTAAGTGAAGAGGATGGGACAGAAGATTGATTTATCCATCAGCCCATTGCAGCTCCAACCACAGCAATTTCCCAGGTGGTGATTTGAAGCCCATGGAGTAGAGTCCTGAAAAAAAATCAAGCAGTAAAAATATAGATTTAGTAATATTTCTTTTTTAACACGGCTTTTGATGAAGACAAATTATTTTGGACATCGTGATGATTTTTGAGGGTAGGAACACCATGGAAGGGGAGTAACTGGCAGAGACATAGAGCACAGCCTCGAGAGGCCTCGGTTCTCCCCTTGTGGTTGAGACAGAAAGCTGACAGGTTTGGCTTTGAAAAGAAAAACCATGAAGCCAAGGCTGCTCCTTGGTTGCAAAATCCAGAAGAAGGTTCATTACAGATGCTCATGGCCTGAATGAGAATAAAAAGTCCTGTGGAAAACTGGAAGGACCAGCATTCCAGCCAGGTCAGTTGGGTACAGTTAGATAATTTGTGACAACACATCCACTCATCATTTTGATACACAATCTAATTTTCATTCAAGCCAGTGGTGATATTCTGCTGGCAGATGCTGGATTGGAGGACTTTGTCCAACACCTAGAAGCAAAGAGAAAAGCCAGAATCCTTCTCCAAGGACCACGCGGAGACTGGAACCACTTTTCAGCTCTGCCAGAATTTTCCCACGTGACCTCCTGCCAATTTTTAATTTTGTCTGACCAAGAGGCTGAAACATATTTTTAAAACCTAATGAACTTTATAAGCCAGTGCCTCTGTGGCATAATTCCCATTAAAAGAGGAAAATAAAAAAATTCAAGAGTGCCTGGGAATGTTTTTAGTGCAAGAATTTTTTAATGGTCTTTCCCACTCTTTTGTGGCAAAGCGAGAGTAAGTATAAAACTCTCCTCATCCATAATACGTGGTGTAAGATTGCTCTTCAGTTAATCCACTTCATACTGTATTCCTCTGATGAGAGTTCTTAACGTGCAATTTCTGTGTCGTGGATAACGAGGAAGAGGTGGAAACGTGCCCTGCACAGGGAAGGAAGCCTGCATCCCCCAAAGCCATGGCAGGGCCACTCCTCAGCTTTGTATGTGTGACTGGGGCATCTGCAGCACAGCCCAGCTCAGCTGCGGCCTGACAGGTACACAGGACTCCACAGTATGGCAGCAGCATCTTTAATCCTGCAATGTTTAGAGTCCAAACCATCACCAGCTCTGAAGCGTGGACTTTTCCCCTGTGCTTCCATTGTCTTTAGTGTCCACAAAGGCATCTGAAAATTCTCAGCCAGATTCCACTCTGTAGCTAAGCCACGGCAGAGCATTTAGGAGTCAGGACTGAGACGTGATCTTGGCATTACATGGACATTCCAGAAGGGAATGCACAGGGCTAGAGAATTTGCCTCTCAAGACTTGCTCCAAAAGAGCTGCCTTCCTCCTTAACTCAACATGTGTTCAATATTTGAATTCCTATCAGCATTTTTTGTTTTAGCATTTACAGGCTCCACTCATATCTGAGGTCCTGCTGCCTTTGGACAACGACACAGATTTAGGAACTGAATTTAGAGCTACATTTCCAGCTTGGGCCTATCAGAGAGATCCTAAAGTCTTTTCAGGTCAATGCCTGCAGAGCTCACAGCCATTTCCCAAAGGCCAGCAAGAACGTTGTCATTTGCTTCAGCAGGCACAAGATCAAGATCCAGCCATGACCATGGATGTATTTCCCAAAAATGTTCTACACGATAAAAATATTTGCACTCTCTAAGGGGAGTCAGGAATGAGAAAGTTACAGAAGAGTTCATGAACACAGTCCCAACAAAAAAAGAGCTCTGCCTTAGACCCTGCTTCAAATTCCCAGCTCATCTGTTTCTCTCATTAGGCCTGGCAGATAGAGAACAGCTTTGCTTGTCAGGAGCTAAAGGGGTTAATGCAAGGCTGGAAGTTATTTACAGTTAATAGCAGTGGAAAGATTGCAGAGCAGCTTGGTCCAGCATCTAATCACAAAAATAGTTTCTTGTAAAGAGACTCAAGGGCAGAGACTCTGCAAGTTCTTCACGTATTTTACGCTTTTTCTTCAAGAAATGCCAGTAAACCCAATATTCTGGGATAAAGTTTTCCATAGCTTTCTGGTGACCTTGACAAAAAGGAAGTCAATAACTGGCAATTATAAGGAGAGAAAAAAAAAAGTTGGCCCAACCTGTCCTCATTTCATCAGCTGTAGTATTTCCAGTTTCTTTACTAGTATATTTAGTCAGAAATAATTTTGGGTTATTTTAAGCATGCAAAGACACTGAAGAGAGAATAGTGCACAGTTAGATTAACTTTACTGGTTTGAAATCCCGATGGTCATCTTCAAAACCCAATGTCAAGAAATTATACAGAGGTACCCATAAGCTAAGTCCTCTTGGCTTTGATATACAAGAAAACCTCTCAAAATTCAAGTCAGCAGTTGCAGAAGTTTTGTTGAACCATTGATGCTACTTTTAAGTACTTGAGAAGTTCTTGCCTTTGGTTAAAAAAAAAAAAGAAGTTTCACCTTCACTGAAAGACAATCCTAAAAACCAGGTGACCTTCAGAACCCTGGTTTAGAGTCACATTTCTGCAGTGCCTAAAGCTTTGGCTGCAGCATTAGTTTAAAAGGATCTGAGTATGCTCAGCAGAGTCAATTCAGAGCATGCTGTTATTTCAGTGCATAATGGATCCTGCATTCAATCAAATCTTTAAAGGTACTTATGTGTCTATTTCCCATTGAAGTCACATCTTTGAAGGTGTTTATGTATCTATTTCCCATTGAAATCAAGGGTTTAGGCTTCTATCTTATAGGCAGACAAGAGTAAGACACAAGAGGAAAAGCCTAACTCAAAGAAGTTTCTAGAAGTGCTGTTACCTAGCAGCCAACACTACTCTGGGAGATGCCTGATCTTTATTTCTGTCAGACTAAAATACTCAGAGGGCAGCAAACTGAGCCAAGGGCCATCCATCATCCCTCACCTGGGATGACTGGGATGCTGCTGCAAACAAAACCACTCTGACCTGGTGGCAGCAGACACAGCCCCACCAGTGAGAATATCAGACACCAGAAATAGCTCAGAACATTTCCTCTGTTGAAATCTCTGTCTCTCGGTGCCCATTTGCACAGTGCCTTTGCTCTGCCGGGGACCTTTGGCTGGAACAATCATCACGATGAGGCGGCAGGGCAGGGGGCAGCGGCTCTGAACTGGCAGCGGCAGGGTTAAGTTAGGTGCTAGGAATAAATTCTCTGCTGTGAGACACTGGAACAGCCCAGAGAAGCTGTGGGTGAAGTGGAACATCCCTGAGGGAGTTCCAGTCCCGGCTGGATGAAGCTTTCAGCAGCCTGGCCTGGTGGAGGGTGAAGGAGCAACCACAGGGTGTTCAAGGTCGCTCCCAGCCCAGAACATTGCTCAGCAGGGCATCGGCAAAATGCAGCCCAGGGTCCAGGGAGCAGTGCAGCTTCCTGACATGGAGACAAGACACCCACAGCCACTTGGAGCCATGGCCGACAGGAACGCTGTGGGGCTGCCACATTTTGACAGCTCCAGAGCATCCGTGTAATTAACAAACAGTAGGGTTTTCTGCCCCCCGGCCCCTCCTCCTGATTGTTGTCATTTCCCTCGTTGTCAAATCGTCTGGAGGAAGTTAGTTCATGAAGGAGAACTAGGGTAGGCTCTTCTCTGGAGAATTCCCACTGGTCTGACTGCAAGGCTAATAAAAATGCTTTATTGTTTCTTCTGCTGCTCCTCCTCACTGGTCAGCAACCCCCCCGGGCACAGTTAGTGCAACAAATTCAGCCTGGAGCGCCTGGTGTCTGGTGCACAGCTCCAGTTAGGAATCAGTTTCCTGTTACAAAAGAATGATCCTGTCAAAGTGCTGCTGCCTTTGCTTTTTCATTTTTAATTTCTCACCCGTTCTTGTCCATGTTTAGAGGGAGCTCACCATGATGATGCTTATTTTTCCACTATACAATTTTTGCCAAGTGTCCAAAATAAGAATTCCATGGTATATAGAAATAAATAGCTGGTTCCCCAGCACCATTTCATGCCTCTGCCTGCCCTCAAAGGATCACCCCTTAATTTTTCTCCTGCATGGTTCAGAGGGAGGTGTAAACATGACTATAATCTACCTATTCCAGATGGATTTCTTTTTTAAGCAAAAAATGCTTTAAAAAGCAGCAAAAGGAGACTGAAGCCTAAAAGAGTAAAAGTAAATATAATTTAATGTATTTGATCTTTTATCACCTTTAGCTGTTTTACAAGAATCAGAAGAACATGGATTTAATATCTGCCATGAGTGCAAAATTGACGACTGAGAGGTGATGTAAGCACTGAAGCACAAGCAGAGTCCTGTTGCATCCTTATAAAGCAGCATTCCCTCAAATGAGGAAAAGAGCGCAGGGTAAGGGCAGACTTCCCTCTCTCCTGAAACCCTCAGTCTCCCATGCCACAGGCAGCCTTCCTAACTTCCCTCTGACTTCAGGTGGAGCGGGAACTGTGAGGTGAGTTCACTGAGAGCAGTGAGAGTGTTTCCACCAACTTCACAGGGGTTTGGAGCACACTCAGTATAAAAAAGGATGGCAGAATGGCAAAAAACCCAAATGTACTATTTAAAGCTAAGGAAAAAATCCACTGTGGCTCAACACAGCTGAAAAAAATTTCAAACCCATGCTTCTGAAACAGGCTAAAAGATATGTTGCTTTTATCTATACTCTTACCTAGAATGTTTATCCTATTTCTCAAAATTCTATACAGTCTGCTAAAACTCTAGAAATGTGGGAACAAGAAACAATAACAATCTTTCTTCTTTCAGGATTCTCGACATAATCCTGGTCTGACTGAAGCTTTATATTGATTTCTGTGAAACCAGAATTTCAGCCCCTGAGAAGAAACTGCAACCCCCACTTACAAGAAAAAAATCAGTCAAAAATCCTGGCACAAAAACATAACTAAACAAAGTACACATGGGATTTCAAACGAGATTAGAAGCATTGTTTTGACCCTGTGGCTTTCAGAAGGGTGTGAGAAAAACACAGTAAAGAGCACAAGAGGCCTTTGCAAACTGGGCAGCCGAGCCAGACAGTTTAAAGGAATTGGAAAAGAAAGTCTAAACGGAAGTGGAGTGAAAGGAAAATGCAACTCCATCTAGGGTGAAAGGAATGAAGACCAATAATCATTGGGATTCAGTTTTGTTTCTGTGGTAGGTGCTCTAAGATCCATGTTGGAGGGGCAGACAGAAAGGTCACAGAAGTCAGAATTATTATATGAGAAAGGAAGTGGGGAACAATGGGCCTGGAGGAGTCGTGGCAACCGAAGGATTGGTGGTCTCCACTGGGAGAGAATGGGGGGCCTTCACTGATGGGCTCCTTTCCACAGAGAGGAGCTGCAGGTGCAAAGTCTGCACAGACCAGCCGGGCACAGGGGACAGGCTTGCTGCGTTGTTTGCTGTGGATAAACTATCCAAGGGTTCTTTCCTGATTTTGACTGTGAGCAAGTCTGAGTGCTGCTGTAATAGCTCACAAATCCCAGCACACGTGTCTGGTTGTTACCGTCAGAGGTGTCCTGTACGGACTGTACGTGTCCTTCAGCGGAGCAGAAGGCTGTGCCTTGCAAAGAATGAGCTCCACAGTGCTAAACACGTGAGCAGAGTCACCTGAAAGGGACACAGAGCAGCAGAGTTCCACAAACAACACTTGGATGTTTTCTGTCACTGTTTCTGCAGCTCTGGCCACTGTTCCTTGACTTTATTTCCCTTCACACACCAGCCTTTTTCCACTCACTTTACCAAGGTTTCTGGTTCTTTAGAGCTATGGGCCTGTACTTCACTAAAAAGGACCTTGGTGAACATTAATTGATGTTCCCAAATTAGTAAGTTATTAAAGATTTGTGGTTTGTGACTGATCACTAAATACACGCTCTGTTATATTCAGGAACATTAAACCAACAGAGGTGAGTAAAGAAGAGAGAATAGGTGTGAAATTGTTGTTGTTGTTGTTGCTTGTACTAATTGAGTTTTTCATGTGAAGATACTCCTTCAGGAGCAATGAGCAAAATCTGTGCCTGTTTAACAAGAACAACTGAGGCAGGCAGGCAAAAAGGCCAAAATATTGTCCAGGAAACGTAGAGGTGCCATTGCCATGAGTGTCCCACTGCAAATGAGGATCAAGGGGGTGGGATCACATAATACTTGTTCACTCCAAGTTTAGCACATGAGGGACCAGGATCACAGTGGGAAAATTAGCTGTGTTCCATCTTCTGTTCAGAACAAAGCTGCTCATTGCAGTGGTGAAAAAAAAAAAACACACGAGGGCTGTGAGGTTTCTGATAGAGGGCTCATTTTGCAGGCCCAGGCTGTGGGAATCTGTGGGTGTGCAGTGTGCTGAGGTTTGATCTTGGGAGCTGTGAATGCAGCCTGGGCATCCAAGAGCAGCAGTGTGCAGAGGGAGCCAGTGCCCCAGAGCACCTCCCGCACAGCGATCCAGTCCAGGCGCACCCCGAGATCCCAGCCTGGCCGGGCGGCAGGCACAGCAGCATCTGTCCTTTATCCACAGGGGCCCTCTCAGAGCCTTCCTGTCCCTCCTGCACCTCTGAGTGGTGCTGGATCAGCACATGACTGGTGCTATGACAAGTGCTTTCCTTCCCTCCCAGCACCCCCGTCCTTTTTTTTTTTTTTTTGGTCAGGAAATGCCAGCCCATGTGAGTATCTCATAGAAAATGAATGGGAAATTTGCAAATTCCTGTAAACACCCACAAACTTTCTCATGATCTCTTGCCACTCTTCAGTGGATGGTGTTTGCAACTCCAAGAAGCCTGGGCTGCTGAATACAGCAATGACATTGTGCCAGCCTCTGAAACGTGGGGTTGTTCCACAAGGCAAAGGCCCACACTACCTGCAGCTGGGCAAGCACACAATCACTGTAGTCTAACAGAGTCATTCTGCCATTTCTTTTTCTTTCCTTTTTTTTTCTTTAAAGCAACCAACACCACACAAATACAGGACTGTTGAAAACTAATCTTTCTCAGAGCAATGCTTGGGAAAGCACAGAGGAATCCAGGTTTACCAGCCCTTGATAGGATCCTGCTGGAGGCTTTCTGGAATGCTGAGCTTACACTTCTTAGCTTCAAGTCTCCAGCAATTCCTAAAAATAGCACCTCCTAGCCCACTCCTCCTTGGCACCACAGGAGCCTAAACCCTATCAGTGTGGAAGAGCTTTGCTATGGTTTCACTGGCTCAAACACCACCCCCACAGCCCCCAGCTCAGCCAAGCGGCCATCTGAGAATGACACCACATCTTGACCGGAATTCAAAAGGACAGAGGAAACCACAGTGGGAAAACCCAGCAGCAGATTTCGTTTGCAAGGCCCCAGAAGTGTCCAGGAGTTACTGGGAAACAGCAGCTCACAGGTTATCCTGTTCAAGGGAGCCAGGTAAAGCCCAGTGAGACCAGTCCCTTTTGGGATGCACAAGCTCCCACAAAGCCTCAGCCAGATGACCCCGGGATGCCCTCACAGACTCATCAGCAGTTCAGCAGCAGCCAGAACAAGGAGGAAATGGGGGTCTTATTAGAGACCAGCCAAACCAAAACAAACCAAAGACTTGGTTGCCACTGCCAAAAATCTGCTTTCACAAGTCAGGAATCCTGGTCATGCAGCTGCCTCATTTGCCCCTCATTTGCCCACATCCCCTGAGTTTACAAATGAACCTATTAGAAGGCATGAATTTCTATTTTATTTACCAGTGGGAAAGATGGTAACAAAAGAAGGCTGTGAGTGAATGAATATGCCAATGCTCCTTTTGGTTTTACTGGCATGTCATTATATGCAAAAATAGAACTTGATTTTTAAAATAAACAGAGCATAATATGGGGGTTTCTGTGTAAACAAAGGGTTGTACTTGTGGTGGTATGATACAAAATTTCACGAACAAGAAATTTCTCATTCAGCTTGTCCAATCAGCCAGAACAAACTTGCAGTCAGTACACTTTAATTATAATTGCATCTAATTGATTCTTTTTCCTTCCTTTTTTAAATCTGTGGTATTGTGGTGCTGCATCAACAGTAGCTCTTGACACAAGAATGCACATTATGGACTCCAGGGTAGGAAACGGGAAGAACTGTGTGAGTAACCATCTCATACCCACTACACTGGTTACTGGCTGTTTGTTTTCCTCCAGGAATGTTCAGAGAAACCAGCAAACCCAGCTCTGAGCTTGGAGAGCCAGCTCTCTCCTGCCTTTGAGGGGAGCCCCTGTCCATGCAGGGAAGCTGAGTCATGAGTTCTTAAATTGCTGCTAACGTTGAGGGCCAAGCAGCCAGATACCCAGAAAATTCATCAGCAAATCATCAGCAGAAAGAGAGGTACCTTCAGGGTCATATGACAGGTAAATGGGGATTTTCAAAAACCTAATACAAAAAGCATGGGCACCAGCCATAAATTCACATCCTTTTCTCTAGCAATCTCTGCATGACTTATCCAAGGCAGTACAAAGTCCCTGTGACAGTTCAAAATTGCACCCAGATTGCTTGACTCAGCCCTATTCTTCTTCCCTTAGGCATGCTGCCTAACATGTCCAGCAACAGAAAAGCAAATTAGGATCCTAAACCACCTTTTCAAACGATTTGGCATAACATCACATTGAAACAATGGAATATAGGGTCTTAATTCACTTAGTCATTTTTGAAAATGAGCAGAGGGTTACCAAGGATCATGCTAAAAATACACTTATGCTTTTTGCAAATATTTAGAGCTGGCTATCTGCATATGCTGTGACAGCCTCTTGACCTCTGCATGTATGAAGAGGACAGTCAGAATTCACACACCCTGCTGCTGTTTCTGTCTGGCCTTGCTAACTGGCCCCTAACCAGTTAATGCTGCCTTTTTTTAGGGGAGCTCTCTAAAAGCCCATGAAAAACAATAGACATTGAGAGTCAGATTTTGGCTTCATCAAATGGCACTATGTAAAAAAAAAAACCCAAACCAAGACTCTCAACAAAGATGTCAGTGACTCAACAGCTCTCAGTAACCACTGCAAAACAAACACCAGGCAGTGATTGCTATGTAGGGGTTGAGCATCTGCTAAGAAGAACTGTATTTTCATTGAACTGTGATTCTAGCAGAGTGATCTCTCCCCAGCAGGAGTATGGCTGAGGGGCAACACTCCAAACGTGGAGTGCTGATACACAGCAGTCCCCCCTCACACACCAAACACACTGTGCTCCACCAGAGAAATCACAGAAGGTGTTTGTTTTGAAACAGGAGGTTTGGAAAGAAAAGATAGCATTTAAAGTCAGCAGCTTTCTGCTTACTTGTGTGGTGTCATGTCCCCCAAAGCAAATGTCTCCGAGGGTACCTGTAAAGGTGGGGTTTGAACCACAGCAGGGAGAGGCTGCCCAGTGCCAAAGCAGCACTGAGAGCGTGCATGCCAGACCCTCTCCCAGCTGGAATCATTAGCCAGGATGAATCCATAACAGTTCTCAGCCAGCTACTTCCCAGTGCAGGGAGCTGGTGTGGTCTGGCGAGGTGTGTCTGCCCCAGGCTGCCCTGGGAGCCTTTGGAACAGACCCAACCCAAACCATTCCATACCGATAGCGAGACCCTACCGTCAGCTTTGAACCAAACATTCCTGGGAAAACACATTCTGCCTGGGAACTCAAACTCCTGAAAGAAAGCTCCTTTTGATGGGGAATCTATGGTAAACTGGAGGAGTGTTTGCCCTCTGCCATGATCTTGGATAACTGAGCCAGTTTTCTAGACAGAGCTGAGCTTTGGGAATCAGCTATTCCTGTCGGAGCTGGATTCCTCGCAGCAAGAATGCTTGCAATCCATGCCACTCTGTCCCAGGACAGCATGGCTGTGTAAACACAGGGCTACAGGGGGATTACACTGAAACTTCGCATCACACTCTCGCAGCAAGGCCAGCCTCCAAAGCCCTGGCTCTATTTTTACCTGTTGTGGGACAGGACAGTGGTATGTGGGAGATATGGCTGCAACAGAGGGAAATCATTTTACTGCTCCCTGCACCACAGGAGCACGGGTGCAAGTCTGAACCAGGTTAATTAAACCCTGCTTGTTCTTGTTCCTGTAAAGTGCTGTGTACAAGAACATGGCCCACTGCATACAGCCAAGCCTGGAAAGCAACCCAAGTTTTGCATAGCTGTTCTCACACCTATAGCAGTGCATGCTGACTCTCAGAAATGCTGAGAACTCTCATGTCACAGCAGAGATGGCCATGACACACAGAATACCACCATACAATATCAGAAAGCTTCAACTCCAAACAGAATAACACCTCACCTCATCAGAAGGGTTCAGGAGTCTGCCCACACAGAGTAAAACCACATCCCCTCAGGAGGCTGCAGTATCTGCCCTGCTGGCTCTTTGCCCACCCTTTCAGCCCCTGAGCTGATGGCCTGCACCTGTGTGCCCCCTGAGGCTGGGCAGTGCCCCTGGGCACCCCATGGCTCGTTCCCTCCAACGCTGCTCACCTGTGCTGCTCAGCTGTGCCCAGTTAGGGGTGATGGGCACAGCCCCACCCCAGTCACCACTGACTCTGTGCCTGCACCCTCACATCCCGCTGGAGCTCCAAGGCAGAGCCAGTAACAGCCAGTCTGAACAAACAGCTGCTGAAACCCCTGTCTCTGCACAACTGGACCCCTAAATGTCTTAGAACAATCTGCTTCATGCTGCCAATATTTGAGTGCTTGGTATTGCAAACTTAATGACAGAATTGTATAAACAACATCAGCACTGAACTTCAAAATCAGTATCTTACAGGCTTCCAGTTTTCCCTATACTTTTTTCAATACATACACAATTTAAAAGATTAATATTTTTTGCACTTGCTAGCATGAACATCAATATTACATTTGAGCTCTTCTCTCCATCCACACCTTTGACTAAAAAATACTTGCATACCTCACTTCCAGTTAGGAGTTCCAAATTATTTTCTCGAATTTCCATCTAGAACAAAGTTTTTAATAAGAAAGGGTTTTTTTTTAGCCTGGCTATAAAATATAATTTGCAGGATACTCTAGAAAGAAAAACCATGGAACTTGACAAGTACAGCTGATAGAGAAGATAGGAGTTGATAGATGACAACTGCTGCAGCTTTTAATATCACTTTATCAGTCATGACACAAGTGATTTCTGATGTGGAGTGATCCCTATAATTCCTCTCAGATGCTGATAAATCCAAGTAGCTGGGGAGCTAAAAGTCCTGATCCAAAGTTCCTTAAAGAAACAGGCTTTAGAGAGTGACTCAATAAAAATTCCCAACCCAAGCTGCCTGTCAGTGGAAAAAACAAAGAAGAGAGATTCTGAAGGGCAGTTAGGCAGCCAGTTTTACCAAAATGTCAAGGATTTTGATCCTTGCACCCCCTTTATAACACTGAAACCCCCTCCTTGTACCTATAAAAGTGTCATGAAGGAGGAGAAGGCTTTGGGATGAAATCTGGCTTGTGGAATAGGACACCAAGCACACACAGAGGAAGGAGGGTTAGGGTGAGGGTCCCTTCCCTGCAGAGTGCACTGCAGGGCTGGACACTGGAGCTGGGCACAGCACAAGGAGACAGTGAGGTGAGACTGGCCAAGAGCATCAGCTGCCTCCCCTCTCCTCTGCAAGCTGCCACAGCATCAAACCTCCCATTTCACCTGAGGGGAGCAAACCACAGCTTGCCAAAAACAAGCCAGCCTTTAACCTTTCCAGTCTTTTAACCTTTCCATAAACTGTGCTTGTTTCCCCGTGTGAACAATGCCCTTATTGTTCGACTCAAAATACAGTATGTGACCTGTGATGTTAGGAAATGAATGAATTGTTGTGCTGTCAACAGTTGCTTTTTTTCCACGCCTCCCTATATCTAGGAATTTCTTTCCATGCACTTGAGCTTTAAGGACAACACAAGACTTGTGAGAAGGCCACTGACACCTCAAGCTGACAAGTTATAGTAGGGAAATTATAGTAGGGAATTCTGAGTAATTCAGAAAATCCCCATCTCAGCCTGATTTTCAAAAATATTCTCTCCAATTTAGGCATGTAACATTAATATTCAAGAGTTTACATTGCCCAGAAACTCTGATTTCAGACACACAGCAGGGACTTCACAAAGTCTGGCTACTTATTGAAATGCCAGAATAGAAGCAGAGCTCTTCTGAACATCTGGCCAGACTGTGGGTATGTGACTCAAGATGACTGCATGAGAAAATGCAGGGTAGGTAAGAGAGCAACAAAAGATCAGGAGGAAAAATTCAGACACTCATTCAATATTAGATATGAAGTCCTTCTTCAAACACTCATTGCTTACTACAAGTTCATTTAAAATTGGAAAATGTCCAAAACTGTTATGTCAAAGATGAAGATAAAGCAGAATTTTTACATAGAACAGAGAAGGTTTCCAAAGCATCCGTCTTCTCAAGGATAAGAGACAACAACATGAAGATTAAAGAAGAAAAACTTATGGAAAGGGATCCTTGGAGTTCAAAGAAGCTTTTAAAAAGAAATTCAAAACCAATATGAAGCAATTACACACAGTTACTAATTAGAACCCTTCAATCAGTTCAGGAAAGGAAAGATCCTCACTTTTGTGAGACCCACTGGACACTGAATGGATATGTGAACATGTGCTTGTGCAGAGGAAATATTTACGCAGGTTGGATTTTACTCTTACATGAAAGGACAGGTGTGGAATACACATAAATGTGCATTTCCTGGGCCAAAGCACCGTGTGACAAAGCTGATTACAACCTTCCTTGCCCATTTCAGCCAAGAGCAGCACAGCCTGAGCCAGCTTTCATTTTATTATATATTGCCTTGAGAGAGTTTAAATTTAGGAGAAGGATCTTTTTTGGCTGCTTTTGGTCTCCCTTCAGCCACTGCTTCCATGAGCTCCTGGGAAATGACCAAAAATATTCATCTGATTGCTCTTTTGTGGGACATGCTTATGTGTCACAGCAATGTGAAAGGGATACCACTTCAGTGATATAATGCATATTTTAATCAAAGGCTAAGGAATTACTACCCTACAGCTCTGACATTTCAACTTACAAAACTCCATGTGAGCCCCTCAGGGGTAGGTCAAGAAGTATGAGGCACCTCAACATGCTACCTTCAGAAAACTAATGTGAATATATCTTAAACTTGGTAGAAATAGAAATAATCTGAAGAGAAAAGAAAGAATATCAAAGGAGAAGAGGAAGGTCTCCCAAATAAGGGGTCCTGTGAGCTACCAGGAATGACATTTCCATGTTTTTCATTTAAAAAAAAAAAAAAAGGGAAGAGGGGGTAGAAGCAATGATTGCACATAATGCAGCAGCTCCTCAGTTAGTGCAAACTGGCGCCAGTCCCTCGCAGCCACGGGAGCTGCAGGGATGTGCCCCAGCTGAGCACGGGGGCTGAATTTGCAGGCAGCTGGCATGGTGCCAGCCTCTGTCCGCACACCGACTGGAGCTGTGTGCGCAAACACCGCCTGACCCCCTAAAACCAGCATTCTAAAAGAATGCTTTCGAGAGCTGGCGAATTTGTCCTGTCAGACAAACCAGGGCTCCCTGGTTTTGGTGCCTCCATCTGGGCAGCAGCTCCTGGCAGCCCTGCACGGGCCCTGGCTTTGCTCACCAAATTGCACCAGGCCAAAGGATGGCTCCCTCAGAGCACAAATCAGAATGGAGCCCAGAGGAACAGCTGCTTCCTCTGCCCCGAGTAATAAAGTGTTAACATTTCATGCCAAGACTGCCGTGTCAGGGTTAAATGGTGTGTTGAAAGTAAGGGAGGTGGTTAAGCTGCACCCCACTGAGAACCACCAGGAATTCCAGGTTTCCCTCTCCACCTGCAGTCATTGTGATATCCTCACACAACAGGATAATTCTCTATTGCTGTCCAGCCCAAAGTCCCCCTCCCCACAGCAAATAAGAAAAAACTTGGGCCTTATCTTGCCAGCTTCTTTCATCTGTTTTGGGAAGAGACAGGGTCCAAATCTATCTAATGCCTTAAACAGATGGACACTGTGGGTTTCCACATGTTTTCCTCTGGTGTGTTACATTACTTATCTTACCTAACTACATCTTCAGTTCAGGGTAGATTTTTATTCCTCACCAATGCACGACTGATGCTTCTAAAAATGTGTTCCAATGGAGCACCTTGTGGGTATTCCAGAGATGTCAGTCTGAGGGACTGGCTGCCTCCAGAGCATCCCTTTCACTGTTTCCAAGGGGAACACCACTATAAAACAAAACAGACATTTTCAGTTGTCAATTATTCCATTTGTTTGCATGACCACATAAAACAAAGGAAGAAAAAGCACACGTGGTTTTTTCCTAAGAAGTTCATGACAGGTGCTCATTTGAGACAGATAGAAATGCCTGAAAACAAAGGTGCTTGGCAGCAAGAATATCAGAGACAGAATCCAAGCGGGACTTGACTTTCAACTCCTATAATTAATCTGCTGTAAAAGCATCTGAGATTTCCATGAGGGTATACAAACCTGAACAAGATCAATAAATCTATTTCTCTATTGACTGTCCAATTCTCTTACTCATTTAAATGAAGTCATTCGGATTTATACTCAAAACTGAGCCTTAAGTCAGATGTGTGTTAGCTGTCCCAAGATTTGCTTTTTAAGGCATAGTACTTGGAGGGAATAACAAGTTTTTAATCCTTATCTGTGTGCCAGATTTAATAAACACATCTGCAGTAGACTGCTAACACAACCACTTAAAATACTTGGGTAGAATTTATGCTCACTTGAATATACTCTGCCATTTATCCAATAAAATGTGATTATAAAAGCAATAAATTCACCTGATTTCTGAAATACTTACATCCCATTTTAGGACCAAAACCAAATATAATTAATAACTATAAAAACAAGGGCTAGGAAACCACCACTGTTTTGTCATACTTTCATTTGTTGACAGTGGTTTTGGTTAATTGAAACATGTGTCCTGTGAAGAAGAGGGGGGATTGCTTTCGGGTTTGATATTTTTGTTTGTTTGTTTAGGTTTTTTTTGAGATCACAGACAATGATGGGAGAAAAAGTCAACAATAACCAACAAGAGATTTCACCAAGAATTCAAACCAACCAAAACTGAAACCTGTTTTGATTGGAGATGAAGAAAAGGAAGTGGGTGCTCAGATCCAGATCTAAATTAGGTTTAGCTGATGGTTTGGGGTTTGGTTTCATGACCAAACCTGGGCTGGGGTTCTCATACAGACCTGATGATGATGAAACCCTCTGAACTTGAATCATGTAGTGTGAAATCTCATACCCTGCTGTCTGGAGAGTTTGGTGCCCAAGACTGGAAATCTTTTCATGGTTAGGACTGGGCGACTGACACTACAGTTTTAGACATGTCTTTTGGAATGGATTCTTCAAATTTCCCTTCCTCAGTTGCTGTTTTCCATGATCTTAGAATCATCAAGGTTGGAAGGACCTTTAAGATCAAGTTCTACCATTAATCCAGCAGTACCAGTGTAATGTGATGCACAGGAGGAACTTTGTACAAAAATCTGACATTGCCAACCGATATTCAAAGTGTTTTAATTGAACTTTAACCATTTTGGCCCTCATGGAAAAGAATTACCTTTGGCTTTCACTAATATCCAGCAGAACAAGATCCTGAGGAACACAAGGAAGGCAAGGAGCAGAGCACAGACCCTGAACTTCAGGAAAGCAGATGATGCCTGCTGTAGGGAACTGGTGGGTGGCATCCTGTGGGCTCTGAAAGGCTGAGGTTGTCTCCAGGCCCGTGTTCTTCTCAGTACAAGAAAGCCCCAGCCCTGTGCTCTGCCTATCAGCAGAGCAGCTTGGCTAAACTGGGAAATCCTGACACAGCTCCAGTGCAAAAACCATACACAGATGGTAGAGGAAGGACAGGCTATAAAGGACAAATGTAAACATTTCTCAGGCACAAAAGGATGCTCTTGGCAAAGTCAGAGAGTCCAAACTGGCGTGTTAAAAACTACAACAATTTCTAGATTCACTTCAGTACCAGAGGGAAGAAACAGAAGGGGTTCTGCTGTCAGAAGGGGTGGGTGAGCTTTACAGCAGTCCGCCCAGGTAAGGCTCAGGCACACCATGTTTTCTGTGCCTCAGGTTTCACCAGCAAGGTCTACCCAGCCTTTTTGGTCTATCCAGCCCAAATATGGCTCAAGGGCAGAAGCAGCTCTAAGCAGTCAAAGCAAAGTCAGGGATCTCTTAAGAAATGAGGTCCCCATGCTCCCAGAAGGGATGGAGGCAAGAGTGCAGAGACCACTGGTGGCATGGCAGGGACACTCTCCTGTCATTGATGGAAACTTATGGAGAAAAAGGGAGGCCCCTAATGACTGAAGGAAGGCAAATATTTGACCTATTGAAAGAGCAACTAATGGAAATGACCTCAAATCCTGGATGCACCAGGCCCTTTACTGGAACACTTAAAAGGACTTCCCAGGGGAACTCTGCTTCCCAGCTCCTTACTGTCCAAGCTACAGAAGTCTCTTGGCTGCGCTGCTCCATAGCAGTGGCAACATCAATCCAAGAAGGGGACAAAGCGTGCCACCAGGACCAGGAGTGTGAGTGAAAACAGTCTGTTCCCAGATCAGAGGGTCCAAGTCTGTCCCACTTGCACTGGCTGTTAATTCAGTGCTCAGAGGCCACGGCATCCGTGCAGTCCCACAATCTACAGCATGGAATTATTGCTATAAATGGAAGCAGTTATGCTGGCAATTGTTGTCTTTGGGTCAAACTGAGATGTGAAAAGATGTGCTTAAAGCAAAATTCACTCCTTTACTAAAAAATAAACACTGCCTTTGCCATAGATCCAGCTCTTTTTTCTCCCCTGTATATGTACATACATAAATACATTTATGTATACATGTATTTCTTTTATATACACACACTCCCCTCTCCATATAAGGTCTTGGTAAACACAAACTGGATTTGACTCGGAAGGGAAAGAGACAGTTTAATTTTCATAGGCCAAGCACACGTATCAGACAATATGAAGGACAAAAAAAAATCCCAGGCTAAGACCATGTAAGGTATGTATCAACCAGTCCTGAAAAAGGTTCCCACTGGAATTATTCCAGACTAAAACAATGAGTCATCCCCTAAGGAATCCTGTCCTCACATGAAATATATAAATCATTGTCCATTTTGGAAGGATTACGCCAATAGCACATATCATTAAAATGTTATTTCTTTTAATAGTGCTAAGACAAAATCCAGCATTTTGTTCCATAGATCCTGATTTGCAGTGTTACCAGGAGTCTCACCCCGGTCCCCCAGGGACAGAGGCACAAGGACATTCAGTTCTTGCACAGTCAATGTATGTTCCCATATGCCTCAGCAAATCTGGGCAAATGCAAACAGGATCCCACATTTCAGAGGTTCCCTCCCTTTTTCCTTTTCAATTCCATGAGACAGAAAAGCTCCATGAGATGGTTGTGGTAGAATAGAGAAGAACAGAACATCCTAATGCCATGCCCAAAAGTCTCAATGCTTGATGTGCAACATGAGCAGCTTTGTGACGTCTCAAATTAAGATTACTGTGTCTGTTTTATAGCCCTGGTATCAAAATTACTGAACTTCTGCTATTTGCTGAAGAGGACAAAGAGGGGATGTTCTACCTAAGGGAAAAATAAGGCTGAAAATACTAATGGAAAGTATAAGATTAATGGCATAAAAGTTGGGGTAGGTAGAAGGAGTTCATTATATGACAATCCAAAGGAATGGGGTTTACTTTCTCTCAGGTGTTTCCTGTTAGAAATGTAGAATGACAAACACAATTTTCAGTGCCTCATTTTGAAGAAAGGCCTATCACGTGAAACTGAAATCTCACACAGATAAATCCTTATTCCTGCACATAATTTGTTCTCCATAACCCCCAAATGCTTCACTCCAAGTGTCACTGAACTGGGTATTGTATAAATATATGCCCCCACTAAAACTGTCTCGTAACTCCAGCTGAACAACTGGTCCCTAACTTCCATGGCAAGAGAAATCAAGCAGGGATTCTCCATTTTCAAAAGGAAACTCACTCATCTGCATAGTTAATGAAGACATCTTTAGCATTTCTTTTCTCTGAGATCAATTTGGTCACGGTCTCAGCCAAGGGCTCACAATGCAGCTTCACAAAGCAGCATCACTTTATTTTGCACCCTGTAGGGACAGCCACCATTTGTCACAGCCAGAGCCACGGCTGTGCCACTCCTCTGGCATCTGGGGCACAAAATGGAGCCTGGTGGGCACTGAAAGCAGGTCACTGGTGCTTGGTCACTGCTGCTGCATCGTGGCTCACTCTGGAGCAGAACCCCACTGGAAATGCCTGGTTCAGGGCTGAGCTCAGCATTTGCAGGGGGCTCCACCACTGCTCCTACAAAGCTGAAGAAACACAATCTTTCTCTTTGGTCAAGTCTGTAACATTAAGCACATGTGGTACAAAGCCTCAGTCACAGAGGAGTTTGTTCTTTTTTGTGAATTCATATGCATTAACAATTGAAATAACCATGAAAAAGTTCATATCGGATTTATTTTTTAAAGTTACCTAAATGAACATTATAAACATGAAATGATGGAGCAGATAAATAGTTTTTTCCCAGGGCCATCAGTTTTGGTCTATTGTCCCAAACCAGGCTATAATTCTATGGTATGCTCAGGAAAATAAAAGGAATCGTGGGACTCTGAGGAGGAAAAAGCTTAGTAATGAGCCTTGCAGTCCAATCACCCAGTCCTCATCAGCCCAAAAATAGTTCCATCTTTGCAATCTATTTTTTTGTGATTTAACTTCCACTGCTACTACTGCTTCCCTTGGGAGAACATACCATGACAGCTTTCACCACCAGGAATGTTTTCCTGACATCCAGCCTGGATATGGCTTTTTCTCAGGTTTACCCCATTAGCTCTAATTAAAACTCCCCTGTGTCAGGTGAAATCCGTTCAGTCTGGAGCCTTTGCACTCAGTAATGACTCGTGGGCAGCTGGCCGTGCATCAGCTCACACTCACAGAAGGGCTGACAACATCCAAACACAGCAGAGCTCAAAGGCCAGGAAAAGATCAGCACTGCTCCAGCTTTCATCAAGGAACCACCTTTTAGACGGCTGTTAACGACCGAATGCAAGCTGTACTGGTAGCACAGTGTTTTGTACAGCAACTAATTGGCATTTCCAGTGCTGGGGAGAACAAATATTTGTCTTCTTGCATAATTTTAATAGAAATTCCTTGATCAAGTATTTATAGTAAACCTAAAATGGTTTTGAACAAGTATCCAGACTCACAATATACAGAAAAAGAGAAAGCACTCAGTGACTTTTATCTGTGAGCTATCCTTACACATCCAGGCTTTGAGGCCAGCCAGGACTAGTAATTTTTGAAATATTTCAATATTTTTAGGCACTGTATTATAACTGACAAAGTTGGAAAGGTAGTGAGCTGAATTATTGTTCTGTTCTATTCTTATTGAGAGGAAATGCACTAAGAGCAAAGCTATGAGTTTAAAACATAGCTTTATAGATACTGTAGAAAATAAATACTCAGATTTTGTTGCTAGAAAAAAAAATTTTAAAAAATCAAATACTCAACGAGCAGTTTGACTGAGGCATCACAGCAGTTCCCTCAGGCAAGTTGCTAAGGACAGGACCCATGACCACTGAAATCAAGAAAAAGACTCCCACAACAATGCCTACAGGCTGTGGATGAGGCCTTTAAAAATCCCAGTGTCTCTGGGTTTGCATCCATGCAGAGAAGGTGAGATTTTACCACGCAGCGCTGCAAGGACAGCTCTGTTAGTCTGTGCCTGGTCCACGGAGGGAAGGGAACCACATCTGTTTGTACCCATGGAAATGCCACCAGGTGGACAGATCCCCAAAGCCATAAGCTAGAAGGGATTTACCATGAAACACTTCCACTAATGTGCAAAGCTGACACAGTTTGTCACAGGGCTGGGAATACACAACTCTGGGGCTACCGAGGGCTCCTATTCATGTTCCACTTTGCATCAAATCATAGCTTGTGCAAACAATATTCAACTTGCCTCTCTTCTTCTTTAAATTATTTTATTTTTGAGCCCTGCCTTCCTCCTCCCATTCCCCCAGCAAGAAGCTGGCAAGGGATGTGGAGCATCTGGGTTGGAGATGACAGCTGGTGGGTGAGACAGCGTCAAGCTCTTTGCTGGCTTTTGCTTTGGTCTTCTGGGAATGAACCAAAACGAGATTTCTTCACAACAATCACCCCATCTTTTGCCCTTGAATAAACTTCAGAGGGGACCATGAGCCAAGTGCTCTTTGGGCAAATCAGAAGGAGTTTTCATAGTCCATATCCCAGAGTTGGTTGGAAAAGAGGATCTCTGCCCCGAGGGAAATTCCAGTGTTCCAAAACATGTTTTGTGCTCTGACTCGGAAAAAATAAAACTTTTTTTCAGTATGAAGGTTTCTTCAAAAGTGTTGTCTTTAAAACATTCAATTCTAAATATAATGTTACTTAGAGTGGGATACAGATATAGGATACTAAATGCAGCAAGAGCATTAAATTTTATCAATACCATTTAGAATTAAATACTACAGCAAAAAAGCAAAAAAAAGAAAAAAAGCCCCTTAAACAAGGCCAGGCAGTGGATTGTGTGAATGCAAATTCTGTTTGCAAAGATGAGGACACCTTGGAATCTCTCTGTGGCCCTTTTTCGTGAGTGCATAAAATACCTTCGGTGTCATCAAACCATTTTTGTTTTGGTTTTTTTTTTTTTCCTTACACATCATTTAATGAATACTTGGGCATGTATTCACCTAGGATTCCTTACAGGAAACCCCCATGGCTGTAATATCTGCAGTAGTGACCTTGCAGCTCTAAATTGTAAAAGCTGTGCCCCAAACACTGGCTAGAGCCGTTTTTCCCTTTCAGTAAAAGTTCTCTTCCCAGGTTATTGATATTGGCTGCCTTTTAGCTGCAGTATCTCTGGATCTATTGCTGGGCTGGGAAGCACATCCCACGCCTTGGTGCTTTGCTGGGAGAAGGACACAGACGATGAGCTCCCTGTGAGCCAGCCCTGCGCAATGCCTGCCTGGTCAGCCCCTTGTGCAAGCCCAGGAGTACCACAGGCGGGCAGGGAGCAGCTGGAAGCCTGGAGACAGGCTCCTTTCCATGTTAGACATTTGACTAATCTGATGATGTACCCGCAGCACTATGTGCACTGGGCAGGAACCTGCCTCTACAAGCAGCAGCCTCTGCCTGTCAGCAGGGTTTACCCGAAGGGAAGCAGCCCCAGCCCCTGGGTTTGTGCAGCAGGGCTCCCGGCAGCCTCAACCACCTTATGAATACCTTGGCTACGAGGCTGGGAGACAACTGAGCTGTGAGGCTGTAATGCAAGAGGATAATGCTGGTGTGGGTGCACGAGACCAACTTCATCTGCACATAGGGCCTGGTTGCCTCAAATGGGGCTGCAGGGGGAAAGAGAGGAGAAAACCAGCCCAGGGTGTCCCCAGCGCATGGCAGCAGCACTACCAGTGTGCTCATGACATCCAGGAGACAAGACAGCCACAGAAAATGAGACAAAAGTTGCAGCAAGCAAATAATTGGGGTGCTCATCAAAGGGAATCCCTGTCTGAGAATGGCTGGGAGCAAACACCCAGGTGTGGAGTGCTGCTCTGGGAACCTGGGCTCGTGTTGGCAGGCTGGGAGGCAAACAGGCAGCTGGGCAGGCCAGATCGCAGTCTCAGCAGTTGCTGGGGGATTTAGACTGAATTCAATCAAACCTGCATTAAATCTTCAGTGGGCACAAACACTTTCCTTCCTGGCTGCACAGGCCCCCTCAGCTGGTTTTGCTGTTGGTCCCTGTGAGGAATGAAGGGCTGCATTTGTAGGGGCTCCAGAGGGATGAGCTGCCACTTGGTGCCTCTTTCTCCCTCCACGGCTGCCTCCTATCACCGAATGCTACAGCCTGATCCCTTTCTACCCCTTTCCCTACGACCCTGTTCATTATCTATGCCTACACACAAGCAGTCCTGATCTATCCGAGTATTGTCCATCATTCCATCACACAATTACTTTTTAGATTCTCTGTATCCCAAATTGCTTCTCCAAAGGAATTGCTTCAGGGCCAGGGATTATTTACTGGCAACCGTGAGTCTGTCAAACCCTCCAGATGTTTATTATTACTGCTGCTTTCCAGGGGTGTCAGCCAATAGCTGTGTTTGTGGCTCGCCCTTCACCTGGACATCAGATAACTGCAGCCTATAGTCCTGGATGTAGCACTGGTCACCCTTGCATCCAGAACTCATCTGCTTTCTGCTAGGCTGTAAAATGGTCCACCATCGGTCTGTGAATCTGGTCTCACCACTTTGTTGGTATTGAAACACTATTTATCAGCCAAAGGGATATTACAGATGGCTAAATTGTCTGATCCTGAATTTGGCCTTGTAAATGGCTGACAAATTTGTGGCAGGGTGTATTATTGGCAGATAATACAAGGAATATTTTAAATGGCACAAACTTTATCTGTCATTCAGTGCTCAAGATAACCTCCATGTTGGGGAAGGTGAACTTTCCAACAGGACAGAGGTAGAGAGTGTTCTGTGGAAATCTCATTCTGCTTCTCCCAGCACATTTTCTCTCCCTCCTCAGGGAATAGTTTTCTGCTCTTCTTGGACCTCAATATTTTAACCAGAATTAGTTCCAGAAACATACCCTTCAAATAACTAGAATAAATCAGCTGGGGCCCCCTGGGCTTCAAGATAAAACTCCATGCACACAAGTCCTATAAAAAACCAAACTTGTCCTGAAATCCAAAGAGCAGAACTGAGTCTGTTCTTCTTCCAAGCAACATCCCAAAGAGAGAAAGGGCTGCAGGAGGTAGGATGGAAGTGGGAAAAGCAATTCCTGCAGCGGCAGCAGCAGCAGGGGCGGTGTGCCAGGTGCTGGGTGGAGACAGAGCCGGGGATGAATGGAGAGTCCCTGGGGCTGCTGCCAGCCGCCCGCGCTCAGCTCTGAGCTAACCTGTGCCACGGGTGGGTGGGGCAGGGCATCAGGAAGCCATCGCTGCCTCCCAGCTGCTGCTTCCTTCCTCCACCCCTGCTCGGTGCTGCCCAGCCAAGCCCCGAGGAGGGCGTTGGCAGGGCAGAGCGCCGTGCCAGTGGCAGAAGCCGTGTTTAGCTCATGGAATTCTCGCTGCATGCAGGGACCAGCACGCCCGTGCTCTGTGCTGAGCCCTGGGAAGGAGAACAGCTCACACGAGGCGGGCTAGCAGAGGTGAGGGGCAAAAAAAGGGCGGCACTGGCAATGTTTCCATGGATCAAAGGCAGTTCTGCTTTATTCCTGCTGTGGGAAAATTCCTGCTGCAACAGTAAGAACTCTCATTTTTATGGATCCCTCGTGCTTAACAAGTGGACAGACTGTTTGTCTAAGCACCCCTTCTCCCACCACGGAAGTGGAGCAGTCTCCTGGCTAAAACGCTGTGTCTGCCTTGGGGCAGCACCCCGAAACTGCACTTTGGAGCACTGGATGGATGGATTTCCAAAGGTGTCTGAAGCACACCAGAGTACAGCTCAGGCTCTCACAGGCATCCAAAGCCAGGCAGAGCTCCGACCGATTTCCAGTAGAGCTCAGACTCCGAGCATTAGAATTCCTGCTGAAGTCCAAGTAGCTAACTGCCTTGGAAGTTCAGCCTGAGAAAAAATTCCCTGGAGACAGGCAGTGATCATCACTGTGCTAGAACCTGACTTGGCACACCACTATCTGCAATCAGCATCTTGACAACTGTGCCAGAAAATCTATTTTCCTGCCCCAAGAGAATAAATTCTTCCGATTCACCAAATGGATACAATTTATTCTACCCGAGTAGTGCCAAAGTTACACTGAATCATGAAAAAGGATTAAAAGGACACAGAATCACTTTATCAGTATTCTTGCAAAAACTTCCTGTTCTCTGAAACCTCCGCAACAACATTCTTTGATGCATCACTTTTAAGTTTTTAGACTTTTTAAATACTACCCAAAATGGTATGGCTGTAAAATTAATAGCCGCAATCCTCAATTTGCAGAACATGTTCATCTTGCAATGTCCTGACAAAGTTTGCATTCAAGTTTAAATATCAGAAGTTGAATCTGAGCTGAAAACTGTCTGTGTTAGAGACCACGACTCATGTGGGACTGAAGTTCAGCTCTGTATTCAAACCAATAAAAGGTGATTATTGGCAAAATGCTTTATCTATGGACCACCAGCCACTAAAATTTCTCCCTTCTCTTGCCCAAAACAGTCCAAGTCTGTAACTTCCTGGCTTGATTTCAGCACTATTTTACCTATAAACCTCTGCAAATGGTTGCTGATTGGGGATACAAGTTAGAAAACTGTCAGAGATGTAAGCAGTATTAAATCTCTGCTTCATGGACCTTACTGAAATCAGTTCTTTTAAGCTGTGCTAGTGCACCTGGCCTTGAAAGCCTCAAAACCCCTCAGTGAATACATGTTTAACACTTTGTTATTCCCCTTCTGTATTTTACCTCCTTAGATATAAAGCTTTTCCCTAAAACTGAGGCTCTTTGGTTGAAAATAGCGCTTGCTAGGTTAAGGAAATTGAGGTATATCAACTACAGCATTCTCAATAAAAGTAGAGAAGATTTTTTTCTGCTTTTACTTTTTCCTTTTTTTCTTTTTTTTATGAGACATAATAAAACTGCTAGTTACAAAGAAACTGGAATACATTTTTCCTAATGCACATCTTGCCGGGAAGAATCACAAAGCAGAGAGCAGAGTAGCACAACATTCCAGCAGGAATTCTCTACAGACTCTCTCACAGGCTGGCCCAAGCAGTTCTCACTGCCAAAGTGATGTCAGGCATGGGTAAGAAACCCAAAAAGCTCTAATCTATCCAAGTTTGAACATGAAACAGCTCTAAAATATTCACCATAAGACACTTTCCCCAAGGAAAAGCAAAGATGAACTCTCCAGTTTCCAAAAGAGAAAGAGGGAACAAATCACACCCTCCCAGTCTGTAATGGAAAGAGAATTGCAGTGCACAGCTTTCCCCTCTCCTACACCAGTGACTAACAACAGACCCCAGACACCTCTCCCCTCCTGAGATGGGAGGGAAACATCTCAGGAAAAATCTCATGCTCATTAATTGGAGGAGGGGAAGGCTTCAGCCAAACCAAAATGAAACTAAGTCAAGTTTTCCAGCAGCCAAAATGAAGTCCGTGTGTTCCATCAGTGCAGGAGAGCCACGGCGCTGGAGCAGAACAGGCTGGGTTTTCCAGAGCCCTCTCCACAGGGAAGGACCCGGGTCACAGGGAAGGCTGAAGAAAGCTGGCTTTCTGGCAAAAGAGCAGCTGAGCAGGAGGAAAAAGCACAGAAAGCCGGAGGGGGCCGCTCTGCTGGGCTTCCCAGGCTGTGCTAATGGCAGTTTGTGTGATTCTGTGCTCCCAAACTGCACGGGGCTTTGCACAGCCCTGATCACACTGCCTGCCTGCCTGGGGAAAGGGGATCCTTGGCTAACCTGGGGGCCAACTGCACCTGGCTTCACAAGAAAAGCAATTGGGTGGGCTTTTTAAGCTCTCAGGATGGGGACACACACAAGTAACTCCAGAAACGAAATCACAGAATTTAAAAACGTAAAGTTCAGAAATACTAACTTGATAAGCTGGATTCAGCCCCATCTCTAATAAAAAGAATATGCAATATGAGAATAATCAGCACATATATATCTCCAGCAAAAAAACCTTAAAATAAATTGAATTCATGCAGCGATAACCATACTCATCCAGTAATAAGGCCTGCATAATAAAGGGAAAGGGAAAAAGAAAAGAGAAGGCACTGAGGTACCACAGGTGCAAGACATGGACAAAACACGTATCATGCACACTCAGGTGTGGCATTTCCTAGGCTGCTTGCTAGATGAAAAGCTATTCTATGTATGCAGCTCTGCCACTTGGGAGTAATGTGGTCATTTTTACTGAACAGCAATAAAACTTGATGGCTTCCCCCACCCCTTGGTATCCTGCAGCCATCACTTCCTGCTAGTCCTTCAAACTCTCCAGCCCAGTGTAAAACACAGCTCCTTCCACCTCAGAGTTAACAAATACAGGCTAAGCCTCTCCACGAGCATTGCATTGCATCTGCAACACGCTGACATTCTCAAATATCCTTTAAAATAACCTTTAACCTATACTTTATCTGTTTACTTAGCAGCAAGGTGGGCACATGAGATCATCTGCAACACCTTGCATTTTGCCAAGCAAAATCCAGCTCAGTTGTAGGATTATTAAGCAGCAGGATGTCTCTCACCATGCCTAGCACAGGGACTGAGCCAGGAACCTTAAACCATGAATCACTGCAGCCTGAGTTAAATCCAAGTCCTGTACTTGGGATTTTTATTAGACATTGCCTCTCCAAGAACTAGATATGTCCTCTCCACAGTGAATTCAGCTTTGGGTTTTCAAGCTGCCTAAGGTAACAATTTTCTCCTGGATAGCATTTGAAAAGTCTCTGAGCATTTTATGAAAAAGCTTATGCTCAACACCTCCACACAATGAGGCAAAATGAGGCACACTGATGGAGTAACTTATCTGAGAAATGGCCCCGGCCAAATGGTTGATAAAATTTGGAAGAAGATATTTGGAAGAAGATATGGGCAGCTCAGAGATGTCTGAATGACAACTGCCTTCTAAATGCTGTAATTGATGCAACCCTTCAGGTTTATCCTAAATTTATTTGTAAAGACATGACACCATTCACTGACCTGAGTAAAATGAACCCGTGGTTTCAATAAGGCACAAAAGAAAAAATATAAATGTTTCAAGAGCACGATTCACTCCATTGCCCACTGCTCCTGAGAAGAGTCAAAGCACTAAATGCACACTCCGGTGTCATTACTGTCACAGGAATTGCTGCTGCTCACAGCAGTGCCTCAGATCAGCTCTGCAGCGCAGCGTGGGGCGGCTGGGGACACACATCCCCTCTGGGTGTGCTGCACCCACTCCTGGGTCACCGACAGAGCTTCAGCTTCCTGCCTTTGGCTTCACGCTAACTCTGACAACTGCCAATTTGTATGTAGCTTTTCTTTTGCTATGCACACCCTCTGATGAGCTGCACGTATTCTTGCTGCAAATAAATGTTGGGTGCAGGGGAACTCTTTTGTAAGAAATAAGAACATAGCTCAGCATGCACAAATTTGATTTAAACAAGTTCAAGGGTTATCTGTGCTTTGTACTGGGAGCCTATTTTAAAATTGCCTTAAATAAGAATTTTAATGGGAAAATGACAGAGAAAGGGAGGTGGGACTGATAACTCTTCCATCCCCATATTTTCTTACTTTGGCCACCAGGCCACCTCTTTGATGCTGTTTTTTATTGGCAGGCTGTCCCAGCAAACAATGGCACCAAAGCCCAATTTCTACCTGCAGCACATCCTGGTTATATTTTGTGAAGCCAGCCATTTTCATGAACGGCACAAAGAAGAACACCAGGAGTGAATGAACCCAGGTGGCAAGAGTGAGCAAGACATCTTGGGTTCTCTGGTTTTGGATATTTCTGTTGCACAATCCACCTTTTCCCACTCAGAATCCCCAGTGTGAGCATGGCTCATGCTAGCCCAGCTGTGCAGCTAAGGCCAGAGTCCATGCGGACTGACACGTGTGTAAGTGCTCTGAAAGTGTTTCAAGGTTTATTTCGCTACACATTTTTCATTTGTGTATTTTCTATTGGAACAAGAAGCGCTTCAGTTCAAGAAAAGAAAGTGTACCTCTTGTTCTGCCAAACGTTTGGCAGAAACCCCAATTTTGTGCTCCGTAGGAGCAGCAGGTAAGCACTGGAGTTTCAGTGATTGCCTCCTTCCTTGTTCATGGCATACTCAGTAAAGGTGCAGTGTCAGTGCCTGTTGGAAGGCAAAGCCCCTGTGCACTGCCTCAGCCCTGCAGCACCACAGAGGCACAGGCAGGCTCCACTGGCAAGGCACACAGTGCAAATACAGCCTCAGCACGCAGAAACAGACAGTCTGCTCCCATTCTGAGTAATGTCTGCCTTCTATTCAGCACCACGGCCCACAATGAGAGCAACAAAGACATGCCAGATGAAAAACATCACACTGCGAGATCCCTGCTCGCTGCAGAAAATCCTGTCACTGCTTACTGAGACATTTCCCCAGACTGTGCAGGCAAAAAGAGAGGGGATGCCTCATGTTAGAAAGGGGGAAGGGGGGAAATGAAAACTATTTGTGTCCAGATTGTTTGCTTTTGAAGTCTTAGCCTGATCAAGATCTGATTTCCATGGGTTTTGCTGCAGAGCTTGTGTGGGGTTTCCCCAGCCTGGGTCCTGTAAAGATCCATTCACACTCATAGCACCAAAAAGTGCTTGGCACCAGTTCTTCTAAAGCAGGGCTGGAGGCCTCGCTGGCAGGCTGCAGCCAGGAGGAAAGCTTGGCCAGAGAAGGCCTGGGAGCCGGGCTGCAGGGACGTGTGATCCCAGCTCATGTGCTAAAAGTGACACAGACATCAGCTAGGAGGGGTAACTCACGAGCATGCAAACACGCTGGCTAGCTAGGACACTGAATTGACCAGGTTTCTCAATGGCATAGTATTAATCATTACATATTTTTGCTAGAGAACTGATTCAGTTACCTGACTTGCCTTGATTTCCTCTGGGTTTAGATTATCTTGTTTTAAAGGCATTCTCTGTGTTTACATACATCACAAATAATGAGCCATCCCAAACTACTTACTCAGATCAATACCCGTTTTTCTTTTCAGAGTGACTATTTTTCATTTTTCTATTTCATTTTATAGCAGAGAATAACTATTTAGAAAGTATTAATAAAATAGAAGATTTTAGCCTATTAAAATCATACATCAGAATCAAAATGCGTGGGTTGCAAATAATTCATTTGTTGAAACTAAATCCTCTCAGGTATTTGGCAAATACTCATGCATGAAATTCCCATTCATATCAATTCTGTTGATGAATGATCTAAAGAGTGGAAGAAGTTTAACACATTAATCAAAAAGTTTCATCAACACCATTAGTTAACAGCAACTGCTATGAAAACTTCACCTGGTCCTGAACAAAAGATGAAAGGCAGAGTTTACACACAGTGTGCTACCAGAGAGCAATAACCTGCCTGCAGATTCTCCAGTCACCTCTTCAGCAGAAAGTCTGAGGCCTTTCTGACATTTTAGCTCAAGCTGAAGTGACAGCCCTGTCCTGAGGCATCAGAACCCAGTCTCTGCCGTGTGCTCAGAATTCAGATGAGAGTAGTCCCAAATCCCCCCTGCCATTCCAAGTCATGAACCTTTGAATAAAGCCACCTTTGGATGGAAGACACAGCCCATTGCTCCGGGCTGCAGGCCTCCAGCAATCCCACATCCTGAGCAGACGCACCCTGCCAAGGAAAACCAACCAAGCACCTGTGCAACTCTGCTCTGCAAGGCTGCAAACCCAGCATCACACATCCTCACACTCACCCATCCCTATCAGCATTTGGGAAACTCCATCTGCAGATGGTGCTGGTGAGGAGAAGTGGGGGTTTTTAGGGTGCAGCATCTGGATATCAGCTTACCCTTACAGAACAGCACCTGCATAAGGCGTTTTTATATGTATATATATATATATATAATTTTTATATATAACTCTATAATAGCTAACCAAAAACCTGTCTGAAGAACCTCACATTAAGCCTTTATTTCCATTCTATTATGATGATTCACTGCTAATCCAAAACACCTTCAGATCAAGGCCCAAGATGTGGTACAATTCATTCATCTTTGATCCAGAAGACACTAACAGATTGAAGCAAGCATATTTAGAGAAAGGCCTTTTTGATGGGATTTTCAGCCTGGCTTCTTACTGGAAGAGGATTAGATAATTGATTATGAGTCGATTGCTGACCTTCATCCAACTTTGAAGCCAACTAAAATGATGTTTCAGTTACATTTAAAATCAGTTACATTTCAAACCCAATTCAGTGTTTTTATGTAAGTAAGATAACATGCCATGGCTTCTGCTTTGTGTATTTTGATTCCTTTAAAACAGAGGAAGTCAGAAATGTTGAAACCTCACCAGAAATTCTGCTCAGCATGAATCCTTACCCAGCAGAACTGCTGTGCTAACAACGATGTGTTCAAGCACATTTATATGGCCCTCAGGAAGAAAGTGTACTTCACCCAAAGCCTGACAGCAAGAAAATACCCTTTGACTTCAGGGAGCTTTGGATTAAAACTGAGATGATTAGTGACCCGAGGCAAAAATAGCAAACTATTTAATGCCACTTCTCAGGGCACCCAAATTATCATATTAAAATCCATTTTATCATTGGCGAAGCCGATCGGGTTATAAATGCAAACAGATGTTCTAATGTGTCTCTGGCACTGGGCTTCGGGCAGAGTCAATGGAACACTTTGAGTTTCACGCAGTGCCGTTTCTGTGAGGTTGAAGTGAACCCAGGGCTTTGTCCCCCAGCACTGTCACTGCGCTGATGTTCCTCTGTCACCCCCAGGAAAGCCTGGCTGGCCCAAGGACGCTGCTCGTGGCTCAGCTGGAAAAACAGGGAAAAGGGAAGGAGATCTACTCCAACTCACTGCCTGTGCAAAGTGGCTTTTGAAGGTTTGCCCAGGCCAAAGCAGGACACACGGTGCTGTCACCCTGGCTGCCAGAGCAGTCAGTGTGTGCTGTGACACGGGGCTGCTCCCGCCCACAGAGGCACACCAGGGCTGTGCTCAGCCATGGCCAAAACCCCTGATGTACCACACACATCACCCAGTGATACCCCGCACACATCACCTAAAGCCCCCTGACACACCACACACATCACCCAGTGATACCCCGCACACATCACCTAAACCCCCTGACACACCACACACATCACCCAGTGATACCCCGCACACATCACCTAAACCCCCCTGACACACCACACACATCACCTAATGCACACAGCCACTCGTGCTCTGCATGCTCTGCAGTTAAAGTGTGGGAAGAACAGCCTGAAGGGGGGGGGAAAGAAAAAAAACACCCAAGGAGAGCAGCAGAAGGGACTCTGGGATTCCCACAAGTCAGGGAGCACATTGTTCAGCTGAGGCACAGGCCCTATCGCTGCTGACAGAATTAGACTCTGATTCATGCTCTGCAATGCCAGCCAGGGACCAGAGCCTTCCATGGGAACCTTCCAGCCAGTCCCCTCCTTATCAGCTCCACAACAGCTGCCAGACTCTAAGGTCGCTCGATAGAGAATTTAATTCTTAAGATTGCACATTAATTTCTAAATTCTTTCTTATCCATGTGCTGTGATTTGAGACTGCATTCAATGCAGCCCAGCACAGGGCAAGCCTTTCCCATCCACACCCCTCCTTCCTGTCTGCAAACTTCCTTCCTACAGATTTACCCAGACATCTTTGAGCTAAATTAACAGTCTGTGCACTTCTTTGACCAAGCACTAGCAGATAGGAAACCTGATTGTGACCTCTCACTGGCTACCAGGCAGAAAGATTTTAAAATACCCCATACATGTAACAGATTTATTCATCTGCCTTTACCAAGAAATGAAAGGATATTTATTTTCACCCAGCAGCTAACCACTGCTCTAGATCTTCAAAATAGTGATTTCCCACCCTATCAATTCATTGTCAGGCAGAGTTCACTAACGGCTGCAAAATGGTTTTAAATCCCTCAACATATTATGCAATTTTGAACAAATATTACCCTGCTTTATAATCCTCTGCTCTTTTATATTCATATTATTTCACTACAGTCAAGAGCACTACAGAATAAAAGCATGAAAACAAGAAACCAGTGATTGAAACTTTTGGCAAGTCGGAGTGGAATTGAGTTAGAGTGGAAAAACTCAGTATTAGAGTTCAATATGACCAGGTCTCCTGGTTTGCTTAGGACAGTTCCAGGTTCCACAATGGTTTCCTGGAAGGGTGTAGGCTGTGCATGCAGGGAAGTGAGCTCTGTGTGGGACAGAGAACCAGAATCCTCTCCTTTCCTTGATCAATTGGCCTCCTTGGTGTGAAGTTCCCAGTGGAAAGGGGGTCCCTGCCCAGAAGGGAAGGGAACAGTGTGGGTATTGCCATTTCTCTGCTCTCCAGACTGCCTGGCTATGGGCAGTCCAACAGATCAAGTCAAGCAGACAGATCAAATTAATTAATTCAGAACCTTTAATTCTGAACCCAAAATAACAGCTCTGCTCCAAATCAGTGCAACTGAAACCAAGTCCTAAGTAAATAGACAGTTACAGGAACCCAGACTGGACCAGTCTGGCACCATCACACCACAACCAACACAAGTCCTTCAGAGGAAGGTGCAAGATATTCCAGAGGAGGGAGAAAAACTGTGAAAAAATGCTGAGAGGGAGCCACATTCCACCCTATGCTGCCCCAAAAACCATTTGGCTTCTACCCTGCCTTTATAACCATGATTTTCTTTCATTCCTGAGCTTTCAGTTGTGAACAATCTCATTAGCCTTAGAAACTGAATCCTAACTAATTTCAGGCCCCCTAAGTCTGAGGGAGACAAGAGCCACAAATGCATTACACACTGTACCAAAATAATGGGATTTTTGCTGCCTTCCAACACCACTGCCTCCCCCCAGCTCCCCATCGTCTTCAACCTGACCCTTACTTCACACATCAATGTTAATAGCTGCTCCCTCTTCTTCTGTCATTGCAACAAGAATAATGGAAGACAACCAACAAGCAATCAAGGGTAACAGAGAGGAAAAATAGATGGTCAGTGTTAAAAAATCCTTAATTTTGCACAATTTTATCCTGCACTTATCAATAACAAATTCCAGACCAAGGTTATAAAGAGTGTCCTGGAAATGCAATGTAAGCTTGGGAGGAAAGACCGTGTGCCCACATTTCAGTCAAAAGATCCCAAGTAATCGCCTGGCTGGAAACACCCATTCTGAGGGAATAATGAGGTGGAAGCAGGCTGATGCTGATATGCTCAGACTTCCCTCCTGTCCATCAGATACGTGTCAGTCCCCAGGGCTCATGGCCACAATTCCAAAGAACAGCAAGTGGCCGTGCTGCTGTCCAAGCTTCCCCCTGGGAGAGGAAAGGGTTTGATGACTCAAAATCTGCTGTGCAAACATCATCTACCTGTTGATGTCCTGGCTGCCCTTCAGCTTTTCCCCACCATGTGGACTGTTCCTGTTACCTCCCAGCCCCAGATGGACTCACTTCCAGCGAGGAGTTTTTGCCTGGTTTTCATTTGGTTTCTGTCAGTGAAGCCTAAAGAATAGCTCAAGCTCTCAGTACCAAAGCCTACTCTCATTTTATTACAAAAGATTGATGAATTTTAAGTCCAAAATCTGTTTTAAACACGAACTATTGCACTGAGGAAGAATGACTTACATCTGTATCTTGCAATGCTTTCCATTCCCCTAAGAAAGTTGTGCATTTCAATTACTTGCTTACTGCTATTTCTGAAGCAACAACAGTTTATGCCCTGAAATCCATTTTAATGGTTTTGATGCTATGAGCAGCAGCAGAGCTAAATGTGCTTAGGAAGGGTTGTGTCACATCAGAAACCGGTTTTGGAGCTGTCCCTCAGGCCACCACTCCTTGGGACTTTTTTCTTTTCACTTAGCAAGACATGGAAAGATTTTTTTGAATTATTATTATTATTTTTCCTTTTTTTTTTTGTTTGACTCCACTTAGTTATTTGAACCTTAGAGGCAAGTAATTAAATAGAAGTTAACCAGCTCTCAAAGACTTCCTTTTGTAGCACGACATAACACCACAATTCAGAAAAATAACTTTTTTCCCTAACTTTCAGGTGGTTACCACAGTCCTGATTCCCATTTATATTTTACATCACTGCTAAATAGAGGGAAAGTAAAATAAAGATATTTAGAACTGCATGCACATTAGGGAGCCTGATTCCACTCAGCCATGGATGAAATAGTGCAGATGATTCCCACAGTGAGAACAGGGCACGAGGGCTGGATTTGAGAAAGGGCATGAGGGCTGGATGGAATGCAGATGATTCCCAGTGAGAACAGGGCGAGGGCTGATGGAATCCAGATGATTCCCAGTGAGAACAGGGCACGAGGGCTGGATGGAATAGTGCAGATGATTCCCAGTGAGAACAGGGCATGAGGGCTGGATGGAATCGTGCAGATGATTCCCAGTGAGAACAGGGCACGAGGGCTGGATGGAATCGTGCAGATACCTCGATGAGAATAGGGCATGAGGGCTGGATGGAATCGTGCAGATGATTCCCAGTGAGAACAGGGCACGAGGGCTGGATGGAATCGTGCAGATGATTCCCAGTGAGAACAGGGCATGAGGGCTGGATGGAATCGTGCAGATGATTCCCAGTGAGAACAGGGCACGAGGGCTGGATGGAATCGTGCAGATGATTCCCAGTGAGAACAGGGCATGAGGGCTGGATGGAATCGTGCAGATCCCCCGGTGAGAACAGGGCACGAGGGCTGGATGGAAGGATGATTCCCAGTGAGAACAGGGGAGGGCTGGATGGAATCGTGCAGATGATTTGAGAACAGGGCCGAGGGCTGGATGGAATCGTGCAGATGATCCCAGTGAGAACAGGGCACGAGGGCTGGATGGAATCGTGCAGATGATTCCCACTGAGAACAGGGCATGAGGGCTGGATGGAATCGAGCAGATGATCCCAGTGAGAACAGGGCACCGTGCAGATGATTCCCAGTGAGAACAGGGCATGAGGGCTGGATGGAATCGTGCAGATGATTCCCAGTGAGAACAGGGCACGAGGGCTGGATGGAATGCAGATGATCCCAGTGAGAACAGGGCACGAGGGCTGGATGGAATCGTGCAGATCCCCCGGTGAGAACAGGGCATGAGGGCTGGATGGAATCGTGCAGATGATTCCCAGTGAGAACAGGGCACGAGGGCTGGATGGAATCGTGCAGATGATTCCCAGTGAGAACAGGGAACAGGGCTGGATGGAATCGGCAGATGGATGAGAACAGGGCACGAGGGCTGGATGGAATCCAGATGATTCCCAGTGAGAACAGGGCACGAGGGCTGGATGGAATCGTGCAGATGATTCCCAGTGAGAACAGGGCACGAGGGCTGGATGGAATCGAGCAGATGATTCCCAGTGAGAACAGGGCATGAGGGCTGGATGGAATCGTGCAGATGATTCCCTGGATGGAATAGTGAGATGACAGTGAGAACAGGGCACGAGGGCTGGATGGAATCGTGCAGATGATTCCCAGTGAGAACAGGGCACGAGGGCTGGATGGAATCGTGCAGATCCCCCGGTGAGAACAGGGCACGAGGGCTGGATGGAATCGTGCAGATGATTCCCAGTGAGAACAGGGCATGAGGGCTGGATGGAATCGTGCAGATGATTCCCAGTGAGAACAGGGCACGAGGGCTGGATGGAATCGTGCAGATCCCCCGGTGAGAACAGGGCATGAGGGCTGGATGGAATCGAGCAGATGATCCCAGTGAGAACAGGGCACGAGGGCTGGATGGAATCGTGCAGATACCTCGATGAGAACAGGGCATGAGGGCTGGATGAGGGCATGAGGGATGGAATCGTGCAGATACCTCGATGAGAACAGGGCACAAGGGCTGGATGAGGGCATGAGGGATGGAATCGTGCAGATACCTCGATGAGAACAGGGCACGAGGGCTGTGCAGGGGTTGCTCTGAGGAGGTTTCACACTACTGTTGCTACCAGCTGCTGTGACAATACTGCAAAAACTCTGAAAGCATCAAAGGACAGTCACAGAAAGGGATGTAGGAATGGATGCTGATGGACCTGTAAACCCGAAGAGCTGAAGCAAAACTGGGAGAGAATTTATCCCAAAACACATGCAGATTTTCTGGAAGTTCTATCATTTTACATGTTCTCTGTTATTCCAGTAACCTACTGGTCCAGCAATCCGCAAAACTGAATATTACTCTGAGTCACAGAGGGACACTTGGAGCCAGGATCTGTCTGAGGACACTGTGGGGTGACTTGGCTGCAGAACAACCAAGCTTCACTTTTACATTAGCCTAGATCAAACAGTGGCCTATCAAACCTGATTCACTGGGAACACTGGCTTTGTGGGACTCGTTCTGTTTCCTTTTCCCCTGCATCTGCAGCACCAGCATAACCTACTGTTCCTGCAGCTTGCCAGCCAGGAGTTCTCTGGCACAGAGCGGGTCGGTTTGGAGGGAATCACAGGGTGGGTGACCTGCTCCCAGCTCCCTGCTCAAGCTGGGTCATGCCAGAGCACACGGGTGTGCAGAGGGCTCAGCAATGTCCCCAGGGAGGGGACTCCCCTCCACTCTGGGTCATGTGTCCCTGCACAGTAAAGCAGTTTTTCCCTGCTGTGCCTCAGTTTGGCCCCGCTGCCCTTGTCCTGCTGCCTGGCCCCATCCCCTGGCCCTCCCTGCGGACACTGACAGGCACTGAGGAGATCCCCTCTCAGATTATCCTCTCAATTCTTTCACTCCTACAGCCACAGTCACCCCCACAAGGACCTTTTGGTGCCTGTAGTACACAAAAGCCACAGATTGAGCACTTCTGCCTGACACAAGCTGCAGAAACATCCTGTAATGCACAGGGTCCTGCTGGTAGAGATCTCTGAACCCCTGCTCGTTCCCAGGACTGGGTGCTGCAGGAATGCCGGGAGTTTTTCTTTCCACAAATAGATGTTTCAGGCGTATTTGCTTAAACCCTTGAGGTTGACAATCAGCAAGACTTCTTCCCAGCCCAGCAGCTGCCAAGCCTTGCGAGCAGAGAGCCCCTGAAGCACCTCCCCAAGCTTATACGCGCTGCTTCAAGAAGTGGGGATTGAATGTCCCACAGCGAGCGCCTGCTGCTGATCTTTCCCAATTAACACTTGCATAATGTGGGGGGAATCAGGGTCTGAATGTCTTGGCACAGCTCTGCTTGGGAAAGCCCCAGTGCCTGACTCGTGCAGAGCTGGGAAAGGTTTCCTGGCAATTAGAGGAAGAAGAGTATAAAGCAGTGACAGGGTTAGTCCAGCCATGGAAAAAGGCTTGTGTCACATGTATTGGCAATGATGGAGACAGTAGGGGACTGTCACTTGTCCTTCCCAAGAAAAGACAATGAGTTCCATTTAAAAGGGTAGATCTCTAAAAGAACTCCTCTGGAATTATTATTAATAATTATTATAATTAATAATTATTAATTATTTCTCCTGGATTATTCTGAGGGGTATAGCCTTGGAAGAACTTCCTCCCAGAGGAAGCATGACAGAAAGGGGATTTCTATGATCTTGTCATGTTCTTCAAGCAGCTCTTCAGGCCAACAAACAAATACAGCAACCAGCCATGGTGGGTGAAACCAAGGAACACATAGCTGTTTATATATATATATATATATATATATATATAAAATTTTAAAATGTTGTCAGATGTCATGGCACAAAAATTCATGAGAAAATGCCTTGCAATTCCCAGGAAACCTAAGAGGGGGAAGCCTCTTTATTAATAAAAAGACATCTAGACTCCAAAACCTGCCCTAGGACATAAGGGAGCTCTCTAAGCAAAGAGGGGGAAAAAAACCCAACAACTTCTTAGGAAATCCAAAGAGACATCACAACACTTCATGTTTAAGCATTTAAAACAGGGAGGGGAAAAAACAAGTCTTATTCCTTTCTGTCTTTCTTATCACAAGGCACAATTACACAACATATATTTAGGCAACTTATATTTAGCCTGTGGGCTCCACCAGAAATGATTACAGCAATGAGCTTAATAAGACTCATAGCTGTCCCCAAAGACAGGGCCATGTCCTCCAGGGCAGAAGAGGGACAATTCGTTTGGCAGAAGCTAGAGAAGATGGAAAGTCCCTGCAGGACTCAGTCATTGTCACCCTGTGCAGGGACCAGCCCCGTGTGGCTGAGTGACAACAGCCCAAAAAGCCTCTCCCAGTTACTGCACACCAGTATAACCACTGGCATGGTGCAGTCTCCTGGCACCTCCTTCAGAAGTTCTGTTAGTCAGAAATACCCCAGGGAAAGGCCAGTCCCTGCTTTTGTCCCAGGTGGGTAAGGATAGGAATAAACAGAGCAGAGCCCAGAGCCATGAGCTGCAGTCAGATTGCTCTGTCCAAGAGCAGCAGGAGTTATCCCACCCGGGCTCTCAGAGGCTTTCCCAGGAATGCCAAATTGTCCTGCTGTGCTGACTCTGCAGAAAGGCAGAACCTGGCTACATTTGGCCACAAAAGTTCCAGGTAAAGTGCTTGAAGAGTAACCCTGGAGTCACTTCAGTGGAGACAACAATCATCTACCACACAGAAATCGAAATAGAAGTTTGAGTGCTCCTCCATCCAAAAGCCTCATTGCACCTTGTATGGACCAGGAGAGATTGCACAAAGTCTAACACTGCCCAAGTTTCTTCTGAAATGTGTACATCCTCCAAGGGAGAAAAGCTGGGTGTGTTTAGGGAGTGTCATTAGGAAGCAATTTGTACTTTGTCACCACTTCAGCTGAATTTTGTAGGAGGAGTTCTTTCATTGTTAGCATTTTGGGTTAGAATATACCTCTTGTTCTGAGCTTCTACTATCACTAATTTTCAATCCACTCTTCATTCATTAAATAAATTGCAAATGATAGACCTATTATTCAAGAAGGACTCAAACATCTGGGAAAAATAATCTGGACATCTATGACACATTGCAACTGCATTTGTGTCTATCCATGTTCAATATCAGCCATCAGGCCATGGAACCACAGAAATCCCTGCAGGCAGTACAACATTTGAGACTTAGTCTTCAAATACAGCTAACTGTGATAAGAGCCTCACTTCAGGACAAAGCTGCTGTGAATTTTAAGAGATTGGGAATTCATCTATACATTTATTAGCCATAGAATCTGAAAGTCTTGAAAAATCATGCTTGAAAATCACAGATCACACTTGAGAGTATTGACACTGGACAGGAGATGACATTTCTGAAAATACGCACCCGTCTGAATCCTAATTAGGTTGCTTAAAAAGGGGTTGAACCCCTCTCTCAATTTTTAATCCCACGTCAGCTCTCTCATTACCTGAGAGCCATTTCTACCTTGACAAGGAGGTGCTGATCACTCCCAGTCACCCTTCATTCTTAAGTTGGTTGTGATGTGCATTTATATCAATATTTTGATGCTTGGAGCTTTCTGATTTTAAAGCTTTTTTTTCTGTCCTGTTTTTTGTCATCATCTTATTACATAGCAGGAAATACACCTAACAATGATTTATTACATTTGATATTGTTAGATTCACATGAAAAGCTCCCAGTTTGTACTTTTTTATAAAAGCACACGCAAGAGATTCTTCTGAGAGGAGCTGCATTGGTACATCTCAGGACTAGGGTGGATTTTCCTTTAAATAAGTATTTCCTAGTTCTTTGGCTCCATATGGAAATCACCAGGTGAAATGCTGTGGCCTGTAGCTCTGGCACCATAACCATAATGATCCTTTCTGACCTCAGAATCTCTCCAAATGTTTGACTTACAGTGCATCAGCATGAAAAGAAGCTTATTTTTTTCCACATCATTTTTATAGCATTACTCAGGCATTTGTGAGCAGAATGTAAATCAGGTCCCACATGTTATGGATGTTGAAACCACTGCATTCACATGTAAGAAACAGATGGAGAATTACATTGCCAAGACCTCACCCTCTTTGTAGGGAACTAATGGGAACAACAGCATAAAAAGTCTCCAGTTTTAACTGAAGAACTAAAGATTTTTGTGACGTATTTTGCAATTAAGTGATGGAAAGCTGATTTTTTGGCCATTGCTGCAGCAATGAAATCTTGCCACAGAAGCCATCCTGAAGTGCTTTCCAGCCACAAAGGATGTGAAACCAGAGATAATATCTACCAGATAAGGGAGACAATACACTTGCTGCTGTTGTATCAAGCAAACACCATTGCAGGTATTTGGTTAGTTCAGAACACGTTCAATTTGTCTGTTACAGAAACCTGTCCTGTCTCATTGCGTCCCAAGGCCCCCCTGCACAGAGGCTGCTTGCACCGCCGCCTCCTCCTCTGCTGTCTCAGACATCAGCTCCAGCCATGGACCAGCTCTGCTCCAGTGGTGTCGAGTGTCCCCGAGCCAAACCATCCCAGTGGCGATGAGGAACAAAGCCAAAAAAGCCAGCATTTTCTGCTACCAGGTAAAACTCTCTCATCATGGCTATGGCTCTTCACCTAAGCTGTGGTGACACTGTTTTCAGCAGAAGCACCAAAAATTCTTGTCCACAGGCTCTCAGCAGATTTAGGAGCATTTGAAGCTCTCTGTGTATTTGTACAAGACACCATGCTGCTCTGAGGGCCATCCCACCTACTCTATCTGAAACACTCAGTAAGGATCCTGCAGTTTGCCTTAGCCCTGAAATGGACCTTCCTTTTCCTTTCACATTGGAAAGCCCCCACATACGGGATTTCCTTTGGATCCTTCACCTTTTGCAATGCATGACCCATGCCAAGGCTTCTGCTCTGTCACTGGTGGTTTTTCCTCTAGGTTTCCAGAATGGAAAATGTGCCACAGGTAAGTCCAAACAGAACACCAGGATTCACTGAAGTGCTGCTGCACAATTCAGCTGAATTCTACCAACTGAAGCACTGAAAAGAGTTTGCTGACCGACCCTTCTCCAACAGCAGCAAACTCTCAGGACCTCAGCCCGTGCCCACCAGGATGTTTTGTTCCTCCACACAGGGAAGTGGGGCTGCGCTAACAGGCCTTGTTTAAAGCTCAGTCAAAAAAACGCTTCCAAATCAGTTCCAAGTTATCCATCATCCTGGCACCCCTACACAAACACCATGCAAGCCATTGGGAAAGTTGATGGAAATAAAATCTGGAAGTGGGTTGAACAACGTACAGTATGGAGTCCAGAGCAATGCAGTAGAGGAAAAGCAATACAGGGCTGCAGGCAGCAAGCTAAAGGCTTTGCTGTTTTCCTTACATCAGATAGAATCACCATCAACTGCTTCCTAGTAGCCTCCAAATGTGCTCAAATGTCTCCTTCAGTATCCAGAAGGAACATGAGCTAGCTTGGATAGAAGGTCAGATCCATAAAAACAAAACAAAACAAAAAGGTATTAAGCACTCAGACTTGAACAAAAGGATGCATCCTTTAGAATGTTCTACTTAGAACAATCCAAATATTTCAGCATTAGTGCCAAAAGAATCTGAACCAAAATCACACCCATATAAGTATTGAAGCTCACACATTTAGATCTCTGTCCAAAAAACAGAATCAAATATTCTCTGTTATTTTTCTGTCTGGCTGTAGAAAGACTTTCTGGAAATGTCAAAGCAATCTATTTTACACTTGAGATAAGAAAAAACAATCAGAAAACAAGCAGAACAATGTTTCAGGGCCTATTTGGACTCCTTAACTACAATGGAAACACTGTCAAAGGTTTGACCCAAATTCACCACCAGGTAAGGCCTGGCTGAGGCACTCACTCAAAGAAACAAGTCACTTAATGTATTACTCTTGCAATAAAAGAAGTTGATGTGTCACGCAAGCACCACCTTGCAGGGGTGCAACAAACCAGCCCTTTTCCCACAGAGCTGAGTTACAAACACTGTTTCTGTATCGCACAGCCACAACTCACGGAGGGAGGCGCAGTATCTGCTGTGGCAGTGCTGGTCCAGGCATCCCACTCCTAAAGCTGATGTAGGAATGGATACAAAACCACAAACGGAGACCTGGCTGGAGCAGTGCTCCCTTTGGTACTGCCATGTTCAATGGGCGCTGCTCAGGATGCTCCCCTGAGGGGAATTAGCCCTGTACTGACCCTGAAGGCAGCAGCACTGCAGCTCCAAATCTGGAGCTTTGTGCTGGTCTCCCTGGTACCTGCACAGGAATGCCAAACACCAGGAAAACAATGGCTTTGGACTTCAGGGACTGATCCCTTCACTGCTGCAGGATGGGATGCAAAAGCCAACTCCTACACTGACTCCTCAATTCCATATGCCCACCCTCTTGCTCAGAGCTGAAGTTTGAGCTTTCCTTTTAAGGCAGGAGTGGTGCTGGGCTGCCACAAGGATGACGATGGCCACAGGTGGCAAATGATTACAGCAGTGATAATGAAAATATTTGCCATTAGCATGGAACAATTTGACACAGAGTCTCAGTATTTAGACAGCCACATCCTGCTGTTTGCATCCTTGGGCTCTTTGGCTGAGAGGCAGGATTTGATGGGTGGGGCAGGATCACTCAAATGCCACATTTACCAGCATGGGGAACGCTACAGAGAGAAAGAGGGACCCAGAGCACCACACAGCAACAGCAGACAGAATAATTTGGAGCCTGAGAAGGGCTCAAAAAGCTTCCTACGAATAATGGACACAGAAACCTCCTTCTGCAAAGAAGCATAAAATAAATATGAGGTGAAATTCCAAACGGAGTATTTAAGCTGCCAGTTCCATCTAGAATTCTCCTGGGAGAGTTAAAGGAAAAATCCCCTGAAGGAAGATACTCAAAAGTGTTTGAAAATGTTTAGCTACCCCTAAACTTGCCTAAAGTGAAGACAGACCTCCCCAAACTTGCAACAAGAGAAGACAGGCAGCCCTAAGAGTCCAGCTTTCCTGATAGGAAAGAGAAAAGCTGCTAAGTATTTCAAGTGTATCTTGGACCTCACTTAAATTGCAAAGAAAAAAGGTTAATCCTCACAACTTCCTAGAAGGGAACATCATAAAGGAAATAAGTGGTGAGTGTAGCAGGCTGGAGTTTCTGTATCCTTCGCTCTAGACATCAAACAACTCGACCACGTTGCGTCAAGTCAGAGAAACAGGAAGGGAGAGATCACACAGCTTGAGTTCCTTGGCTCCAGTAAGGCCAAGGCACTGCTGCTGCGGAGGATGGAAATCCTATATTCTTCCTCTGGGGCAGGAAGGACCGGTAAACATCTCAGAAATATTCTGCTTTAGCATACTGTAAACAAGAATACATCATATCCACCGCTCCAGACCATGTAGGGAAAAGAATTGGACAACCTTGGGTTCAACCTAGAAGAGGAGAAGGCAGGGGAACTGAGTCATAGCTTAAAAAAACAAGATTAAAAAGAACTTTTGGGACCGGACAGGAACTGAGGTTTTAAGTGGGGCAATTCCTAAGGAAGGAAGGACACCTACTACCTATTCCAATAATATTTTGCATTTATGTAACTGTGGTGGCTGCCATCCAAGGACCTGAAAATACTGAGGGCTTCCAGTTAACCAGATTTCAAATTCCAGGGAGATTATAAAGCATTAGTCTTCATTTTTGCCACATGTCAAAACAGCTAGCCAAGAACCAAGTTTTATACTTCCAGGCAACTAAAGACCCCGAGTCAGTATAAAAGGTCATTTTCAAAGAAAAAATCAGCTGCTGTGCAGCAGGGTACATCAAGGTGCTGTTCCCAGACATGCCCTTCCAAATGGATACTATGTGTATGGACTGTCCATTTGGACTTTCTACCACAACACTTCTTGTGTTTCACATAAAACACACATGACTGCCCTGAAGAGCACATTCAGAAATGTATGTCTCACCTCCATTTATTGAGACCCATCTGTTGCCTCTTTTCTGAGGCAAGATCCTGGAAAGCAGACAGCAACTCAAATCACAATTCTCTGTTTCTGGGTCCAGCTGCTGTTTAAGAGTGGATGTCATTTATCACAATATTAAATCTGATTCTTATTTCAGATAGACTATTCAGGCAAAGGACATGAGCTCTCTTGGTGCTGGCCACCACTTGTATGAGAGAGACTCGATGAATCTCAAGCCTGGCACTGACTACAGCAAAGTGGATAGCAGGAGAAGTGCAGTAATTCAGGGCAAACCTCCAGAGGTCTGGTCCTCTGGCAGAACTTTGTACCCTTAAAGCAGAACACTCAGTGTAATACCTGCGCCCAGAATGGCTTTGGGAAGCTCATTTAATCTTCTCCAGTTTCCACTGGTGTGAGACAAGAATTACCCCTGGTGTGAGGAGCAGGATGTGATTTAATGATTGATTGGACATCCCTCCTGTGAGTGTCCAGTGGCATTTCAGCCTCTGCACCTTAATTTGTTCTAGAGCAGGCACCCACAGAGGCGCACTACTGCTCTTTGTGCACTTGCTAGGAAAAACTGCCCCCATCATGACATGTCTAACTGGTAAAGGCTGGAATATAAACTGAGATTGTGTCCAAAGCTACAGAGCAGCATGCCAAGTATAAAGCTCAAAGATCCTGACAACACGGAACAGGGAGAGCTGAGTTGTAGGGATTGCAGGAAGAGGAGTTTGGTGCCCGCGATGTTTTGGGGGTGACCCAGCTGAGACAAGATGGATTGATGCATTCCCATGAGGATGCAGGGGCAGAGCAGTACAAAGCAGTGATCACAGCAGCCTGGAGCACAAAGGATACAGGGCAACCCCCAGGTATCATTTCAATCAAGGCAATTCCTTTTTCCTAAATCTATTAATATGCAATGGAGCTGGAATTTCATATGAATATTCAAATAACAATGTCCATCTCTCTGGAAACCCCTCTGTCCAAAGAGATATCCCGGTTGTTCAGTAACAAGTTTTAGGTCAGGCTCAACAGAGTAAGTCTCTTGTAAAAACAGTGATGTTCTGGAGTAAGAGAGGAAAGGACCAGTGCTGATGCCAGCAGACCAAGAGAGCCATTTCCTTTATTGAATGGCATTCTGTGTAAGGAGGAAATACAGTGCTATTATTACTCTAATAATTAAATACCTCTGTGCTTCTGTGGAAAAGCATGAATCTCTGTAATACCTCCTAAAAAAAGTGCCTGAAAACCATTAATGGAAATCCTCAGGAAACCTAAATCCAGAGCAGTACACTTGAAATGTTGTGCCAAAAAGCCACATGAGCCCCCAAACATGTCACCTGCAGGTTCAGTAGAGACGAGAGAAATTCACTGTTTCATTCCAAGGGTTGTTTACAAGTATTTGAAGAGGGCTCAGACAGGAAATCTGAATTGATTAGACACCTTTGCTACAAAAGGCACACTCCCAAGTCCCAGCACCTGAAGGCACATGTGAATACACACTCCCTTGTGTGGGGCAGTGGGCTGCCCTGGTGTGAGGATTTTTCCTCCCCAGTGGCTGAGGGAAGCCTAGTCCTCATTCCTTGCTGCAGAGGTGGGGCTGAGGGAAGGCAGGGAGCGCCTCCAGCCCCTGAGTGCTGTGTCTTGCACCAGTGCCACAGAGAGCAGAGGGACAGCAGGACACAGGTGAGAGTCCCCCTGCCCCCAGCTGTGCCAGCAGCTGGCACCAGCACTGATTCTGGGTGTCCATGAGATGGGGAAAAGCCAACCAAAGGCTGATCTGACTGCACTGAATCCCAGGGCAGGTTCTGGCAAGGCAGCCCATTCCAACTCCTGCTCCCACTGCACAGCCCACATGACAGCAAGGGTACTGAGGGGACAATGAACTGCAGTCCTCAGGGAAAAAAGCCAAGCCCACATTTAATCAGAGACACATGACACATTAATGGATAACTGCAGATTAATTGGAACCATTGCTGCAACAAACCAGGAGCTTAGGGAGCAATATCAGAGAAATGGTTTAGAGCTACTTGTGCTGATTAGGCATCAAAGATCTTAAGCAATGTTGCATATATTGAATAGTCTGGTCTTTGGATAAATTGTTTGATGGGCAATTTAGAAAAGTTAGATGAGCTCAGCAGACAGAAAATTGGTATGGAGACCATGCCAATATAGATCTGCCACTGTTCGGAATATAAAGGAATAAAACCTCTGTTTGTAATCTGCTGCATGAGAACAAAGCAAAAAAAAAATCTGTAAATAAGAAAACAGTTTAAAAACACCAAGTTTTTTCATGTTGTTATATGTCTCTGATGCAGCAAGTCTGCATCAAGTGACCTATAAAATTTAATGTCGGGGAGAATCCTTCCCAAAGAATTAGCTGCACAAGCAGATGAAGCCAAAAATGAGGAGGAAAGGAAAACAAACAGCTTTCAAAGCTGGGTGTTCTATTACATATTTATCTGGCTATACACTAAAATGATGGTATGAAGGAAGAACAACGTTCCTGTTTACATTCACGTGTTCCTTGTAACTCCGCTGCGTCAGACGAGCGCTCCACCGCGTCCCCGCGTCAGACAAAGCGCCACAGATCGGAGCCTGCCCGGAGGGTGCACATCAGGGTGCCCCTCACCGCTCCCTGCCGCCTCTCTGGGGCCCACACCTGCAGGGGGGCACTGACCGAGCTCTCGCCACATCCCCCGGCTGCTGCGGAGCGCCAGGGTCCCTGTGTGCCCCTGCCCTGGTGCTGGGTGTGCTGAGCACCCACACAGCTCCAGGGGAAAGCTGCCACCTGACCCTCAATATTCTGCGTGAGATCTGCCTACAAACCAATTTCACCAAAAGCATTGAGAAACAGCCTCGAGAATCCCACACCAAGTCCATAAACTCTTTATGCTCTGTGAAGGAGAAGCAATCTTGCAGGAAACATTGGATTTGCCATCAAAATGCTAGATTTTCATCAGAATTTATCATTATTCTTTTTCTGAATGTATTTCCAGCAAAGCTGTCAGAAAGAAGCACAGGACCTTCCTGGATACCCTTTTAGGGGTAAACCACTCCTCTCCTATCATGATAGGTGCTAATAAAAGCCTGACTTAGGGGGAAAGGCCTGAAACAGAAGGTTGAGGAAGATGTTCAGGCCCTACATTTCCACCATTGAGGAAAAAGGGATAAAAGATCACAAACAAGGTGGGAGAGGGGTTAGTCTCCCTGCCAACGCATTTTGGCAGCTCCACAAAGCTGGGATGCCCATGTAGCAGCTCTTTAATTTCTCCACTTGCCATCCAGCCCAAACTGCCTTTGGAGGGTCTGGGGTTAGCAGCACTTACAGTTGGTGCTCAGCTGCTTAGAAAAACTAAACTCATGTGCCAGAAAATTGGGCTTTCAAATTGGTATTTTTATTCTTTCTTTTGCTGTGCATTGCAGAGACTGTCTCCCAAAGAAATAATTAATCTTTTGTTGAAAAGTGCTTGCTATTGTTGTGTTTCTCTTTTTTGCTTCAAGTGTTTTTCCTCCAAACTTTCACAGGCTTTGGCATTTCTCACCCAAAAGTGCATTTACTTGCTACAAAGTGAAGAAACAGGCATGGGTTTTGACTTTCCAATTAAAACTGCCCTTCAGTTTGCTATTTTACCATCTAATGCAGATATTAAAATATTTCCTGAGCAGCTCAGCAATAATGCAGCGGTCCTTTAATGCTGTACACTGCAACTGGAAACCACCCTTACAAAAACCAAATTACTGCTCAAAGCCAAGCTACACTGAAGAAACTTGTGCTGCAGTCTGGAAGTAGCACCCCACACACTTGGAAACTAGGTTTATACCTGAAATTGCTCACTCTGGATACAAACATTGGTGTTAAAGTCCAAAGAATGGGTTTTCAGGGACACACGTGCCAGCCACAGGTAGTCAGCTGCATCGCTCGCCTGGTGCCTCTGAAAGAGCACCTAAGGATCCCCACCCATTCAGCCACGGGACATTTCCAGAGGGTGCAGAGCATTTCTCACCACCAGTAAATTCACTGAAGCCACTGGGATTGCTCAGGTGAGTAATGGCTGTGGGCACTGCAGTCCATGGGACTGCCAGGAGGCAATTGCACAAACTGAACACTCCAGCCCTCCCTAGCAAAAACCTGCCCCTCCTGAGCTGATAGCCAATCCTGAAGGCTTTGTCAAATGCCTTCATCACTGCTGAGAAAACGCATCCAGAGGAAAATGAATATTAACTGAGTCACCTCAGGCTCGGGGAGTGTTTTGGGCCAGAGGGACCTTAAAGCTCATCTCAATCCATCCCACCTGCCGTGGGCAGGGATACCTCCCACCACAGCAGGCTGCTCAATGCCCCCTCCAACCTGGCCTGGAGCACTTGCAGGGACAAGCCCCACATTAAAATCCCACATTAGTTCACACTAATTGGACTGGATTGGTTACAGAAATGTTAAGGATGGTGTCAGCTCTACACCATTACAGGCAAGGCATGTCTCCTGCATGTTTTTTATTCCAAAGCCTTTACAGTGACCTAAGATGTTGGATCCACAGCCCATATTTTTCCCCTGTGTTAAGTCCAAGAAGACATTGATATTCCTATGTATTCATTTGTTCCCATGGGATACTGATATCTGATCTCCTTGGGTATTCCAATTTGCAGTCCAAAACCACAAAAATAGTTTGGCAGCTCAAATTAATGACTGTTTCTGATTTGGCAAGGTACTTCAACACATGCTCACCTTCAAGTGCATGAGTCCCCCATTAATACAATCATTATTCATTTGATGAAACAAACAACTGCTAGCCTGGCACTTATGTGCTTTTGTGTAATATTTTGAAACACACATTCAGTAAATAAGCAATTAGACTTTTTTTGTAAGTTGTGCAAAGCTGGCCTGAAGCTGGCCTGTTCACTCTGTGAAAGGTTTGGGTAGTCATTTCCACTAATTCCTAAATTTGTATCAGTGTGAAGTGATGCACTGTTAAATCTAAAATATATTTTGCCTGTTTCCATACAACCTGCAAGACTAAAACAGTTAAAAATTCCTGTAGAAAACTATCAGACATAGTTTAACCTAAATCTCAGAGCCCACTAGAGCATCTCCACTCTTGATACCCTCTTGAAGTGAAGGAGGTCACACAAATGTTTCTGTCAGGTGCTTAGGGCACTCCCTCATTACCTCCATGAAGTGGATATCACCGCTAACAGTGCTGGAACTAAAGCTGCAAACAGGAGCTCCATGGAGGTGTAATGGACTGGCCCACAAACCAAAGTGCTGTCCCTCCAGGCCATTTGTTTTCTCACAGAGCAAAAAAGCTACTGGGGAAGCACGGATTGTCAGTGTGTGCACAAAAATGCAATGTTTGTTTTAATTTAGAAGACTAGTTTTGAGAAAAGAGAACGGGTTGTGTCAGTGTAGGCTCTGTATGTGTGGTATTCAAATCATGCAGAAATCTGCCTTGCAAGGGAGGCTAACATCCCTGAAATCCTTCACTACTGTATCCTCGTGCATCTCTAGGAAATTCTGCAGTCAGTCCAAATCCCAAGTGCTACGAAGGAAAAGTTTCTAAGAAGTCAAAAGAGCGGGGGGAAATCTCACATTTAATTTACACACTGCCCACTGTTTGGTAAATAGCAGCTATTGTTTAGAGTAGAATGCAGTCACCATTCATTATATTTTGACTCTACATTCTTCATTGGGAATTCAGGAAGTGGTTCAGACTAAAATATTCCCTTATGTTATTTGACCTGTAAAAACTTGGAGCCAGGCCAGATCGTGCAGTCCTTCAACAGACAAGACTCCCATTGAGTGTGGGGCTGGGCCTTGGGGCTGGCTGGGCTGCAGCCCTGGGCCCAGCACAGCTACTTGGGGCACGGGCTGGTGCCTGTGACACCCTGAAACCAGAGCACTGGGCTTGGTGGGAGCTGTCACCCATCTGTCCAGAGACGCGGTGGGAATGCCCTGCCACAGCCTGCACGGCGCCCTGGAAACAGGACTAAGCTTCATACAGAGCTGAACACCTCATGGAATCGTTGCTTCAGTCATTGCTCATTCCAGCTGCCTCTTCTGAGAGAGGGGCATCACTGAGCTGAAGGCAAGCCATAGCTTTTCCATGCATTCCCTGACACAGCACACCCAGAACAAGATCCTCAGAGTTAGGTTCACTCCTCTTTATTTAGAGCAGAAGTAGCCATCCAAACACCCTGGGAGTCTGGGCTCCAGCATCTTGTGCTTTGAAGCACTAATGCATTTGAAAATCAAGATAAAGCCCCAGAATAAAGGAGACAATTCTGCTGATAGTTTCATTTGGCCATCAAGATTCCATTTCAAGTTCTTGTAAGATTTAGGATCATAGATTGGTTTGGCTGGAAGGAACCTTGAGGATGCTCTGGTTGCAATCCCTCTGCGGTGGGCAGGGCCTCCCTCCACTGGACCATGCAATGGCTGCCCTGCCTGACCCTCGAGCACTGCCAGGGATGGGGCAGTGGACACCCTGTGCCAGGGCTTTGCTCCCCCCAGAGCCAAGCTTTTCTCCCTAACATCTGTACTAACCCTGCTCCCAGGCTGTGCCACGGCCCGGGGCTGCCCTCTTGTCCTGTCACTCCAGTGCCGGAATGAAGAGTCCTTCTCCAGCTCCCTCACAGGATCCCCTCAGGCACTGAAAGGCCACTATGAGCCCCCCCCACAACCTTCTCTTCCCCAAAAGAAGAGAACTAAGCCTAAATCTCCTCCCAAGTCTTGAAGGAGGTGCAGAAGCATTTCCCTGGGATCATACTGCAGCTGCCATCCCCTACAGCTCACCCCACCCTGAAAACACTCGGACACAGAAAGGGTTAACACCAAGCAGGATCATGCCACAGCCTGCAAGGAGCAATTCCTGGTGGCCACTCCTTCACACTCCGCTCTGTTACTCCTACTAATGCTCTTGGTTGAGAGTGATGTCGAAGTTGTCAGGAACCTGCAGGACAGCCCCTGAGGGATTCCTTCCGCAGGCACCTGATCCTGCAGGCTTTTCCTCCTGACAGCCCAGCTCACACCAGCACCTGTCTCATGGGGGCTGCTCTGGAGAGCACACCTTCAGCACGACCTGCACAGCATGCAGCTTGTGCCATGAACAGGATTAAAGCTCATTTGGGGTGTGCAGAGGAAGAGAATTTATCATTATGGATTCCACTGTTAGGGAAGGGACTGCTGTTCCTGAACACTTTGGAAAACACCCCTTGGAAGGTATGAACAAACAACTGAGCGTTTTGTTCAAATCAGTCCTGATATTTTTAGGCTGCTGCACTTGATGTTTAGCATTTATCTTTAGAATTTAATCTATCAGATAGGAAATGCTTAGCTTGGCAGAGGCAGGAGGATTACTCAGTGTTAGCTCACTGGTTACACTTCCACAGGCTTTAAGACATTCTTTTTTAGACTTCATATTTTTTTGATAGCAAGTTAATGCACAAAGATTGCTTCAACACTCTCGTACACAATGGAACCAGGTGAGCCTTTGTGTAGCCTTTTTGCCTTGGCAACTGCTCTCACTTGTGTCAGGAGCACTCTTTGTTCCATGAGGACGTTTGCCCTGTAGCACCCTGTGACTCAGAGCACATTCCCCCCTGGAAATGCAAAGGAAAACGGAGCTCTCTCTTCCGTGCTATCAGCAGCAGGCTTTGCAAGAGGCAGGTTTTATTTCCCCCTCCCACACCCTTTTTTGTTTCCTTTTTATATTGAGATTTGAATGATCTCGTGGAATTCTGTAAATATTTTATCACATATTTTATAGGTGGAGTATTTTATGTCTCGCAGTCATTTTGGAAGTGCAGCCACTGAGTTCAGTTTCTCCTGCCCCATGGTTGAGCTGTAACTGCTTCCATCTGTCCAAACCTGTGAGCAGCTCACTAATTGTTGACCCCTTAGGTAGGACTTGCTGTTTCTATGCTTTATTGTTAATCATTAGATTCAGGAAAAATAAACCTCTTTTGACATTACCAATAAGGGGGTGCCAAGAATGAAGAGAAAAATTCTCCCTGCTTTAATTGCTCTTCGCATTTTTAAAACACATTCCTTCATCAGTTTAGGAGAAAATGCTCCTGGATAGCACTGCTTCACAGAAAAATGTGTGTCTAAAGAATTCGCAGGAAAACTGGATTAAACTACTACTACTGCAAACAATTCTAAGAAAGATTAATTTTTCCACAAAATAGTGCTGAAAAATTTGTCTGCAAACGCTCTTTGCCAGCAAGCTTCATTCACATTTATCAGCACAGATTTCTGCAGGTCATTTATTCAGAGAATTAGCCATATCCTTGCAGTAACCAACTGTAATTTCTATCCTCCTCCAATGACACCTCTCCAGGTCTTTTGAAAAATCATGGAAAACCCATGTCTCTCTCTGGTTAAAGTCTCACAGGGCAAAGACAAGAAATTTGGTGTAATTGGCTTGTAGACTGTGTCACAACTATGAAAAGCTTCACAGAATTTATAAAACAAGGAATATTTTCTTAAAAAAATAGTAGAGTACGCGTGACTTATTTTTCAAGATGTTTTTACAATATACCATTACTGCTGCACTGATAGATGTTGGGCTTTTTTTTCCTCCCAAGAAAATAGCACACAATTCTGTTTTTTTACATTCATCACACACTACATCAAAATACATCTGTGCCTATAGATAACTGGGGATAAATACTTCCTTATTAAAAATTATTTTTCAAAATGTTTGTTCTTGAGAACTATCACTTTTCATCTCATTACTTAAGCCAAGAATTATGATAAAAGAAAAATTTTCAGTAATGCAAATTAAAAAAAAACTTGCTCTTTGTTTTTAGCCTGAGCAATAATTCATATTTTGAAAACAAATTTGCAAAACAAAGAGTCCATGAAAACAAAACTTACTACATGGAGAAATTTGGGCGTTTGTGAGTGAGGGGTATGTTGTTTGCTCTGCTTCTTTTTCAGATTTTAGTTTTTTAAAAAACTGAAAAGGAATTTTCCGGTGAGTGAAAAAATCATTCTCACTAATTATCAGAACGTACAAGAGTTCTAACCAAGGACTGACATAATCATTGCTGAATGCCTGATTATCTTCCAGGAAAAGTCATAAATTCCAATAATGAAATAACGCTGTAAAACAAACACAACCCCAAGTGATTAAAGTCCCTTTGCAGCAAGCTGAAATGTCCACCAGCCCTCAGTGACAGCCTGGCCCATCCCTGGAAGGGCTCCAGGCCAGCCTGCATGGGGCTCCCAGCAGCCTGCTCCCGTGGGAGCTGGGCCTGCCCAGGGCAGGGGAGGTGGCACGGGTGACCCCCAAGGTCCCCTCCAGCCCAAGCCACTTCATTTGGTTATCATTCCCACCATGAGTAAGGAAGATTAGGTATGGAAGGGCCAGGCATGGTGCAGATGTGTCCCTTTCCCCTGGGAATGTACAGGGGTCAAATGGTGGAAACCAGACATGAGGTGTAGAACAACTGACTTCAAAGGGGAAAAACCCCCAAACCTTCAAAACACCAGCAAAGGATGAAGGTGAAGATGAAGGACGCGCCAATTTCCCCATTCTCTCCCCAGGGTGACAGATGGGCAGCGTTACCTGAGACAGGGGCCGGGCTCTGCCATTTGCATGGGGGTTAAACCACCCCAGAGAAGGATCTAGAGAGCATTGCTGAAGAACCTGTCTAGGAACACTGAATTTGAAGAAAACCTCTGCACACAAGATACAGTTGGTTTCACCTCAACTGGCATTTTGCTCTCTCTCGCCAGGTTTGTGCTTTACATAGCAGCCGCATAGAAACCTGAGCTGCGCAAGAATATATGAATTTTATCTTTATTGAGTAATGGATAGTTGTGGTCTGGCACTCACAGGAGGAACTGCTAGCACAATTCACCTTGATCTATGTTATCAGCTCCCAACTATCCCCCTGCACACGATCAAATCAGAAGCACGCAATTACTGTATAAGTGATTATGGTGTATGACACGTAGGCACAACATTGTATATGAAGTGTGCACTCTCAGAGCTCAAAATAACAGAGAAAAGCCTTGCTCCTTCTAACAGCTCCCTGCCACTCCTCTGTTCCGTAATGTCACCTAGGATTGTCATTACAATTGTAAATCGCTTATTTCTAAGAACCAGAGGAAGCTTCAGTGGAACTCCAACTAGGTTTTTGATGTCCAGCTCTTGGAGCTAATTTTAAATTTTCCATCTCTTCTGAGAACCTTTTTTTCACTTCAAATATATCACCAGACTCATTAGAGACCTGGGAACAGAATTAAAGGGCAGTGATAGGTACAGCTGAGTATGTAACTGCAAATTAATTTCTTCATGTGAATTACAATCATTATGTTTGCAAATGGATTCATTTTCAATGGAGAAAAAAATCTGTTCTCATGAGAGAAAAATTCTGCTTCTATGAGATAATTACAGGTTTTGGCCTCTCTTTTATGGAATTCCCTTTAAAGGCCGCTGATTATACCATGAAGAGCAGCAGCTGGTATCTTATTTGATTAACAATTCAAGCAACATTTACGTAAAAACTTAGTACAGAGGATCAGGATTTCCATAAGATGGATGGAGCCCTTCCTGCTGTGTCCACAGTGTGACTGATTTCAGCCAGTCCTGGCCCTGAAGTGTCTGTAGATCCTACAGGGCCAACATTCCCAAACCTATTTAATGGATATTACTACTCCATTCTAACTGTCTGCAAACAAAGTAATTAGAGACTCATTTGCATGTTTGAATAGCCTCAGTGTTTTTGTTTGGTGTTTTTTAGAGTTATGTGGGGTTATGCTCCCTGTTCTTGCTACAGAAATTTACCAGTGATGTTTGCAAGAGATCAGGGAAGCAAAATGCAAAGCCCAGGTGACAATAAATGTGGGGGGAGGTTAATATTTTATGTGTGGCCTTCCAGCACAAAGCAGCCAACTTGTAAACAGGACATTTTTTGTTGCAAGGTACATGAAAAGGTGTCAGTGTTTCCATTACAACAGTCTCAAGATCTGATTTACACTACAGGGAAGAAACTTTGGAAGCCACCTACACACAAATTCAGAAATGCAAAAAGAAGGTGATTGGTTCCAGCATCAAACCCAAGTAAAGTGAGTAAACCCCCTGAGCTGTGCTCTGTTCCCCCTCAGCCCATCCTGCGGGGAGGCTGTGTGGTCCTGCTCCCCTGCAGCAGTGCCTCGCCCAGAGCAGGGTGAAAGATGCCACCTTGGCTGCTCCCCTGGCACATCACAGGGAGCTTTGGGATCAAGCCTTCCAGGTGCCCTGTCAGGGACACAATGTGCCCCTGAGACATCATCTCCAACACATTTATACCCTTTCCTTCCCTTTTCACTGCTCTTCAGGGAGTTCTGCAAAGCTTGCTGTGTTCTGCCCTTGGGTTTATCACAGACCCTGGCAGCCTCACCAGCTCTGCCTTCCCTCTGCGCTCACAGCTGGGACTCCAATTGCCAGGGCCTGCTGCACACAAAGAGTCCCTTCAAGGGGTTTTGTGTGAGGGCTGTTGTCACTGCACCACCGGCCCAAGGCTTGATCTTATCCCTCTGGGTTGCACTGACAGAGGATTGGGCCCCAGATGAGATAGTGTCTCTGACTCCAGTCAGACTGCACTGTGAAAATTCCCACCACTAAAATGCAGCCTTTCTACTTCTTTGTACACAGTCCTCAGGACTTCTCTATACCAGCAGGCAAGAAAATTCCAATGATGCCAGAGGGATCTTTACTTGTCTGAAGCAGAAGAGAATCCATGGGAATTCTCAGAAGCTTTTTATCTCTTGCTCCCTGCAATTATTTTCTATGCTAGAAGCATAATTGAGGAGGAAAAAAGCAGATGACATCAGCTACCAAGCAGAAAAATATTGAGCCGAAATGACACACACTGTGGAACAGAAAGATACTTCACTGCAGCAGGCTCTAGCCTGGGACCAGAGAACAGCACTTGCTTCCAAGGCTGGACATCGATTGCCCAAACAGCCCCAGAGAAATCAGATCTCTCTTGTAACTTTTGTAATTTTTCATTACCCCAGAGGAAGTCCCTGGGATAAAACTCAGGCTCACTCAGAGGCGCTCAAAGAGAACAGCAGTGAAGGCTCTGTAAACACCTACAGAGTTACAAAGCAAAAACCATGTGAGGAAAAGATGCAGGAAAACACAAGCAGTCAGGAATAATTACTCCTTTAGAAATAAAAGAATGGACAGATTGCTTTGCCTGGAGATGCAGGGCCCACCTGCACCCCCCTTGAAAAGCCACTGCTGTAGAGAGTGCACTTCAATTATCAGGCTGTCACAAACCCCCTCAGCTCTCATTTATTCTGAAGGGATGCTTTAAAAACAAACACAACCCCCTTCCACGTGCATTAGGAAAAATGGGTCAAGTGGCAGCAGGAGCACCCACAGTGGGGATTTCCCCGCTCTCAGTTAAAGCCACCTGACAGCCTTAATTTCAGCAGAAACCCAAAAAGTAGATTGTTCCTTCCTTCCTTCCCTGCTGCCCTCCAGAATCCAGATAAAACAAACCACTTCCTACCAGCAGCAGCTGATTGGGAAACCTGGAGTGGCAAACTGCAGCCAAGGTGTTCAGGGCCAAGGTCCTGCTGGGGGAATCCAAGGGCACCCCAGAGCCCCCTCCCAGGCACTGGGAACTCAGGCCTGATTGCACCAACACTTTGCTGTTTTCTGGCTGACTGGGGTTGAGTTCTGCCTTTGGGTTAGACAGGGCAATCACCACACTGGGATGATCTGCTGCAGCTCAGTATTGGAGGCAATGATGAAAAATAAGGAGTTTTGGTACACAAGCAACCCAAAAGAAAAGGGGAAGTCCTGATTTGTGACCCAGAGTTTCCCACTCAGGTTATAGATGTTCTTTCTTTGTTTTTTACATGAGGCTAAGAAAGCTGGGCCCCCAAGAGTGCATTTTACACTACTTCCTTCAGCTTATAGCAACTTCCCATAAAATATTTTTGATTTAATAAACCATCTTGCTCTATACATTAAAATTCCTCCACCTACAGTAAAGGAGACTGTGACAATTAACCAAAACCACAGAGACCCTAATAAACCGTAATAGAAAGGATTTAGAATTCGTTATTTCAATAATTTAGAAAAGCCAACGATACCTTTTCTAGTGGGCACCCTAGGAGAAACTTTAAAAGGGCCACAAAATGCCCTTTAATTGGATATTAAATTTGATTATTCAAAAATTCCCAGCACGAAAAGAAAGAGGAACAGAGCAGAGAATATGCACATAAACTCTTTTGGTGAGCAAATGCCAACAGGATGGAATTTCCATCTGGATCCAAAATGAGCACCAAAGTGAGAGTGCAGCACCCAGTAGCTCTGATGGGGACAGCATCAGAAAACCTACCAAAATGTTTTATATTTAACCAGCAGAAAAGGCTGGGCAATTATTGCTACCAGTGCCTTGGGTGCTTAGCCTGCAGCCCAGGGAGACACAGAGCTCTGGCTGAGCCAGGCATGGGCTAAAGGAGAAGATTTCCAGCCAAATTCCTGGTATGATGCTGGGAAAAATGAGCACAGGGCTGTGCATTCACAGACCAGTTACTTGACATAGTCCTCCCATTTATTTTCAAGACAACTGCTCTGCAAGGTCAAGATTTAGTTCTTTGAATTCTATGCATTATTAGGAAGTGATAATTTTAAAATTCCAAAGATAAAAGGTAGGATTTTGCTGAGGAGGAGGGAAAGGTAGATATAAATGCCATGGCTCTGAAATTCCCAGGCATAAATCGTGTAATTTAAATCTCCTGAATCTGTGAGGGAAGCCACACTATGCTTACAGCTGTTGTTCAGAGTGCAGAAGCCATTTGGCCTGGGTTTGAACAGCATCTTATATCTTTAGTCTTGCCTAAAATTTATTATTCATGGACCATGGTTCTTTCCTTTAAGAGCACTTGGCTAGAAAGCTCTGCATTTCATGCATCAATCTCACCCGGATTAGCAAAGAAAACGCTTAGCACTAAAACAATGCCAATCTGTTTGCATACAGGAGGACGGAAAAGAAACTCTCCAAATGAATAAATGCTCGTGTCAGTTAAGCTGATGATATTCCTTCATCTTCCTTGGTAACAACCCAGGAGAAAATGTTATGTGATTCATGAAGAAGACCTGGAGGGGAACTGCAACACATTCTATGACTTGGTGTTTTCTTCCCCCCCCTTTTTGGGCTGTAGAGCAGCTGCTCATTGTCTGAAATAGCAACTCCCTTTTCAGCCCTTTTTATGTCAAGGCATCTTATCCATGCCCCTTTCTGAGCCCAGGGAGGTGTAAGCACTCATTTCCTCGGGGGAGCCCTCACACATCCAGAGGCCACCACCAAATCTCCACACGAGTTTCCCTCGCCTCCTTTACCAAATCCCATCCGGCCCGTGCCTCACCTTTCCCTGTGAGCGCTGCAGCCTCCCCTTGCTGCCCCCGCTCAGGCCGCTGGGCCAGAGCTGCTGCCGCAAAGGGTGGGGATGGCTTTGGTTTGTGATACCCTATCAGGGGCTGATACCCACGCTCACAAAAACCTTTCTTAGCGGCAAGATAACTCTGCAGCTTTCTCATGGCATTTCACAGCAGCTCTGGGTCCAGTGCGGCACAAACACCTCCCAGTCCTTTCCATTTCAATGCCACTGCTGAGCTCTTCCGGGACATTTTGGGATTCCCACCCCTGAAGCTGCAGAGCACTGCTTCAGCTCCTCTACCTCAGCTGGGGAGAAACTGCTGTTCAAAATACAACTTCATCTTTCATTTATGGGTTTATGTGTTTCAAAATGAGATTTATTTTAACCTGTCAAAGTTTAAATCCAAATGGCCCTCTTGGTTTTAAGCCAAGACCTTTTCCTGATAAAGTAGAGCAAGGAAACTTCTGTAAAAGTGGAAGTATCTGAAAAGAATGTAGCAGTGGGTCTTGGTGATAACAGAGGGCTGATGGGCAGTGACTGCACCAACCTCCCGAAGGAAAATAACTGAAGCTGCATTTTCATCACTACTACAAGTCTTATTTTTTTTTTTTTTTTTGAGAAGGAACTTCCTTGAAAAATAAAAAGTGGAGGAGTATAGGTCAAAATTTTGGTTCAGTTTTAATTTAAATCCAAAACATCCTTTACTGAAATAAGCAGGTATTTCGTATTTATAGCAGGGCTACTCAAAACCGAAGAAAATACTCAAATTTCCCTGGGATTTGAATATACAGACACGTGCTTTATACTCAAACTGTTGCAAAGCACATGCTAAAATATTCATTTAGCTAATTACAGGCCAAATCCTGGAAAAAGCTTTATTGGCCCACATGACTTCTGCCCCTGAGTGTGAGGATGCCATTCCCAGAGCCCCCAGCCATCACAAGGCAGAGCCCAGCCCTCCTTCCCGCACTGCCCACGCCGACGCACAGCAGGGTGTTGATTTCAGTGGGGATCCCTGGAGACTCCCTGGAGGTGCTCATCGCCCCACACAGCCCTGCGACCGCCATGGCTCACTGGGAAGGGGAAGGACTCCCCAAATTCCCACCCTGTCCCTGCTGGCTCACTGGGAAGGGGAAGGACTCCCCAAATTCCCACCCTGTCCCTGCTGGCTCACTGGGAAGGGGAAGGACTCCCCAAATTCCCACCCTGTCCCTGCTGGCTCACTGGGAAAGGGAAGGACTCCCCACATTCCCGCCCTGTCCCTGCTGGCTCACTGGGAAAGGGAAGGACTCCCCAAATTCCCACCCTGTCCCTGCACTGGGAAGGGGAAGGACTCCCCAAATTCCCACCTGTCCCTGCTGGCTCACTGGGAAGGGGAAGGACTCCCCACATTCCCACCCTGTCCCTGCTGGCTCACTGGGAAAGGACTCCCCACATTCCCACCCTGTCCCTGCTGGCTCACTGGGAAAGGGAGGGACTCCCCAAATTCCTGCCCTGTCCCTGCTGGCTCACTGGGAAAGGGAAGGACTCCCCAAATTCCCACCCTGTCCCTGCACTGGGAAGGGGAAGGACTCCCCAAATTCCCACCTGTCCCTGCTGGCTCACTGGGAAGGGGAAGGACTCCCCAGATTCCCATCCTGTCCCTGCTGGCTCACTGGGAAAGGGAAGGACTCCCCAAATTCCCACCCTGTCCCTGCTGGCTCACTGGGAAGGGGAAGGACTCCCCAGATTCCCACCCTGTCCCTGCTGGCTCACTGGGAAAGGGAAGGACTCCCCACATTCTCACCCTGTCCCTGCTGGCTCACTGGGAAGGGGAAGGACTCCCCAAATTCCCACCCTGTCCCTGCTGGCTCACTGGGAAAGGGAAGGACTCCCCACATTCTCACCCTGTCCCTGCTGGCTCACTGGGAAGGGGAAGGACTCCCCAGATTCCCACCCTGTCCCTGCTGGCTCACTGGGAAAGGGAAGGACTCCCCAGATTCCCACCCTGTCCCTGCTGGCTCACTGAGAAAGGACTCCCCAAATTCCCACCCTGTCCCTGCTGGCTCACTGGGAAAGGGAAGGACTCTCCAGATTCCCACCCTGTCCCTGCTGGCTCACTGGGAAGGGGAAGGACTCCCCACATTCCCACCCTGTCCCTGCTGGCTCACTGGGAAGGGGAAGGACTCCCCACATTCCCACCTGTCCCTGCTGGGCAGGACTCTGCCACCCTCAGCTCAGCCTTGAAGTCCTCCTTGTGGTGCCAGCATACCTCAGTGGGGAGCAAGGTGGGAGGCTCATCACAGAAGTCTGAGTAACAACCCCAGGGCAACCCAACCTCTGCCACTCCAGAGCTGGGACAAACCCCACGGCACCACCAAAGATCCAGCTCCGTACACCTGCAGCTGATGACAACCTCTTATCTCTTGACCAAAGTGCCAGTACAGACTAAACACACCCAAACACTCACTGGGTTTACACTGAATTACAGGCAGCTAGAGATATTCAATAATTAAAGTTGATTAAAACTGCAAGGCTTTAATTATTCAGTGCAGCCATCCCTGTGGCAACTTTCACAAGAGATAATAATGCACTTTTCACACAGTTCCCTTGAGTGGAATCCTGCTTTTAGCAGATGCTGAGGTTTTTCATTCCTTTCCTTTTGCTTTGGATTCCTTGCTTTTGCCATGGAATTCTGGGTTTCCTCACATTATAGACGTGTTCTTCTCTAAAGTTCTGATAGGTCTGTGCTGGCTGCAGGTCACAGCAAAGAGTCACAAAGCAAATCTGCACCAAATCTTAGAAAGCATGATGCCAAAAATCCTTACAGATCCCCCTTCACTACAGCACACTCTGCAAGGGTTTGGTTGATTTCCTTCTGCTAAGCTGCATCCTCTATACTGCATGCAAAAGTGCATTTATGTAAATTTTCTAATCTAACAGCTTCCCATCAAAACATCTTTCTTCTATAAACATTAAGATTTTCCTTTCATTGCCTGAAATGATTTCATGACATATCCTAATTCTAGATTTTGCTTCAGCCAAACTTTAAGGCAAATTTACAAGAGTTTTAATCAATATGACATTAACTTAAAAACTACTGAGGGGATAATTCCCCAATGTTGCTTTTATTCAGTACATATGTAACGATTCCTTCTTCCCTCTGGATTTATTTTCCTGTGGATATTCAGCAGGATTTTGCAAGAGAGAACAAAGACAAGCTATGAATTACAAATTCAGCCCTGTATTTTTGATTCTGGGAGTCTCACATGAAGCAGGTCCTGGGACAGCATCCCACCCCAGTGAACCCCTTCCTCAGCAAAGCCCTGTAGGTTTCAGTGACCAGGGTAGCACTATAAGGATCCTATTTCCCCCGGATGGATTGTTCTGGAACAGTTTCTCCAGTGTGCCAGGCACACTGCCTGTCCCCTGGCATCAGGCATGTGTGTCCTCTGGGCTGCTTTCTGCCGACCACCAGAGGAATCTCCCTTCCCTGGAATCCAGCATGTTACCATTCCTCCCTTTTCCCCTTTGCTCATTCCAACGAGGAAGGTGTTAATAAACCACACCACTTCTCAATTCCTGCAGAAATCCCCTTCTCACGCTTCTAGCTGTGACTGTAACAGAATGAGCAGAACATCTTCCCAACAGCAGTCCAGGAGTGTGACGGGCATAGAAGCAAGCCATTGAAAATCTCAATATTTATACTTAGAATGCAACAACCAAGCTCAAAACAGAGGGGACTTCTCCTTTTTCAGCTCAAAAGTATGTGGAGGAACCTTTAACAGTGTACCAGAAGAAATCCCAAATTCTGATGAAAAGTTCAAGCCCCAAACAAATCTACAAATCATCTAGGACATATAGAAACCCTGCTCCATGGAAAAGACTGAACACCTGAAGAGGTTTCAAATGGGGTGGAATTTCTCCCAGAAATAGGTTGTGTGTAGCTCATTATCAATGATGATGATAATAATTGTCGTCATCATTTGCACTGTGGAATGGGTCCAAGTGAGCAGAGAAAAAAGCCATTTACTAACAAAACCTTTCACCAATTAACTTGGGTAAAAGCAGTAACTATGAGAACCCTGTGCCCAAATATATACAGAAAGGGGGGTAAATGATAGTCCACATAAAAAAGCTGTTCCATGGCTTAATAAAGCTATCAATCACATAAATAACTGTTCCTATCAAATGTGTATTCAAACATCTCCCTGGGCAAAATAACATTTTACATCACACTGAAAACAAATCTAAAAAGCAGCAAACTTCTAACCCAATCTTTAGTCTCATTTGGTATTTTGCTTTACAGAAATTAAGAGCATGAACCCACATTTACAAAGGAATTCCAGTGAGCACATCTAGTGCCTACATTTCTTTGCACAGTTTTTGTGAAAACACAGGATTTCAATTTTTAATGCTGTCAGACACATCAGCCATGATTTATCAAGTGTCAGAAAATTTAATTTGTGAAGGTGAGTGCAACTACCACCACATTTCCTGCCATCAGTGCTTCTTTCAGAGCACACATGAAGGCTGATGAAGGCTGCTCACTGTTGACATTGCTTCAAAGCAGCAATGACCATTACAGAGGATAATTAATTCCCTTCAGGAAAATAATAGACAGGGAGGTATCAAGACCTGGAGCCTAGAAAGTGAGAATGGAAATAACTGCCCACAGCAAAACTCCTACTGCAGGGAAAAACTAAACACACACAGAGAATCTTGACCTTTTTCCTTGGCTGACCTCTGAGTTCAAGGGATGAAGAAGTAAAAATGAAGAGAGCAATGGACTCAACACGTGAGCACTTCCTTGGAGTGGGGCATTCTGGTATATTCCTTAGGACCAGGCAATTCAGCTAGGAACAGATGAATGCGATATGGGGGTTTTAGGGCTGGCCAAGGTATTTAGAGAATCCTGCCCAGCTCTGGGGTTGCTCACTAGGTGTGAGAAGGGAGAAAAGAGGAAATTCCCATTCTCTAAAAAAAAAAAGCATGTATGAAAACCAAATGAGTAAGAAACCTGCTGACTCACTACCAAAGGGCACTGTGGAATTAATCATCCCTACTTCTCCCCCAGAGGTCAGAAAGAATTAGTTTGCTGTAATATTTTGGAGCATTTGAAATACCTAGAAACCAAATCAGCTGAAAAACACAGACCTTGACTGGGAAAGTTTGGAAATGGTTTCTAGCAGGGACCAAAACAGGCTCTTATGAGCAGCTCTGAATTTCCTCATGTGTTTTCTTATGAAGCTGTTATTTGAAACTATCTTCACTCTGCATCTGCACAATAACAGTGAGAAGTCCATCTCATCTCCAGCACCTCCACTGAATCCTGCTGACTTCACCTACTCAGGGCTACAAACCAGGAACCCTCCCACCCTGACCCTCCTTTGTGCCTGAGAACTTGCTAAAAAAAATAATTCAGGACAGCAGTAAGTACAAGAACGAAGGAAAGCAGAAAGAGAGGAAAAGGGCTGGCATCAACAGCCAGCCATGTCACACAACTACTTGCTTAGCAGGGACAGTGCTGGTGCAAAGTAAATGTAAATGTAAGTAAATTAAAACTCACTTTTTGGAGTCGCCCTGTGGACTGCAGCTCACGTGATGGTGGAGGGGCCGTGGGTCAATGCTCTGTCTCTCTCCCATGCCCGTGCCCTCGGGCCACTCCAGGTGGTCGTACGGTGGGACTCCCTCCCTCACCAAGCGCTGCTGGGCCTCTCCCTTTTCAAAGCCCTGGGAAGCGATCTCGCCTTCCCAGAAAGTGCCCAAATCCCCAAAGCCCCCCCCCAGTCCTTCAGCACACCATCCACCCTTGCTTCTCCACAGGTGGGATCCATCTCTGAGGGAGCAGGGCACTCTGTCACAGCTGCCCTGCATAACCGCCATCAGGAGCCACCGGCTTCAAACCGCCCTTGGCAAAGAGGAGCCGGGTTGGTCTCTGTCCATTACCTTTTCTGAGGTCGGCTCTCCCTTGGCTGATCTCCAGGTGCCTGTCCCTCCTGAAGCTCACTGCACAAGGAAAACCCCATTTTCCCAGCACCTTTCCCAGCACTGGGCTTTGCTGGCAGCCCTAGTGATTTCCAGGTCTCATTAAACGCAGCGATTTTCCACACCTCCAGCAGCCGTCGTGAGGGCTCTCAAAATGGCGCCCGTGAGGCACCTCAGGAGCCCTGTGGGGAGCAGGGGCTCCAGCTCTCCTTAAACACATCTGAAAAAAGGGCAAAATGCCGCTTGTGGGACAGCATCCCACCCCAGTGAACCCCTTCCTCAGCAAAGCCCTGTAGGTTTTCAGTGACCAGGGTAGCACTATAAGGATCCTATTTCCCCCGGATGGATTGTTCTGGAACAGTTTCTCCAGTGTGCCAGGCACACTGCCTGTCCCCTGGCATCAGGCATGTGTGTCCTCTGGGCTGCTTTCTGCCGACCACCAGAGGAATCTCCCTTCCCTGGAATCCAGCATGTTACCATTCCTCCCTTTTCCCCTTTGCTCATTCCAACGAGGAAGGTGTTAATAAACCACACCACTTCTCAATTCCTGCAGAAATCCCCTTCTCACGCTTCTAGCTGTGACTGTAACAGAATGAGCAGAACATCTTCCCAACAGCAGTCCAGGAGTGTGACGGGCATAGAAGCAAGCCATTGAAAATCTCAATATTTATACTTAGAATGCAACAACCAAGATCAAAACAGAGGGGACTTCTCCTTTTTCAGCTCAAAAGTATGTGGAGGAACCTTTAACAGTGTACCAGAAGAAATCCCAAATTCTGATGAAAAGTTCAAGCCCCAAACAAATCTACAAATCATCTAGGACATATAGAAACCCTGCTCCATGGAAAAGACTGAACACCTGAAGAGGTTTCAAATGGGGTGGAATTTCTCCCAGAAATAGGTTGTGTGTAGCTCATTATCAATGATGATGATAATAATTGTCGTCATCATTTGCACTGTGGAATGGGTCCAAGTGAGCAGAGAAAAAAGCCATTTACTAACAAAACCTTTCACCAATTAACTTGGGTAAAAGCAGTAACTATGAGAACCCTGTGCCAAAATATATACAGAAAGGGGGTAAATGATAGTCCACATAAAAAAGCTGTTCCATGGCTTAATAAAGCTATCAATCACATAAATAACTGTTCCTATCAAATGTGTATTCAAACATCTCCCTGGGCAAAATAACATTTTACATCACACTGAAAACAAATCTAAAAAGCAGCAAACTTCTAACCCAATCTTTAGTCTCATTTGGTATTTTGCTTTACAGAAATTAAGAGCATGAACCCACATTTACAAAGGAATTCCAGTGAGCACATCTAGTGCCTACATTTCTTTGCACAGTTTTTGTGAAAACACAGGATTTCAATTTTTAATGCTGTCAGACACATCAGCCATGATTTATCAAGTGTCAGAAAATTTAATTTGTGAAGGTGAGTGCAACTACCACCACATTTCCTGCCATCAGTGCTTCTTTCAGAGCACACATGAAGGCTGATGAAGGCTGCTCACTGTTGACATTGCTTCAAAGCAGCAATGACCATTACAGAGGATAATTAATTCCCTTCAGGAAAATAATAGACAGGGAGGTATCAAGACCTGGAGCCTAGAAAGTGAGAATGGAAATAACTGCCCACAGCAAAACTCCTACTGCAGGGAAAAACTAAACACACACAGAGAATCTTGACCTTTTTCCTTGGCTGACCTCTGAGTTCAAGGGATGAAGAAGTAAAAATGAAGAGAGCAATGGACTCAACACGTGAGCACTTCCTTGGGTGGGGCATTCTGGTATATTCCTTAGGACCAGGCAATTCAGCTAGGAACAGATGAATGCGATATGGGGGTTTTAGGGCTGGCCAAGGTATTTAGAGAATCCTGCCCAGCTCTGGGGTTGCTCACTAGGTGTGAGAAGGGAGAAAAGAGGAAATTCCCATTCTCTAAAAAAAAAAAGCATGTATGAAAACCAAATGAGTAAGAAACCTGCTGACTCACTACCAAAGGGCACTGTGGAATTAATCATCCCTACTTCTCCCCCAGAGGTCAGAAAGAATTAGTTTGCTGTAATATTTTTGGAGCATTTGAAATACCTAGAAACCAAATCAGCTGAAAAACACAGACCTTGACTGGGAAAGTTTGGAAATGGTTTCTAGCAGGGACCAAAACAGGCTCTTATGAGCAGCTCTGAATTTCCTCATGTGTTTTCTTATGAAGCTGTTATTTGAAACTATCTTCACTCTGCATCTGCACAATAACAGTGAGAAGTCCATCTCATCTCCAGCACCTCCACTGAATCCTGCTGACTTCACCTACTCAGGGCTACAAACCAGGAACCCTCCCACCCTGACCCTCCTTTGTGCCTGAGAACTTGCTAAAAAAAATAATTCAGGACAGCAGTAAGTACAAGAACGAAGGAAAGCAGAAAGAGAGGAAAAGGGCTGGCATCAACAGCCAGCCATGTCACACAACTACTTGCTTAGCAGGGACAGTGCTGGTGCAAAGTAAATGTAAATGTAAGTAAATTAAAACTCACTTTTTGGAGTTGCCCTGTGGACTGCAGCTCACGTGATGGTGGAGGGGCCGTGGGTCAATGCTCTGTCTCTCTCCCATGCCCGTGCCCTCAGGCCACTCCAGGTGGTAAATGCGGTGGGGAGCTCCTCACCAAGCGCTGCTGGGCCTCTCCCCTTTTCAAAGCCCTGGGAAGCGATCTCGCCTTCCCAGAAAGTGCCCAAATCCCCACAGCTCCCCAGTCCTTCAGCACACCATCCACCCTTGCTTCTCCACAGGTGGGATCCATCTCTGAGGGAGCAGGGCACTCTGTCACAGCTGCCCTGCATAACCGCCATCAGGAGCCACCGGCTTCAAACCGCCCTTGGCAAAGAGGAGCCGGGTTGGTCTCTGTCCGTACCTTTTCTGAGGTCGGCTCTCCCTTGGCTGATCTCCAGGGTGCCTGTCCCTCCTGAAGCACTCACTGCACAAGGAAAAACCCCATTTTCCCAGCACCTTTCCCAGCACTGGGCTTTGCTGGCAGCCCTAGTGATTTCCAGGTCTCATTAAACGCAGCGATTTTCCGCACCCTCCAGCAGCCGTCGTGAGGGCTCTCAAAATGGCGCCCGTGAGGCACCTCAGGAGCCCTGTGGGGAGCAGGGGGCTCCAGCTCTCCTTAAACACATCTGAAAAAGGGCAAAATGCCGCTTGGCAGCGAGGAATTTAGGGGAGAAGAGTGGGAAACACAGCAGGAGAGGCTTATCTGGACCCAGGAAAATAACTGAGGACAGCAGTAAGTACAAGAGCACCTCAAGAAAGAAAGGAAAAACCCCCCAAAAAAAACCAGATGTTTTGCAACACTAGTCAGAAAAAAAGTTTCTTCGGACTCCAGATCTGCCTTCTTGCCTCAAATTGTGTTTCTAATTTACCAGAGCATGTGTGCTCTCAAGCACCAGTCTGTGTGCAGCTTAATTGACTTCACATACTTAGAGTTCAGTTCAGATATTTTGCTAGATCAATTCATACAATAAAAATTGCAGAACTAATACCACATGTTATTTAATGCCTATTAAAACATGCTCATGCATTTAAACGTGTGTCATAATCTAAATCTACAGAATTTCTCAAAGAACAAAGGTCATCAATAGTGTGTATTTGCAACATGCTGAAGGACAGAAAACCTCATTTATTTCTCTCTTACCCCTACCTGCCCCTGGTCAGCCCAGTTTTCTCTCCTCTGTCAACATCACAGGTAAGACCTGCTCCCATTTGAAAGAGCAAAAGGGCAATCAGACCTTGTCATCAAGAGCTAAACTCTCTCCAGCCACAAGGCAGAAACTTATTCTGCCAGGGGATGGGAATTCATTTATAACACAGAATTTGGAACTGATTTTCATCACCACTGGATTTAGTACTCCAAAAAGAAAATGGTGATAAGAATAAAATCTTCCATACAGTGTGTGGGAATGGATTCTAGCATTTCTATGTCAATTAATGCTAATGTTTAGTACATATGTTTTCCTATTTTTACAGTCTTTTTAATGTATCAGAGTGACATTTATGAGGCCAAATTAACACAAGTTGCGGCCTTCTGATGGGATGCAGTTCCTAAAAGGCATACACTCCACTGGTGATGCTTCAGCCACACAGAGGGTCTCCAAAGTACAAACAACACCCAGAGAAACAAAGGGAAAACACTGAGAGCTTTGAACAATAGATATTCAATTCCATAGCACATTAAGGTTCCCGTGACACATGGGTGTGAAATGATTTGTGTTTACACCACAGTTCTCCCTCTGCAATAGTTGTTCTGTATGACTCTGAGGTCTGCTCCAAGTCCCAGGAAGTGCCTGGGAAGGTTCCCAGTGGCTCAGTGAGCAGGGCAGCAGCCCTGCAGCACATCCAGGCTGTTTTACACTCACTCACACACACCCACAGTTTGCACGAATGTGGAACCACAACACTCCTGACAAGTCCAGCCAGAAATGATACCAAAGTCTGGTTGCATTCTTCAAACCTGGGCTGTCCCTCCTCAGTTTGAGAACTTGCCGAGTTGGAGAGGAGGGGATGAAGTGGATCTAAGTAGCATTAAGAGTAAGAAGGAAAACTCCAATTTTGGCTGAGCCAGTGGTTGCCCACAGAGGCCTGTGCTGGTCCTTATCTTCCTGTGCCTCCATTTTTCCATCTGTGAAACGGTCACACGCACACAAACACCACCACTAAAGCCAAACGTTGCCTCTGACCAGCAGTTCTCAAGCAAATGTGGTGCCAAACAAAATAAAATAAAGTATGCTATCATAAAAAGGAAAACAAATGCTGGAAAGTCAGCCCTTGATTTTCCAGTGGTTCTTTCTACCTCTTCTCCTTTCAGTTCCTTTTACTTGTACTTGAGTGCGTGCACAGACAGACACACATTGCAAAGTAAGTTATTTAGGAAATAAAGAGGTCAAATCTCCTTCTCCCAGACACTTATAAAATTATGCTGCTGCAGGATTTTCTGCATGTACTTCCTTAAGCATGGTGCTTTCCTGAGACAATCCCAGTCAGGATCCAGATCCTTTTCCCAGACCCAGCTGCAGCAGCTGGCAGAGACAGACATGTGACCAGGGTCAAAGTGGAGAACTTCAAAATAAAGAAAGGTATGTTTTGAGAAAATGCAAAATGATTTAGTGACAGTTCATAGTATTTCCTTCAGGCCAAAACCTCCCTTTTTACTTCACAAAAGCCTCAAGTAGCCTAAAGTCTTACAAAAATAAATAAAACCAAACAATACATAAGATGCCTCTTTGCACCTCTCAGAACAAGTGACCTGAGCCTCCCTTCAGGCCAATTGCACATTACTGCTGGGGAATTGATTTATAAGGGACCCTCCACAGGTATCTGACAGCTGTATAAACTATGGAGATAAAGCAACAATGCATCAGCACAGACTGAAAATCATTTAAGCAGCAGAAGCCATTAAAATAAATATCCAAAAGCTGAATTTACAATAGAATCATTCAGTGAGTTACAAAGCAGGAGTGTTCTTATTTGCTTTAGAATACCTTTGCTGCAAGAAACTAAGCCTTGGTATTCCCTGCATCCCTGTTTCTTCTCAGAGTTTCAGGTCCAAAAAACAGCGTTATCAGACAGTCTGGAATTTTGCATAAATAAGTCACTAAATGACATAAAATCCAGCAATGGAATGTTGTAACAGAGTAGTTTATAACACAAATCTTGCTCTCACTGCATAAATTAGCATGATGTGGAGCTGCAGTGATTCCAGGATCCCTGGAGTGAGCAGAGGGACTCTCAGTAATCTGGGATGAGGCTCAGAGAGCACAGACCCAGCAAAGGTTACACAGGCTGTGTCTGGCGGGCCCGGGAGGGGAATGAGCTGCTGGTGCTCCTACTGACACTGACAGAGGCCTTCACCATCTGCCCTTCTATCATCCTCACCAGCCAAACCCACTCTGGGGAACTGAACACGCACACACACAAAACACAGGCATGTAATTTTTCTTTGCTGACATTTCTCCAGCTCATATTTCTGCTTCCACACACAGTGATCTCTAGAAATTGCAACACAGCACTTTGATTTTAAAACCATGTTCTCAGTCACTTTCAGAAAACTGGGATGCCCTTCAAGGCAGCAGGTGTATATTCAAAATGTGCATGGTCTTAGGATGTGCCTCCATGCACCATGAGAGCAGAGATCACATGGGGCTGCACAATGCTTTCTGACTAACCTGACCCATCCCCTCATGGAGTTCAGGGTCTCACCCCAGTGCGGCAGCAGTAGCTACACCCTGCATGTGGATTCTATTTATTTATTACTTCTTATTATTATTTTTGCAGTAAAAATTCTTATTTCATTATGACGCACGTGTTTTATCTTCCAGTGCATACATACATGAACTCACCATCACCCAGACAGACCCTTGGGACAGCAGGAGCACATCAGTGCACAGCCCTGGGGATGGAGCCCAGGCTTGCCCAAGCCAGCCCCACTGACCCCAGCCTCTGGCTCCCCTAGCACTCACATCCCTGCCAGCCAGGCCTGGGGAAGCCCACAATTCCTTCTGCTGCTTACAGAGGGGAATATTTTCCAGTTGCCACATCAGCAAGCTCCTGGCATTCAGCTGTGAGCAAATAACATTTTAACTGTGTAAAACAAGGTTGATGAGGTAATGTGAAACATTACAGTGGCGCCCAATAGAGTCCCCCAGGTCAAAAATATGCAATTTACAGTGTTCCAAAATAGCAAACAGATCCTGTGTACAACACATCCTAATGACTCTTAGAAATGCCCTCATCACCGAGTTAATTTTAAAGAACAGGTATTAATAGCAACTTCTTAAAGTCCTAGAAACGAGGGAAAGCTGTGGGAGTGCAATGGATAATGTGGAGTCCAGGATAACACTGCTACTCCTTATCCTCCAATGGAAAAGAACACACTGCACAGAGCTGCCTTCTTTGCCTGCTAGTCCCAAAATGCCTACAGAGATCAGGCCATAGCACTGATTACATTTGTCAAACATGGCAGCAGAATAAGTGAGACATTCAGAATGAGGAATCATTTTCAATATGTTTTATCCTAAAATGGATATTACATTTACATCACCAGGTATTTTATATTACAAAAATAAAATCATGTGTGTTCAGAAACATGCAAGCAATAACTATTCAAACTTTCTTGCTACTCCACATCACAAAAAGCTGACATAACTGCATTCCATTGAAGTCTCATAGCAGTGATGTTCCTTTGCTTTCTTCCCAAAGCATATTGACTATTTTTTCCAGTTTCTTCCATCTTGATTATTTGAACTTGCTGGTATTTATGCAGTAAAACTCCCAATTTCATTATGACCCACATGTTTTATCTCTCAGTGCTACATGCCAGTACATCTATTCTGTGTTCCTCCAGTCAAGTATTCCCCACGCACTCCTGAAGTGCGGGACAAGGCTGTAACCCAAAGCCAGTGGAGCGTCCCTGATTTAGTGAGGCAAGGAGGGGGAGTCCATCCTCAGTCCTCAAACTGCTCTGCCCTTTGGCCACCAAAACCACTGCACAAAACCTTCCTGGCCGTGGAACAAGGAGGGAGAATTCCTTCTGTAAGGTTTAACAAGCGCAATGTTTCTGTGCTTTACAGGGCACGGGGCGGGAAAAACAGCTCAGCTGCAGCCTGATGACATTTTGATATAGCTGAAAGTAAAAATAGAGAGAGACCCAACATCTTGACATAAAAGGGGTGCAGAACTATACCGTAAGGGTGCTCTGTAAGAGTCTGGAGTGAGAGCACAACACGTGTTTCTTGTTCTAGATGCAATTATACCAAGAGAAATTCAGAAGTGTGTTCTCTTTACAGCTAACAGGAAACGCAGTGATTGGAGAATGATGAGGATATAAGATTTTTGGGTTGAAAAAATGGAAGTTATCCCAGAAATATGAAGATTAAACATATTTCTGCATAGTTTTAGAAAATACCAGTCTAGAGCCAATGATTCCAATGTGTTCCATCAGTTGTTAGACATCAGAATATTTCAGTTAGAGTCCCTAGTGTTAAATAACAGAAACAATGGAATAGAATTGACCAGGAAAGTGACAGGATAATGCAGAGGTACTATGGTAGCATTTAAATTTCTACAAAGAAATCCAAAACCTAAATTAAACACCAAGCAGTAGAAAACATTGCTTTTACAAGCTGACAAGATTTTTCTAGATATGTCAAAATTAATTTATTCTCAATTTATTTTTATAATTGCCAATGTTACAGAATTAAACAACAATGCTGTGTTTACCTTGATAGATTCTTCTCAAAATCTCTCAAAATCACTTGTGAGGTTGTTCTGAGTTCTTTAAACCATTCTGCCTTTGCCAGAGGGATTTACTTCTTCAATGACAGTGAAAGGTTTGTTTGCCCTCTATAGAAAAATTAATTATTGAATAAAATCAAGCACACCATCATGGAGTGAGGAGACAATTCCTAATGCCATCCAAGGCCTCAATTCAAGGTTATTTTCTGGCACACAAAGAACATCCAGACTCATCCCTGGACGGCCTCAAGGCCTGACCTCATCCCCACCACCAGAAGAGCAGCAGCTCACGTGGGGGCCCAGGGGCCGCTTCCACACCCTCAAGGGGAGGCTTTTCCAGCCTAGCAGATTTTGGGATTCTGTGAACATCACCGGCAATCATCTGATGAGTTCATTTCAGCCTCCAACTGCAGCCCTTCCACAGGGGTAGCAAGAGCAGCCCATAAAACACAGATGAAGCTGGGCTAAGACTCAAGGGAGCAGACTGGACTTTTTCCATGGATTCCCAAGTGTTCCAGACCTGTCCTGGGCAGGGCTGCCTGAGCAGACACCCATGACAGAGTGAGTCTGTTCACAGGGAACCAGCAGAGCCAGAGCAGGGGCATTGTGCAATCGCACACTTGCTGTCCTGTCTCTGACTTGAATCATAAACCTTTTCTACCCAGCATTTTTTTCACCAGCTTGGAAGAATGCAGTGCATGAGATGATAACCTTCCCTGGATTCTGCAGTGTCTGCACTGTCTCAAACACGGTTAAAAATTTACATGGCATTAGCAGCAGCAGAGCAAATCCAAGAATCGGTTTTGCCTTTATACAGTACTTGGAATTAATGGTTTGTTTTAAATTTTATTTTGATTTTTTTTCCATTTTAAAGAAGTCAATTCATTGCTACATCAGCATTTAAAAAAGACTCTTACATTCTATTTTGGCTTTTACCATGGCTATGGACCTTCCCAAAATACATGAAGTGACATGGTCTGAAGAGAATATCTCAAAATTCCATCATTCATGCTCCCTTTTTTTTATTTATGGGGATAGCTCTGGGCCTGATGAGCTGCTCCACCACACTGCTCTGTCCCAGTTTTACTGGAACTTTGATTGCATACACTGTGATTTTTATAGACTAAAGAAAATTTATTATTTATGGGAACAGTTGTGTGTCTGATTAATTACTTCCATACACTACTGTCCTAGTTATTTAAATTTTCTGCATTAGACTAAAGAAAATTTATTATTTATGGGAACAGTTGTGTGTCTGATTAATTACTTCCATACACTACTGTCCTAGTTATTTAAATTTTAAGTGCATGCAACTGTGACTACAGAGATTAAAGAAATAAAAAAAATCAACTAAAAAATAAAAAAAACGCTTTGCATTTGTACCAGAAAGCAGTTTACCATGGGTTTTAGTTACTTAAGGATTTCATTCCATTCCTGAGGTGCACTGTCAGTTCAAAGATAGGGATGCTCAGATGAAGCAACAGCTATTGCAGAATAAATATTATTTTTGCTTTGATGCATTTTCTCCATTTCAACCACTGGTACACATCATTCTTCTCTTGCTGGAAGTCTGCATGCAAATTCCAGCTCTGGACTTGGGTCCAGGAAAGCTCACGATAGAATTTCAGTGTTTAGGGTTTGGCTCTGCCAGCTTACTACTTTGACAGCACAGATGAGCTTGAACCCGAACTCTTCTCCTATTCCATTGGAAATATTCAGATTCAAGAGCCAAGATTAGAATTATCGGGTTCATTACAATAAAACTGAAAGGTGAGAAAAGCACTGAAACAACCACCCAAAGCGCAGAAAAGCCTCTGAAAGCTCAGAGCCCTGGCTCTGCTCCTCAGGCCTTTTCCTCCCAAGGAACGCTCCCGAGCGGGGCAGGGCAGGGCAGGAGCATCAGCCTTCCCCAGAGCTGGCACGGGGGCCAGGGCTGCCCCGACTGCAGCCGCAGTAACCTCACCGCGGGGCTGACACGGAGCCCCTGACACACGCGGGGACCAGAACTCCTCTCACAACAGCCAGGGCAGGCCTAGGGCCCCGAGAGAAGGATGTGGGCAAAAGAGAAAGGCATTGGGAGGAGCTCTTTTACTGCTGCAAACCTCGCCTCGCTCCCGTGGGGCTCCTCAGAAGGAAAAAACCAAAGAACCATCAAGGGGCAAATCAGAGTGCCTTCAGTAGTAAAAGACAGTTGTGCAGTTTTAATACACAAAAATGAACTACTGATGAAACAAGTCTAAGTACCCAATAATTCCATAGACAATTAAGAGAAAAAATTCCACTCCAGTTCTTGCATTTTATAAACCCTGTCACAACAGGAAACAAACATAGGAGAAATAGAGCCCCTGCTTAGAAAAGAGAGGCTTCAAGCATAAAAAGAGCTGATATTGCACACTAATCCCTTCTGTGGCCTCGAGCAATGGAAATTAGTTACCCAATTTCAGGGAAAGGGCTGTTGAAAACCAACTGTGAAATGTGAAAATGCACAGGAATGAATCTGAGATGTTTTGATTCTGGTCCTTTTCAGCTTTCTGACAGGAAGACTCCAGAACTGTAATATTGCCAATTAGCAGCAGAAATAAAGAAGAGAGCTGGAACAAAGTCAGCTCCCACTGCCCCATCACTGACAGAAGGTAATTCCTAAAGCAACAGTTATCTTCCATGGAACTGTGCTAACAAATCTCAGACTTACTGCTCGTCCTAATTGCATTTTATTTTGCCTCGGTAGCTTTGTGTCATTTTGACAGCTGCATTTCAAAGCACCTTGAGATGTGCAGTGTGATCCACACATCAATTAGTAGCAGTAGTTGTGGTAATAGCATCATTATTTTGATGTGGCTTCTGATTAATCCGCAATTAAAGACCTTAATCTTTAAATGTTTGATGTTTGGTAACTACATAGTTTCATACTAGTTCCTACTTAATGATAAATTCTTTTAGGAGGGGTTAATGTTTTCTACATGAGGGGTTGAATATTTGTGAGCACATTTATTACGCAGAATTTCCTGGAATCACAATACACTGAATTTGTTTGAAAAATATGAAACATGAGCCTTACAGGCAAAGAAAACCATTCTAGTGAGAGGGAGACCCTTGAAGGTGTCCACAAAGAAGCAGCAAAAGTTATTCAAAACACTATTTGTTTTCTGTTAGCACAGCCTTCATTTTCTCCCATGTTTTGAATGCATTCCAGGTTTCCTGAAGTGCTAAAATATTTCTCCTCTGCTATGCACTTGTTGTTCTCTGAGTGCTGGGCAGATTACAGGGTGATTGATGATGAATAGAAGTTGTTTTGCCTCTCTTGGATCACTCTACCTTTAAGGATTCTCTTTTGCCTCCCTCATGAACAAATAATGTGGTCTCTTGACATCTATTTTACATGTTTATCAAAAATTAACCATTAGGAGGTAGTGAGTAACTCGGTACTTGTGTGCAGCTGTATAACTGAGTCCCAGTAGGGCTGAGGAGGACACTTGAGGCACAGACCCCTGTAAACACAGCCAACACACCACCACTGCACCCTGCCCAGGCCCGGGGGCCAGCGGCAGCGCGGGTTTGACCAGGCCGGGCTGGAGCCCCGGCTGCAGGGCAGCATTTCACTGCCACAGAGCGCTCTCTCAGAGCCCCGGCTGCAGGGCAGCATTTCACTGCCACAGAGCGCTCTCTCAGAGCCCCGCGCCCAGGGCACTGCTGCTGCCACGCACACAAAGGTGCCAATTCACTGGGAGGACCTGCTGATGTCACAGGGGCTGTGATGCCACCGAGCCCCTCGGTGTCAATGTGCCTTTGTGCTCCCCAGCTTTTGATAAATGCATCCTCTGCAGATCTGAGGCCGCGATTAACCCTCACTTTCCTCAAGCCTAGAGATCAGAAAACAAGCTGAGGAAGCCATGGCTGTTCAGCCTGGGGAAGAGAAGGTTGTGTGCAAACCTCACAGCACCTTCCAGGACCTCACAGAATCCTGCCAGGGAGCTGGAGAGGGACCTTTCATCAGGATCTGCACTGATGGGACAAGGGGAGTGGTTCAAACTGGCACAGAGCGCATGCAGATTAGATATTAGGAAGACATTCTTGCCTGTAGGGTGCTGAGGCCCTGGCACAGGTCACCCACAGCAGATGAGATGGCCCTCAGGTTATCTTTCAAACCACTACAATTCTGCAGCTTGAGAACTGAGCAGAAAGGGATTTTTGACAGTCCCTGAAGTGTCAGTGTATCCAGGCTCCCCCAGCTGAACTGCTGCTGTGTGTCTGTCCCACACCTGCACAGGGATGACTCCTGGAGCCAGGGTGCAGCAACACACACAGAATCACCTTTCCTTCCACCACACTATCACTGACCTCAAAGGCCACAAACACTGCCCAAAACCAGCTCCAGCCCCCACAGGAAGGAGCTGAGCTCGTGCTGAGGCCCCTGGCCCCAGGTAGACCCCCCAAAACCTCCCCAGGACCTGGCCAAACCTCTGGGCATGGACAGGGAGCAGCACTGGGCTGAGCAGCACTGGCCTGAGCACTTTGTTCTGGCTGTCCAGGGCTTTTTAACAACTCATCCTAACACTGCTTTCCTCCTAAATGTTTTCCAGTGATCCTGGCTGCTTCCCAGACCCCGTGAGGATGTCTCCCAGGTCAGCTGCAGTCTCTGAAGTGTGCCACAATATCTTATAGCAGGACTTTGAATGCCTACAATTGCAGAACTTTGAATGCCTACAAAGAGAATACAGTTGTCTTATTTGTGAAAGGTGGTGCCAGAAGCATTATTGCATTTCAGATCCTTTTCCCTGGATAATGGTGGAAAATTCTGTTTTAAATCCATCCAACACAGCAGTTAGACAGAGGAATGTCCATGTTTTTGCTTTGTGCTCCTTTTTAATTCCAACTGCTACATTCCTCTCTGCTTTCACCTTCCTCTTTTAAACCACGTACCAAAACCCACATGATTATGGGTTGCATGCATAAAATCCCAGAGGTTTTAGACATACTGATAATAACGTTTATCAGAAGAACTAAATAGAGACACAATCAGCACGTGTCCTATGAATGCTTAAAATACCTGTCTAGCAGGTATTTTGGCCTATTACTTCTACAATAGCACCAAAAAGTGATAGAAGTAATTCCCTGGTTGCAAAGCTTCTGGTGATTGATTTCTATATCATAAAACCAGGAAAATGGAATGGGTAGAACCCAAAACCACATATCTTGGGGAAGTTAAAATCAAAACAACACAGAGAAGTCCCTTTCTCCAAGAAAGAGGAGTGAGATCCCTGTGGACAGGAGTGGGCAGCATTATTCCAATGGCAGTGCACGCTGGATGTCAGCCTGACCGGCACAGCTCAGGAGCAGCACGTGCTCTCCCTTCCTCACAGAAACGCTCTCCCAGGTCCTCACCCACCTCCTGGCTCTGTGTGAGGCTGGTTCATCACACCATGTCCTCCCCAGGGCAATCTGGTTTTTAAGTGCCTGCTCTATGAAAGGCAGGAGGGGCAAGCGGAGCGTTTTACACAGCAAGCTCACTCAGCATGCTATTAATGCTGAGAACTCTTAGCACAGGTCCAAAATAATTCAGGCTCTCCTCCATTTGAAGCCACAAGACAATAAGAGGAGGCTCCAAGAGAGGTGTGGATCACCCACAAGAGGTCTGAAGAGCAACATGCATTTTTACTGGAAGTCTGCTAACTAGCCAAAACCTTTGGAACGCCATGACACCAATCTGGCAAAGTGATCGCTCTCTCTGCTGTATTGAAAACATCTTAGACAGCATCATAAAAAATTGCACCTAATTTCCATAATTTTAGGCTTGTCTTTCTGCTGGCCTGAAGTCTATCACAACAGTGAAGACTAGGAAATGCAACAGAGCTTGACAGATTTTGTTTGACCAAAACACAAGAGTGAGAAAGAAGAAAACTGGGGCGGGGGGAATCTATCAAGAAGTCTGGGATGGGTTTTTCCCCTCCAGTGATGTATTTATAGCCCCTAAACAAGGATCTAATCCAAAGACAACTGAAATCAATAGGGAGACTTATTGACTTCAGTGAGTATTGGATCAGACCCTAAGAGCAGAGCTTCCAAGCTACAGAAAGTATTTTGGGACATGTTGTACTAGTGATTATCACCAAGAATGTGAAATAACAAGCCAGTCATATTTGGGTGGCTTGTTGGTGACCAGAGGAGATGAAACAAAAAGCTCTTCAAGGAGATACAGCTCAGAGATTGTGGGGCAAAGCTTGGCACCTGTTGTAAGGTCCAGGCAGTCAAAGTTCTCATTTTGGAGGGCTTTTTTCTCTTGGGTTTTCAGCACGGCCAAGGTCAGACACATCTCCAGATGTTTCAGATGTTTAGTGTCATGTGAAGTATCTCAAGGTCACTGCCTGTACTAAGCATGGGTGCTCCTTTCCTGTTAATCACAATCTTTTATTGAACTCATCAGCAAGAGCTAAGGAGACCTTTTATAAAATCTGCCAGAAACCTGTTAACTCATTTCAAAACTGAATGCTTGCCAAGTTATCTATTTGGCAGTGGAAACATCCACTACCCAAAAGTTTAAGATGCTTCAGAAGAACACTGTACTCAATAAAACCAGGGAGAAACCCAAGTGGAGCAAGTGATCTGGGGATTAGCTCCTCCCTGCCTGCTGAGGACCTGTCTGCTCCATCCAGCCAGCCCAGGAGAGCTGATGGAAATCCTGCCTGAGTGAGCTTGTCCCAAGGAGCTCTCCTGCCATGGAGGGGACTGCTGTGAGGAGATGCACAGCCAAAGCTCCTCTCACACTGAGTGATGGGGGAATGGGCAGAGGAGTGGGGAAAGGGTAGAGAGAAAAAGCAGATTTACTTTGCTGGCAGACTTGCAAGTCAGTTTGTGGCCATCTCCTGCACCAAGGATTCTGCTTTATCTGAGCATCAGGACATGGTTTAACCTAGGTTACTGTCAGCCTGATAACAGCTGAGGTGAGAGCCCCTAGCACTTCTGGCACACCAAAATGTACTAGAACCTCTTCAGAGATACAGAAACCATAGACTTCTAAAGGGTTTTCACTCCTGTCTTATGCTTCCTAACCACAGAATGGGGTTGCAGAGATACCTGCTCCAGGTACTCCTACTTGGAGAACACTTTATTTTCACCTGAGACCTTCAGGAGGCTGAAGACCTCTCCTACCAGGACAGGCTGAGAGAGCTGGAGGTTCAGCCTGGAGAAGGAAAGGCCCTGGTGAGACATTGAGCACCTTCCAGTACCTAAAAGGGCATTAAAAGAAACAGAAAGGGACTTTCCACAAGGGCATGGGGTGGTGGGACAGGGGGAACGGCTGCAGACTGACAGCAGTGGGGTTTAGATGAGATATTAGGAGGAAATTCTTCACTGTGAGGATGGTGAGACTGGAAGAGTCTGCCCAGAGAAGCTGCAGATGTCCCAGCCCTGGAAACAAGGGATGGGTGGAGTTCTGAGAACCTGATCTAGCTGAAGGCACCCTCAGGATCAAAAACCAAGATGAAATTGCACAATGAGCACATAGGGCCCTGAAACCAAATTCCTTCAGGGGTCTCTTCTTCCTTCAGCTGTATCCTAATTAAATCCCCCTGGAATTCAAGAGACACTTGTTTTGAATACAGCAAACTCTGGCACCTTTCAGGTTCCTGAAGAGCCTTCTCAAACAGAAGGCTCTGCACTGTCCCTGCTCACCTGATATCATTGCTGGGTCTGTTGTTTGGCAGCCAGGAGGCTCTGACAGCCCAGCCAGCACTACAAATGCTGGAAAATGCAGCATTGTGTCAGTAATTACCAGGGTACATTGCCAGAATGTAGCTGGAAGCTGAGGAGGCTGGAGCGCCTGCAGCCTCTGCGGCCAGATCACGAGGCATGAAAGCTTTCTGTGCGGATTCTCTCAGCAGGGCCCATGCCAGAGGGAGCTTGGGACCTTCACATATCTTTGGAGGGTGGGGGAGAAGATAAATGGAATGTCATCCCAGGTAGTGCAGAAATATCAGTGAGGACCACAGCTCTTTTTCAGTTGAATGTTGTAATACTATCAAGTCAGAAGTTATCATTCCTAACAGTCAAAGAGAGGCTGAGAAACAAACACTTTTTAAAAAGCAGATGAGAATTACCCAAAGTAACCTGGACAGTGCAATTATCACTAACTGAAGTAGGTACAATATTTTACCCAGTATTTTACCAAATCCTGTTGGGACAGACAAGGCATTCTTTCTTAGAGCAGCAGGTAGCAAAGCATTAAAGCATTAAATGTTGAAAGCCAATACCAACATTAGGAAGCAAATCAGTGGGATGACAGATACCAGCACTAGGAAGCAGTGTATGGCAGGCAACTGATGAGATCTAAAACTGTTTAGCACACAAATTAGTCCAAATCTCATAGCAAGAAGCTGAAGATCAGCCAGACAGTCTGCATGTCAGCTGCAAGGGCTTCAAGGCTTCAAAGTCAGAGTAATGTACTTGCAGCATAGGTAAGTAGTCAAATGTGGAATTGGGTTCCAGCCCTGGGAAATCATGTTGAGCAGAGCTTTCAGTGGAAGGTGAACATCACTGATGACAAAGGAGTACCCAGTATGGCGATCAGCATTTCTGTTACACCTTCCCCGTGGATTTCCTCCTGTCCCCAGCTGTCAGAGTGCTCCATGAGCAGAGGGGAGCGTCCCTCCCTGGTCACATCTGCGGAGGCTGAGCTGGCACACCTGGCCTCCTGCCCAACACAAGTGTTCCCTTGCCTCCTTCAGACATGCCCCGGCCCTGCACAGAGGAGAGGCCGGGAAAACAGCCCCACTCCGGCTGGCTGATAAAGAACACAACTGCATTCACGGCTCAGCACAGAGCGGCAATCATGCCTGAAGAGTTTCAGCAGCAAATACTGCCCAGCTCGTGGGAAAGGAGGAGCACAAAAGGGAGCCAGATGCCTCGGACAACCTGAGGAACAACCGGCCCAAGGCAGATGGCACCAAAATAAAAATCTTACAGCAACAAGAAGCAAAGAGGCCACCTCTAGATTTCCAGAGGATTGGCCTCCACTCGTTCCAAAACTCTGAATTAACAGTCTCAAAAGCCAATTGAGAATGATACAAGGTACAGCCTCTGCACTTCTGTAACATCTTAGAAAAACTCCTATTCCACTGAGAATTTTCCCATAGAATAATCAGTTAAAACCCATCACTTTTTCAGAAAAATGAAGTGGCTTTGAAGAAATCACAGGCAATATTAGAAATGTAAACATATCAGACATTCCTCTAAGGACCATCAAACAAATAAATAAGGAGCAAAATTAATTTAAAAGAGCTGATCCTGTTGAAGAATGGAAGCTTTCCTTAGGAAGGGAGCTTGAGGAGGTAAAAAAAGACCACTGTATGAACTCAGATGTTATGAGTTCAAGCTAAACAGTTTTTTCTAGGAATGGAGCTGTACAACATCTAAACTCCCAGCTAGCACAAGTCCTGCAAACCTTTGCTTTCTAACATATAAAAGCTCTATTTAAAAAAAAATCCAAGTATAAAGATGGATGAATTTGGAATTATCATTTCCTTCAGTTTTCCCTGTGAGTTTCTCATATGAGCCTTCTGAGGAAAGTAACCAAGGAGACTGTCATCCTTTTCACACACACTCACAAAATAAAAAGAAAAGTCTTAGTGAAGAACTGCTCCTCAAAATGAAAAAAAAAGTACCTGCAGCACAATTAAGGATCACTATAAAATAGTAAGGGGAAACCCTCTTTATTTCACTGATTTTATACTACATCTCATGGTCTAAGCCACATATCAATTAATTAAAAATAGGATTGAGGGGGAAGAGAGGCAGGAAAGAACAACTATAGGAGATGGTCACAAAGATAAATTCAGTGGAAAAGAAAACGTGGATAGGTAGGTGGGCACAGATGTATAGGCACACTCTCGTGTGCCTAGGGACATCTCGTAGAGACATTTCTAACTTTAACTCAGTGCACAGGAAAAGCACATTTTCCTTTTGGAGTTCAATCACTTTTAGGGTCAAGGAAAAGAAATTAAGGCAGCCATGGTTTGGAGTTATAGGAAAAAATAAAGTCTCTGATCTCAACCCACTCTTTACCATTCTGATAAACAATTCAAAGCAGAAAACCCCGATTTCCATAGGATTTGCTCATCCTTTGCATGGCACCACGGCCCAGCCCTGTCTCCCTTTGTCCATCGCACCACAGAGGGCACAAATGAACAGAAGCAGGACCCTGCACGTGTCCTTTTTTCTGTACTTTGACAAAGCCTGCAAACCCTGACCTGGCAAGCAGAGTTAAAATGAGCCAGCCACTGTCTGGGGAGCTCTCACAGGTGCAGAATTAAACACCTTGGATAATATCCTAGGGAGAAAATGATAAACACATTATCACGGTTTGATCAATTAAATCAACAAGTCAGACGCTCAGGGGCAGAAGGCATCAACCTGCAGCAGTTTTCGCTCTTACACCTGCTGAAGGTTTGCTGCCTCGCAAGGAACATTTTCACCTGGCACAGCAGCACTCTCCTGCTGCACTCCACAGGTTTGGTGGAATTTGTCCATGTTCGACAAAACTTTCTCAAATTCTTCTTTCCTCACAATTGCTCCCTGTGATTCTGCTCCCTCTGCCTGAGAGGAAACACATATTTGTGTCATTTGTTCCATGTAATGATGGAAATTCGATAGTGTCTGTACCCAGACATACAGGTTGAGTGTTTTTTGGTTGAAGGAGGGTGGAAGTGAAGAATTATTTACTTGAAGAGTCTCTATTCCCATTGAAAGCTTTGCCTACCATCAAGATAGAGTCCTGGTGCTCAGCTATTTTTTATCTTCCCTGTGAATATTTGGCTTTATCTGAATTATTGACTGTATTTCCAGACTTCTTACTCAGGTTCAAAGAAAGACCCTCTGTTTATGACTGTTTGTGCAGCCCCCTCTGGGACAAAGGGGTTGGTGTGTTTATCGCACACCTCAGGGCAGAAAGATTTTGTGCAATTATTTTGCACATCCAAAGATTTTTCCCAATTGCAGAAGAGACAGATTTGTGTGTTTATGTTACAATACTTTGCTGAAAACAGCAGTTGGGTTATAATCTTACAATGAGTGAAAAAGGATTGCTTACACACAATTTCCTAGAAGATCACTGTCACAAAAAAGGGACACTGCTGTACAGTGCAACTTTAGCTGTTGAATATTGCCAGAGAAAAAAAGCTGCCCGAGATATTTTTGGCATTAAAAAAGAAATAGTCTCTTAATACTTTATTTTCTGTTTAGGTGGAACAATGTAGGGAATTCAAAATGAGTCCAAAGTTTTGATTGGCCTAAATTTGCATTTCTAAGTGCAAAAGAAAGTTTGTGGAAAAGCATACATAACTCTGGTGAGGATATATTTTTCCTCCCATCCAGTATTTTTCCCCATTAATATCTGTCCTGCAGCTTCATGATGAAGAGGATGGGTGCCCTAATCGGCAGCCCCAGAGAAAGGAAAGGGGTTCGGCACAACTTGCCCCAGGCTATTTAGTTTAAAGCATGCAATTAACAGCGCTGCAGTGACTGGGGTCGGAAAGGCCTCGCGGGCCAGGAGGAGCCCAAGGCGGGCAGAGCTGTCCCAGCCGTGCATCCCCGGGACGCTGCGGAGCACCCGGGGCTGTCCCAGTGAGCGGGGACGGGGACAGCCCCGAGGCTCCTGCGCAGCCCCAGCGGCCCCGGGAGCCGCAGCCCAGGGCCGCGCTGGGCCAGCGCTGCCACCGCGGGCGCGGGAGGGGCCGCCTGCACACGGGGACCGGCGGGGACCCCAGGGCGAGGCACAGCAGCTGCCCGGCTGAGGTCTCGGGCAAAGCAAGGCAGGAGCAAGGCGGCCTTCAGCTCCAGAGGGACGGTGCCCGCGGAGATCCCTCTTCCCCACGGGCTGCAGTTACAGGGCCTCCAACAGGGGCTGAGCAAGACTTCCCAGACGGAAATTTGAATAAGCTCCCTACTAAATTCTGTCCCAAGGTACACAATCAGAATTTCATGAGCACAGTGAATGCTGAACTCTGTTGCATCACCCCAATGTTGTTTTCTGTAATAGCAAAAGATCCCCAATACAACAAACAAAGATCTTATAAATCTTTCTTAGGAGAGAAAAACTCCTGCTGCTCCCAAGGTGGTGTATTCTGACAGGTTAAATGGTGGAATATGTTATAAATGATTTCTATTCAATAAATGGAAAGTAGAATTTGTGGGATACTTTTTGCTCCACGAGTTCTGCTGGAGGAGCAGCAGGAAGACAAGAGAGGAAAGAGGAACATGTCACCATAGCTTCCCTCTCCCCGTCCTAGGCCAGCAGCACCGAGCACCAGCTCTCCCAAACACCAGGCTCCAAGCTGCACACAACTGCTTTAAAAGCATCCAGCATCTCCAGAGGTGCCAAGGGAAAGACCCATAGCCTGGCTGCTGCACTCAGGTTCTTTCCCAAGACTGCAATCTTTCCCTAGCCCTGTTTGCCTCTAGTACATGAAGTGATCTGCTGAAGATCTTGGGAGGTGCTGAAGAGGGAAACACATGAAATCCTCCTGACTGCATCATTAATGAAGATGCTTTCCAGAGGTTCCTTGCCCTGGAGAAATCCAGCCCCAAAGGAAGCTCTGCCTCATTGCAAAAGCAGCCATGACTCTGCTCTGGAAATGTTGAAACCTTGTTCATATCAAAGAGCTCCATGCTCAGATGTTGGGTGGTGCTGAGAGGAAAGTGTTCAGCCCTAATTTTGACACCCTGTCTGCCCAATAGAGATAGGAAGAACATTTTCTTTTTTTACCCTCACTTGCTGGCTTTAAAACAAACAAAAACTAAAAGAGAAATCATTTCCTTGGAGGAGAAAAGTCAACTCATGCCCACATTGACCCACTCGCCAGCAAAAACGAGAGTAACACTAGATTTGAGTTTTGGATATAGACAGAGTTGTTACAAAAGCTCTATAAAAATGCTCTTACAAAACATGATGACTAAGAATCACATTGCTGAGGTACTGTTTCTTCCAGTTCACAGTGAAATAAATAATTGCTGTTTGCCTGTAAAAACGACTTGTGACAGCTTCTGAGCCCAGGCAGCTCGGCCAGGCTCTGCCTTCAGAGGGAACCTCCAAATGCTTTCCCTTCTTGCTCAATCCCCTGCACTAATAAAGACACGTGAAAACCAAAAAGCAACAAACGAAGCCCATAGCTAGAAAACTACAATTTTGCAGTGACAGGCATTCAGAAATGAATTGAGAAAAGCAAAGGAGTCCTGGTGGCCTCCCTTCCAGAATCATTTAGCATAAGGATAGATTTAACCTGGCTCTGCACACCCTTCCCGTTAACACAGCTCCTAAATGCACTTCCCATAAACACTGGGAAAGTGCTTTCAGGGAGCATGTTTAGCCTAAAGCCTTGATCATGCCTACACTCATTTTGGCTTTTCTCTGCAAATCCTCCTCATCATGCTGACCACATACTCCTCTGCCTTGTTTGCTCACATAAGCACAAAACAAACACTTGCAAGAGGCCTTTCTATATGAATGTTCTACAGTTACAGCAGCAAAATCCTCAAGTGACTCAGTTCATTACACAGAGCCTGGGATATCCTGGGCATTCCCAGAACACTGATTTGATATGAAAAGAATCAGCACGACACATTTGCTCTATTCCAGTTTGTTTGGCCAGCAGACATGGCTACACCTCGCATCTGGCCCCCACATCTAGAAAACCAAGTTTTTAGGACTAGAATCTCTCTATCACCTTATTTTTTCTGCAGACATACATATTCCAAAGTTATATAAAATCCCTAAATCAGCAAAGGAGCACATTTCCCACAGAAGTGAATCATTGCTGATTGCCTTGTCTCCTGCTTTTTTTATATAAAAACAACTTTATCTCATGGATAGAGACAGTATCCATGCATTTACTTGGCCCACGCTAAAGACCATAATGAAGCAGAAAACATTTTTCATTGTCCCTGACTGTGCAAATTCAGGGCAGGGAGTTGTAGAGGTTTTTTGGTTTGGGGGAGGAAGCTGCATTGTGAAGCAGGGTGGGTATTTTCTTGGTTAAGATATATGTACTAGAAACCCCTCAAGAGCATTTACAGCCAAGTGATAGCAATAGCCTTTTCTTCCTGGAAGAGTTTTCATTGAATCCCACTGCAATTAAAGGTTCAGCTCTAAACAAAGACTGGAGGCTTAGGTTATGTTTCCGTGGAAGAATAGCTTGTTCCTCACCCCAGAAGTGCTTCTGCACGGCCCAGCCTGCCATGACTGCGGTTTGTTCCCACTATTGACCCGGATTCCTGGAGCTCTGGGGACACCGGGCACACACTCAGCCTGTGCAAAGCCCACAGAGAAAGCAGGAGCCTTTCAGTGCTGCAGGGTCACACACAACAGTGAGATGCTGTGAATTGGTGAGGCAGGATGAAAGCGAACACTTACACTTAAAGAACAACCTCTGTCACGCTGGCTCATTGCCAGAAAAAATAACCCATTACAATCAAAACCCAGTTAAGTCAAACAATCCATGCTTAATTAAGCCCACTCTAAGAGCTTTCTGTTCAAAGCAGCTGATCCTTTCAGCAGGTGAGACTGAAGCTTGCCAGCTCAGAGTACCAAACCCAAACCCTTAAACGTGGGTGTCCACCGCTGACACGGAAAAGGGGATGCAGAGCCCAGAACAGAGCACTGGGAACACGAAGATGCAGCCGAGAGCATTGGTAGCTGTGCCTGTGCCACCACACACAGCGGGCTGGGCCTGCTCTCCTCAGGCTGAAGGAACGCTCAGCACAGCTCACACCCCTGTCAGCTGGGTCCTCCTGTCCTCCCCAGAACGGTGGCTCCTTCCTGTTACCACTGGGACCAGACCCTGGCAACTCTCCATTCCCAAAAGATGGCCAGAGGTCGCTTGGGTGACTGACACTTGCTGAACATTACAAGTGTGCCAGGAGTCCCGCTCGGGTGTAGAACAATTAAACACTCTGAGCAGCCAAGAGGAGCCCAGACAGACTCACACCCCAGCCTTTTTCAGTTTATTGGCATGGTTTGCAGCCCATCCATCCCCAGATCATTAACCAAAGCAAACAGTTTCTTCTGAGCTTGAAAGAAGGGTTTTGCCTTGGAGGTCATTACAGAGAGCCCAAAGCCAGCAAGATTCCTTCCAATACCTCAAACAAGCCTCACACCCAGCTCCCAGCACCAGGCCCTGCACAATGCATGATGTGCTAACTCATGGCAGACTCTGCAGCCCAAATGTAATCCCAGAGCACTAACAGATCCTGATTTTCCTGGTGTAGAAGCTCAGAAGCTTAATTCTGAACCTCACTTGAAGTGCATGGAAGAGAAAGGGGAAGGAGGCTGGCTGAACACAAGGAACATCAGTTCATTTTAGCCATCAAAACCACAAAAATGTCTACAGTGCTGCTCAGTCATCCGGGACAGACAGGGAGATAAGGAGGGCAGGAAACCACACACCTGAACACACACAGGAGCACGAAGCTGCACACACGCTCCGGTTTGTCAGTGCTGCCTGTCTGTAAAGGCCAAACAAACAGCAGTGCTACTGGAAAGGTTCCTCCCCTCCTTTTCAGACAGAGGCGTGCAAGCCAAGCCTTGACTCGTTTGGGGAGAGGGTGTTTCATTGTGGTTTGGAGATGCATCCAGAATTTTTTATTACTCAGAAACTTTGGTTCTGAGTGTATTTTTATAACGAGTCTGAGAATGAAATATGATTCATATTTACATCTGTGAGCATGTTGGGAAAAGAGAAAATAAAAAAAAAGGATAAGCAAACTGCTGCTGAAAGAACCAAAATAAAAAGTTGGTTCGATTTCCCACAAGACTTTCTAGGTTTGGGCAGAACATGTTTGTGTTACCAAAAACCCTAAGGTGAAGGCAAAAGGCAGTGGCAAAGCCAGCAGTGATTTGTGCTGTGCGTCTGGGAAAGCACATAAGAAGTGTTGCAAATTAGTTATGTCAATTCCGGATTCTGATACAAAATGTTTAGTCCCATGATGTAATTTGGGCTGGCTGGCCAGAGCTCTTCCCCTGCAGAAAGAATACATTGTAATACTTTTGTCTGTGTGAATGAGGAGTGTACATATTCTTATAAATAAGATGTTTTGTGCAAGCTTTTCACATAGATTTGGGACAGCTGAAGTATAATGGACGGAAAATGTCACATATCACAGAGAATTTTTTCCCCAAATTAACCTCCATAAATGTCTTAAGAGCAGAGGGAGCATCTAATGAAAGGACCTTTATGCAGATGCAGATCATGACATTCCATTCATAAAACCAGAGAGAATCAACATGATGAAGCTGTAAGACTGAGGGGAAGGAGAGGAAAAAAAATTAAATTGCAGTTTCAGAGCATGGCAAAAGCTCCAAGACATCTTGACTAAGACCACAAAAATTTGTATTACCCAGGCTACACATCAAGGCTTCCCAAGGTCTGATTCTGAAAGCCTAACCTTTTCTCAGGGCTGAAATGTCTCCTATGGAGAAGATAAAGATATTTTTTATAGGAGCAATTACCTCGATTACGTGCAGTGAGGGCCAGGCAGCGATTGGCATTGCACAATAAACAAGCAGCAAGTCAAGGCAGACATGAGCAGCCACAGAGGGAGAGAAGAAAAACCATTATTCATCTCCAAAGAGGAGCAGTGAGAGCAGAGATTCTCCAGCAGGACCAGACAGACAATGAGCTAATATGAGCCAAGAACTAAGAGCAGAAGTTCTGCAAAGCAGAGCCTCTCTCCTGGGGTCTGCCATCCTCTGTCAAGGGCCAATCCAGGATTAAATCTGATTTACAAACATTTATCTGACATCTTGCCACATAATGGGAGGATGGAAGATACCTCCTAATCAATGAATATTTAGTGACTATTTTCTTCACATTGGGTTAAGCATGGGTTTATCCTGCCCACACACAGAAGGGAAGGAGGCAGAGACAAAAACAAAGTGAGTGATATTCTCAAGTCACCTACAGGGCAAAACCCCTGCCCAGTGAACCACATCACCTCAGAGAGGAAAAAAAAGAAAAAAGGGAGGCTCAGCAATAGAGATGTTAAAGGGATGTCAGAAGAGCCTGGCAGTGCACGAGCACTCTCAGGAGACTGCAGACCAGATGCTGCAGATTAAACCTGCTCAGCAGTCACAGCTGAGAGCAGCATTCAGAAGGGATCCAAACGCCCTACGCCCCTTTGTGAGCATCCCTGGCAGGCTGCAGCCGGGCAAGGGGAGGCTACCAAAGGCCCAGCGCCTGAGAGAGAGAGGCTGGCCCTTCCCCAGTGCTCAGAGGGGCTGCTGGGGCTCTGTGAGAGGGCTTTGGGATGGAAACCACATGTGACAGCCCCTGGGAAGAGCCCCATGTGCAAGGCAGACCACCAACTGACTCCATGTGTCAGGGCTCGGGGGTGTCTGGCTGCTTTGGGAAGCAAACAGGAGCGGGGCACAAAGGTTCCCCGCTCTGGGAAGAGCCTGGCACGTGGTGTGTGTGTTTGCTGGGAGGGAAGGAGCCCACTCCACAGAACGGGCTGGAGAAGCTGCCTGACCGGACAAAGGGGCTTCTCCTTATTACTCCAAGGGTCAGAGAAGCAGGAGGATTAGAATGCAGGCAATCTCTAACAAAAAGAAAAAACCAAAAACCAGAGCACCACATCAGCTGTCACATCGCTGGTGACAGGCTGCCCTTCAGCACAGCCCCTGGATTATCCCAGCACACAGGTGCTGTAAGGCTTTGTCACACCAAGAGCTCAAATGCAGGGGCAGCAATCCAGAACCAGGTGAGCAGGTGCAAGGCAGATGGCAAATGGTCCCACCAAAACACCGAGTCACAACCTGAGAGCTCCCTTTGGCTGGGGTCACCCGCAGGCAGGGAATGGCTTTTGGGACACAGCTCCATGGCCTGCAAGCCCCCAAATGACGCAGACTCGGTTCTATCAGAGCATTGCTGACAGCAGCGTCTGCTGCCCAGGATCAGAATGCTTGCCCTGACCCAGCACACAGCACGAGAGCTTTGCAGGACCTGCTGTGGAGCCACTGCAGGGCTCCCTCTGTAACTCAGAGCTACAGGAACGTGCAGAGCCCTGTAACAGCCACGAACCCCTTGGAAACCAAGCAGGAGGGAACTCTGCCCTGAGAGAAGGGCAGCAAGCACCTGGGCAGTGCAGGTGAGCGGCCAGAGCATCAGCCCTAGGCCCTGTTGGTCTGACCAGCTCGGGCCTGAGGGTCACCATCACCTGGAACCAATCTCCCGCTCCCAGGTGCGAGAACAGAGGCGTCAGAGCAGGAGCAGATGCCATGTGGTACCACGGGGCTGCCTGGATGGCTTTAATGAGAAATGTCCATTCCTCTGCCTGGGATGGACAAAAGCAGAGCCAGGCTGCCAGCTATGGCCCAGTCCTGTTGGCTGCAGTTTGTAGAACATTTCTGGCTTGAAAGCATCCCCCCCTTTCCTCATCAATCCCTTGAAAAAATCTGTAAATATTGAAATTTTGTATGGTTTTTTTTTGGGGGGGAATTTTGTTCTCATAGCACCATATTTGACTAAAGGTTAAAAATTCAATATTTAGAGCAGAGAGTGATGATGGACAGAAAAGCAAAAAGTGCAGGCTTAGCTTCCCTTACTTTAAAGAAGTTTGCTTCTTTTGGTTCATCACACAGTTACTAAAAAGCTGCAGAGTCTGAGGAACTGTGATGTCTCATGGATCCACTCTCCATTTCCCCCCAAACTAATAATTTGCTTCCACCTCCATATGCAGTTCTTGATTCTCACATTCAGAAGTGACATTCCGTTCAACCCCAAGCTGTCCCATAAAATTAAACATAAATTAGCAAATCAGTTTAAAGAAAATTTCCCAGAAACATTAAAAGAGCTCATTTGACCTTTCCAAAAAAATTATTTAATTTTTCAAACAGCAAATTTTGCTTTAAATCTCTGTGCTTTATGCTACCACAAAGACGTTTCCATGACATGCAAGTAGAAATGAAAAGCACTGGATGAAGGCTCATATGACCTAGTTTAATATTAAAGCACTCACATCCTTCCAACTCTGCCACTGTGTAATGAAGATCTAGACTAAAAAACTAATGTACAAAGTGTTTCTTCTTCAAACTGCTAAGGCTGTGTTTTCCTCTCAAGACTCCAGCTGAGCTCTGTTAACACCAAAGTAATGTACAGCCACTGAATTTCACTCCAAACTCCACCAGCTTTCATCTGGCTCCAGAAGAGCCACCAAAGCTGTGCCTATGTATTATTCTTTCAACGAGCAAAGGATTAGTATTGACTGATTATTGGCTGCCCAGCAATGCAAGAAACTTCTGAAGAGTGGTCTTTGGAACGTCTTGTGTTTGAGAAAGACATTAAATATCAAACCCTAATTTATTAATTTATGTTTACATTTTTACAGCAGCCCATGAGAAGAAGCTGACTGCCAGGCACAGTTTAATTCACTCTGATAACACAGAGACCATAAATCTTAACCAACAGCTCAACATGCGAGGCATTTGATGTGTCTGGGAACCTGCTGCAGGAAAGACATGAGCTGTAGAAAAAGCAGCAAAATGCCTATTCCCATGGGAAGAGTCTGCAGGCCTGGCAATAGATCATTTGTTCATTTGGAAGACACTTGCTCCTCTAGTAAAACAGCAACTGATATTTCTGCTTTCCCCTGCTCAGACAGGAAATATGTGCTAAGGGCCAGCAGACAGAGCAAGTCCTCGTGCTAATTACACGGTCAGTAAACATTTGCTCTCCCGTGTTTCCTCAAGGCCTGAGTGATTCCTGGGGGGAATTCAGCACCGGGACTGGCTGCCTTCCTCCTCTCTGCCACAAGCGCTGAGGAGATGTATCACATTTTAGAGGATGTCCAGGATGATCCTGCCACCTGGAAAAGGTTGAGTGCTACCACATTTAGAGGGGAAATGGGATTGTTTGAAGTATCCAAGGAGCAAGGTTCTGAAACTGCCCCCAATAGATGGCAAACACCCAAATTTACACAGCCCAGTAGATGTACAAATGGGATTGTAGAGCAGGTCACTTACAGAGGTTTTTCTTTGGTGGGCAAATCCCTTCTAGTCCTGCCTTCAACCATATAGAAGTCATTTCTCACATGCAAAATTCTCAAGGGGAACCACCTGATTACACAAGAGGGTGTGAAAAAAGCCTATATGGAAAAGCCTCTACTGACCTACAAAAACACACCAAAAGAAGGAGATTTTGTTTTAAGGCACAAAGGTCTACTTGCTCACTCCAACTCTGGGGGTTTATTATACCTGGTCAGACTCTGGAGCTCTGACTACCACGATATTTTTAACTGGCCCACATCACCTTTGCAGACTTTCTGCCCAGCAAAGATCCAGTGCAGGAGCTGGCCACAAACTGAACAACATGCTGGGTATCTGACCTCCTCCCAGAGAGGGCTTGTCTGGTAAACAGAGAGATCCACTCTCAGATTCCCAGTAAATTGTTTTCTTTACATCCTCTCCATGGAAGAAAGCTACTTCCCAACTACACAGCACTCAAATTCCTGACTGGTGCTCACTGGATAAAGATGAGCAAGTCATAAGATGCAGTTGTGTAAACATCAAAGGGAAAACAAACACTGAAGTGTTTTGAAAACGCCTCAGAGTGAAGTCCTGTTTCTCACATGCCCCGAGTGCAGCTTCACCCCCACAAATTTTAAGTAAAACAGCTCCCTAATAGCATTCTGAACTGTGTAATTGCAGACAAAATGCTTGACTTCCATCCACTGCTTCCCATGCTCTCAACACGTGCCACCAATCATTTCCATTTTGATGCTTTTCATTCTAAAGGGGGGGTTTATTTTGTTGTTGTTGTTTTGCAATTTAAAGAAAAAACAACTGAAGGCTCAAAGTGTGGACAACGTATATTAGATCTTGCCCTGGTACAGACTGTCAAACTGCTGTGGGTGATGTGAGGAATTATCAGCTCCATGGAATTTCCTCTCTACATCTCTCCTCAGCTGTACCTCAGAATCAATGTTCCCAAAGAGGGTCCAAATCCCCCCCGAATCCAGCCATGTGCTGGTGGTGCCCAAAAGTGAGCAGCAAGCCCCTGAACCAGAGGCTGCCTCTGAAAGCAGCCCTGAACAAGTGCAAGGCATGGAATGCAATGGCAATTTCCACACCAGGCTTGAACAGAGGGTGCTGTGCCCATTGCACTCTGACTCCTCTTGCCCCCTGCTCTTTGAAACACTGCTTAGCCAAGGTGGAGAGGAATGCCATGAGAAAAAACAGGGCATTTTCCTGGGGCTTTCCTTTCTAAGGATTCAGCTGGACATGACAGTAATTATTTACCTGGTATTTTTAGCCACATTTGTGCCCTTTGGGATTTGATAAACTTTTCCCACGGCAGCAGGTTGGTTTACTGCAAGCAGCACACTGGAGTGATTTTCCTTCCACGTCCATTTCCATGGAAATGCCTCTGTGAGGCAGCGCAGCCAGCTCCTGGGCAGAGCAGGGAAGAGCAGCACAAGTGAGTGTGCAGAGAGCCAGAGCAGAGAGCCCCCAGCTCCCCATCACTCTGTCATCAGAGAGCGGCTCTAGGTTGTGCTGGGAGCATTAGCCCATGCAGCCTGATATGAGTTCACGAGGCTGGAATTCAAAACACTCCCCAGCTGTGGGAACCCGGGCAGGAGCCTGTCACACTGAATGGGATCCAGATTAGAGCTGTGAGAATTTGGGAAAGCCCGTCTAGCAAGCAGCATCTCTGGGGGGGAGGGAGGGAAACCGTTCCCAAGTTGTGAGACTCCTAAGCCTAAAGGAAACTGGGTCTGTCTCTTTAGACACTGACACTGCAAGGTTTGACTGGAACTCAATCTCTAGCACTGGCTATTTTCCCAGGGGAAGAAGTGCAGCAAGCTATTTCATTGAATTGAAACACAGACAACCACCTCAGAGGTGGCTTCTTCTGTGCTGTGCAGTCTGGGGCTGGGTGCACACGGCTCCCTGAAGGATCTCACTGTGGAGAACTGGTGGCAGTCATGGTCCAAGGATGGGCCCTCTGTGTCACCCTGCACACGAGGAGCACGTCTGACATGCACGTACTTGATTTGAAAGATTTTAAACCCTCACCAACTCAGCAGCCAAATTCAAGAGGGGACTACACAGTCAGATATGGAAGGAAGAGAGAGAATGCAAATAATTTATTACTTTTCTACCCTACAACTGATATTCCATATGGCTGCTGGAAAAGGGGGGCTGTAAATATTTGCCTGTTCCCAGCTCTGATGCCTCAGGTGATGTAACAGGGAGAAATCGCTTTACAACCAAGCACTGCAAAACCTTTTAAAAGCTGTTTTCTTTTCCAAGCCTTGCTCAGGCATGGCAGACCTGAGGACCAAGTCCCAGACTGATATTTGCTTGCTCCTTTAGAAGAGTCTTTCAAAGTCCCCTGAGAGAGCAGGACAGGTGAGAAGGCTCTAGGCAGGACCGTGGGCATCCTGCTTCATTTCCTTGGGTGCTGCCACCGTGGCTCAGCCCTGCAGAGCGCCCACGGCGCCAGGGCAGCTCAGGAGGGAGGGATGCTCACTGGCTGCGGGCACATCCATCAGGCAGGCTGGAAGCGATGCCCTGCAGGGGCTGGCAGGGCAGCTCAGGAGGGAGGGATGCTCACTGGCTGCGGGCACATCCATCAGGCAGGCTGGAAAGCGATGCCCTGCAGGGGCTGGCAGGGCAGCTCAGGAGGGAGGGATGCTCACTGGCTGCGGGCACATCCATCAGGCAGGCTGGAAGCAATGCCCTGCAGGGGCTGGCAGGGCAGCTCAGGAGGGAGGGATGCTCACTGGCTGCGGGCACATCCATCAGGCAGGCTGGAAGCAATGCCCTGCAGGGGCTGGCAGGGCAGCTCAGGAGGGAGGGATGCTCACTGGCTGCAGGCACATCCACCAGGCAGGCTGGAAGCAATGCCCTGCAGGTCCTGGCAGGGGCTCAGGAGGGAGGGATGCTCACTGGGCAGGCATCCATCAGGCAGGCTGGGATGCCCTGCAGGGGGGATGCTCAGGAGGGAGGGATGCTCACTGGCTGCAGGCACATCCATCAGGCAGGCTGGAAGCAATGCCCTGCAGGGGCTGGCAGGGCAGCTCAGGAGGGAGGGATGCTCACTGGCTGCGGGCACATCCATCAGGCAGGCTGGAAGGCCCTGCAGGGGCAGGGCAGCTCAGGAGGAGGGATGCTCACTGGCTGCGGGCACATCCATCAGGCAGGCTGGAAGCGATGCCCTGCAGGGGCTGGCAGGGCAGCTCAGGAGGGAGGGATGCTCACTGGCTGCGGGCACATCCACCAGGCAGGCTGGAAGCGATGCCCTGCAGGGGCTGGCAGGGCAGCTCAGGAGGGAGGGATGCTCACTGGCTGCGGGCACATCCATCAGGCAGGCTGGAAAGCCATGTCCTGCAGGGGCTGGCAGGGCAGCTCAGGAAGCGAAGCCGCTCTGCAGAGCCAGGCAGTGACCCTGGGCACAGGGGCCGTGCAGGTGGTGCCACAGCCCCTGGAGCCCGGAGCAGGGCACACAGCCTGACCGATGTCACGCCTGCAGGCTTGTGGGAGCCACTGACAACAGTGGCTGCTGAAACCCCTGCTGCAGCTTCCCCTCCTGCACCACAGACCAGGCTAATCAGCTGCTCAACTTTGCTCCAGACTCAGAGGGGAAAAAATAAAATTCCACAAGTGGTTCTCTTCTGTCACCATGTTAATTGGTCTGATTACAAAAGTAAACAAATCATAGGGACAACAGGAAAAAATAAAACAAACAAAAGGGGCGAGACACAGATTCTCTACTATGTATAGCACTGCGGCAGCAAACCAAGTGAAGACAAGAACACAACTTCCTTCCTCTTTGTTAATTAAAGTGATTGGCAGCATCCAGGAAAATGTTGATGCTCTTCTGTCTTCCAATATGTTTTGTTTCTCCAGCAGCAACATTAATGCCAACAGCCACGATATGACAAATTTCTGCTGCTGAAAGTTTGCTTTGTAATGAAAATGGGCACTACAGTCACGCTTCCCTTCACATCAGACAGAAGTCCCAACTCCCATTACTAGATGGTTTTTCTCCCTTTTCTGTAATAGGAGACTAGACCAGAAGAAATCAGGGAAGAGAATGGCTGTTCAGTCTTTTGAAAATTCTAAGCATGTCTTTGCCAGCTCAGAAGAGCCTCTCTGCAGAAGTGACAGAAACCGAAATAACACAGCTCACACATTCCCAACTCCCTAAGTGGGGAAGCCCACGCTCAGGGATCAGCACATCCTGGCTGACATGCCTGCTTTTACCTCCAGCCCTGCTGAAATCTTTGCTTGGGAGACCCTCCTCAGATGTGTTTTTAGCTGCTTCCCAGGTCCCAAACACTTCCACACCTTGCATGCTCACACAACAGAACCCCTGACACCATAGGAACCCCCAGACCAACCCAGGACCCCCAGAGACAAAGATGGTGTTTTTCCCTGAAGTTTCTTTCCCCCCCAGGTAAAAACAGCACAAGCTCCTGCAGAAACCCATGTGGCAGTTTTCAGTCCTGAGAGCCTTCCCCATGTCCCAGCCCAGACACAGACCACGGAAGGATGTGCAGGATTAGGCTGCAGGATTTAACCTGAGGGGAGCTAATGTGACTCATGAAACCAAACATCAATTACTGAGCATGGGAGACAGATTAAGGGAGAAGTGGAAACTGTTTCTTTTCAGTGACTCGTTTAAGCTGTGTTTGATTTAAGAGGTCCTTGACAAGAAATGCACTTAAGGGTTTTAATACTTCAGCCATTCCAAGCTGCAAGTGAATAAACCCAAAGGGCAAAGCACCTTGACCCCTGAACAGCAATCAGCCAAAAACCAGTCAAGATACAGCATGGCCAGCCCAACATCCTTTCCCAGATTTCAGCTGCAGCACTACAAAGATCCAGGCTGTCATGATAAAAAATGGCCAAGCAGCTCTGCTGGCTTGCTCTGAGTGGGCTGCAATGATTAGCAGCAAAATAGCTCTTCCAGTGACTTAGTCAAGACAAGTTCACCTTTCAATCTGAAATCCTGATTTTAGACGGTTTTCAGTGGCCCATTATTTATTACAGCAGCCTGCAGAAGCTTCAGACATGCATGAGAACCCCATAAACTCAATATTGAATACAAGAAGCTCATAGGAGTCTGTAGAGAGCACACAGAGACTTTCTGCCAGATTTGACAGACAGGAAGAGTCTCCCAAGCTGAGCAGATAAGTGGATGGGAACCACTGTCATTTGAAAGGCTCCATCCTGCCTCTGTCCCTCAGCTCCAATATTTCTAGAAAGATTCACTGGTTCTACACTTTCCCAGTGTGCTTCAAGTGAGGTCTAAAAGAAAATGAGCTCTGACAATACGAGGATGCCTCTGCCTGAAAATATTCACATACATCACAAAGAAGGGCCTGAACAGTGTTTAAAAAAAGTCACTTGAACTTTTAGGCACTATTACATTAGTACTGCTGCTTTTGATACTTATTTACTTATTAGCAAATAATTTCATCTGTTCAACATTTGCATCTTATATGAGAAACATCAAAAGCTTCAGACCTTTGATGACATTTATCCCCACCAGTGCACAGCAAATTACAGCGAGGAGAAAAAAATCCAAACACAAGGCACTCAAAGCAAACCAGCATGGAAGGCAGAAATGCATCTAGCTCCAAGCAATTCTATTTAATGAATAAACATTGTTCTCCACTGCTACCTCTTGCTAAGAGATACCCACGGGGCAGCCAGCACAAGCTTAATTCTTCCCATTCTCTTCCTTACAGCAGCCTTGTCCCTTCTGCGACAGCCTGAGCTCTGCAGCCCTGATTTCACCCAACACTGATGGGAGCAGGGGAGAGTTTCACCTGAGGAGCAAAACTCTGCAAGGTGGGAAGGAGAAAAGCTCATGCACAAGATGTGCAGGTATGAGACACTCACTGTTCAGTTTGCAGCATCCATCAAGCCAGCATTTCTGAAAGGCCCTACGTGTAAAGGGGGACACAGTCACCCCAGTGAGATGTGGTGAGAGGGGAGACTAGGGGAGAGGGAGGCCATTGACATTTTCATTAAATAAAGAAGTGTAAGGTTTTGTATTTTAACTAGCTCCAAAAGGCTAGTTAGGCTAATGGAAGTTCAAATATTGACATCTACTGCCAGTATGATACCCCAAATGAGAATCACTCAACTGGCAATGAGCACAGCTTCTTTTCTAAACTGACCTTAAAAAAAATCAATAAAATCACTAATCTTGCACATACTTTTGCTGTTTATCAATTCAACAGACATGTTACTAGAAGCCTTTAGGAGCAGCTTGAAGCCTCTCTGGAGTTCCTCTGGTGACTCTGGCAGGTGGAATGCATTAGCTAAGCACTCACCTATGTTAGGCAGGGAAACAGGAATTATTTCAAGTAAACAAATGAGGCTTTCTCCTGTAAGAGCATCAGAGGCTCCAGAATTCCCCTCCACCTCCCAGGGCAAACACAGGTTTCTATTGTGCAAAACCAAGACTTCATTTTATCAGTTGCACTGTGGAAGCTGCTCTGTAAGATGAGTAGGAAATATTCTTTCCCAATTAAGGGTTGGTAAGCATCACTAGGTGGCAATCCCCCAGCAATACACAGGTAGATGTAATGAGGGAAATACAGCGTTCAGTCTCAGGGCTGGGCACTACAGAGTGTGGAAAGGGGCAGCCACTCCCTTACTCTGAAGCAAAGGGACCACAGTGGAGAAAAGCTGAATCCAACCCAGGATTTCCTTTGTGCTCTGCCCAAGCAGCAGCTCCACACACCACTGCAGCGAGGCCAACAGCACAGCTACAGCCGTGCCCCCCGGGGAAATGAGTACAACAATTGTCTCCAAGTCTCCCAGGACGCTCAAACCCTTGGCACAGCCCATGCACAGCAAGAGTTTGCACTGGCAGGAAGGTGAGTTCTGTCCCCAGGTGAGGGACAGCAGTGGATGTGCGCTCCAAACTGCCCTCTCTCAGATCCTGCCACTTCCTACCCCAATGTTCCAGCACTGACATGCTCAACAACCAACAGCTTCAATAGGTAGAAGGTTAAAATCAAAACAAACCCACCACACAAACTGCAGCATAAGGTTTCTTTCAGCTCACCAATGCCCAGTAAAAATCAGAGTCAATAAAAATGATTACATTTTTAACAAACACAAGAGGTTGTCTTCAGCATTGAACTAACAATTTGAGTGAAATATTGATAACTGCAGTTTCAACAGAGCATTCCAAAGCTGTGTTTTGCACAGGTTTATAGTAAATTAACAGTATGATGAATGCTTAGGAGCAGTATCCCTAAAACTACTCATGTTGAAGAAATTAACCTATGGATTGAATGTTTCTTTCAGTTGACAATTAATGCAATCATGGAAAGAAAAGGAGGAAGCACGAGTGCCAAGGGATGGGAAATGGGAGGCCTGATTTCTTTTGCAAAATTCTCTCTTGGGGCTGAAATAAAATTCAACTTGATGGTTTAAATCTGGCTTTTTTTCCTATTCAAATACCTTTCTAATCAGTTCAATGTGCTAGGTGTGTCCCCAACTGGACCTTGGGCCTCGAGGGGAAGCACTGCTGTGGATGTCTTGTTCTGTAGGGTACTACCAACAATATTCCATGCACCCCAGCCTTTTTCTGCTTGTGATCCAAACAGAGCATTAGCACACAGCAGCAACACTAACAGTGCCAAGTCCTGACAAACAATGTCTAAAATGCTTTTCTAATTAGCAAGCAGTGAGGTGTCCAAAACTGAAGCCAGCAAGAAGCCCTTTCAGCACAGGACAGGGCAGGAATGCCGAGGAGGGGGAGCAATGTGCAGAGCTGCAGCTTGCAGCAGACACGTTTGCAGAGCAATACAATCTCACAACAACATTTTTCTCTGGTGAAGCATTAGAGCACTTGCTTTTGTGCACATATTTAAATCCAATCAACGTTTAAAAGCATTAGAGAGTGTGTTGAAATGCTTTGCTGAGCTGGGCTTGAGAAATAACTCACTTCCAGAGGTTACTCTGATACCGGGGTGTGATACAAGCTGGAGTTGTCCACAGATCCCTGCCCCCAGAGCATGAGGAAGGGCTGAGAGAACTGGAATTCTGGGAAGCCTGGAAAAGAGAAGGCTTTGGGGTGAAGTAGTTGCAACTCTCCAGTACCTGAAGGGAGCCTAGAAGAAAGATGGAGAGGGACTATTTACAAGGACAAGGGATGATGGCTTTAAATTGACAGAGGGTGGGTTTAGACTGGGTATCAGGAAGAAGTGTTTTACTCAGAGTGGTGAGACACTCCAAGGGTTCTTCAGAGCAGCTGTGGCTGCCCCATCCCTGGAAGGGATGGATGGAGCTTGGAGCAAACTGCTCTGGTGGAGGGCATTCCTGCTCCAAGCGCTGTTCCTCCAATACCAGCCAGTAGCTGGGACAGCTGTGCCACTGCAGTGCCCTGATCTTTGAGGGAGACAAAGCAGAGGAAAAGCCCAAAGCAAAGAGCAGAACGTGTCTGTTTCCCAGCCCGAGGAGCGGAGGGGAGGCAGGGAGGGCTTTGTGCCTGAGCAGCGCGGCAGTGAGTCACTGCCTCCCAGGGCTGCTCCTTGGGTGGTACAGCTCACACAGCAGCCCTTGCTCAGGATGGGCCTGGAGTCCCCATCCAGCTCCTTGGGAAGGAAACAAACAGGGATTTTACATGTGCTCGGTCACAGGGCTGGGTGATGTTATCCAACGTGTAATTACCAAGAGGAAACTCGCTAAAGCTGAGCCTGTTTGCTTCCAAAGGGATCCCAGTGGGAAGCACTTCTACTTCCACATTTCCCTACTTTGACTATCTCCTTGACTATTTTTTTTTTTTTTTTTTGCTTTGGTTTTCCAGGTCCTCTTATAGTTTATCCCACCTACTCAGCAAGTTCCAAGGCAGCCAGTGCTGAGTGACCACAGCCACAGAGCAGCTCTATGCTCACGCCAATTATTCCCAACAATATATGGATTAGATTGCACACACACTGCCAGAAAAAACCATCTACCTCAGATTTGAACCATTAAGAACGGCCCTCTGGAGACGACAATCTCTCCTCAATGTGAAGGCTACAGACAAATGTCAGAATTCCGTCTGGCCCAGGAATGTTTCCTCATAACAAGGCTGGTTTGTGCAATCAATGAGGCTGACAGAATCTCCGATACGCTCTCAGGGCCTGATCCAAGGCACGGGGAAGTTCATGGTAACACTCCCATTGACTGCAGCTCTGTGGGAAACCTTGTTTTTTCCTGACCCATGAGAATTTTTGAGATTTTGAAAGCTTTTTACCATCCTGACCACGACAGAAAAATTGAAATCTCAAATTTTTGCAGCCTGAATATCTACCTGCATAGCTCCCACAAAAGATACAAGATTTAATATAAAAACCTGATTAAAATATTTTGTTCAAAAGAGAAGGGAAACAACTAAAATTTGAACCCAAATGTCATTTTCAAAATCAGTCTTTGTATTAAGAAATTGGCATTTTTTCAGCAAAAATGAGACATCAAAACCTTGTTGAACAATTCCAGCAGTCTCTCCTGAACTGCAGAGCAGGTCTTTCCTGCATGAGTGAGTTCACCTGGGATATTTTGCTCTTTAAAAATAGAAACTCCCTGTACACAGGGACTCTATTCATCTTACTAAAAGGCATAATTTATGTTCCAGCCACTGAAGAGGGACGGTCTCCCCTTGCACACCAAGAGGTGGAAGCCATTTGATTGCAAGAGAATAAAAACTCCTCACAGGTAATTGCAAAAGGTAAACACTACATCTCTCATTCTAAATCAATTACACTTCCTTCTGCAAGGTGCTAAGTGCCAAATCATCTGTCTCAGAGCTGCATTTTCCAGCCCAAAGGTCCTGAAGCCCTGTGAGGCAAGCCCCACGTTCACATTATGGCCAAAGCCACTGGATGGAGCTGTTAGAAACATCTCTCGAGCCCCAGCAGTGCGCAGTGCTCAGTCTTTACAAAACCTGCGTTGGTATTATCTTTAGGGCATTTCCAATGGGAAAGGCCTTGTGAGCAGCAAGGGACGCTTCTCTCTGTTCACAGTATTTGCAGAGTGCTTGCTCAGCCGGGAGCAGGCTCAGGGACACCCAACACAGGCCTTGAGAGATGACCCAGGTATTTTGTGGAGTGTGAGAAAGCAATGCTGAGAATATACAAACACACACCTGCATCCCCACACCAACTCCATTTCCTGTGAGCAGAAACTGTCCTGGACTCTCTGCATGGATTAGCATTCAAAAAGGTAACAGAGCAGGACATGGCCCACTCCAGGTGGAGAGGACAGAGGAAATGGAGGAAAAGGTGTCTATTGACCTACTGTAGTGCTAAAAATAAACTTGGGAAAAACTGGAATTTAAATTTAAAAAAGTGAATCCCAGAGCTCCCCCGTGCTGCTGGCTGGGACAGCCAGCCTCACGTTTTTCATAATGACTTCAAGATAAGCGCCTGTGTCAGCTCAGTAAGCCACCTGCCAGGTGTCCTCCCTCACGTCTCTGGCTCTGGAGGCGCTGTCAGGAAACCCAGGACAGCAGTCAGGTCCCTCACTCCTGTCAGAGCCTGCGGTGGCTCTCAGACACTCCTCTGCCCTCGTGCTGCATGGGCCGTGTGTTCTGCCAGCAGCCACCCCTCCCTGGCCATCACCTGGGCGGGCAGAGCCAGCAGCCTTCCCAGCACAGAATGGGAATGCCTGCAGTGCCTGCTGGACAAAGCAGCACCCGAGGTCTGCCTGCCCCAGCCCCATACCCTCACATCCTTGCACCGATTCATGAGCATCAGGCCTCATCTGCTGCCTGAAAAGTCTTCAGAGAGGGGAAAAACCACTTCATTTGTCTCCAGCTGGTTGTATTCGTGCTATGCACTGCATTTGCTGTTAAAATAAGGAATGGGGGAGTCAAAGCACGTGCTCATCTTGCTCCTTGGTGGGTTGTGGGGTCCTACAGGGCACAGGAAATACTGTGCCTCTCCCGAGAATAACTGCATAGAGTGAGCCTGAGGATTGCAGAGGGCAGGATGGGTCCAGCTGAAACTGCCAGACAGCAAGCAGAAAGCACAAAGGGATCTGGCAGACCCCTGAGAGGGGAGTGAACTTGCCTAAGGAAAGGCATTTTACTGGAGCTCCACTTGTGGGATGGTGTGGAACATCCCAAGGCTCCACAGGGACTGCATGGAGCCCTCCAGGATCACCAAAGCTCGGACACAGAGGCTGAAGGGCACAAAGCAAACTGCAGTGCTGCAGGAGGGGAATAAGGGAGTTACGCTGCATCCCTCTTGGAAGTGTGAGCTTCCCACACCACAGTGCTTCCTTCATTTTTTAACAGAGGCACAGCCTAAAAAATTGGAGCTTTTTGGCATCTTCTGGTGCACGTGTAAGAAAAAGGTGCCATCGTTCTGCCTCAAGAGCAACGCACCATGACATTACAGAGTGACTGGATGGATTATGAACACCTATGAAGGCTACAATAACCCAGAGTCAAAAAGCCACCAAGAGGTCCTGCAAAAGACAAAGCTAATGTACGCACCTTATTCAGCAGGCTCTGATGCTCAAAATAGTCCTGGAAGAAGCACTGCCACTAATGAACTTTGTCCCACACAACAGATGGGGTTTTATTCTCGACCTGCATATTCCCATGCACAGGAGATGGCTGGGTTTGGTAGACAATGGATAATAAGTCTATCCACTTCTCAATTAAACATGGAAATTAGATGCCTGTTCCATCATTGGTATTCCTGAATTTTTGGGTTTATTCTGGATTTTGGCAGGGCCAGCTTGGGGTTTTTGTTAAGGAAAGCAAACTGAAATAACTATATTGTTCTACTGCAGAGAGAATTTCCACACTGCCATCGGAGCTTTATGAATATGTACATACATACAGCTGCTCATGCCACCAAGAGCATGGAAAAACTTTGTATCCAACTTTAGAAAGCTTTTTTTTCTCCTATGGAAGTGGGAAGTCAAAGTTCCAAACTTTGAAAGGCCCTTTTATTCTTCCTTTCTGTCTCCATGTTGGGACTAAGGAGAAAAGGATAAAGGGTGACAAGAATAAAAAATGGAAAGGAAAAAGAAAGAAAAAAAATCAGGAAGGGAACAAAATTTGAAACCAGGACTCAGAAATTCTGTCAGCTATTTTTCCAGGTGTAAGAAAGTCTTTTCTGAGCTTCTTTAAAAAGGAAAACTACTCTGACATCTCTTAATTTTGAAAACTTTTCTAGTCTGGACTTGCACTATTGGTACTCCTATGCTTGTTACAATGCAATCCATCAAAGGCTCAACAACTTTTAAGGTATTGACATAAAACCACGCACATACAAAAATACATGCTATAATAAAAGGATGAAAGTACATCTGACACATGAGCACTGAGCCGTTTGTAATGTGTGTTCTTGGTTTCTGCCAACTCTGAAAATGCAAGAGGACAGGAAGATTCCCCCTAAAACACATCAATTCTGTATGAAAAATGGAAAGTGTCAGTGGGAGCATTCTTCATCCCTGAGATAAAAGGGCAATTTGTTTTCTCTGCTCTTTCCTCAGACTTGCCCTCCAGAGGACTGAGCAATGCAGGGAGTTTTGAAATCAGAGACACCAGAACCTCTAATAGTTTTTAAGGCTAAACTCACTTTTTTTTTTTCCTGGCAGGAATATAAAGATAGCCCCATTCCTGATGATTAATGATCAAAAGAAAGTTAGCTACAGAAAAATACTAAAGTGCAAAGTCTGAACTTTATGGACTTACAGAGTAACTTCTCCTGACATGCTGGAGGAAAAAGGAAGTCAGCTCAAGGCACTGAACTCTGGATTGCACAGGCCTGTGACAGTGACCTGAACCTCATCTCTGGCTTCAGGTGCACACCAGAGTCAGGATGAAATAATGTATTCAACACTGACATTCCTGAGAGGGCTCTCGAGGTTAAGGCCAAAATTCACAGGTATTGAGGATAAACAGAATTAACTAAGATTAAAAATATCCTGTATTTTGTGTGTAAAACTGCTGCTCTGACATCCAAGCAGCAGACAGGCATGGATGCATGCACTTGCTGCTGCTCTGCTGCTGGGAATTGTGCCAACAATCAGGATTAAGCCACAGTTCCACATCGTTCCCAGATGTGCAATCAGGAGAACATCCTGAGCATCACCTCCACAGCTCGGCCCAGGAATCAAAGCTGCTCCCTGTCCCACCCACCACGAACATCTTCTCGTAATTCATCAGCTGGTGATAAACTGAAACACTGCACGAGCTCAGCCCTGATTTATTTCATTTGCTGGGTTCTGTGGCTGCAGGACCTGCCTCTGACTGAGCCTGTTTTAACCCAGCTCCCCCAGAGCAGCATGTGCTTTCCCAGGCTCCAGCCACGCACTCCCTGCAGTAGCTTCCAGGGGAGAAGGAAGGCAGAGGGATGCAGCTGGGAGGTGTCTGACCCTGGGGCAGCAGCCAGAGCCCAGGAGGTGCTGGAGTCCCCCCAGCCTTCTGGAGCCTTTGCACAGCTCTGCATTTCTGCAGGAGACTCCTCTCCCCGCCCTGGCAGCCCCACCCTGGGAGCATCCCTGGCGTGGCCCGAGAACAACACACCCATGGGATTTCAATTAGGGCACTAACAAATCCACACAGGTTCAGCCCTCACCATCTGTCCAAAGGGAGCGAGGCTCTGCTTTGGGGGTTTCCCCCCCCTTCCCATCCTCCTTTCTTATGAACCATTTGACAAAGCCATCTACATAACAGATCTAATGGGGTTTATGGCAAAAAAAAAAAAAAAAACGTAGGCAGTTCCACTATTAATTCCCACCACATTGGAGCATTATGTAGTTTATCACTTAACATGTACATAATTTAGCATAATTCAACACTCAAGCACATTAAACAAAGACAGAAAAACAATAGTGAAAGCTTATTAATAAGACAAGACCGATTCTGCCTTTCCAGAGGAGTAATGTCTGCCTGAAATCACAGTTCCACTAAAACTTCAGTTTCAAAAGCTCAGGTACATTTTGCACTGGAAGACAAAAAGCTGATCAACCTATCTGAAGCAGAATAATGAACAGGAGGAATTTTATAGGTTGCCACAGGACTATCTGTCTCAAAACCTTAACTTCCTGTGCCCATACACAGAGGCAGTAAATGAAGATTTTAAAACCATTAAAATGCTGAGGGAGCCTGCCAGACACTTGCCTCGTGCTGCCACTTTGCAGGGCAGAGGGTCAGGCCGGGTGTGCCAGGACGAGCGGTGCCCGAGCCCGTGGATATTGCCCGTGTGGCAGCTTGCACAGCCCCACGCAGCTGAGTTACCCGGGCTGCTGTGGGGCCCTGGGCCCGCACCCGGGCACTCGCCTGCTCTGGACCCCACTGCTGTCCCACCGAGGAGAGAATGAAGTGCCAGGGGCAGCAGGGAGTCCCAGGGCACAGCGGGGATGCAGGGAAGTGCTGAGATAAGAAGGCACAGCCCAGGCAGCCCCAAACACCTGGCTCCAGGTGTGCTTTGGGATGCTTTGCACTGCCTGGCCCACTACAGGAACTGCCAGAAAAACACTTGGGAAAGGAGCGGGAGAAGAAAGATCTTTCTTCTGACATACTGAAGCAATTCATTAGAGCAGATTTAATCATTCCACTCGTGTTGAAGGGAGTAAATTCATGCTAAACTTGCCATGCTGAGGATAATGGAACAAGTCGTGGGAAGGAAGATGTTACTGAGTTAAAGAGCAACGAAGGAGAAAGCAGCAAAATTCTTTGTTTTAAGCTACTCTGTAAGGTTATGTCATCACACTGAAATGTAGGGATGAGCAATCTAGTCAGAGCATGCATTTCCCACCCAGATCTTTTCTAGCTTTGTCTCAGTCAATCCAAAAAACTGTATTTCAACATCATTTTTCAAAAATATGGTGATTTTCTATATTAAGAAACAGCTTGATTATTCTAAAAACTAATACTTCTCCACACATCAGCCAAAACTCACTGTTCACTGCCCTTCATTGCTCAACATCCGCAGCTGGAAGGCACCTTTGCACACTGACACAGCTGCTGGAAAGTGGGAGTGGAGCAGGCAGCAGAGCTCTTATAAATTATCTGCCATCTGCAGGAAAGCAAATGGACATCACCTTCGCCCTTTCATCACCCCAAATGATGGCTGCACACAATCACAAATGGAGACAGACTAAGAGATGAGGAAGCAGAGGGGAGCAGAATCACTTCTTCCACCTACAAATAATTAAGGCACAGGAGGATTGACCCCAACTTGCAGCGATACCATTCAGTGCAAATATAAGCAACAAAAACCAATTAGAAAACAATGGAAAAGTATTGAAAAGTACTCAACTGAAATGAGCATAAAGCAGCTTTAGCATGGCCCTCACTAAGCCACAACTGGGTGCAAACTGGCTTTGAAAACCTGTTTCTAGACCTGTATTTCAGCAATATTTAGTAAGACAGGGAAATCCACTCAAATCCAACTCCAAAATCCATCTCCCTGACAACACAGCACTGGTGACTCAGCCTGTTCTGGATGATGTAGGACCAAGCACCACAAGAGCTACACAGCCATGGTTTAAGAACATTCTGGCCTCGATTGTTCCTGGGCAGTGTGGAAGGAGAGAAGGATGGAACCATAGCCCGTCCAACCATATTTGTCCACATAAATCACTGAAATAGGCCAGACCTCTGCAGGAAAAGGTACCTCAATCCTTCCTTTGTGGGAATAGGAAGCTCTCCCCTCAAATACCTTCCACCAGTACAGTTATTCCTCTCTTACTCACCTTAAAGACTTCCAAAGGTAACTCTGAATTTTGGAAAAGCCTGCAGCCGTAGCAAGGAGAAAATACATTCCTAGAAACCAAATTCAGAGCTCCACCTTGAAGCTTTCTAATAGAATAACTTTGTACCACACTGAATTGTCACAGCACAGGCCACAGGTGGCCACAAAACACAGAATATCACCATACAATACCAGAAAGCTTCAACCCAAAGAGAATAACACCTCACCTCATCAGAAGGCTGCAGGAGTCTGCCCACACAGAGTACCACCACATCTCCTCAGGAGGCTGCAGGAGTCTGCCCACACAGAGTAAAACCACATCCCCTCAGGAGGCTGCAGTATCTGCCCTGCTGGCTCTTTGCCCACCCTTTCAGCCCCTGAGCTGATGGCCTGCACCTGTGTGCCCCCTGTGCCCCCTGAGGTTGGGCAGTGCCCCGGGCTCGTTCCCTCCAACGCTGCTCACCTGTGCTGCACAGCTGTGCCCAGTTAGGGGTGATTGGGCACAGCCCCACCCCAATCACCACTGACTCTCTAACTCTGTGCCCACACTGAATATTAAACAGGAGGGATTGACTTGAAAATGACAGGAAAAAAAAAAATCTAATTTTTAAAATAATCTTGTGTTCTGAAGTTAACACAAGTTTTACAGCAAATTTAGAGAAAGCAGAATTCCATGTTTGGATTGTACCTAAAGATACAGATCAGAGTTAGGTGATATTTCATGTTTTGACTACTGACTATCAGACATTTCTTATAATTCATTGCATCTACTGTCTACAAATATCTTTGCAATAAAAAAGCCCATTTGCATAAGTTTGAGGATGCTTCAGTCCATGGCACCATTGAACAACAGCTATTTATGAAACCCTAAGGAAGAATTTGTTTCACTACAGTTTTTGTCAAATAATGAAATTCTAATGCACAAAAAAAAAAATCCCCCAATTTAAATTTGTGTCACATTTTTCATAAGGTGCAGAAGTTTGACCACCTCCCAGAGTGCTCTGAAATATATCAGGCTGTGATGAGAGTCCAGGTCTGATACACTGTGGGACAGGGACAATTTCATGCCTTTCCAAAATATTATTTTAATTCCTTATGGGCAAAGTCAGCGGGGCTGAAACATGCAGTCTATGGGAACAATGTCCAACTTTACTAAAGGAGCTTTGAAGGCTTCACAAATTCTTATGCAAAAATTGGAAGCCTTCTGAGCTTAAATACAGCGGCATTTGGATTGGTCTGACAAGTTACATGATCCATCTTCCATCTGAAGAGGCCAGAAAATAAAGTTCCTCAGCAAAACGTTCTTGCACCAGTTTTAACCTGACAGAGCACACAGGTGTATGCAGCCATGAAACAGAGCTGATTTCATCTTAGATCTTTTTCAAAATATTCCAAGAGTTCAGATAACGTCACTGCAAGACATGAATGAAATTTTAGGACAATTCTGATTTTCCTTAAGGCTATTCACACCACTGCCACCCTTCACTTAACAGTATTGTTAGAAAAAAATAAATCAGATTGCCTGAAAATGTGTAAAATGTGTTATGTGGGAACATGGTTCAAATGACACTCACAGACTGGCTTTTAAGTGTGCCTGGCACTCAGAAGCTTCTGGCATAAAACTGAATGTAAGTTTTTCAAAGGAAGATGAGCACTCAATACTCAGCAGTTTCTGAAAAACAAGCCAGTCTGAGCCTTTCTGAAAGTCTGTCCTTGGCTATGGAAACTCAGTCAGATCAGTTCTGAGGACTCATCCCCACTCCCAAAACTCTGCTGCTGGACCGTATCGGGACCTGGCAAGAGCAGCCTCCATTCCTCACTGTCCGCCTCAGCCAGGACTAAATGCAGACAAGCCTTCCAGTCAAGGTAAATGCTGGATTTTTAATATTTAATAAAAACACCCCATTCCTATGAACCCCTTAGCTAATAAAAACCAGCTCCGCTTTCAGAGGTAGAAGATAAAGGAGTTTAAACTTTAAAGGGGATAATGAGGTAAATGATTACATTCAGGAATTATATCCTTAACTGGTGCAAAGTGGCACAGCTTCAGCAGGGCCCCGTGGATAAACATCAGCTCAGGATCCGGCCCAGCCTGTTCAGCACCCACAAACCCGGGCACCCCTGTGCTGCTGGCCCCAGAACACCCAAGGTTTGCTTTCAGCAGGGGCCACTCAGAGACACAGACAATCCATAAACTGCAGAGAACAATAAAGACGTTTCTCTTCATTTTGTATGGACTCCAAAGATCTATTTTCCTTTTCTTGTGCTTTGGTTATTTTTGCTCCTGGAGGCTTTGGGACAGCGGCAGTGGAAACTGAAGCCGTCTGGTTAATCTGAGGTCAAATTTTGTGTAGGCAGCTGCAACCCAAGCTTCCCCACCCTGCCCTACCACTGGACTGAACTCTGACCTGCGGGGACCACCCCCTCACTCCTGTTTCTCACCGAGCGAGCACAGCCAGTGAGCTGAAATGCCAGAAGATCCCTGTGTGAACATAACGTGTGCTCACTGTCAGGTCTCTGTGACCCTCTCGCTTGGAAAACACCCAGGACCACCAAATGCATTTGGCAGTCTGGAATCTGCTGATGAACCAAGGCACTCAGAGCGTGTGCTCTGGCCTTGGCAATGAGTTAGGGTTCTGAACTGAAGCACTGGTTTGGGGGGAAAAGAAAACACACAGGCACACAGAGCCACTGCCGCCCCACAACCTCGAGCATCTACAGCAAGGCTCCCAATCCACCTAAATCTGGGACATCTGCCAAAATATTAAAGCCCCCAAATTCACATCTGCCATATTCACAGCAGACTGCTGGGTGGTGAGCACTTCTGAACTCAAGCCACTGATTCAGGGGCCTGAACATGGATTTAAAATCTGAATTTCCTAGGCTAAGTGATCAGTCTGTTGTTCTCCCATACATAAACATGGCCTTCAGGAACTTGGAAGGTCCCACCCAGGAAACCTGCAGTAAATTGTGGCTTCAGAACACTTACATTCCATGCACATCTTTAACCCTTTAGCTTAAGAACAGCCTCATGATTCCGGTGCTGCAGCACTGCACGGGGAACATCAGCTGTGGAGAGCTGAGCCCCTGGACAGCCCAGCCCGAGGAAGGGCAGCGGGAAGCCTGACCATCCTGATTTTACAGGTGGGAGGCTGAAGCACGAGGAAGCAGAGGAGGGGCAGGAAGGATGTAAATGATATGCTCAAGGCCACCCAGGAAGGCTGCTGCAGGCAGCGCACAAATCCCCATTTCCCACTGCAGCCTGCTCCCTCCCCTCCGCACACACAGCCCCATCTCGGGGCTGCAGCAGAGGTTCTGTGGCTCAGGGCTGCTGGGGATGGCGGTCACCCAGAGGAGCCCAAGGCTCCAGAGGTGCAGAAGGGTCCAAATCAGCCCGCAGCTCTTGGATCCATCGAGCAGAGAAAGGAGCACTGTGTAAGGGAGTGCCCACGTCCTGAGGCTCAGGGAGACAGAGCTGGCAAAGGAGCCCTCAGTAAGGAGCACACTGGAAAATCCCAGGGAAGGATGGTCCCTGAGAGTTCCCTGGTCAACACTGGCTGCTGCAGGCCAGGAGGAAAGGGGGCAGCCTAAAGAAGCACTGCAAAAGGCCAGTTCTGGTGGCTTTACAGAAAGGAGAACAGCATAGGCCGACATGCAGACAGTGCAGCTCAGAGACAGAGAATGAAGGGTTTAAGTGCAACTGGGCAGGTGATGCCTTGCCCTGCTTTTGTGCAAGTCAGCCCAACCCTCCTCCTTCACTGGTTTGAAACTATGAATGCCTTGAGGAGAGGACTGTGACCACATCTGTCTTCATTTCACACTCAGCTGTGGACAGTCACCACACTGGAGTTTGAATCCCGTTACCATTCAGATGAAAAGTTTATAATACAAGTCTGGAAGCTTTTTAAGCCCATAACAGCTTTTGTAGCCAGAGGGTCCATTTAATCCCTAAACACATGTTAAAGAGTCACCACAGGAGCAGGCAGAATGGGAGGGAGAAGAGTCACTGAACCACTTGCCAGGCTGTGTTTCCTAACCCCCCATCAAGAAGGATGTGTGTCCCTGGGTGGCAGGGGAGAGCCCAAGGGTCAGAGGTGCCCAGGCACACCCAGGAGGAGCAGGCACAGAGAGCAGCTCCACGGGCTCTGCTGAGGCAGCACTCCCTGCTGGCACACACAGAGCCCAGTGCTGGCTGTGCAGGCTCACAGGGACACCTGGGTGTCCGTACAGGGAGCCCCAGCAGCTGTGGCAGCCAGCAATCGCCATCGCAGGGTTCTGCAAACCCCAGGAAAATGGCTGGCCTGGCTGTCTCCCAGCACATGGCCCAGGATCCCGATCCAGAGACATCCAGCGAATCCTCAGGTAGCACCTGCAGTGCCATGGGCAGCCAGCTGTTTGACAGAGCTGCCTGTGTCTGTCCCTCTACAACACACACACCAGTGAAGCCAAGGCGAGCCTAGTCTGGGTCTAGAGAGCAGAGCACGGCACCCACCACAGCCCAGGCTGCTGTGCTGAGAACCAAGCAGTGCACGGTGAAGCACCCCAGCATTGGTGCTCAGAGCACACAAATGGAGCTGGGAAGTTTTGAAGCAGACCCAGCTGTGCCCATGATGATAAGGTGCTGCTAGGTCACTGCTGCACTTGTTGATCCCCAGGTTCCTCTGCAGCCCAGCTGATTCTGTGGTTTGGATCCCAGCCAGGCTTGCCTCAGCGCGGTTTAGTGCGGCCCTTCTCTCCCAGGTTTTGGAGCACAGGCAGGGCGACACGTTCAGTGCAAAACAGCTCCCCAGCAGCACACACAGCTCCAGGGGCTCTGCTCTGATCCACCGAGCCTGCACCCGATCTACCACCAACAGAGTCAACACAGCCTGGGAATTGCTGAGAATTAATCGCCTTGTTGATGGGAGCACTTTAATGAGAAATAATCACCACGAGCAAAGAGATAAAAGTGAAAAGCAAACTACAGAACAATTCCTGTGGTCAGAGAAGAATGGCAATATGTGTAAACTGAAAATGTAAAATCCAAATCACAGCACTTAAGTCTTGCCTGAACAACTATGAAAATAGTTTTCACCAAGAGGTGGTCTTTGGGCAACAGCAGAGTTCTGTTCATAAAACAGAACCTAATTTTCCCTCTGAAAAACAGGTTCTAAATGGATGTTTCCTCCAAAACCACAAATTTCAATTATTTTTGTATTTTTTTCTTCAAAAATAAAAGAACCACTGAAGTCATAAAGAGTTTGAAGTCAGAAGATGAACACTGAAACAAAGATTTTTCATTTTACCTAGATCTAATGTCAGGTTGCTTGAATTTTGGCTTTACTAACATTTCAAGGTTTTGTTCCAACGTACTGGCAATGCAGCCTAAGAAAACAAACCTCTTACAGGAGGAAAGGTTATCACCTATGCTCACAGGAGAAAGGGAAAGGAGCTATCACTCCTTATAAAAGTGTCAGCTGGTTCAAAACCTGTCAATGAGCACAAGAACACCACACACATCTTTTCCCCATGTAATTGACCCAAATTCTGAAAAAAATCCCAAAACCAAAAATGAAATAAATTATTAGTTAATTAATAATGGCCTCAAAAATTCTCCAGTAGCAGTTTGTCAATATCAGCCTCTTAAATAGCAGTTAGTCCCACGAAAAGCAAGATAAGGAGAAATTCTGACTTTCTACTGATGCCACAGTAATGAAGAAGGCAGAGTACAATTCAAGAAAACAAAAATTAAAAAACTCCATGCTCACACTTCAGCCAAGGAGAAGGGAGGGTATAGTGCTGCCCAGTAATCCATGATTTCACTGAATTCTGGAAACACAGACAGAAAAATCTCTATTTCAAAAGTCCTTAGGTACAGCACCTATGTGCAGCAGGACACAACACCACCCCTGAGGCTTTCAGTCCAAGGTTTCCACAGGCTCTAATGAAAACCAAAAGTTTCTTCCACTGCCCAAACCAAGAGACGTTCCTTTAACCCACGGGAGGAGCCATTCACAATGATGAATCAATTCTTTTTCCAGGCAGTTTAATGGGATTACAGGAGTGCCATGCCAGCCCCCAGAACATTGGGGTGCTCTTTGGGCCTGTGTACCTGTGAGGAGTTTGTAAAGGTTTGGTGTAAAAGCAGACACATGAGCAATTCTGACCCTGCTGAGCACAAGAGTCACCTCTGCATTTTCAGGCTGTGTGGAAGTTCCCAGCCAGGAGAGAAGCCCCAGATATTAGAACATGCCACCAAGGTGACCTGAGTTAACACAGCTGGCATGGCGTTGTGCTGCTTTCTCTCAGGCCAGGGAATTTTCCCTCGTGTCCCATTAATCTTTGTGGAGAGCCCAGTGTGGAGGTGACAAGGGACAAAATGAGTAACAGGCAGTTGCACGAAGCAGAGCCCCCAGCCAAAATCTGCTTGCTTAGAGACAGATGGCAAATACAGCCAGTGCTCAGAAACTCCAGCTGCATGCCTCAGCTCTCAGATCTATGTGTGTGATCAGTAAAGATTTTCTCATTATCTAATAGACCAGAGTCTCCTGGAGATTTGGGTTCCCAGTCTCTTGTTTTCTTTACAGAGGACCACATTGAACTTACCCAGAACAAAGTCAAAAGAAAACAGTTCTCAGGCTTTTCCATTTAGCAGTGTTTTGCGCACACCAGCACTCTGAGTGGCCTCGATTTTGTCCTGCGAGTGCCATTTTGTTCCCACTCTGCGTGAGCAGGAACGGCTGGGAACGAATCACAGAGGAAGGCTGAGGAGCTCTCCCGGCACCGCTCTGGCTGGACACCGCAGGTGGGATCACCCTCCTCCTCCTCCCCGTGCTCCGGGGGACAGCTCCAGCCCTCGTGGGCGCCATGGGGCTCACCCAGCTGCCTGCAGCCTTGGAGAGCCCCGCAGAGCCCCGGGGCTCGCTCCCACCCGCTGCACACACAGAGCTAGTGCTGGGCAGGGCCGCTCAGCCAGGCTCTGTCCAACCAACGCCCCATGGCCAAGCACGGGGCACGGCTCGCAGCGACTGCACTGCGACTGACAAAACACTCACCTTGTGATTCTCCAGCGGTGGACAGGATCTCTCTCACAGGCTCTCCTCAACACCACAAACATCCCCTGTTTTCCTCTGTTAACAGCTTTCCTTCCTCGCACAAGTGCAAGCTCCTCAGTGCCAAAAGGCTGAGAGCACCCAGCTCCCAAGGCTGAGGAATGCCACCACAGCTCTTGTGGCACCCGAGCTGGCAAAAGCCTGGCAGCACACCAGGATAAGGCTGAACATTTCCTGTTAAAATCCTGTTAAATCTCATCCAGCAACTCAGGGAGAAACATCTCCCTGGAACAGAGAGCTCTCCTCTCTCAGGGTGGGAAGTATCCATTCTGACAGTATTTAATAACAAAATCTTTAATAGTTTCATTTTAGCTGTGTCCTCCTGACTTCCCATTTCAAGATATTTTTTCAAGAAATCCAAGCAAATGCTGGCTTTAGCTGTTAGCCGCACTAAACAAAGTAAAATTACTTTATTACTGTGTGCAATAAAGAGCTTTGGCACTCCTGAATCAGTATTTTTACTGAAATATATGTAGCAAGAGTTAAAAAATATTCATTTGGAGAAAGAAGGTTTTCTTTTTAAAGTTCATATTACCCATGGTATTAAAATCACACTTCCACAGGTGGGGATACCTGTGCTTCCATTTCTTATTACTTGTTAGATCTATGAGGGTTGTTTGTTTGTTTGTTTGTTTACCTTCAAGTGTATAAAATCCTCATGAGGGCTGTTGAAAGTATGTTTCTAAAATGGCTTGTGACCCTAACTTTCCTAAAAAACCACCACCAAAAGGTTGCTTCAAAACACATTCCCTATAAAATACTACAAATTATGGAGGGAGTTTCTGTTGTTACCTGATTTGTGACCATGATCGACTCTTAAATGACTGGTATCCAGGCTATAGGCCAAACTTTCCATGCAGAAACAAATCTGAAAACAGGCTGTGCAAAAAGAAATGGTTCAGTTTGGTACCTGTACAACCAGTTCAGACAGAAATGAGTGTTCAAACACTGGTATTTGGCTGTGTGAAGGCCCTGCCAGCCTGACAAGGGAACAAACCCAGAGATATTTTTATATCCATGACCACAAACAGAGAAGGTCAGCGTGTCCCACAATGAGAGCCCTGGGCGAGGAGTCCCCAGGAAAAGGTGTGTCACAGAAACAGAACAAGCAGGTGAGATTGCAGAGCAGCCTCTCTTTCTGGCTGATAAAAACTCATATGTATGCAAATGGAGGGAGTGCAACAACAAGGGAAGCCCAGCCTTTGGCAGGCTTCAGGAACCTGTTTATTGAGAAAGCTCCTGCAGATCCAGAGCAGCTCCCATCCCATAGCTTTGCTCTGCAGGATTTCTGAGCCACGGCAACTACAGACACCCTGGCAGAGTGGCTGGCAAAGTAAATCACCTCCATGGAAAGTTTATGCAAACAAGAAAACCAAAACAATCCACCTCATTATTTTCTTCAACCAATTAAGTCAAATACAAACAAACAAAGATATCACTTATGTGCAGAGAGCACAGCCCAATGCTGCTTTCACACAGGAGTGACTGTCCAGTAAATTAAATGCCCAGGGCTTCAGAGGCTTCATCTGGTCCCCATTTTAATTGGCAGTAAAATGCTATGCTTTTTTCACGTTCACTGTAGCTTGTTTTCATCTAGTCTGAGCTCCGAGATGTCCTGTCCTGCAGGCTCTGATCCGCTACATTACAAAGCCCAGGCTTGGGAAGCGTGCACTGAGCTGTGGCAGCTGAGCTGCTGCCCTCCCAGCTGGCAGAACACCGCGGGCTCCTGCGGCCAGCAGCGGGTGGGAGCAGTGCAGGGGACAGGGGGGACAGGGGGCTCAGGCTGGGCCCAGGAGCGCTGTCACCAGTGCCACAGCGGGTGGGAGCAGCTGGGGGACAGGGGCAGTGCAGGGGGCTCAGGCTGGGCTCAGGCTGGGCCCAGGAGCGCTGTCACCAGTGCCACAGCGGGTGGGAGCAGTGCAGGGGACAGGGGCAGTGCAGGGGGCTCAGGCCGGGCCCTGTGCTGGCCCAGGAGCGCTGTCAGCAGTGCCACAGTGGGTGGGAGCAGTGCAGGGGACAGGGGCAGTGCAGGGGGCTCAGGCCGGGCCCTGTGCTGGCCCAGGAGCGCTGTCACCAGTGCCACAGCGGGTGGGAGCAGTGCAGGGGACAGGGAGGGACAGGGGCAGTGCAGGGGGCTCAGGCTGGGCCCTGTGCTGGCCCAGGAGCGCTGTCAGCAGTGCCACAGCGGGTGGAGGTGCACGCTGGCAGCACCATGCTGACTGTGGCACAGAAGCATTCCAAGGATCCATTTGTTGCCCAAAAGCCAGACCACAGTTTTGCTGCTCCCGTCCAGATTAAACTGGAGCATTTCTAAAAGTCAGCTTTGCAGAGGTGCCTATGTCTGAGCAGCAGGCCGGGCACAAGGACACCGATCCAGCCTTTCCCAGGAGACCTAAACTTCCTCTCCTGGACACCCAGTTAATGGAATGGTCTTCACTGAAATAGCTGGACACAAATCATGTGCACATATATTTCATATGAAAGATTCCACTGGAGCAAATGAACACTTACTTTTCAGCTTTCTCTCCTCCCCCTTGAAATGAGGCAGTCTAATTTCACATCCTATGGTCTGAAGAGATAAATAAATAATTAAGAAAGCAGCTCCCAGCCCTGTAGTCAGACAGATTTCCCAGGGTAGGATTGCTCAGTGCTCCCATCACAGCTCTGCCTCCCACCGTTTCTGACTTTAAATCCTGCTGCCAAAACATCCCTCACTGCCCTCCATACATGCCTAGCTTGCTTTCTTCCCTCGCAGGATCACATATCTGCAGCTCTCTCAAGACCCTGCAGGACCTTTCTTGGCTGGCCTGAAGGAGAAGGAACATTTTTATCCAAGTAACAGCAACTGCAGCCCACAACAGCAGAGAATTTGGCCTCTCCCTCAGCCCCTCTAGCCCCACGCTCATTTTGTGAGCCCATGCCTCTCTTTCTCTCTAGGAATTCAGTATCAGGACTCAGATTTTCTTTATTCACCACGGACCCCAAACACACTGAAAATAATGGTGAAATCTGACTCTAATCAGTTTCCAAGAGTCATGTTTTAGGTTTTGTTTGGTTTTGTTATGTTTTTAAAATTCTGGCTGCCTTTACTCTGCTCATCATCAGCCTACATGACGGACAAGACAAACTCCACGGGAAGCTGGTACCACCGTCCTTTTCTGTAGCTCTTGCCAGGCCCAGGGAGAATGGAGAGAAAACAAAAGCTCTAATATCTGTCAGTAAGTGTCCTCCTACTGGCTCTAGAAGAATCCACACGTTTGAGGAAAGTTCTGTCTCATCTAAAGACACGTCCTTCCACTTATCTACCTTAATGGCATGACAATACCACTTAATTTTTGAAGTAGCTGGGCATTTACCTCTTAAAATCCCAGTGGTTGCTGCAGGTTCACTTAATCCTGTTCTGTCTCAGCCCCCACTGCTAAGGCTTTGCTGCTCATTTTAATACTAGCTAAAAAGAGGGCAAATAAAAACAAACAAACAAACAAACAAAATTATTGAAATTTCCCAAAGAATTCGCAACATAGAACTGTAAGAAGGTTATCTCATCTCTAGCAATTCTGTGCTTTAGTCATTTAAAAATATTTGCCTCAATTATTTTTTACAAGGACTCCTCTGTACATTGGCAGGTACACCTACTTAGAGGTGCTAAGTTTTGTATTTTAAAAAGGAATGTAAGAACAGCTGCTCCATTTGTACCATGTTCTTTCTCTCTTTGCATACAATCAGATGGGTGAAAGAGACAGGGGGTGGGGAAGAATTCCACAACATAATCATTTGGTAAGTTACATTATTTTCTTTCAAAGGGCATTACAATACAATTCTCTCACTTGGGGAACTTCAAGAGAAGATAATTATTCTTGTCTGCCTTGTAATATATATTAAAAATGTTCAAATGTGGCTTTCCAGGGAATTCTGCCAAATATTTTTAGGCACCAGACCCAGCTTTACTTAATTTCATGTTGCCTTCTTAGTCTATTATGAAGTACCCTTCCATGCAGTTTGAATTTGGTAAAAGGGCTGAAGCCTACTCATTTATATTAGAAACATAAAAATCCCTCTTTCCTTGAAATAGAGATCTTTAACTCCTAATGTGACAGCCATTCAGATGTACAGTAACCAAAGTGTCTCTGCAGAGCTTAACACACATCAGTGAGCTTTTACTGCCACAAAACCAAGCCGAAACAGAGAGGGTTGTTGGGATATTTTAGGAGACAACACACCAGGAACAGAAAGCAGCTTTAAATAATTTTGTTTTATGAGCACTTTGTTAGTAGTATGACAGCAGCACCTTGAGACTCCAAAAAAGACCACAACCCTTTCATAATGCACAAAGCATTATAAAAGCTTCAAAGATGCAGATCCTAAACCTGTAGTGTTGTCATCAGCTACAGGAAAGCATGGGGTAAAAAGAATAAAAGCTGTTTAAGGTAATATGAGGTTATTATTTGTTACCTCAAATATTAGCAATAATGTTTATTACAAAGGATAAAACAATGGCTGTGGGCAAAGCAATCTGCTCCAAGGGTTTTACAGGCCAGGCCAACCAGAAAGCCAAGCACAGACAAACACAAAGCACAGCTCGTGATGCAAGAGCAGAGCATGCAGAGCTGGGGGAAGACAAGCCAAGCAACAGAGAGGGAGCGACAAAACAGAAGAACAAATGAGCAGTACGGAGCTGCCAGGCTCAGGCCAGAGAGCAAATGGGAAACAGAGGCACCGAGACTTGCTCTGAGCCACACAGAGCAGCTCGCAGGGAGAGAAGCCTCACATCCAGATCCTCACTTCAGCATCCACCCAGTGAATTCTGGCATCCCGCTTTGTAAAAATTCAAGTCTAGCCTAATACAGCCTGGGGAGAAAGGCCAGGCAGCCCTCATCCTGAACTTCTGAGGAGTCAGACATGATTTACACTGCTGATCAGGACAAAGTCTGCAGTATTTCCAGCAGCCTTCTGGATATGTCAGTGTCTTCCCCCCACCCTTGTACAAACCGGCATCAGAAACTGCAGATAATTAGCCCAAAAGTCCATGCGAAATGTTGTAGTTGTTCGAGTGTTTATTTTGGCTTTCTGAAGTGGGCTGGAATCCAGCTCTTGTGCTCAGCCCCACCTCAGTTATATTTGTCCAGTTACACACAACCAACTTGGAGCCACATTTAAATATGAAACACTTTAAAACTATATTAATGCTATCTCTTTATCATTATTACACACTTCAACTCCCCCCACAAGCGTCCCTAAGTTCACTGGTTGACCTAACTTGTTTTAAAGAGTTTGTTCCTCAGAGTAGCAACACTGTTTTACTTTTCCTAGCGTCCCTGATAACCAAAGGAAGCCAGCCCAGACTGCAAACTGAAAATTGAAACAGCTGAGCGGGCTCCTCCTCCCTCCCTCTCTGTGTTTTCATCTTTTATGGTGGCAGGCCAGTCTGTGCCAGACAAACTAGGATTTCTTCTCCTCTTCAGTCGCTTGGCTGCTCTTTCCCATAGATATTCCAACAGCAGATTAATGTCAAGCCCTGCTGAGCCAAACACATGAATCTCTGAACATTTCTGCCCAGCAGGAATGCTGCTGGATAGGCTTTTTTTTTTTTCTGTTAAACCAAGAGATGCAACTGAACATGGTCTGGTGTGTGTGAGTAAAGAGGAACTCCCCCCAGTATGAACTAACTCAGGTGTTTGGGAGGTGAAAATAGGGACTCCATCCACAGCAACAAACTTGGAGGCTGGAGAAGCACACAAATGAAATATCCAAACTCACAAGCTGGTGAGAAGCCTTCGGGATGCTCATTTCGGCCTTGCCTCACCTAAAGCATTGTTTGGGTCAGTTTGCAGCAAGCCTTGCCTCCCTTGGGGCAGGCCCAGCAGCCTGGGACACAAAGGCTCCAGACAGACACCACTATTTGCTGGCCCAAGGATACCAGGGAGGAATTAGTGGGTCAGGACAATGCTCCCCCTCCCACCAGCTCCAAACCCTGTGGGATCTTGCAGAAATACCATCTTGGCACGTTCTTACCTCTGGAAGGGGGGCAGCTCCCACTGGGTTTCTTCCCTCATGCTTAGCCTCTAATATGGGAAGGAAACTTTGAGACTTCCCCGACCCTTAAAATGGTGGTAATCCCTTGTTCTAACACCTCTAAGTCCATCACAGACACAGACAGGGGTGGAATTTCCCCTCCTCACAGCAGCTACAGAGGAATACTAGAAAGGGAGAAGAATGGAGAAGAAGCAAAGATGGGCAAGGTAGATAAAGCCAGCAGAGCAGCACGCTCCTCCCAGCGCAGTTTCTGTCCTGCAGTGCCTGGGAATTCAGCACCCCAGGCACCTGCTGCACCTCTGTGCAAGGAGCGCCCAGCAGCCCCTTTAAGGCGAGCAGAGCCCTTGCTAAGTGCACAGTTTCTGTCGGGCTGTGTGCCTGGGGTCCCTGAGCACTGCCACCTCCCCTAGGCAGGCCTGCTCCTGGTGCCCACCTGAGCACTCTGGGGAGCTTACAGATCCCTCCTGAGGAGCCAGGGACGCTCCTCACAGGGCCAGCAGCTCTCCTGGCAGCACCCCAAGCTTTGGGGAAGGCACTGGAGACCAGCTCCTGGCAGTTCCAGACCAAGCTTGCCCACAGCCCCAAGTTTGCCTCTGCAGCTGAGCCCGTCAGCCAGCACAGAATCCACAGATGCACTGTAAACCACACAAGGAAAAACAAACAAATAAACAAACAAACAACACACAAAACCACAAAAGAACTGATCCTCAGCAATTCCAAGCACATACAGGCTGTCAGCTTCTCTCCCAGGTCAGTGAAACTACAAGACACGTCCCATCTATTCCAGCCATGGAAACTCTACCCTCACATCTTAAAAAAACTTAGTTGTGCAAGAAACTACCAGGCTGAAGACTACTAAATGGGACTAAATCCTGGTTTTCTTCAGGAAAAAAGGTCAGTCTATCATTAAAGTAAAGCAATGCTGAGAGGCATTGATGGAAGAGATCACAGGTTTGTTTTATTTTTTGACTAGAGACATCAGAACCCACTAGCAGCTAAACATGGTTGTCTGCATGACTGACAGAAGGACATGAATTGTTTGTGCCATCAGGGAGGGGAAAAGCTCCAAGCTCACATAGCTCAAACTATGGAATGCGAGTGCTCGAGTAGGTCCATAACCAGCCCACAAAAACACATGAAAGAACAAAATCTATAAATTCATTCTGTGCAGTTGTGCAGGGGGTCTGCAGCACGGATCAAAGGTTGACAGTGGTTTGCTCTCCAAAACGTTTGGAATCCAGGGCTCCGAGCAATGCAGCTTATGTTCTTCATCTATCAGCAGCTTATGTTTCTAAAAAAAATATCCAAAAATTTAAATGCCAAATTGCAAACTTCTCAAAAGGCATTCTTAAAGAGCTAAAGGAGAATTGGATACCAATGTTTTGCAGTTAAAAGTGCTGGCACTTTATAAAGAGAAGCCTTTTGTTAGAGACAGGAAGTTTAGTTTATTGCCTGGTGTATACAGTTCACCCACCACATTATTTTGGGCTATTTTCATTCCTCACACAGTAAAGAGGAAATTCTAAGAACGTTTCATTACTTTTCTTTGTTTGATTAACAGCAAAGATTTGCAGTTTGCTGACCACTGTATTGCTTTGCTGCTTTTGACACACAATTTCAGTTCACATAGATCCTCAGGAGGAGAAAACATTTGTTCTTTGCAAAAATCAATTGTTTCTGCCCCATTCACTTCAAGCCCATCTCTCACCCTCATCTTTCATTACTTCATAGAGAGAATTCCTGAATACAAAACTAAGGAAAAAAACCCCATAAGTTGCCTTTTTTTAAAATGTGAGCAAAACTTCAGGCTCAGAAACTACTGGGAGGCAAATTATGAAAACCTTTCTCCTCCTTGCAGTTTCCACAGATCTTTTCCAGTACACAGTCTGTAGCAGAGGAATAAAACCACAGCTATAGTACAGCACTATTATTTAATAGGGAGGTTGTCCTTCTGAAGAGCATTGATTTGCACCCAGATAGTGCATCTTACATACTGATGATTCTCTGTGCACAACATGGTTCTGCACAGATGAAATTATAGAGCAAAGAGCTAGAATACATGCTTGTCCATTTGCTCTCTCCCTTTTCATCAATTCACAAGGTTATCCCTAAATGTTTTTATACCATTCTGGCCTAAAAGAAAAAAAAAAAAAAGGATTCCTCATAAAAGTCTTGGTTTCTAAAAAATGCTAAGCATTTAAACATTTATTGGAAACAGTTTTAGTTCCTCATTAATCTGAAGATGAAGTATTATTGATTTACAATGAGCAATTCATCCAATATCCATCAGCAGTGTATAAAAACAGAGCCTGAGAATAAAAAAAGGGTGATGCCTGTTTGGCAGCAGTTCCCTGTGTCCTGCCAATGGCACAACCTGCCCAACTGGATGGAAAACAGCCCCGCTCTTTCTGTGTGTGTTCTGCATGCTTGAATGTATGTGTCCCATGGATCATAGGCTAACCTACACTTATTTTTACATTACAGGATCAGCAAGTATACATTAGATCAAGGCTTTGGGGACTTTACATATTGCTTAACCTCAGTCACCCGGGCCCTTAGTCACAGCAGCGAGGAGCACGGTGAAAACAGATAAACAGCACAGGGAGACTGACACAGAGACACGCACCCATCTGTGCCCACAGACACACATATCCCCAGGGCCTGATGGAACAACTCCAGGGCAGCACAGGGAGCTTTGGATCAGGCCCAGCTTGAGTATAGGATAGGACTGACTGCCTCTGGTCTCTGAAACCAGTTCTAGAAAGCTTTGACGGGGGTGAGCCTCCATCCAGGACCCCGCTTTTCTACCAGTGGAACTCTGTTGGCTTCAGTGATGTGTAAAACCAATGTAAAGAAGTGGAGAATTGTGCTCACATTATCTTTTTTAAAGCAGCTTATTAGCATGCATGTTACACCCTGTTTAGTGAGTTGGCAGCTGTGCAAAGGACTCTAAGGACCTAATTCACTGGAGCTGATATGACTCTTCCCACTGGCTTTGGGTCAGGACCCTAAATCATCCTGAAAATTCTGGGGAGAGATATTATACGGCAGTGCAGTAAAGGTAAAAAAGTGTTAATGAAAGTCCCTTGAGGAGGTCATGGCCTTTATTAGTTTGGAGGAGCTTTCCACCAGCAAAAGGAGTTAAAAAAAAATAATCAGAGCGGGCCAAATGTGTCTGTATGTGAATCCTTCTTCCTTGTTACCATTTAAAAAAATTAACCTAACCCATCCCCATCTCAGGATAGGGGAAAAAAAATCGATTTCAGTCTAAATAGGTTTGTTTACACCTTGTACCATGCAGTGAGTGTATGGGGTGGGAGAGAAGGTAGAGATAAACATGCCTGTGCCACCCCAGCTCCACCGCTGCGCGTTTGGCCCTCGGGCTGAATCTCCTGCCAGGGTTGCTCGATGTTAACTCTTCCCTGCCGCTCCTCTCCAGGCTGCCTGCCTCGCAGGAGTGCCAGAGCCACACGTCTCAGCCTTTGGCCTGCCCTGCTTCCCCCTGTGCTGCCCCGGCCGTGCAGGTCTCCCTGGCAGCCCCTGGCAGCCCAGCTCCCACGCACACTGAGCACTGACAGCAATTCTTCCCGGGCATCCTTCCCACACCCACATCTCTGGCTTTGCCAGGCAAGGGGCAGTGCTGGGGGGCAGCTCCTGGAGGCCTGCTGCAGCCCGGGCTCCCTCAGCACTGCCATAACTCCTCTGGAGACAGGGAGGGAGCGCTGGCCTGGCCCAGCCCACAGAAGGGAAGCCTCTGGGGACACCCCAGAGCACCTTCCAGTACTAAAGGAGGACACTAAAGTTAACAAACACAGGGGAGAGCAACTGTTTGCATTTGCAGATACAGACACGAAAAGGGGGGACAATATTAAACTGGAAGTGTAGAGATTTAGATGAGATGTTAGGAAGAAATTCTTGCCTGTGAGGGTGCTGAGGCCCTGGCACAGGGTGCCCAGAGCAGCTGTGGCTGCCCCTGGGTCCCTGGAAGCGTCCAAGGCCAGGCTGGATGGAGCTTTGAGCAACCAGGTCTAGCAGAAGGTGTCCCTGTACAGGGCACGGGGGTTGGAATCAGATGATCTTTAGGGTCCCTCCCAAACCATTCCATGAATCTGTGGCTATTAACAAATGCCGGTGCTTTGTGCAAGGAACAGCTCCTGGAGCCTCCGCTACAAAGGCTTGGGAGCTGTCAAAGTTTGGGTGCAAACCCCTGCTCCTGCACCATCTCCCACCACCTCTCTGTCCCCCAGCTTTGCAGAATGCGCATTAACATCAGAACTTTACCCTGCAGAACAAATATGGGAGCACGCACATCAAAGACACGTGATGAGCAATGCTCACATGTGCCCAGGCCCCAAAACACAGCTAAAATACAAGAGCATAGCCAACAGCTTCCTGAAATTGTGTCAGTCCTCAGCCAGGACTTATGAAATAAGTCCTTCAAAAGAAGATGGGCCAGGTTCCACCCATCTGATGTGTCAGGATCAGTGTGCAGACCAGGGGGAAACTATAGATTTCAGTCAGGGAAAAAAATCCCTTTTTTTTTTCTCAGAAACTTTTAATTTTCCTTTTTTTCCTATTACATGTTTTTAATGATCCTACATATTATTTTCTTTTTGAACAATGGAGTATAAAGCTACTACTCCATTGTCATACTTCAGTGACTCAAAATAGTTTGCAAATGTTTAAAATTTTGACTGCATGATTTCGAATAGAGATTAATGGAAGGGATAGAACTATTCAAAATGGTTTATTTCAGAATATTGATTGGAATTAAAATATTGAAAATATTTTCAAAATTAGAAGATTAGAAGATCTAGTCCAGAAATGCCATAATATTTCATTTAGCCATACTTATGAAAATAAAAAGTAATGAAATTTCAATGTATTTTCAGTTCAAAACACTACCTCTTGTTTCAAAATATTCTTAGAACAAAAAGAATGTGCAGGGTAAAGTCATACTTTAATCCAAAATATATATTCCACTTCATGCCAAAATATGGATGTAATTTGGGAGGTTCACATATTCTTGAAAGACATGGAAAATGTCTGCTTCAGTTCCTGCTCAATCAAATTATTTGCTAATAGTTTGGTTCAGTTAGCAAAACACAAAGCAGAGAGGCATCCATTCCTTCACCTCTAAGAAAGAGATTTATGTGCTCAGAAAGTGATGGTCTGAAGCAGCAGCCCTGTGACTGCTGGAGCCATGAGGGAGCTGCACACAACAGACACGGTCTGACAGCTCACACTGGAAGTGTGTTCTCTCTTCTGTGGAGCTGAAATAAGTAAATCGCTGCTTGTTTCTATCTGTGACAGTCAGTGCTTGTTTTGGGCCACCAGTGCCACCTACATCATTGACCTTATCCCCCTTTCTTAAATGAAGACACAATGAGGGCTGGAGAATTTTCTCTCTGTTGGACTGAAAAAGTGACTAAAGCCATGTAATAATATACCCATGTATCAATATCAAAATACTTAACAAAACCCTCCACACTTCTCAAATTGATATGCTTGCTAAAAGTCATTAAACTTCAAAATTGCAACAGATTAAGCAGATTCCTGGTGGTGATTATCCTTCTCATGATCTGTGGTATTTTGCACCATCTATTCTTCCTCCCTGCAGAAAGCATCATTTACTTGGAAGGCTGCCTACATGGAGCTGTTTCCCTCTTCCTTTTGGACAGTCAAGGCACACCATAAACACCTGCAGCTTTGAGCAAGCATCTGGGGAGCAGTCACTACAGCTGTCTGAGTTCCCTCAAATCAACTGGCAATCAATTTACCTGAGGGAAAATGATCCAGCACAGAGGAGCTGAAGAGGAAGAGCTGAACTCCCTGATGGCCCCAAGTGGTTCAGTAGTCAACAATATATCACAACCACTCAGGAAAACCATGGGAGTTGGACCTGCTCCGCCTGTTAAAGCTGATGGAAAGAGCCGGGCCCTAGACGTGTTTAAAGGGCCTGTGCCCCTTTCAGCGATTCTGACAGGCACATCTGGAGAGGATGGGTCAGTGGTGCTGCTGGGGAGCTGCTGGTGGCACTGAGATCCCTGTGCCCCTTTCAGCGATTCTGACAGGCACATCTGGAGAGGATGGGTCAGTGGCTCTGGTGGCACTGAGATCCCAGGGGCCCCTTTCAGCGATTCTGACAGACACATCTGGAGAGGATGGGTCAGTGGTGCTGCTGGGGAGCTGCTGGTGGCACTGAGATCCCTGTGCCCCTTTTGGCGATTCTGACAGGCACATCTGGAGAGGATGGGTCAGTGGTGCTGCTGGGGAGCTGCTGGTGGCACTGAGATCCCCCTGTGCCCCTTTCAGCGATTCTGACAGGCACATCTGGAGAGGATGGGTCAGTGGCTCTGGTGGCTCTGACAGATGGAGAGGATGGGTGTCTGCTGGGGGGCTGCTGGTGGCACATCCCTGTGCCCCTTTCGGCGATTCTGACAGGCACATCTGGAGAGGATGGGTCAGTGGCTCTGGTGGCACTGAGATCCCAGGGGCCCTTTCAGCGATTCTGACAGACACCTCTGGAGAGGATGGGTCAGACAAATGCTGGCATGGGGTGGCACAAAGGATTGCCTGGCAAGGGCTTGGGAAAGCCAAATTGCTCACAGCTAGTGAGTTATGCAAAATGTCCTCAAGGAGTGATGATGTTGTGTGCTTCAGAAATTGTTTATATGCTTACTTCAGACCTGTGCACTTCCCCTCACCTCTGCCTTTTAAGCCAAACACTTGGTGGATAAGCAATGAGGTTCAAACTCTTCCCACCGTTATCTCAGGGCTTGCAATTCCAGAAAACCCCTCTAACAACAGCAGCAAATTGCTTATTTTATGGGGTTTTTAAATTCCCAAGTTTTGGAATTAAAGGTACAACTTGGTGGCCAGCATAGGAAGAGATCATCCCAGGAATAGGAAGTGCTCTTTGGAAGCAAAATGAATTGAAGATAAAAATTCTATTCAAAATCACTTGCTGGAAAATCTAACAAAGGAGTACCACTGAAATTATCACAAACTAATTTCTAAAGCCAAAAAAATCAAACTAGTGTCTTGCAGTTATGCAAAATGTCCTTTTTGATGATGTTCTGTGCTTCAAGAAATTGATTTTTATATTTTTACTTTCATTTTGTGCACTTCCCCTCACCTCTGCCTTTTAAGCCAAACACTTGGTGGATAAGCAATGAGGTTCAAACTCTTCCCACTGTTATCTCAGGGCTTGCAATTCCAGAAAACCCCTCTAACAACAGCAGCAAATTGCTTAAATATGGGGTTTTTAAATTAAGAGCAAGTTTTGGAATTAAAGGTACAACTTGGTGGCCAGCATAGGAAGAGATCATCCCAGGAATAGGAAGTGCTCTTTGGAAGAAAAGGAATTGAAGAGTGCAAAATTCTATTCAAAATCACTTGCTGGAAAATCTAACATGCTCAGTACCACTGAAATTATCACAAACTAATTTCTAAAGCTGAAAAATCAAACTGTTGCCAAATTTTTTTATAGTCTTGCAGGGCTTTAAGAATAATTACAGCTCAATTGTTAAGGGGGCTCCACTTAAGTGCAATCAATTTGATTAGTTTATGTTTTAACTTCACCATCATTTTGCCATCAGTTTTTATGTCCTGCAGATTCTAGATGCTGATAGATCATCTCAGCTCCCCACTTTTTCCATTACCAAGGTTTCATTATGCACGTTAAGCATGTTTCCATTTGCCTGAGGTACACCAGGGGCAGGGAAGCATTTTTCAAAGATAACTCATTTAATATTAAATGTCAAAATATTACTCACTTCTTTAGCAAGATCATGCAGCTGCAACCTGGAGAATTAATTTGGGATGGTGTCTCTGTGGAGTTCAGGGCGTTGGTCTAAGCATACCTTTAGCTAAACAAAAAAATCATTGACTTACCCAGAATTTAAAGCTTGTGTGGAACTGACTAAAGGGCAATAATGAACAGCTAAACATATGAAGGAAGTGGTTTATAAGCCAGAAATGCTGTGATTAATTATAGCTAAAACAGCCAGGGGAAACTTCTCATTACACAAAGTAATGAAATAAGTCCATTAGCATGATAACAAAAAAAGTGGAAATGGCTGTAGGCTTTGTTTTGAAGATTATCACCATAGCATTTCCCTTCTGCACAAGCAATCAAGGACCCATTGAAGAAGAGAAAGATGAATACCCCCCACTTAACAGACAGAAAATCGATGTAGGGGAAAAAGACAGGCTGTTTATACAACACTTGTTTCCTGTGTTTCATTGGAGGCAATTCCTGATTTACATTCATGCAAAGCAGCTTCCAGGCAGCCCTTAAATGACATGTCCAAGGATGTCTGTCAAGAGAGGGAACTGTCACCTGATCCTCCCCATCCCAGCTCTGAGAATATGCAGCAAAGGCTTCCTCTTCATGGGAAAACTGAAATGATTATCTGACTTCCAAGAAGAAGAGTTTCCCATGCCTGCACAGGTAATTGTTCCTGGAGCAACAGACATCCATCCCTGAACTGTGCATTTGTCACAAGAATAAACCAGAGATGATAACTGATGAGTCCTTACTGTGGGCATCACTGGTTTTGTTGCTGTTTGGGTATAAAGCTTGAGTGTTGTGGGGTTTACTTCTAAGTCTTTCATTATGTGTTTAGCTAATTCCTTCCTTCTAAGGAAATAAACCTTTCAGGGTGTTTGTTTGGGATTTTTGACTCTCAGCCTTTTAGGGACTTTCTAAACATACAAACTATTTCATGGGAAAGGTGGAGTGAATTTTAAACACACATTGGTGAACAAAACCACTTAGAGGTACTTTGATTTTGTATTAGAAATGTCCAAACTGGACGTCAGTCAAAAGCAGTAACACTTCTTCCAAACTACAGCCTTTCTTACCTTGAAAAGTTCCACGAGTCTTTAAACCCTAACTACCAAGCTCTCCACAGTGAAGCGTGTCAATGCAGTCTGTGGTAGTCAAAACCTGGCCAGGATTTACTGGCTCACTCCAGCCCATTCACTACAGAAGCCCTATGAAACTGCTTTTGTTAAAAAAGCAATGAAAAGGAGATAAATAGAGTTATTCCATGTTCCTTAAAAATAGCATTTGAATGTGACAACAGCCACTCTTTTGCTTGTAAAACAAGACAGAGCCACATTACTCTTTTAAATTATATGCCAGTCTGAAAGCCAAAGAATTTTAGTCCCTCTGTTTAGTTCTCTTATTTAGCAAAACTGTTAAAGTCAGCCAGGCTTATTCCCAGGACCTAAAGTTTCTCCCTGAAGGCCAAGACTTCCAGTATGGCTTTTTAAAGTGTTCTGTTCAGTCTTCCCTCCGAGTGTCATTTACCAGATCACCTTTTGGCATGGGACTAAAACCCCACGATTTTCTCTCAGGATCTGTATTTTGAAAATTGCTGCCTTTGAGCCATCAGGTAATTTTTGGTGCCCCAAACCAGCCTTCAGCACATTCTTTGGGATCCTGTGTATTTATTTCTTTGACCCTCTGCCTGCAAAGGAAAAAAAAGCACCTCAAGAAGGCTCCTGAGATTTTCTCTACAGCTCCCCTCTAGCACTGGCTATAGGCCAGACTTCTTAGGTGGGGCCTTATAACCCCAGGATGAACCAAGATAAATCTGTGGCACCAGCAAGAAGCTGGGAATGCAATACTTGCTTCCATTTTAGAAAATGGCAAACAAAAATAAAAATGGTTTTCTTGTGGCTATGTGCAAATCCAAGATCTGAAGCTGTACCTAATGACTGCTGGGTCAGCTGCTGTGACTGCACAGTCCTGCATGCTAAGGTCCTTAGGCAGCACAATCATGGCTGCAATGGAAACACACTGCCTTTCCTACAGAAATCATAACCTTTGGGTTGGATATTGTGGACATCATGCCTGTCAGCACAAGCACTTGCATGCAAGAGATGAGTTTCCTGCTTTTGACAGGTCTCTGTTTTGCCTTTCACCACGATTTGGCTGTCGTGAATATTGTCATTAGATGCTCCAAGCCATAAAAGATTTTTAGCAAAAATGTTCAATTTCTGGAGAATCCTTTTCCCCAGTGCACATTAATGATGAAATACAGAGACTCTTCTAGTTCTTCTGTAAAGACTAGGAAAGGAAACTGAGCAGAGGAGAGCTGCTCTTAACACAGCAGAAATATTTCCCCACTCCTCTCTCCTCTGTCCAACTGGCAACACGTTCTCATTTATGTCCAGTCCGCAGATGCTTCTATAGGAACTGATTGCAAAATCTCTTAAGTTGAGACATATCTGGTTAACTTTAGTAATAAAATTAACATACTTTGGGGACAGGCACATAGAGAAAATGTTTGGTCTGAAGGGCTGGCTACAGAGATGTGGGTGTACAGTCAGTCCAGCTTTCCAGGAAAAAAAGCTACATTTCCCAAAAGCCAACACAACCAAACCAGATTTTCCCTTTGAACTGGTTCAGTACTCCTTTATGCTGATCTTTCACACAGTTTTGCAGGTCATATAAGGAGTGGAGAAAACACAACCCTTTACTAGTTCCAACGGTGTTAGGTGGCTGCTCATGCTGGCACTGCTCTTGTGGCTGACAAGGAATATCACCACACCCTAGAAAATGCATTACACAGTACAATGATTATGCATGTTAAAGAAAGAATCATTGCTGCAGGAAAAAGTAAGTCTTAATTAGAGACGAGCAAATAAACTCATAATAGTGTCTCTGCCTTTAAACTTTCACATGGTGTTTGTTTCCAGTTTTTAATGCACCTTTCTCATTAGCATGTGGAAATTTCTGAGTTTCTCTGACAAACACTTCTTTGCAGTACCTGACCTTACTTCAGCAGTAGCTGGCAATGACCAGAATTACCTGGGACAGTGTTTGTTTCCAGAGGGAATTGTTTAGGAACAGTTCAGCTGGCCCATTGGATTTGACCCAATCTGCTTGGCATCTCATAATGTCTCTGAGATGGGGTCAGCATCAGATCTTCCTGAGGAACTGATAGGGCCTCAGTTGCTGCAACATGAAGCAGTTCAATTCCCACAGAGGGCTCATCCTGGTCTCTACAGTCAGATATTTCCTGTTAAGCCTGGAAGTTCAGTATTCCTACTCTAATGTTGTCATGACCCATTCTAATTCTAGAGATCCCTTTTGTCCATACAGGTAAGCAATATGCATGTAAGTTGAAAACTCCATGTGTGGAATATTAAAATAAAATAGATCTGCTGTTGGATTTTGGTTTAGAGTTTTTAGTTTAAAAATTTTAATTTAAAAAATAAAATTTTTAGTTTTATTTCCTTCTGATAAATATTTTCCCTGGCAAACACTGGGCACTAAATATTGCAGAACCCAAATAGAAATGAATTGTGGATACAGCTCAACTCAAACTCAGTTTTGCACATGTAAACTAGTTTTTAATAAATTTCTTTCCTTTTCTACTGATTGTCTAATAACACCATGTTTCTATTGTATTTATTGGGCTTTTTGATTGATATTTTTACTGTTTTGACAAACACTTCTTTGCAGTACCTGACCTTACTTCAGCAGTAGCTGGCAATGACCAGAATTACCTGGGACAGTGTTTGTTTCCAGAGGGAATTGTTTAGGAACAGTTCAGCTGGCCCATTGGATTTGACCCAATCTGCTTGGCATCTCATAATGTCTCTGAGATGGGGTCAGCATCAGATCTTCCTGAGGAACTGATAGGGCCTCAGCTGCTGCAACATGAAGCAGTTCAATTCCCACAGAGGGCTCATCCTGGTCTCTACAGTCAGATATTTCCTGTTAAGCCTGGAAATTCAGTATTCCTACTCTAATGTTGTCATGACCCATTCTAACTCTAGAGATCCCTTTTGTCCATATAGGTAAGCAATATGCATGTAAGTTGAAAACTCCATGTGTGGAATATTAAAATAAAATAGATCTGCTGTTGGATTTTGGTTTAGAGTTTTTAGTTTAAAAATTTTAATTTAAAAAATAAAATTTTTAGTTTTATTTCCTTCTGATAAATATTTTCCCTGGCAAACACTGGGCACTAAATATTGCAGAACCCAAATAGAAATGAATTGTGGATACAGCTCAACTCAAACTCAGTTTTGCACATGTAAACTAGTTTTTAATAAATTTCTTTCCCTTTTCTACTGATTGTCTAATAACACCATGTTTCTATTGTATTTATTGGGCTTTTTGATTGATATTTTTTACTGTTTGACGTGTCAGGCAAATCAGGGCAAATACCATATTTTGACAAGGTGGCCCCACTGAGAATTTAGAGCTTGAACAATGGATTTTATTCCAGCCACCATGTTGTTTAATCTAGAATTAACACGAATTTCTAGCTTTCACCAATTCAATGCTGTACATACCTTCCCAAAGACTTTAGCCAGATTAATGAACACGTGGTTTGGCCTGAAGTACTGTGATACTGATTGTTTTTTGACATGCCTGTAGTTTTCTGTCATGTGTTGCACAAGCCTCTTCTAATAAAAGGGCTCTGGCAGTCACAAAGATTGATAACTTAAGACGATAAGACAATTACTGCGATACGAATGCCAGGTTTAAATTTTCTGTATCTTAATAAAACTTAAGTATTTAAAGCAGAAAATTACACTGCAAAAGATAAACTCTCCTTCAGATTCCACTACACAAATCAGAGTTGTTTATTACCCACAGAAGTGTAGCAGAGGGATCTTTCTTTTGTAAAAGATTTAAGAAATTTCTGAGACTTCCAATCCTTTAAATTAAAACTGTTCTCATGACTCACTGAAGTCACTTTAAAATGTAGACGTATATCAAATAGGTTGTGGGTGTGCACTGATACTGTGATTTACTCTCAATTGCTGGCCAGACTTATCAGTTAAAACAATTTAAAACACATGGGAGTTTTGTTTTTCTCAACCACAGACTAACAGGCAAAACGCAAAATGGCTTTAACCCCTCCAGTTTGAGAGCTGCGTGGGATTTAGCCACACAGCTCTCATTAAATCAACAGAGGTTCAGCTGCACGGGTGTGGCGTGGCACCCTTCCACCCAACTCCTGCAAAGCTGCAGGCTTGGTGTGTCTGTGGGGGCAGCATGGGGGGCAAAAATCCCCGATCTAGTGGGGTCACTGCCTTTATGCTGACTTCAGTGGAGCATCTACCAGAAACCTCGGCCAGCTACAGCCCAGAAGCTGGACAAGGTGGTGGGCCAATATCCAAACAGCGATTTCTGATTGAAAATACGGAGCAAGCAGAGTTCGTGCTACTTCAGAGTATTCCACTGCCTGTGCCTATCCTCAACACAGGCCACCTGTGACATGTGACACCTGTGAGGGACCAGTGTCACCCCCTTATAGCAGCAGCAGCAAAGATTCAGATGAACTTCTTGAGGTCATTAGCAGAATGCCAGCAAAACACAGGAATTGCTGAGACCGTTTAGTTGGCCAGCTTGGCTGCAACAGATGCTGTATTTACGCTCTGTAACAGATCTGCTCCTTCTTTACATTTGAGTGCAACTCAAGGTGTTGGGTTGTTGCTCCTTAAAAGCCACAGATGGAATCCTGGGCCTAGGGAAGAACATGGGAATGCTGCCATGAAGGACTTCACCCCACATGTGGTGGAGAAGATTCCTAAAACAAACTTTCCTAGAGGGCAAAGAAATTTTGCACCATTTAAAAGGCTTGCAGCAATGTTTCAACTTGTCCCAAGCTCTATTGCCTTTTGCATGTTTTGTCAGTTTTGAAGAGAGCTTGGGAAAGACTTCCAGGAACTGATAAGCAGGAACAGGCTCTGACTCCTGCATTTCAGCATCTCCAGCAGCTCCTGCTGAGTTATTGGAGCACAGTTCTGGGCTCTGCCTCAAATCCTCCCTGTGACCTGAGGTAAAGTTGCTTATTCTCTCTCTTCCTTGGTTTTCCAAGCTTGAAGCCCAGCTGATAACACTTCCTTTCTTCTGTGCCGTGTCCTGGCCCCAGAGACCCCCACTCAGCTCCCAGAGAGGGTCCCTGCTGCGAGGGGCGGTTTGTTCTGTGCCTGCAGCACAGGGCTGGGATCCACCCAGGGCTCTGGGGGTCCTGGGCTCCAGGCCAGGACTGGATAAGCTTGGCTTTGGCTCAGACAAAGGTTCTCTCTCCTCACAGACCATCCCAATCATTTATTTTGCCCTGTGGTGAAGTTAATACTCCATCTGTGATGTCACAGTTGTTCCCATGACAACGGGTTTATGACTTCAACGTAAAGTCAAATGGAAGGAGAAGCTCAGGGACATGAAGGAAAGCTCTTATTCAAATCAGAAACATCTGACACAATAACAGAGAAGAAATGGCCAGGAAGGTACATTTATTTTATTGTTATACATGTCTGTGGTTTCTTCTTAAGTCTTCAGCAACGTGTACTTCTTCCATCACAAGTTTTAATAGCTACTCTTCCACTTATGTTTCTTTAGTTAAAGATGTCTTCTTTCTTCTCTTAAATAAAAAAGTAAATTTAATACCGTTTGTTTAACTAGTTAATGAATGTCTTTGCCTTTTTTCAATTAGGTTTAATTTAATAGGAGTAAATTTGGGCTTCAGTGTAGTCTTCCTTCTGATGCCAAATATGAATGATACTATTTCTGAAGAAACAGGGGAACTGTTAAAACTGTGGCTTTCCATACTTAGCAAAATAGACTTTCAAAGAAGAAAATTAAAAAAAACAAACCCACATCAAAGATTTTTGAAACATGGATTAAAAAAATAATAAAAAAAAAAGATGCAAGAAGGCAAAGCTGTTATGGAATAAAAGTAAGTATTGGCCAGGGTAACATGCAAACTCAGAAGCTTTTCATTCTGTGTTTTTTTCTTTGTTTGCTGTTTGCTTTTTCCTTGAACACCAATCTGCTTAAACACATGGATTAAGGTGTCACCAAGGCACAGACCGCAAAGTGCCACTGATACAGCTCAGTGTTTGTCCAGCGTGGGAACTGTCTCAGGAGCTATCATTCCTGTAGTCTCAGGAAGAATTCCCTGGAGCATCTGAAGGTGGAGATGATGCCTGAAGAAAGCCTGTGAAGTTACTGTCCACCCTTGCTAGCAAATCTAAACACAAAGCAGTCAGTTAAGGACCCTGAGAGCCACACTGAGAAGAGGATGGATAGCCATGATGAAGTTACACAGTGCAGTTTGTTTCACTGAAATTACTGGATCATGTTTGGTAACAATGAAACCTTTCAAGTTTCAGTTGAAAAGTGTTCAGGCAGCTTCTGTGCAACCCAAACTGACTGGATTTAGCATGTTATGTCTCCACTTGGTTCACAGATAGTTGATTGAATTAGTTAATTAAGGCTGGAGTTTTCAAAGAAGCCACAGGAATTAGGTAACCAAATTCAATGAGATTTGGGTACTTAACTCCCTTCGACTCCTTTGAAAAGGCCAGCTATAAATGCTCACCTCTTTAGTTGCAATTATTTGTACTTGCAGGATTATGAGTGCAGCTGTTTATAAATGCAGAAGCAAGGTTGCAAAAGCAGACATGGCATGAGAACAGAGATCTGTCCATGCAGAGCACAGTACATAAACATACACAAGCAGTGGCCATACATTTAAACCATCCTTGAAGTGAAAATACCAGTAGAGCTAGTAATAACTCTGAAGCCAGTGAGAGCTTCTTAAGCTTACCTAATTAAAATCACTGAGATACACACACTCAAATATGCATGTGCACAAACTTATAACATATATACACACATACATATGCACATATAAAAGTATATGCCTGTCTATAAAGAGACAGATGTGAACATGGGTGCAGACAGTTGTTTGTTTCTGTTTGCAACTTTTTCTTTGCAAAACAGTAAATTGTAATAGGCTTGCTCCTGGGAAAAGGGGTGGCTCGTCTGCTGTGGCCATGTCCACGATCTTATCCAAATGTCTGAGGAAACACCTTCCTTAGCAGGTATAATCCAGAGGCAACTGGAGGAGGAGGCGACTCTTCTTTAAGCAGCACAGGAGGAAGCAGAAGTATCAGACGGAATGGTAACCATCTGATTAAGAAGTAAAAATAACAACCTACAAATGGTACAACAAAACAACCCTTTAACCAGCAGGGGTGGTCACCCTGTCATTGCAGCTGACTGCAAGGCCGAAGGACAGAACCAAGGGCAGTTTGAGAAAGGCTCTGGGTGTGAATAACCAAAGCATGGCACAGCCAGCCCATACACCCTTGGTGCTGGCTCCCCCTAAAGCCACTGGGGGCATGTTGAGGTGAGCAGATAGGCCCTGACCGAGCTGAGGAGAACACACAGTGGGGGACTGCTTTCCCTGAACACAGCCCAGGCTTTCACCCCGAGGCTGCAGCCGCCACCACTGCTGCCCAAGGGAAAGCCCATAAGCGAGACAGATGAGCCCCTCATCCAGCAAAGCACCCTCAGACAAGACTAACCCCAGGCCTACAAGTGATGCTGGGACTACTCACAGGCTCAAACATACACATGGGCTTTGTCATGAAGGGAGTCTCAAAAAGGAGGATCTATCCTGAGACCAAACGAGTGGGAATGAAGAGCATCCAGCCAGATCCTATTTGTTAGTGGACATCAATTGTTTTTCTGCTAAATATTGCCAGGACTTTAATTCCATGTGTTCACAGCAAGAGTGTTGGCCCATAAACAAATTCAAAACATACAGAAGATCAATTTTTTCATATAAGGAGGTCGGTGACTTTCCATAAGAGGAGTCACTGAGGTCTCCAAACCCTGAAGGTGTAGTAGAGCAAATAAAAATGTGGTTAGCTGAGGAATGCAAACAGATATAGAGCACATATAGAACTTTAACTTCACTCCAGCGTCCAAATGTGGCCATAAAATACAGCCTCTTAAATGTAAAATGTATAGATTTCCCTCTGCAACAAAGGCATAAAATATTTCACTCCCAAACAAGTATTTGAGCGTACGAACATGATCTTTCACTTCATCTAGGACTACCCACCCAGTAAACCAAGCTGTATTCTTTCTGGGTGGCTCAGAGAATAGCATATTACAGTGGAAACACCCATTTATTTCATTTACTGCCATTTATAATATTTTCCACTATTTGCAGATAATGAATTCATCCACTTTTTGCCAAGATTATGCAGCCTGTTCTATAGCCAAAATTATCCAGAATCCTTCTAAAAATGTGTTACCCTTCATTTTCCATGATTGCTTAGTGGTTCTCTTGGATCAGGACCAAGATCAACCACATTAACAATGCACAGCAATAACCAAACTGTCATGCTCCCACTCTCCTGGCAGCAGCAAGAGTGCCATCGAGCTGGTCCCTGAAGTGCGCACGGCTCCAGAGCACAACTGTTCAGGTTAATTAAAGCCATTGGATGAGAAATGAGGAATTACTTTTGGAGTCCTTTTCTCTGCATATCCTTCACTGCTCTTCTCATAAAGGTAGATCCATTTCAGATTATCTGGTGTCCTCTTGGCAGCTCTTCATCTCTCAGGGATGAGCTGTGCTGGTGGGGCAGAGCACAGCAGAGACCTGCGGTGTGTAACAGCCCTGCGCAGACCCAGCTGCCGGCCCTGGGGAGGTGGGCACACATCTGGAATGTCACACACCACCAGGAGCGGTTTCCAACCCAACCGAGGACGGAACAGACGCTCCAGGAGCGAGCCCACGCGCAGGGCGCTGCACCAAGACACGAGCCAGGCACGCAGGACAAGGCGGAGAGGGCCAGGTCCTTTGTGAAACGATGCGAACCGGGCCGGTGCTGATTCCCTAGCGCAGAGCTCCGCGCTCCCCTGGCGGGCTCGGCGGTGCTGGCATGCCGCGGAGGGTGGAGCTGCAGCCGCGCTCCCTCCCCGCTCCGCCGGGGAAGGGGAGAACGGGCCGGCCACATCTGCTCTTCCCTTGTGCAGCCTCTGGCAGCCGGCAAGGCCCATGCAGGGGAAAGAGAGAGGGCTCCCTGCCATCACCAGGCTCAACAGCTGGGCCCAGCATGTAAGATGAAGCACATGCAGATCTTTGCAGGAATTCCTCACTGCTCAGCCTCAGGGTTTCATCTTGGAGTCAAGGAAATCCAGCCCAGGACCTTGCAGGAAAGAAGCAGTGCCTGCCCAGAGGTTCCAGTGGTCAGCGTTAGCAGTGATAACAGAAGGACTCACAGTAAAATTAGAAAAGAAGGAAAAAAGCTAAACAAAACAAACTTGTGTTTGTTTTTCATAATTTCACACAAAAAAGAAAGTGAGTGTAGTAAATCTCCTAACAGCCAAGCTGTCCTTGTTCCTTAGCATTATCACTATTTTCTTTGGCACCGCTGGGAACCTCTTAGTGGGAGCTATGAGGAAGGAGAAACTCTGTCTCAGCAAGAGGCTCTGTAGCAGCCAAAATCTGTTCTGCACCCAAATCAGCTGCAAGACTGAAGCTGAGCAGCCAGTGCTGAACAAGTTAAGCAGCCACCATGTGTGACTTGGGAACCAGGCAGGCAGGGGAACCTCACAGCAGGTTGAATTACGGCCACTGGAACAAAAACAGGTTGTCATGGCATAAGTGAAGATTTCTCAGCACTGACAACTGACAGCCCTGCAATAAATATTAATGCTCCAAACTCCTACTTGGATTCTCATAAATACTCCAGACTTTGCCAGGAACTCCTTTCCCTTTGGCCACTCCATTATTCAGTTTTACCACACGTAGATGGTTGGGGCCTTTATAATTTCTCCCTTCCTGCACAGGCAGCATTACTTTACCTCTTCATCCAGAGCAGGCTCTGCCACATCACCCAGTCCGGCTGAGGCCTCTCCAGCCAACCCAAAACACAGATTTTTTGGGCTCCCTCCCAGTAACATCTTGAGGCCCTAATACTCATCCAGTTGATGTCAATGGAGTGGGATCTCAGCTGATTAGCTTTATCCAGATGGGTTTGTTTAATCTTCATCTCTCACTCTCTCTCACTTTATTTCTTTTTTTTCTTTTTTCCAGGCTCTTTGATTCCTTCTCTGGTTCTTCTCAGGGTCTCCAAGTTTCAGGCACTTCTCTAAACACCCTCTAATGTTTTGATTTTTGATGGTTAAATTTAAACAAAACTTAAAAGCTTTTTCCAGCTATTTTTACTCATTCTCAGAGCCATTTATCAATCCCACAGAGAGCCTAGATTCCCCCTATACGAATGGATCACCCTCTTTATGGGTAGCTAATGTGAAACCTCCTTTATTCCACAAAGATAGGAGTCTGGCCTCTTCCTTCTGGGTAAAGCAACTACAGGCCACTGAATCCTTCCAGCTCCAGACATGACCACTCGTAGGGCAGCACTGAGGTTACAGCCAGCCCCAGCACCGTGTCCAGCCAGCCCAGCGCGGGTGCCCTCGAGGATGCTGCCATGTGCTCTGGCTGCAGAGGTGCCCATCTGATGTGTGCTGGCCCTGCAGGCACTCCCATGTCTGAGGTGTGCTTCCTTTCCAAGCCTAGCCCAGCCCTGGTGCTCCTCCTGTCAGCCCAGCTCCCTGGCAGGCAATCTCACTTGAGCTACTTGCACTTACGGGAATCTCAGAGGCACATGAGAAGGAAATGTGTGGCCTCTCAAATCCTCTAAACATTGTCCAGCTGCCACTAAAAAGGTACCCTGACTTGAAATTATTTTTTTAAATTTTGTTTTTTAATAGGCGACTACTCTGTGCTTTTGTACAGAGCCATAGGAATTTTATTCTTGGACCAGTAGATAACCACAGCACATATCTCTCCCAAGTTTCCAACCTCACAACCATTTCTCTTAATTTTGAAACTTTAAAGGAAGAATGCTGCTTTGGCTTCACAATTTTGCACAACTTGTTAGAACCAGGGGAGAATGTTACAATACCAAGCCACATGAAATGGAAACATTTGAACAGACCTTTGGGCAGGATCCCTTGCTTCCACCAAGCTGCATTCATCCCATCACTGAAGAGTGTCTGGCCTGGGTAAAAGACAGTTTTCAGCCTCAAGTCCTGGTGGCCAGCAGGAATGGTTTGACCTCCCAGTGCAATTAAGAACTGCCTCAAATCTACTCAGAATGGTGTCCCTGACCCAGGGGAGCTCCTGGGGACTTCCTGAGAGCTGGAAATAGCTGAAGGCCTGCATGCTGTGCTGTACTCAGGGACCTCGCAGCCATGAGCAGCTCTTTCCTGACACCTTTGGCAAGAGGCTCCATGGGATGCACTGCCAGCTTAGCAATGCAAGGAGACCACAACAGTTCCAGGGAACCATTTCCCCTAAGAGGAAATGAAAAGAGAGCTGAAGGCACTAGCAAGCCATACATTAGACATTTTGGTTAAAGCAGCTAGACTGCACTTTGGAACAGCTACTTTTTGCAGAGCTTTGTTCTCCTTCTGCACCCACTGTATCCCCATTATTCATTGCTCCAGCTGTAGACAGTGCTTTTAGTTTAATCCTCCAAATTGTACTTTTCTATCACAAATTTCCACACCACAACAGGGCTTAAAATATAAAGGAGGTATTTAGGTGATGCTCTTCTCCTGTAGACTAGCTGGCTCAGACTCTGCATTTCAGAAGGACACAGCCCAGCTACAAGTACAATAAAGGAAGTGTATGGGGAAAATCGTGGTCAGCAGGAATCAAAACCAGATATTCAAGAGAGATGGACTTCCACGGGACAGAGCTACACAGCTCAGATACTCGTAGAGTGGAGTTGCTTTTGTGGGCACAGCCCTTGGCCACCTGAGGTACCCCGTCTCAGGCTGATCCTTCCTTAGGCTGGGCTGCTGTGCTTCCCAGAGCAGACCTAGCCATTCCCTGGTCCCTCTTTCCTTGAGAGAGTAGGCAGAAACAACCCAGCACTAGTTAGGCCAGGAGCCCATGCCATTGTGCTCATCCTCCACCATCACTTCAAATAAAGTCCCCCAGGCCTGCATCTGGAAACACTTCACAGCACAAATGCTGTAAATACAGAAAGAAGCCAAGAGCAGGAGCAGAATGGACCAATGAAATGGAGGCAAGGAGAGAGAGGTATGATTTCAGCTGAGATGGAGAAATGGCTTTTCAGGGCTCCTTTTTGTTAGACTCCTCACCTTCTCTGTCAGGATGTTCTTTCAATGCCTTTCATATTTCCTGTGAAAGGCCACAAGTTCCAAAGCCCCAGCATATCTGCCATCCCATTGGTATCAGGAAAGAGCTGATGAGAAGGTGATTGTCAGGGATGATTACAAGGACTTTACAAACACAGGAAAGCATGTTCTGCATTAATTGCTGATCTATGTCAGCCAATTTGGCACCATGACAAATGCAACTAGTAGTATCTAACAAGCTGGGGGATCGGGAATAATTCTGTTTCAGTACAGTATGTCCAGGGAGAAGAATCAACCACTAATCCCAGGTGACCAGCTCCTGTATAAATATATTAGCAACATAATGGAGGGCTTTTTAATGGGATTATAACCACACAAGCAGACCCCAAGCAGCTGCTGTCCTACTCAAAAGGAACATGGCTGACAATAAGATTTAAGGAACTAAATGAGGGGAAAAGGAAAAACCTTTGGCGTGGTACTCTTAAATGACCTTGCTGCTTAAAAGGAATTGGAACGTATTGCATACATGAAAAGAAAATCAAATATGCTTAAAGCAATCTCTTTGGGTGTGCTCCTCACTACTTGCTCCCACTGATCCTCTTTCAAAAGCAGAGAAAATGCCCAAAACAAGGAGAGCTCATCTTTTCATATACTAGGGACAGATTTTAAAGCCAAAGAGATTTTGCTCACACACTAAGTAACCAAGGGGTTATTGTCAAGGATGGCAGGGCCCACATATTGTGGGACACCCTTTGTGTTACACCCTCTGCAGAGCTGAAATAACTCTTCATCCTGTGTACACTTTATCAGCGCTGTACTGTGGCTATAAGAGTGTGCAAGACAGTCTCTGGGTTTGTTGTGTGAGTGTGTGTACATGGGTTGGACTCTGTGATCTTCATGACTGGTCTAGACAATCTTTAAAGGTACCTTCCAAGCCCACTCTTAGCTATAAATATATATAAATGTGCATACTGAAAAGGACGGCCATGAGGCAGCCACTGGGAATGATCCTGTTGTGGCAAGAGCAAGAAAAGACACAAATGTCATTCAGAAATTCCTCCTGACATTTTACAGGATTGTCAAAATCACAGCTCGAGATTCAATTCATGATAACACCTGGATTACCTTTCTTACCATCACTTTAACAGAAAGGGTATAAAATGGCATGGAAACTTACTAAAGAAATCTTTGTTTTTCTAAAGTTGATGAAATAATGAAAGAGAACTGTGTCTGTATAAATGGCACATGCACCACAAAATATAATACTTGCCAGTTTTGAGTCCTCACTTGTTTGCAGTTCAATGGCTCGAAGCTGAGGCTGGGATTTGGCTCTATGTCTTTAAAGGAACACAGTAGGGTACAGAACACAACAGTTATGGGATACAAGCATTTGCAGCATGAGCTGCTCCAGCAAGGACTACTGAGGCAGCTTAACTGTAGCTATCCACTTCTGAAGTCCAGATATAATTTGTGCAGCTCTGAAATTCTGTTACCAGAGGCCCCTAGTCAGGGTGCCAGAATGACCTGCAAGAACATTCATTTACTGCCGAAGTACGCCTTACAACCCTGTGAAACTCTTTTGTTAGAAGCAGCTAAAACACAGGCCAGTGACACGCCAAGGCTGACAGCCCCATACTGCTTGTCTGCCATCCACTGGTACCAACAAAACATCCCCAGTGATTCCGGTGGCTTGGGATCAGACCCACACATTATTCTTGAACACCTCTTTAACTTCCAGGGCTTGAGCTCAGGATGCCCTGGCAGCAGTCCAGGTGACACCTCCTTCTGAAGAGCTGCACGGAGCACTGACCTCGATCTGCTGCTCCCAGCACTGCTGAGCCCACGGTGGTGGCACAGGAAGTGTTTAAGGTAGGTATTTCTGTCCATGTGCATTGCTAGCAGGGTACCAGGGCACGTGAGGGTCCAGCTGGCCCCAGCTTTCATGGCCCTGATGGCAAGTTAATGAGGCTCAGTGAATTCTCTCTGTGCTCTATGGGTTCTTCATGTGACACCAAATGTTGGCAAGTACCTGTGTCTTCCAAAACAATTTCCAGCTGTGGGAGTGCATCACTTCCAGCCAAGTAACCTGAGTGTCTTCCTGCCTTTTCTGTAGGACATGAATCACAGTTATGGAAGCTCCTCATCTTGAGTCTAGCAGGTGACAATGCTTCTGTAGTGCCCATCCACGATCCCCTGACACATTTACATTTTGCTAGTGATAAGCCCTGGGTGCCATGTGCTAAAAATACCGTGACTGTGGAGAGAATTAAGTGTATCTCTAGTGCCTGATTCAGGAGAGCAGTTAATGCTGTGATTAAGTCCATGGCTAGTCAGGACAAGACCGCTTATGTTAAAGAGAGCTAAGTATGTCCAGAAGTACCATCCTGTAACACCAACTTCCAGAACTGGGACTGTACCAAGACTGAGGAAGGATATCCTTAAGGAGCTAAATGACACCAAAACCCAGCTGTCTGGTACTCAAAGGATAAGATGTACTTTATCACAAGATGTAACTTTAAATTTAAATGTATATATTTAAAAAAAAATCTGAAGAGGCTACACTGCACACATTCCCTCCTGTTAAAGAAAGAATGAAAGAGTCTGCATGAGCTATTAGGCAAACTGAATAACACACTGCTGGCAAGGCACTCAGAGAGGAGTTATAGGTGCCTATTAGAATCCCTACAAAACCGACTAACAAATTCTGGAATTAAAAACACAGGCTTGCAGGGAGACAGGGGCTTTCAGCACAGTATTTCAGATCATCTTACTGAAAGCTTCAAAATGTCATCGGCTTTCAGCCTGAAATGCGTCAGCAATCGTTTCATTTTTATCAAAACACAATTAGGCTGTGGTGAATGACAGCATAAATCTTAAATAGGAAAGATACAGGATGAAAGACCACCAGGGTGGAACATAACTGTAAACCTCTCCATAAAACTGCATTTGAGTTCTGATCATATATACAGGAACTCCTTTAAATGATCCAGCAAGAATCCTGACTTGCTGACTTCCAAAGAAAGTGTTACCAATTAAGCGGGACAAACTTTAACAGTCAATTTTAATTACGCTATGAGATTCACCAATCAATTCCCAGCTCGAGCTGAAGTTTTTACTAGCAGCGACTGGAATCAATTTACGTGCTTTTATGTTGCGTCTAGACTTTAATAAATGGTCTAAGCACAGAGCAATTCTCTGCCAGTATTGAACAGTTCTCATGTACACTGAGAAATGCACCAGGTTCTCTAAAATTCTGCAGTCTTTGTGCCTTGGAATGCTCCCCTGAGGAGCGGGTGCAGAGCTCACAGCACAGCACATAAACACCACCCTGGGCACTGCTGGCAGTGCAGAGCAGGGTGGTGATGGCACACAGTCCTGCAGCTGGCTGCTCTTCTCTTCAGACTGAAATGCAATAGCTTTGCTGCTTACAAGACATTGCTCCTCTTTGTATTAACCCAAAGTCATTAGGCTGAAAAAGATCTAAACAATATGGAGGCACCCCGGACAGCTACAAAGATTTAACTGATGGCCCAGAAAGGTACATCCAGGCAATCCTTCAAACACCTACAAACCTTATCTTTCTGTCCTGCCACCTCTTCTCTGGACCTCTCGAGGTCCTGATTAAGCTGTTGGCTGCTGTGCTGAGGGAGCTGAGCATGCAGTCAGCTCAGGAGCTCTGATGCAGGAGAGTGAAGCACCTGGCTGAGAGATGCAACCTGCTGTAAGCATGGCAGGGCCTGCTGCAGCACACTCAGCAGTGCTCCGGCTGTAGGAGACTCACCACTGCGGCACCACTTTGATCACTGCTGTAGGTCATGGAATCACTCTGAAGCCAAAACAGTCTTGTTAAAAAATTAAGTTGAATTACTATTTAGGGAGCTCTGTTGCATTTTTTTCCCCCTTCCCGCCCTTCCTCCTTTTTAAACATGCCTATCAGGAATGTGAAATTGTGTGCATTTATCACTACCCTGCTGAGCAGAGCTTGTTAAATTAAGAAAGACTTATTTAAGTAAATGGATTGATAAATATTCCTATACTTGTATTCAGAAGCCACTGTACACAATTTTATTTTTTAGAAACTGAGAGGTTGCTGTAGTTGAGCAGAGCCTCTTAGGTTGGTTCCTGCTGGATGATGTCAGACTAATAATCCTCCAGGCAGTCCTGCATGCCAGAGGTCTGACAAAGCTGGGCACCCTGTCTTCAGGAAGCAACACCAAGATTTACCTGCCACTGTATTTTTGGAAGAAGGAGCAAACAGCTCTGGAAGTGCTGGAGCAGCTTGGCTGCCACCAGAGGTAACAGCCATGACACCCAGGAAGGGCTGTTTCCATGGGGCAGCAAGGGGCGGAGGGAGCCCCATCTCTGGTGACCCATGCCATTTACCAGCTGGGCAAAGAGGTCCAGGCTCTGGGGCCACGTGCACTGACACAGCACGCACCTGCAGACAGGGCTGGGCATAGTCTGGAGGCCACTGCTTTGGCCAGCAGGTCTTGAACAATCTCTCTGCAGCTATTCTAAATCTGTGACAGGAAGTAGGACTCTTCTCTGAAGTACAGTAAGAATGGATAGAGAAAACTCTGCTTCAGGGATGGGGCAGTGTGGGCAAAGAGGACTTAAGGGAGGGAGGGAAGGGAGAAACAAATAGATGAGGTTACACATGTAGGATCAGCCAGCAGGCTGGTACTGAGCTCAGAGCAGCACCTGCCAGCCTGGTTCCCTGCTCTGTTCACAGCAGTGCTTTGTCCAAGGTGTGTGTTGCTCATGAATGCTGCCAGAATGAGCAAAGCAGACTCATACTCAGGCAGCTGAAGCCTCCACTTGACTAAACATCCCTTGCTCTCAAGGATTAGTTTTGCTGAGTGGCAATAATAGCTTGTAAAAACCAAATAAACTCCAGTGCACCGCATGTTGTGGGGTGCTGGGATTGGATAGGGAGCTGTAAGCAGTCCTTTTGCAAAGACAGTGAGTGTTGTTCAACGTAGTTCTCTGTGGTGGGCAATTTGGTCGCCTTTCAGGGAACTCACTCTAGCACAGGATCCCTGCCAACATAAAAAGCTGGCTAAAGCATTGTGCTTTGCAAAGTGGAAGGATTTTCTTTCCTTCTGTCTTCTTCAGAAAACATACCAAACTCTGGGCAGTCACAGCGATCTCCGTTGCTGAGAATAAATTATTAGCAATTAAAAATCTTCTGGTTCTTGCACACTTCCATAACCCAGAATAAAGTACAACGTGAAGATTCACAGCCTTCTGAGGAAGCACTGTGGTCCCCAGCCTGACCTTCCGAATTCCATAGGTCCAAGCACTTCCCTGCGCAGTCGCTGCCTGCAGCCCAGCTCCTGGGGCCGAGCTGCAGCAGGGCATTCAGAAAGACATTCATGGTGATTTATGGCCACCAGTCCTGATGGGAGAGCACCACACAAAGCAGTTCCTGTCTTGAGCTGCATGGAATGAATTGTAGAGCTGAACCGGTTCATGGGTTTGAAACGCCTGTAATCCAGAAAGATTCTCTCTCTGATTCCTGGCGGAAGCAGTGCGTAGGTGGCTTATAAAACTTCCTTTCCACACTGACCCCAAATCCAAGAAAATGGTCAGGATCCCTTGTGTTCCTTCAAAGGCTCAATTGTTACTCAAGCCAGCCAGTTAGCCATGGAAACAACTATATTCCATTCTTCAATCTCTGACATAGCTAAACATGGTGTAAAACTGTGATTCTCAAATCCTTCCTCTGCAGAAATTGTAATACCACTTTTCAGTGCATTGGTTACTTATGGTTCTCACACCACAGTTCTTAAATCCCAGGTGCTAATTTCGCTGGCAGATACATACATGGGTAACAGGTTTTCTTCACAGGAGTTACAAAACAAGTGGAGAATATCCTGGTCCCAGTGAAGTCACCAGGAGTTTTTCCAGCCTGTGTCCAGCAGGGCAGCCAATCCCAGTGGGAACAGTACCAGCACAGCTACCAATTCCAGCACCGACTGAGGAGAGGACAGGAATCCTTTTACTGGCATCAGGAAATTTTCTGTTTCGTGACTGTAAATCCCTGTCAGGTACAATTGCTGAGGGTTTTATTTAGGAGAGGCTACCTAAGTCTGCAGCCTCAGAGCCCCAGATGTGGCTGTTGCTGTGTATGTGCACATGCCTGTGTCTAGTAACACATCTGCTCACACTGCTATTTTATACAAGATATAAAGTATTAATAATTCAAATGCCAAAAGGTCATCAATTAATTTACAAGGCCCTTCAGATTCTGACAATAGCCATTCCATTTCAGCACGGGGTGTACCTGCCCAGCACACACATGTGCCCTGTGGAAGTGTTCTTTACAATGCAAAGCACTGGCTGCAGCTTCGTGTTTACCCTTTCAAGTGATGTAAACCTGAGAATAAATCCACCTGTCGCCCTATCTTCAATGAGGTCACCAAAAAACCTCCCTTCTATTTGCAAACAGCTTAGTGGCTACCAAAGAGCAGCCACCAATTAACTTATTCCAAACAAAGATTAAATCCTGATTAACCACTGAGAAGAGTTAAATCTAAGGAGAGTGCCAGGCACTGAAGAGTCAGATTATTCTGCAGTAATTTATTGCAAACTTCCATGCTGGGGCTAAGTAGAACTGAACAAAAGATTTTTAAAAAATCTGAAAACAAAGTGAAAGGCTATAAAACTGGAGAAAGAAAACAAAGAACAACAAGATAGACAGGGAACCGGGAAAGACAACAATAATGACTTAATCAAGCAAAGTATACATTTAGGTGATAACCTGGGGATGGGAAAAAAGGTCAGGTCTGAGTAAGTCTGCTGAATAGAGATGAACACTACTTTCCTGTGGGGTTTTTAAAAAATCAACAGTGTATCAAGCTGCCAGCTGTCCAGTTGGAGATTTGAGAGCACACAGCTTTCCCTGGGCTAAGATCTTGTGGTTTCAGGGGATGAAAATGCCTCCAAGGAAGCAGACGTTGCAAGAAGAAACACCTTTTCCCCAAATTCTCATGGGAAAGCCCAACTTCCTAGTAGGCAAGAGCCTGGATCCTAGTAGGCAAGAGCCTGGATGCTTTTGACCTTACCAGAGCTGGGTGCAGTTTCCTTTCTGCCTACCCAAACTTCAGAAATGCCTCCCTAAATAAACTATATGGAATACAAGGTAGCACAGACTTTACAGAAAAACCAAAAGAACTGTTGCCCCAGTCCAACAACCTCGAGCAAACATGCTACATAAGTAACCCAACAGAATTATGCTTTTTCATCTTATTATTTGATCAGAATCAAAACTTAAAAAAAAAAAAAAGCAAGCACAAACTAAAGAAAGAGGGAAAAATAGCTCAACACAAGTGATGTCTATGTTGATCAAGGTGATCAAGGACCATGAGCTGAGCTCTGGGTATTTTTGGTAAAAGCAGTTCCATGAGCAGCCCCAGGATCTTTCTCACTGTGCTGCACCACTGTAAATTGAATTGCTGGTGAGCTACATAATACAGCATGGTGTTTGCAAAGCCACTGAGACTTGGCTTTACTCCACTCCTATTACATCAGTAAGAGTTTGACAATTAAATTCAATAGTAGAAAAGGTAAACAACAGAGTCTTGTAGTTTTTTTCAGTAGGATTTCCTAAATAAGTCTGGCTAACACTGTAGGGGCACGTACAGGATGCTGTTTGCTAGAGCAGCTACAGTGACAAACTTTTCTATGATTTGTCCATTATGATAAACACATCTGTCTTAGGCAGGGACTATTATTTAAAGACTGGAGAATGATACTTTTTTCTTGAAGCATTTGCTCAAATGATATGTTTTTCTTTGATTTTTTCTTTCTATTTTTGGTAAGACAAGATGAAGAAGAGGAGAGAGAGAGAGAGGGGGACAGAAAGAGAGGAGGGAGGGGAAGAAAGAACGGGAGGATGAAAGAGAAAATAAGCAAGTGCTAAAGAGAAAAAGAAAGACAAAAAAGGATGAAAGAAAAAGGAAAGAAGACAAGCAAAGCAAGCAGCTGGTGCTGAAAGTGAGCAAGTCTCTTTCTCTCTCTTTTTCTTCTGTCTTTTAATAAATCATTGTAGCAGCTTTGTGACAGGTCTCTGTTATCCATAATGCCCAAGCAAACAGCTTTTCTTTCAGCCTCTATTCAGTTGGCTGCCAGGGAAGCAGGACTGCAGGCTGGAAACTTCAGTGGCTCAGCCTGCTCCCCTGTAATTCAATTAGAAAAGCAAGCATGAAGTCAATATTCATTGCGCCGGGCAGCACAATGAGATGGTAATGAGCAAGTTCACAAAGGAGACGGGCTTCATGATAAGTTCTTAAAGAGGAGCTGCAGCAGGCGACCCTCTGCACAACTGGCAAACACACACAGGCATATGGGTCTGTCCCCTCTGGGATTTACCCCCATCCCTCACCATCTGTATCCAGGGCAAACGGTGACTGCGAATCCAAGGGAATCTCATGATACACCAGCCTAAGCCACCCCATTCAGCTGCTTTGCATCCCTGAAGGGATGTGTTCCTTAAACACCCAGGCCCCAGAGGAACACGCACAACCTGCTGGATCATAGGCAATGCAGGTTCAAGGAACACAGAGCTGTGACTCCCAAGCCCAGCAGGGATGCTGGGCCTGTGGGGCACAGACCAAGGAAAGAGTGAGAGCTTCCAGCATCCATGTGTTGGCACCTTATTGCAAAGTTCCCGTACCTTCTCGGTGATTTCTCATGGGCAGCTCCTCGCAGCACTGCCTCCTTCAGAGCACAGCCAAAAACACCAGCCCTCTCCTCAGCCAGCTCACCCACTCTTTTGTAGCACTCTTCTTCTTACTGGGCACAGCTGTGGCCTGTACAGGCAGGGCTGTTCCTGATCTTAGGGATAGGTCCAGCTGCAGCTCCTCAGGTGTGAGAGCACCTTCTGCACTATCTTTATCTTCTTACATTCTATCCCCCCACACCCATGGAAGCGCAGAAGATGAAGAACTGCGCCCTTGTGCTTTTGGAACAATGCAGCACTGGCTCCTACAACCATAAGAACTTGGAGCATTTGTGCTTTAATCTGATCAGGACTGGGTAAATAAATGCTGGACCTAATTTTGCAGCTCCCTCCAGAAGGGCTCTCACACTGGAGAAGGTCTCCACAGGATTTCCTTTCTTCTCCTTTTAGCACTTTGCTGGTGACAACAAAACGTGTAGTTATTTATTTTGTAAACATCAGTGTATTTAGTTTTAAAAATAATGAATGATTGAAGTAGTAATTAAAAAACAGCATTGTGTGTACAAGCCCAGAGCTGCCTTGTTCTAATTTTGCTTTGGGATTCAGCATTCCAGATATTACTGAAGTTGTTCCTTTTCAAATTACTTCTGTGGTAAAGCCCAGGGCCCCTCACAAAGAGATTTGGGTCTCTTTCTTTTCAGGCTCTACAGAAAGAACCAGTGGCCCCAACTCTAAGCAGACAAACATGAGAAACAGAAAGTTTTTTCTTTTCTTCTCCTTTAGCAAAAGGCAAATAGTGCACACAGCGCTTATATAAGTTCCCTGAGGTCACATGGGGTGTCACTGACAAGAGTCACAAATTGAATTCAGATTCTCAGGCTCTCGGTCCCACTTTGTGTCATACTGCTGTTCAGGGCACTCCAAACTTTTAATGCAGTTTTCAGAAACATGTTGTAATTTCCCTAAATTAATCTCTCATCCTAATGTGTATTAACGCTCCACATATCCCAAACATCTGTAACAGCTGCTTAATATGGTGGTAAATAATTAATAAAATTCAGGAACAGGGTATTTTCTTAAAATCAGGAGATGTTTTTCAATGTTTTTCATCACTGCAGATGACAACACCCCATTTTTTACTTTGGAGCCCAACAAAAAGGAAGTAAATTTTGCCATTCTTCCTGATTCAAAGAGCCTCCAACTGCTAATAATAGAAGTGAATTGCTTCATGTGCAGTCGGAAGCTCTTGGTGCCCTATTGGGCCAGTTCTTCAGCTGCTACAAACCCACAGAGCTTCAGTGGAGGCAGTTTGGCTTTGTCAAGTCACACGAGCTGAGGGCAGATGTGTTTGTGTTTCACTGCCCACTGAATCTTCCTCTGAGACTGATCCAATCTCTGCACCTCACAGGGAGGATGGAGCACTCCCCACAAGTGGAGCTAGACCCAGGGATGGAACAGGTAGAACAGGTTGGCTGGATGCCTCTTACAGCCATTCCCCTTCTCCAGAAATCCCCATGGGAAAGGCAGAGAAGGGAATCCCAGAAGAGGAGAGCCTGTCCCAACAAGTCATGCCAATGTCCTGGCCCAGACACCCACCCCTCTGGAACCTCACACGGGACAGCAGCAAAGCACCTTGGAACAAGACTGCTTTCTTCTGACACTGACTGAGAGATGTGAACAGAGGGAACAGTTTCATCTGTGAAGCTGCTCACACTCTGAGCTGCTGCTGCTGTTCACAGTTTACAACTTACAATCTTTCTTGCCCCAACAGCATTTGTTGGTATTTGCCAGTATTTTGAAGGGTTAGAGACCCTTGGTGGACATGAGCCCCTTCTGGCAGAAGAGACCTGATGCACAGAACAGATCAGAAGAGAACAGATGTACATTCACTGTCTGTAGGGAATTATGTCAACAAAGGGCCAGATCCCAGGACTTTCCCTTTTGGTTAATGTGCAACTGTCTAATAGACTAGAGAAAAAGGGTAGGATAGCCACATCTTCCCTAGGTATTTGTGTTCATTCTTATTATTATGTAGAAGGCCAGATAAATGCTAGTAACTTCAGATATCTATACATAACATAATTATATTCTCCCTATGCTTTACCAAGCATATAACCACCAATTTTCACAAGCCATTGAAATTTTGGGTACCCTCCAAAGGTCCAATATGTAAGTTGTAGCGCTCATTCCTCTAAACAACTGGAAGTCAAATGTCCCTGTGTCACTCCTGCATGTAGCTGGTAGAAGTACACTCAAAAACTTCCCCTTTCTTATTTTAGAGGCAGCACTCTCACTCTTATGTAACAAAGGCAGAATCTGTTGAGGTCAGGGATTCAAAGCCACCAGCTCCGTGCTCTGAACAGCCTTTGCCTGTCGGTGACAGCCCTGGGAAGCTCACAGGACCCTGCAGGTATCTCTCCCCTCAGCTATCACTTGTCCATGTCAGACCCCACAATCCTGTTTTATGCTCTGTGCTTTGACGGGAGGTGTTGTCTGCACAATATCCTCGGCTGAGAACTGGGTTTTGTTGGAGACATTAATGCATGTAATTGGCACATGCTTTTCTGGAGTATTTCTATCGCCTTTCAGAGATAGAGACAGCCAAATCTCTCCTCCACTCATCAAGGAGATGCTTAAAGCATCAAGTGGGGAATTCCAGGCCAGCTTAGAGATGGTACTTTACATTTTCTCAGGCAGCAAGGTAATGTGGGACCCAGACTGTCACAGTGTTTATTTTGAGTTCCCTGGTGAGAAAAACATTTTACACTTGTTTCTGTGAGGTTGAAGCCTCCCTGCCCTCCTGGGGAACTCAGGCTATCTCTGCCACTCGTGCAGCTGCTGATACTTGACTTGGCCCATCCCCGGTGAACACAAAACTGAAGTCAGTTACCCCAGGCCAGGCTCTAACTTCCACAAGGGTAAGGTAAGATCACACTTTTTTCTCTCCCTAGGTCATAGTGCTCATTAGAGATGAGCTCAAAACTCATAAGCTCAGCTCCAAGAAAAGTACACAGCTCGGCATCTTGAGTTCCTGACGGACTGATTTCAGCCCTGAACGAGGTAATCTCAAACTGGAAGAAGTGAGAAAAATATATTCAAAAGGGGAAAGGTGACCCTGTAATTAAGTGATTAGCCCAACCAGGATTTAATTTCAAACACTGACAGACATAAGACTGCTTTGAATGCGTGAGCAGGTGGGGCTGTGAGCTCCCTTGCTGTGCCATTTTAAGCATAAATGAGAGTTGATAACACTTTTCTCCCATTCTTTGCTTTGACTGACTGTGTTTAGAGGCAGATGGTTTTTATTTGATCAGCAAGTAGCTTGCACAACAGCCCTCCCATCTTCTGAGAGATCTCTGTGCTGTGATACACCTTTTATTTGAGCACTGCAGAACACACCCAGATGAGGAGGAATGGAACACACCCCCCAGGCTCTGTGCAACCTTCCAGCAGAAGGGGGTGAAGAATTTGGAGGTGGAGAAGAAATGATCTGGTACAGGTTACAGTCAATGACCAACAAAATTGCTTGCTGAAGTCAGTCCATCAGAGAAATTACAGAAGCACAGAATGGAAAGGGTATTACGTTATTAATAATAAAGGTACTGCAAGCAGTGAGCCCAGAGCTATGCAATTACAAGGAGACATGCAGTGTACACAATCAGGAATCCTTATCAGATTGTTTGGTCTATCTTTTCCATTTAAAAGTGATGTTTAAACTGTGTTTATAGACAAAAGGTCTGATCAATGAACCTGTCATTTGGTCATGAGTAACATGGAAAAAAGTAATCAGGTGATGAAAATACTGCTATTTCTCCATTTGAGGAACAAAATGAAGATACTTCAAAAAGACTTTGACAACAAACCCATGCATCAGCAAAGTCAATTGTTACAGCTTTGAAAATTTCTCAAATACAAACATGTCTAAAGTTATTGGGAAATGAGATTTTCTGAAGGTAAAATAACTGGGAAAAAAGCAACCCCAAAGATCTACTATTATTTAAGCTTTTTAGCTGCTCCCTAAGAAAATAAACTTGGAGTTAAACAAAAACTTTGCTGTTTTCCTACAAAATAAATAACAGTAACATTATACCTATTAAACAGGAATCAGCTGTATAAACAGTTTACCTGCCTCTGACAGCATCAACTGTAGAAAGAATTTCTGGGCAACTATATTCACAGGAGGAATAGCCCAAGTCATGGTAATCATTGTATCTCAATGTACAATAAATGTCATGGAGTAAGTACCACGGAAAATTACTTTAAAAAGTCCATCTTGACTGAGCTTAATCCCATTTTATACTTGAAAATGATGATAATCGCCATACTCTTCTCCTGCTTGTCACTTTAAACTTGCCCAGTAGTTGCCATCATAAGCCTATGATTCAAAATGTTAGCCAGCTAATCTCTGTTCATTCATTTCTGAAACATGGCTGTCTGATTTTCCACATTCATTCCCTTCACCCACAAACAGATAGATGTTATGTGCAATGTGAAGAAATTTTGCAGCTTGGAAACAAATCCCTATTTCTGTAATGAATTGCCCCTGGATTCTTTGATTAATTTCCATTAACTTAATCTGAAAAGCTCATGGGCCTCATATCAACCAAGCAAGTGAAGAACACACAAAAAAATCAATCAAATTCATTGTACCATTCTCTGCAAAGCTGAGCTCTAACAACTCCATGATCAAACAATTTGCAGTTGTGAACAGTAAGAAATGGGAGCCTTTGAAATATGTCAACATGGCAGAATTGTATCTCCCCCCTACTCTCATCCTTCCCACCAGCTCAGCATATGTAAAGTTTTAGGTAGGGCATGTTCAAGCTGTTCCCACAATACAGAACTGAAGAAATGTACGCTGCTGCGGAACAGAGGCATATGGAATAAATATTTTATGTGCTCAGGAGCTTAGAAATGGCTTGTAGGCTGCACATGTCTTACAGACTCATGCCAGCATAGCTGGAGCTATCAGATGCACAAGGAGAAATGATCCTGGTGGACACAGATGGCTTTCAGGAGCTGCCTCTACAGCCTTATTTGTATCAGCAGCCCGTTGGTGTTCTGGTTCAGCTCCTGACAAAAGGATCTATGACCATCTCTGCTAACAGGGTGCAGCTGCAGCAGGAGCACATCAGCTGTACAGCATACGGTATTCGCAACTGAGAGAAATCACCCAGCACAAATCTGGCATGAGATCTAGGGACAGAGCCTGGATGGGCAGGGATTACTTCCATTACTCTCTAAGGTAGTACTCTATGAAGAATGAAAAGGGCTTGACTCCTTCCTTGCCCCAGATTTTCTGCTGTCATCCTCATCAAAGCAACCACAATGAAAAACCTTCTCCTTTCAGCCTTGGATACTGACAGGTTTCACGCTACTTTGAGAACAGCTTTGTTTAGTAAACAAGTCCCTTGAAATAACAAACTTGCTTCCTCTCATACAATTTCACCTTTACCACACCAGTAGTCACTCGTCCTTTAGAGGATTTGCAGTAGCACCTGAATGCTGAATTCCTCCTCATGCTTCTTTGGAACAGATCCCCAGCTAACACAAACCAACTCAACACCTATGTCACAAAATATTCCCACACCTGAGCCAGCTGAAGATCCGGGATTAGTTTGCCAGTGTGGGTGTTGCTCTACAGTAACACTGTTTCTGGTCCAAGTAATTCCCAACATTATGGTCATTCACCACACTACCAGGCACAAAAAGGAGAGAGTAACCACAAGGAGCAAATCTTTTGTGATTCTCTAGAACACGTGCATGTAGCTAACATATCGTCAAAAGAAAAAAAACCCCAAAAAATCCAAAAAACCACAACCAGGGGATATGGCCATAAATAAATCATATAATAATCTCAACCTGCTGCTTTGGGGCAGACTTCACTGCTCACTTCTCTCAGATGCTCTCCTGCCTCCTTCCTCACACCCCGAGCGCTGTCAGTTTGCTGTCAGCTTTACAGTATCAGGAGTGTGATCTCTCCGTGGGTACCCTGCTCAGTGTCATTTAAACTGCCCAATCTGCAAGGCCACCAAGGTCAAGGAACTATCAGGAGTAAGGTTTCTTAAGTGCAACGTGTGAGACACCATCTGACACTGTTTATAGATAGACTTAGCCTCTTATTGACCACAAGATAGAAGTTAAAAGCATTGCGTTGGGAGTTCAAATGTGTTAACCTCTGAAGTGATGTTTGAATTAGGGTTATAAAGGGCCCAAAGTTTTGATCAGAGGCTCGGAGAATAAAAAGGATTTGGCAAAATGATAGAGCAGGATCAGAGTAGCTACACTGAGTGTGCCAACTACTATATTATTGTTGATTTAATTGAGTCCATCTATCAGGTCTGTGCATTATGTGATCCAGTTCCAAAGATGTTTCCCTGTCACAGCTGACAAAATACAGACTATACACTTCAAATGCAGTTGTCGGTCTCTAAAACAGGCAGTTAGAAAACATGCTGGCTGCTCCAGCAATCAATAATGGGAAGGGCAGTGTACGTTGGACTGACTCCCAAACAATTAAATACTTGCCAGTGTAAAGTAAAAAATGACGCGAGGCCAGGCCAAGAGCTTGTTCACTGTTTGGCAGCTCGCAGCATTACAAACACTGATGGTTTAATAATTGGGGAAAATTAACAAAGCTGCAACAGCAAAGGCATTTTCTGAGAGGTTTTCTGATGAACACACCGAGGAGGTAACAAATACACCTTCCCTTGAATTGTGTCCAGATGACACCTGGAATTCCTGATGCAGTTTTCCTGGAAGGTGACTCACAAAGGAGGAGGTTAGATACTTGTCACGGATTGCACATACAGACTATGAAGACACCTCACCACCTTCAGCAAAAGGAGAAATGCCTCTTACCCAGAGAGGAGGCACTTAACAGCTTAACTGTTTTGGGACACTGGCCTTGAATTGAGAGAGGACAATCCAGCCCAGCCCTGAGAAGCAGGGAGGGAGAGCGTGATGTCAGAGTGCAGCAAGGGCCACTTGCTCCCTCAGGGACTGAGCGTGGTGACACAGCCAGGGACGGGCCAGGGAGCTGAGCAGGGCAGGTCCAGGGTGACAGCCCAGGGCCAGCCCTGAACCCAGACCACCAGCCGAGCACACAGAGAGCTGAGGCCAGCCCAGGCCAGCAGACTGCAGGTAAGGCCAGGCACAGCAATGCCAGCGAGGGCACGGCTGTGACAAAACGGAGGAGCAGCATCCTACGGCATCATGGGGGCAACAAGTGACAGCCCCAGCTGGGCTGGGCTGCAGGAGCCACAAGGATCATTGAGTCCAACTCTCAGCCCTGTTTGCAGGACACCCCAAGAGCCTCACCATGTGCCTGAGAGCATTTTTCAAATGCTTCTTGAACGCTCTGAGGCTGGTGCTGTGACCATTTCCCTAGGGAGACTGTTCCAATGCCCAACCACCCTCTGGGTGAAGAATCTTTCCCTGATACTCAGCCTCAACCTCCCCTGGCACACCTTCAGGCCAACCCCAGAGGTCCTGTCACTGGTCACCACAGAGCAGAGACCAGTGTTTGCCCTGTGAATCCTTCCACACTTGTGATCTGTCCTATACATATAGAAAAGAGGCAGAAAAAGTATGAAAGCTGCAGAGAAGCCCTGGTAGAAAGCTCCATGCTGCTTCACTTGTTACCATGGAACATGCAGGTACTGGCTGTCTCCCTCAACATCCCTGCCCAGACAAGGGTGAGCATATCCCTGCTCTGTTCCAGGAGGGATAACCAAAATGGGTGGCTGAAGCCTCAGAGGTGTCATGGAGTCATCAGTGGCCACGGTTCCCATGGCCACAAAGAGAGACTCTGACTGGCATTGCAGAATAGTCCTGAGAGAAACAGGCCCTGTGGCTCATGGCCCTGACTTGTGCTAACAGCTGCAGCCTTGTTGTAAATCAGCTCAGTGTTTCACAGTGTGCAAAATACACGATTTCAGCGTTATTCCTCTGAAACGTGACAGGAAATGCTCTGTACTCAGCTTTTCCTGATGCTTTCTACTATGGTGGACCCTGCCTGCAGGGATGTGACAGGATGGGAGATCCATGCTCACCTTTTCTATCTCCATCAATTATCTGGGATAATATTCTCTTGATGCTTTAAAGCTTCTCCGCTGCACAGCTGAGGAAATGACAAAGTAGAGGTAGCTATTGCCCTTGCCTTAAAGGTCATTTAGAATGCTCCTGTTACACACAAGCACACACAAACCTCTGAGCTGGATTTATCTTCAAAGACATTTCTCTTTCCAAAGATGGTGCATGTCTGAGACAATGAACATTACCAGAAATCAAATACTCCAGTGCTAAATTAACATGGAACAGCTTGGCTTCTCTACCTCTCCTCCTCTCCCATACCACTCTTTGGCACATTCTTTTTTTTGTTTCCCTTTATCTCTTTGTGTCTTGCTTTTTTGACTGTGGAACTAACATGAGAGTAACTGGATATAGAAATACCTGTTAAACAGATTAGCTTTCATGCCTCTGGTAAAACATGGTACTGTGTGATTTCTAGGCATGTGCACAGAAATAGAAAACAAAGCAAAGCATCATTCTGAATACACCAAACTCTGATTTCAGAGTGTCACAGAACACAGTTCCCTTTTGGTAACCCTGCTACAGAATGTGTGTCAAATCTCTGTAGACCAAACCCCAAATAGTTCAAGCTCAAGGCTGTGCAATGTTTCCATCTGCCACTCAGCCATCAGCCACAGAACTGCCCCAGGCATGATGTGCAAACAGACTGTCCAAGCACAGTCATCTGGAGCACCAAAGTCTGTGACTGATCAAAGAGATAACCAATGTCAGTAAACCAGGGAGTCCTAGACTGGAGAGGACACCACAGGCCCTGTGGTATATCTGATATACCTGTCCACAGGTGTATCAAATAAAATCCCAGTCACCAGTGGAGAGGGAAGGCAGTGGCAGGGCAGAGAGTGCTTCAGCAGTGAAGAAGGTGGATTTTTAAGCTTGGTCCTACAGCTGTTCAGGTGAGGTGTGTGAGGAGCTTGGCCTGCCTAAGGAACTTTGACCGCCTCACTTGGATATAAAACCAATGTTGCCTTTCTTTCCCCACCCCTAATTTTCACTCAGGGCCAGAGGAAATGCTGTTAGAAATAGTTAGGACATAACATTTTGCAGCAGAAGGTACAAAATTGTGCTCAGTGCTTTATAAGGTAATGCACTGATTTGCAGTGCAGTCTAACTCAAACTGCCTGCTGGCAAACAGTCACACTGAAACCCTGGGAAAACCAGACCAACACTCTGTGCCCTGTATAGAAAATCAAAATATACTTCCAGAGGCTAAATGTGACCCCAAAAGCTTTTTTTGAGCTCTCTCATAATGCTAATATTTTTTTTTTTTAGGTCAGGACCATTTTAAATGGGTGTACAACCTGATCTGCAATTTGCAGTTATTCAGAGGACTTTCAATATCCCACTGACATTAAAATGGACACTTTGTCTGAGTATTCCATCCTATCAGAAAACAGCAAATATTCAGAAGAGAAACCTCAGATCCTGATCATTACCCATTTGCAGAAGCTATGTTAAATATCACACAGAAAAAATTTGTCTTGAAAAATTTTAAAAAGTGCAGTCCTGACTTAGCATCTTTTAAGGGCAGACTAAAACATTATTTGGTTGACTTAAGGTAATATTTTCACCAGAAACCACAAAAAAAGAAACATCCTAATTGACTAAAAATCCAGCTGTGGACTTAAAATAGAAATTTTAAAAGTCACATTTTTCATGTTACTAAGTTCAGCACTGTCTAGTCTTTGAAGAAATGGATTGGCTCGGCAGAGTGAGCTGGAGAACTCAGCATTCACACGGGAACTCTCCTCTGCTGTCGAGTGGCCCAAAAGCGGGGCTGTGAGACTGTCCATGTCCTGGCTGCTCACTATTAAATGGGTCTGCTCGGGCCACCTTTGTGCTTGGAGGAGTGGTTTAGAGATGAAGCTTTTAAAGCTCTTTGTGGATGCTTTGTGCCGTTTAAAAACATCTTTGCCTTTACTGGAGAGATTTTCAAAGCTGAGGAAAGAATCTGTGGGCTAGACCCATTCTGTTTGAGTAGTAATTAAACTCTGTCTCCCTAAAGGCCCAGTGTCTTAATGAAATAAACAGCATAGCTCCCATTGTGTGCTAGAGAGGCAGGATCCAGTTCCATCTGCTCAGGGATCTTCACAGGAATGCTCCTAACTGAACAAGACAGCAGCAGATAGAAATCAAAGTGGAGCAAAGTGTTTGAAATGATTACTTCTAGCACAGTGATTAGTCTGTGTCACATTTTCCACTGTCATGGAAGCTCCAAAACCCATACCACTGATTGCCTCGGCATTCTGCACTCACACCATGCCCACCCTGGCTGATTCCCACCTAACACCCACCTTGGGGCCACATGCCCTAGACCTGCAGTGCCCAGTGCTTTGGGGTTCCTGGAGGGAGCCCCTGCGAGCCCTGATTTTCTGTCCTGCAGGCCTTTCCCCTACCCCTGAGCACTGAACTCTGCCCCGTTTCCCTGCTGCCCCGTGACTCACCGCAGAGCCACGCCGCCTGTGCAATGCAAGGCTCCAATCTCCAGCTCCCCAAACCCTCCTCACTCCAAAGCAGGACAGTAGCAGAGTGCTAAAACTCAGCTGAACTCCTCTGGCTTCTCTTAGAACCAATACTCGTTGGGAAAAAAATGCTGATTTGGTGAAATCAAGGCATTCCACAGAATTATTTTTACTTCTTGTTTCTTTAAGAAAGAAAAAGCTAAGAAATGTTTCAACTTGAAACCTCTTTCGTTTCCCGACAGCTCATCTATCCAGCACATTGACAGCTCATCAGGTGGAGAGAGGCATCCAGCATCTGCACTCTATTACCCAGACGGAGCCAGGGGACCTCAGGCTTCCAGCTGATCACTGGAAAGCTCTGTAGTAAGACAGCATTTATCTCAATTTAGAAGCTTCAGGGACAAGGCTCTTCAGAGAGTGAAAAATCAGTGCAGCCCAGCGGAAATTGGCAAGTGCCAGGGCATTTGCAAGAGCTGGAGATTTGGGCCTTGTTTTGTAATATTTGATTAAAAGGGACTTCCACATCCCAAACATGACACTGCCAAAGTTGAACATCAACTGCGTGAGCGGCCATGAGGCAGGATGGGGAAAACTACTTTGTGTTAATGATTCGGTGCTCTGATCAATATTCTACAGCATCCCCATGAACAAGTTAGTGTTTCACAGAAGACAACACAGTGGAAGCAGCAGGTGTGGAATCTCTGGGTCACTGCCACATTTCACACTGCTACAATCCCCTTCCACAAGTATTTGGAAGGCTGCCTGAAGAAAAATAATAAAATAATTGCACAAAATATAGGCTCAGGAATCACACTGGTCTACGAAATGGAGCATCTGATCACATGGGGTGTGGCTGTTTGGAAGATGAGAGAGGCAAAGAACCCCAATGAATCTCTTCAATCATTTTATGGTTGTTTATGTCACATTAGGACATGATCACAATATGTCTGACCCTCATTTGGTATTTTTAGAAGATGCATAACATTTAGACGGTGTATAAATCCTATAATTAAAGTCACTGCAGGGTGTTTGATAGTTGTAGGCTCTCCAAATAAATTGTAGGTTTATTATGTGACCTCAATCTGACTGTTTAACAAACATTTTTTATTCAGTTGCCAGGAAAATCAACTGGCAATACTTGCCTAATTGTCTGCCTTTGCAACTGGAAGGTTCTAAGGATTTCTCTTATTCAAAGATTTCTGCCTGCCTTCCTTGGAATTCTGTGATGCTCTGCTGATAAGCCAGACAGCCTCCACCTTGAAGAGCCTGTCCCATCCATAATTTCAAACTTGTGTTGCTCTCTCCACTGGGGCTTCACCAAGGCAGCTCCTCCTGGGCTGGAAGTGCCAAACCCGAGCCCACGGTGGCCACAGATCTGTACAGACACCCTCTGCTTGCCCACCAATCACACCTGATTTTCCCCACTCATTTTCCAAACCCCACAAGCCTGTTCTGGGTGTCTGAACAGTTGGTCTATATCTCCTTAGTTTAGGAGGTCTGGAAGAGAATTAAGAATAACAGAGACATAATTCACTAACACGAGTGTGGAAAATATCTTTGGCGCTGTCAAAACCACCTGTTAAAAGGAATATTCTTAACAAAACTTTATCTCTCCTGATGGCATAGAACACTAAGCATTTTATCCCAAAGGTTTTCTCTGGTTTCTTCTTTTTTTTTTTCTGGATCAATTTACAATTCTACTATTTGAGCATGGTTTCAAAGTGTTTCTGTCTGTAAAGCACCACCTAATTTTTCTTCCTAAAGACAGGAAGTATTCCTCTCCAGAAATTTCTTCAGCTCATGTGTTATTGGAAATTGAAAAGGGTTAAATATCTGGGTAGGAAGGATTGTCCAGCACAGGCCCAAGAAGTCAGCAGAGCCCAGTGTTTTTTCTTTTTTTTTTTAATTTTACATGGGCAATACAGGAAGAGACTGATAATTAGAAGAAAAACAATGAATTGACTCTCACAAGGGATAGAGAAGCTTATGAAGGCAATAATGAATTAAAAGTTCAGAGCCCAAGTTTTTAATCCTGAAACTAGAAGACAGTTGGGGAGAAGGGACATCTGTTCCTAGAACAAAAGGCCAAGAGGGACAGGATGGGGCGAGTTCAGCTTGTTGCTGCAGCTCCCCCTGAGCTACCACAGAAGTTTGTTTCAGCCTGATATGATTTTTAGCTCTCTTTGGAAGATGTATTTGACACTGTGCTTGTTCTACTGACTGTAACTACTAAACCCTTTTTGTTCTTCTGCAGGGAAAGCTCAGGCACCATATCTGTCTACTCCTATCTCCTTCCTTCCCTCTGACCCTCAGATCCAAGACATGAAGTTACATTTCTCTGTTTCTTCCATCAGCTATTGTGGTATGAGAGTTCCACTAAGACATGGGCATGTTCCAAAAATAACATTCGAATAAGGACTTCTGTGTTTTTAAGACCTGACCCAAAATATTTATTTATCCAGAAGCTGAAATTCTCACGAGCAATGGGTGAAATTCTGAGGAGAGGAGATCTGCAGCAAGCCTGGACATAACTCTGAATCCCAGGACAACAAGTGCTATAATAGAGGCAATGAAAGATAAGCCATAAACAAAGAGTCAGCAGAAATCCATATATTAATGCAATTCCATAACTTGCATCAGTTACTTTTACATGAGAAGTGAGAATTAAAGCATAGATACGCTCAAAAAACAATAGAGATTCCTACAAATCCTGGAATGACTTGCTACTGGCAGGGAAGTAATGGATGGCTTCTGGCAAATAGGAGATCCACAGTTTCCCAGGAGGCTTATTCCCCCCCACTGCAGGATACAAATAATTCCCATTGACTTTAGTGCCTTTCCTGCCGTGAAGGACTAGGAATTTATTGGCTTCAGTGGGAGTTACTAATAACTTGCATGAGGAAAATGAAGCTCTAAAGAAACAAATTAAGAATGACTCTGGCTACTTCTGAAATCTATCTTAAATATTTCTATGTCAGCTGGAAAAAAACAACAAACAATCAGCTCAAACATCCTCATCTATAGAAACTAAAAAATTCTAGCAACACTGATAAACAACTGTACATGGTCAGGGTAGAGCAGAAGCAGCAACAAAGGCCTGAGGAGCTGAAATGTTTCTCATGGAAGAAGTTCTCTGTGAAGCATTTGTCTCCTGGGGAGATCTGGCCAGCCAACAGCCAAACTGCCTTCACCCTGCAGATGTGACAGGATTCCCTCACTAGCACGGTGTAGTTATCTCGCTGTGCCCGCGTGCTTTGTTTCACTCACCACTGAAGAGCAATTACATTTAAAAATCAACACAAATAATAGGCCCTGCTTTTTGGCAGTTGTGTGCTTTGAATTCCCCTGCTGCCCATCTGTATCACTTATCTCACTGAATATCTGGTGCAGGAGAAGCAAGAAAAGCTCTTCTTTGAGAACTGCACTTGGAGAAAATTCATGGCTTTGGAGGAGACATGAGGGCTAATATTTAATCTGGAGAAGCAGCAGATGGACAATCACACAGCTGTTGGCCTACCTAGTCAGGCATATCACATTTCCACAGCAGGAAAGTGCTCTCAAGAAAGCAGTGAAATGTGCATGTTTGGCAGCCAAGTGAACGAGCACAGGACTGCTGTGCATTTCTTCCCAGCTCCTCGCAGCCATCCAGCCAGGACAACTCCCAGGGACAGGAAGCGGGGCCAGAGGATCTGCTCCAGTGCAGGCACTGGTGTGAAGCGACCCTGCTGCAGTCTCCACTGGTGTGGCAGCACTGAAGGAATCACTCCTGGAAAGGGGAATGAATAAATCACTCTCAGACATCCCAGGAAGGCTCCCACTGCTGTCAGTGAAACGTTTGGTATAGGCTATGGGTAAAACAACACTGAATGGCAGGGCTTTTCACAAAAGGAACATGAGACTGTGAGCAAGTGTATTTGCTAGAACTGATTTGCCTTTGTTGTTGAAGAAAGTGTGGCCAGCCTGCATGCCCAAGTAATACAGGTTCTGCTGGTAGAGGATGAAGTAAAGATGTAGTTCAGTAAAGGATTTAGAAAGAATGGGGAAAAAGGAGGCTTCGTTCTCTGTTTGCCTTTTTTTCTTTTTAACCACCTGCCATGCAGTCATTCCCTAAAGCTCAAACAGAAAGTATCCTTCCAGAGTATTTTCATGGGCCCTGGGGCCAGGCAGTTGCTAATCTGGATGAGACAAGAGCATCCACTAAGGAGGAAACAACAGCAGGAAGCATGGAAATAATCTCAGACTTTCCTTGGCTTTACTGACTTACCAGGGAGACCCCACCTACACATTTAATGGGGTCAGAGCCATAACCCGAGGCTATAGGGTACAGATGCCTGATCATTCCCCTACAGTAAGGAGGTACATTTCCAGCTAAACTCACAAACAATGCTGAATAGCTACAGAAGATTAACAGGACCTCCCACTTCATGGAAACAGTGACTGTTTACATAATATGTAATGACAGTAAATTATAACAAATCCTAGGAGAAAACTCCAGTGAGAGATAAAACAACATGATCCTCTGATTTTTCTTCTTTTCTCAGTCTTACAATCCATGCCTTTATTTCCCCAACCTGTAAGGAGTTTTGCAAATGCTTAATTTTCTGTATATCATTTGGCCCACAGGTTTTAGCCTCATTAGGTTAAAAAAAAAAAAAAAAAGAAAAGTGCATGCATAAGACAATGTCCTTTTCCCCCTTGCTTATTTGAGGTCCCTACCACTGTGGTATCAAAAATGCAATTGTTCCACTTGGCAAGGTTAAACAATTAGCATTCTAAATTCAGGGCTGCTATTGAGTGGCTCCACTATTGATCCCATTACTGTGCTGAGCCAGGCCAGCTGAGGAGCAGACCCTGCCGGAGGTGCTGAGGAGCTTGCAATTTGCAAAGGAACTAAACAAACTGCTGCAGGGGGTGGGGGAAATTAGCAACAGGACAACTGGCTTCTGAAACTCATCTGTCGGTTGAATTTTATTCCTGAAGAATGTCCTACCTGAGAAGATCTCATGCTACCATTTGCTGTATTATAATACAACAGCTTTTGCAAGACAGACTTCATTACTTTTCCCCTGGGAACTCCTCCACTTTTTCTTTTTGTGCATGTTCATGTGAGCAGATCCATAATTACGCAAGCAGAACTCAGACTTGCTTCAAATGAGCCAGTCTAGTTTTTTATGCCCTGACAGGTCACTCTTGTGTAAAAAAACAAAATCATATTTCTACAAAGGCAAGAAAAAACTAGAAAGAATATGTGTTTCTATCTAATATTTACTTTAAACATCGGGAAGCTTAACATGTCAGGCCCTAAAGCCACTCTGGTAGGTGTGATACCGATACGTGGAAAACCAAACAGAATCTACTCCTGGAGCTTTCTATCACCATGTGTCTGCATTACATTACAGCACAGGACTTTTAAGCAAAGGGATTCACAGAATCGTGGAATCACTGAGTGGCTTGGAAGGCACTTTAAAGATCATCTGGTTCCAACCCCACTGCCATGGACAGGGACACCTCCCACCTTGCTCAGGGCTCCATCCAGCCTGGCCTTTGACACTTCCAGGGATGGGGAAGCCACAGCTGCTGTGGACAACACCTGTGCCAGGGCCTCAGCACCCTCACAGAGAAGAATTTCTTTCTAATATCTAATCCAAACCTACTCTGTGTCCGTTTGAAGCCATTGCCCCTTGTCCTGTCACCACAGGCTCTTGTCCTTGCTACAGGCTGTTGAATTGCCTGTAGCAGGCATGCAAGGCTTGGTAGAAAAGCTCAGCCCGCCTGCCAGGGGCTGCAGGAATGCAAACCCTGTGCTAGATGCCCATCCTGGGAGCACCACCTGCAGCCTTCTCCCAGGCCAGGGTGTCCAACACGGACAGGCTGGGTCCTCCTGCAGGGTCCCCACCTGGGCAGGGGTGGGGAGAGGCTTCTGGCTACTCTGTTCATGTACTCAGTGATTTAATCACCCAACGAAGAAATAAAATTCAAAACAAGGACCCTCACATGTGAATTCTCTACATTTCAGGACTTGCCCAGCTCCCATTCGTGAGGCAGCTAAAAGACCTCTTGGAAAAGAACAGCCTCTAATGACCATGCGTCCTTGTGCTCTGGAGTGTGGGCTACAGCAACTAATAATAGATGAAGGTTTACATGTTTTTCTTGTGTTTCTGCTGGGGCTGCTGTGTCATTAATTCAGCTTGTGCCTGGCTACTTGTGTTAAACATTCCCTTTGTGGCTTTCTCTAAATCTTAAATTTTGCATGTGACCACACGTAAATGTAAATGTGTATTTTTATGGTGCTGTAATCTCAGTGCTTTTAAATCCCGGTTGCCTGAAGGCACACAGGGAGCTGAAGCAGAAAAGCTTGGTCAGTTTGTGATCATTTAGAGCTAGTTTATTTGCTCTTTCTGAGTGGATTCAGTTCCTGTAGAGGTTTTTGCCTTTAGTGTAATAGAGTAAAGATAAGATCTAGAAACCTAATTAACCCTGCAGGGCCTGTGAACAAGGCTCATTAGAAAACAGTCAAACACATTTATGCTTAAATGCCTTATTTACAGGAATCCATATCGGATTTCTGAACGGCAGATGTACGCGCCATGTACTTGTACCTTTAGCCACTGTAAACCACTTCCTTCAGTGCAGCTGACAAATGTACCAAGCTGGAGCTCAAAGTCACCTGGATCGTACATGTGAATAGCCTGTACTTTGAAAGCCCAGAATGAATGGAAACTGTCACTTAATAAATATATTTTACACAGACATAACCCAGTCTGCAGGACACTGTAAGATAGTGTCCTTTCAGCTGCCTCCCAAAGCCAGTGCAGGTGTTCCCCAAAACCAGTGCCATTGCAGCCCACATCCTGATCAGCAAACACCACCCTGAAGCAATCTCTCCCGGGACTTGCCCATCTGTCCAAGGCGGCGACAATGAGACACATGTGATCACAGGCATCTCTGGGGACTTCTGGAAAGACTTCACAAGGTCTCAGAATGAGGTCATACAAACCCCATCCTGAAGTTGCTTCACATCTCTGTAAATATCCTGGGTCAGACTGGATTGAAGCATGGATTCTAGTACTCAGTGCCCATGAATATACATGTACTTGTCATACAAGTTCCACTTATCTGAGAACAAAAGTAACCTCAGCAACTCTGAATTCTCTCTCTTTCCTAACCCTTCACTCCTTCTACCCCTGCCCCTGACCACAGACAGACCAGAAAAGCTAAGCCAATAGAGATCTCTGGAAACAGCTGATATGTTGGTGCATTAGTGGGTGAAGCTATGTGTCGTGCCCACAGCGACATAAAAGCCAGGAGAATTAGTTATTCTTGCTTCTCATGACATCTTGAAGGACAGCCTGGATTCAGAATTAGGTCTGCTCAGTACTTAACTTTGTTGTAAGTGACTGTCTGACCAATGAGTAGGATAAATGATGCCACTGGGACTGAAATGGATCTTAAAATGAATCATTTGCTTAATGGTTGTCCTGGAAAAGGATGGGTTTAAATAAAAATTTAAGGGCATTTTCTGCTTCAAGGCTTGTGGGATTGAAGATCCCATCAAAGAGAGATTCTAAGGAAGACAGACCTACATTGTGTCACCAATGTTTTAAAATCACAGGCATTATAAATTTAATTTATTTTATATCCTATATCCTGTATCCAAGCACAATGGATAAACACAAGCAAACCTGTATGCTGTAACTTTTTTAGGGAAGGGATGACTTTTGTTTGGCACTTACTGGCATTTAATACAATATGAACAAGTCTAGAACCGGGTTAACTGTACTCTAATGTTATTTGAATGAAAATAATTGTGGTTTTAAAAAACCCTTAGCTTAAGTTCTGCTTCATAGGCCTGAAATAATTATTTTATTGTCCTGTTTAAAAGCATGCCTTTTCAAAAAAGGCAAAACCTCTACCACTTCTATAAGTAGATTCATAATTTATATTGTGAATCTCTTTGACAAGAGGAAAATCCCAAATCAAGTTACTCTTCAACGTGAACTAATAAATCCTGCCTTGACATGAGCTCTTTTTTCAGTGCTTCATTTTCAAGGAGTCATGTGGTTTTTTAATAATCAGTCTCGTTGTTTCCTCTTCATCCTATTCAACAGGCAGTGATAACTGCAAAAGCATCTCAGGCGACTGACAGCAGCTCGGATGCAGCGCTGAGAAAGATCTCTGTGAAATCAGCTTTAATGAGATATCAAAATGTCACATCTGCAAGTCTTGGCGGCCGGACAGTGCTTTGGAAAGCAAGGCCGGTTTCCCTAGCCCAGATTAGTCAACACCAGGTTCCTTGGTCTGACATTTCACTAAATAGTTTCCCACAAATGTCCAAGTGCATTTTGAAGGGCGTAGCTGACAACATAAACGTGCCCTAAGGTGAAAATCCCGAAACATTTCCCTGGGTGATCTTTGTGTCTGGATATTACCAGTGCAGATGTCTGTAATCAAGAGATCTCTATGGACCTGCTAATTATTCCCTGGGCTTTTCCACTGGCAGGAAAAATCCCATTTGTCGCAGCTTGTTTGCAGAACTGCTTCCATTTCCACTGTGGTGGCATTAATTAGCAAAAACCTGTGAAAATTGTTGGAGTTTATAGGTTCAAAAAAGCCCCACTAAGCATTGCTCCTAAATATTCCTATAAATTCAGCCATGGCAACAAGTCCTGAAGGTCCAGCTTTCTCAGTTGGAGCAATTTTTCATGCTTGTAGCAATAAGTAGGAAATAATGGGGGTCTCAGATTCCCATTAGGAAAGTTGCTTCTGTGACCTCTCCATGCAGATGGATGGTGAATTTCTCAGATAATAAATCAAAGTTTCCTGATGGTGCAGTGGCATCTCTTGCTGAGGCCCGTAGAGCTGCTGGCTGCCTTCTATTCAAAGGCAGCAGGCCTCTGCCCGGCAGGAAGCTTTCCCTACAAATCCTTCCCTCACCATCAGGAGATAGCAGGGCCTCTATAAACTGCCCAGGCATTCTGGGGAACAGCCAGCACCCTGCTGGGAAAGGGACACTTTTCAACTTCATTGACATCTGTCACACATACAAAGAATAGAAAGCCATCAGGAAAAAAGCCACATTATGACTTTCCCATCAGCAGGGCCAGTTAAGGCTTTGTCCTTAAAAGGTATTTAAAAGGTTCATCAGAGCTACCTTGCTTAATTGTATATTTAGGAAGAGAACCTTACCTTTGGGTTTTAAGGACCATGGAATGTTCCTCTGCTTCTTGATACTTTTTGCATTAGGCTAACTTTCCTGTAGGAATTATGAACCAAAAAAAACCCAAACCAACACCCAAAAAAAACCCACCGAAAAACCCCCCCAACTAACTGTGATGCTGGTTTTTCCATGCAGTTTTTATTAACTTTCTTCCGAATAAGTCCCTGCAAGGAAAATGACACCAATTTTTATTATCAGAAATATATTTATTAAGTGACAGTCTAATTCCCAGAATAGCAATGCATTCATTTCTTTTTTTTTTAGAGTTACAGCTTTTTTCCCAAATGACCCTAAAATAAGCATGGGAAAGCAGCATTGTAAATACAGTAATGAATTTCACGTGAATATACTTTTTCCCCTTAATGTATTGCTTATATTAAACACTGTGGGGGGGATAGTGCTGTCAATTATTAACATAAGGATAAAACTTAAAGGTGATGCTCTCTTGCTAATTGAAATAATTTTGAAGTTTCTTGAACATAGGTGTCAAAACTTCAGCAGAAATTTCTCCCACTTTGAGATGGATATAGATTACTAATTTTTCCTTCTCTATGCAAGTATTTCCCTCACAAAGCAATAGAATCCAGTGAGTAAATGCACCTTTAAGGAAAGAGGAATTTTCAACGGTAGCTTTGACATGTTACAGGAGCATGGACATACTTTGAGCACTTCATTTCTTCAAAAGCTGATAATGCCTAATCATCAGTAAGTGTTTTTATATGGCATTATACTAACTAATGATAAAAAGAATTTTTAATTGCTTTTGCACTTATCCCAGAAGTCAATATAAACGATTAATTGTGGGTTTTCTCAGTTGGTCTCAGTGGAGTCAGTGTAGTTTATGTAATGGTGACTGAAAACAGGATTTGGCCAGCTGGCTTCAGTCTTTTTACTTGTTCTACCAAGTGGACTCAATTCTACACTGGAGTGACTGAAGCTGGCAGGACCAGGCCATTTTGCAAAGATGTTCAGCTTGATGCAACAGAAGTATGGGAGACAATGTACTTACCCAGATGAAGACTGGGAAACAAACTCATTGGTCAGGCAGTCACACACATCTGCTCAGCAACGATGGCCAAGCCCTGGCACTGCACAGGCTCCAGGGGAAAGGGATTGAGCTGCTGGTGGCTGGACAAGAGGAGCAGTGACGGGCTGGGATCATCCCTCACTGCATGGTGACCGTGCTGTAATGGAGGCAATTGGAGATGAGATGAGTAAAGGACGAGGTGGGCTGAGAAACAGGTCCTGGAGAGGCCCAAGTTGAGCCCTAAGCTCAAAGGCAGCTGGTCCCCCAAAGCAGCGTGGGAGCCAAAGTCATACAAATGAGTCACACCTGCTTAAAGCCATTGCAGCAGAGCCGTGAGGGGCAGCCTGTAATGGAAAGCAGTCAGGATCCCTCCTTTGGGTGATAGACTTTTAACAGCCTTTTTTCTACAGGCTGAGCCTGACTGAGCAAACCTAGCAGCAATGTCAAACTTAGCAGTCTTCAAAATTTAGGTGGAAAACACTATCAGATTCTGTTGGGCAGAAAATGTGCTTTTTGCGAAGAAAACCTCTTTGTTAAAAATTAACCTGCTGCAAGTGTTTAAAAGTCTAGCTCATTCTGAACAACTTAAAACAGAAGTGACTACAACATTCCAGAAATGGGCCTCCATTGAGTCAGGAGTTCAACAGTTAAATACCTTTAAAGGTCCAAAGTTTAATGATGCGGACTCTAGAACTACTCTTTCAAACTGCCTAATTCCTCTAAAGCATGCAATTTTTTATGGCAAGTGGACTTTTCTGAAAGAAAGCTGCGGATTTGCTTTTTCCTATGATGTTTTCATGGCCTGCTCAGAGGATGAGCTCAGTGAAGATCCCTGTTCTGGGTGTCTGTGAACAGGCAGGAGGCTGATGGAGCCGTCTGCCACCGCCAGTCCCAGCTGTGCTCAGAGCTCGGCTGCTGCACACAGCACAGCCCAGTGAAGTGTTTCAGTGCACACTTCATGCTCTAAGATTCAAACCCTGAAAACAAAGCCAAAGAGACTCTTTGGATGCTTAAAAATACCCACGGCTGCAAGTGTGTCGATGGAAGAGCCTGAAGTACTCCCTGGTTTCCTGGTGTAAAGACAAAGACATAAAATTACAGAATTAAGTCAAAGGCAACACTGAAGGCAGTCAGTGAACTCCCTCAGTTTATCCTAGAGTTATTCCATGTAAAACATTAAAAAATTCAATGCTTTTTACAGACTCTATTATCAAAAAGGCAAATGGTCTGAAACAATATGAAAAATACCTTTCTATTTTTGAAAATGTTAAAATTGTGCAAAACTGAGATTTTTCAAAGTACTGTTTCATTTTCTGTTCAATTTCTGGGAACTGTCAAATAAACTATTGTCTTTCTCATTTTCTCAGGCTGTATCTTTCTCTGAACAGCTGCACATATATAATTCTATGTAGAGGGAATTTTATCACTGAGATTTGAAACAATTGAGATATTCTGTAATATAAATACTCTAGAAGTGTCCTTAACAATCTGCAAGTACTTATACATAGCAGAGAAGCACATTTAATACTGACAGTCAGTGCACAGCTAAAGGCAAGCATCAGAAATTCTGAAATATGGGCACTTCTGGTTTTTACTCTAACATCATCAGGTTCTCTTTTGAGCAGTACAGTACAGCTCCAGAAATAATCTGACACTGTTGTTCCCCTGTGACCTGTATATAAGAAGCTGCTGTCCTTCTCTTACCTATTGTCTTATTTCATGGAGGGTGTTCTGGGCTCTTGGTTCCTTTAGGAAAATGCTACAAAATGCTGGACATGCCTGTCATTCAAGCACATTTAAAAGCTAAGGGATGTCTCTCCTCTCTCTGGATCAAGTAATTTCTGTCATGTAAACACATTTAACATTTTAATACTCCTGTTGCACAAGAAAAAAAACTGGCAATCTTTACCCCAAGATTTTCTGAAGAACATGTGAATAGTCCAGTGCTGTAAAGAGTAAAATTCCTTCAGCCTCTGACACTGGTCCATGGCAGTTACTGCAGAAGATAAGCTAATGACCCAAGATTTGCAAGGGGACTGCCCCATGCTGTGACTTTCAGCTTTGCAAAGGCCACACGGAAGGTTTCATTTGTCTCATTAACTTTCCCACTGTACCAATCAGAAGTTTATTAGAGAGTATTTTTCTCTTTTAACTTTTACAGTCCATATACCTCGGCAGGAGCCTGGGCACACTGACCCAGGACGCCCCTTCCAGTCCTGGCTTCCTATGAGATGCAGGAAAACAAATCACAAAGGTCCAGAGCAGTATTTTTACAAACTCTACATGAGATGAAGCACAACAACGGAACATATGATTGCACCAACAACCTTCAAGGTAACATGACAGACACAAACCATATTGTGCTGTATATAAACTATACAAACATTTCCACTTGGTTTCCTAAGGAAATGAGGCTTATGCAGTCATGCCTTCTGTCTGTTCATGTCTGCCCCTAATATCATTCAAACCCACTGCCACATGTCAGTGCAAGTTGTCAGGGGAGAAGCAAAAGATTTGGAGATAATTATGTTCCCCCAGCTCTTGTCATTGCACAGAGGAAAGAGACCTGAATTAGTGCTCCCAGCAGAGGAGAATCTCCTTGAAGGAGTGGGATCAATGGTTCCTTGTCCAGTCAGTACAAACAGCTTATTTCCAGCCTCCCAGTCTGCCCACACGGGGCTCCACAGCAGATGCAGCAGCAGCTGCCTTTTGCCCTTCTGCTCGTGAGTGGTTCTGGAATCTGGGGGTCTCTTGAAGGTCCCTGCAAGATGCATGGGAGACCCAGGACATGGTTCCATAGCAAACTGAGTTTTGGTTGCTCCTGGAACAGCCCCTTACAATTTTCCCACAAAGTGAACACAATAGTTTCAGATTTTAATTCCTTGGCTGGACAATTTCTGCTCTGTTCGTTCTTCCAGTGGCCTCAGAGGGCAGGAATCCAGCACACAGGCACTCAAGAACACTTGGTCGTACCAGTGGCTACATTTTTCACCTGAGATGGAGAAATGTTTTACTGGGCTCAGGATCCCCTCAGACCTTCCAGAGACTCTTCTAGAGAGGCGATGTCTCACTGTGCTAACCTTCCAGTAATTTATTAAACCACACGAGTCCCTGCTGACATGCAAGGTTTGCTCTTTCTCACACTAAAGTTGAATCTACCTAATGTGATTCTTTGCTTGAGGGTGTCCTTTGGAACCAGCCCATCCTCCGCAGTTCCCTTCCTTGCCCCCACACCCCACCACCTTTTCTCTTTATTCCCAGATCACAGACACTAATCCTGCCCAGCTCAGAGGCATTCTGAGACACCTGTTAAAGTCATGCTAAGTGGAAGGCAGAATGAGAAGACACTCCTTGAAGCTGTGCTGCTGACATGCATCATATGGAAAAACTTCCTGAAAGTATCTGATGTCAGCATCCTGTGGAGCATTCTAAATCCTGTCACTGTACTTTTGGGGGGAAAAACCAAACCCTAAATATTTTAAATCAATACATCTGGGTGCAAGAAAAATCACCCTGAAAAAAAGAACTAACTCTCTGAAAAACATTTGACATGGTTTCCAAGCCACTGAGCATGTCAAGTAGAGCAGGTAGTGCAGCAACCAGAGATCTGAGCAGAAGAAAAAGAAAACTTCAATCCAAATGTACCTTGAAGTACAATACTTACGGATCCAGCAAGGTCTGACCTTTTAAGTTAACAGCTATTAAGTATTTACACACAGGGAGGAAGAGGAGATCCATTGCTTGTGAGATAAACAGAATACTGAAGCCAAGGCAGGGAGTCTTTTAAAAGTTAGGTCAATTCAGTCAATAAATTAATGACTGCAATGCTTTACACACTTAGGATGGAAAGCTTCCTCCTCTGCCAAGTTATCTGACACTTTTTTTTAGGAATTATTATGTGCATAAAGCATTTCTAGAGACGGTGATTTTGAAAAAGATTTACACTTTTATTCTTTGCTGAAAGAGAGTTATTTCCTGGGGACATAGTCCTATTTTTGAAGGATTCACCAGCAGACCTTATTTTTAGCAACTTGTTAACCATTCTGCCAACAGAGCATTATTCTTAAGAATTAATGAATGAATACTGTTGTTAAAATATTTTTTTTCAAGAAGGATCCAGCAAAACTGAAACTGCAGTCAGGGCAACTGAGCAAACACCACAACATCCTCCAAACCCACTATTTTAACTCAGCTGGGTGCTGCTGCTAAAATCAGCCTGTTTATTTGCATGGCTATGAATTGTGAGAATTGAGCTTTTTTCTTTTTAATGAGTTATTGATTTTAGAAAATCACTCAAGACAGAAAATCCATACATTAACAGGCTGGCTTCACTGGCCAAGACATGTTATTTCATAGCACTTCTGAGAAAATTCAATGCATAAAGTCCTTTCAGCCACTGCAGACAGGACAGATCGATGTGGCTCTGAGACACAGATCAAGGCTTTAGGGACTGATCCACACGGAAATACCTGGGAGACTCCTCCCTCGGAGGGATTAAGTCATTCTTCACAATGACAAAGGCCCGAGATCCAGAACTTGAGGGTGAAGTAGGTCTCCTGTTTGTTGTACACAGGGTTTTTATGGATTTCCAGCAGGTTTTCTTGAATAAGGAATTCCAGGTCTCACAAACTGAGAGCTTGTGAGACTGTAAAGGAATATACTCATAAATTCAAGAGAAGTGCTTTTGAAAGGAAAAAAGAAGAAAACAAAGAAGATGCCAGAAAAGAGATCCCTTAAATCAACTGAAGCACACAAGCTGTATTCCCAGTTCAGGAAAGCATCCCTACACAGAACAGGAGTTTATGCACACAGTTACACGTTGTCCATAAAAAGGACAAATTTCAGTACGTGTTAATGTGTGATCAGAGTCAAGATAGTCAGCGTTCTACAAAATAAACAGGTCCAAGTACATTGAGAGACTATTCCTGAATTTAGGAAATCCAATGGTAACAAAACTCAAAAGGATTTTTTTTGTTGGTGTTGACTTTTTAAAAATACACTCCCCATTCAAAAAAAAGAGTATTAATTAAGCATAAAATAAACTCCTACTAGGTGCTAGAGGTACTCACTTCCTTGTGACTTGTCAACTGACAAATATTTCCAAGTTAAACATCGATTTTCCTCTGCTTTGTTTCACTCCTGTCTTGAGCAGTCCCTCGGGTTGTGGGATTACAGAAGGAGCACACACATAGAGCCCTCATTTCATGTTTCATGGGCTTGGGAGCCATCAGGCCTTTCCTCAGCAAAGCCGCAACAGCCCACCCAGAGGGCATCTCCGGAGAGCGCTTGGACACTGCGGTGGCTAAAGCTGGCAGAGGTGAGCTCTGGCCTGCTATCTGGCAGGAAACAGCTCTGCAGAGATAACGGAGTGGAATTCTATGGCATGCAAAATACATACGGTCACATTAGACAGTCTTAAGTTTCCTTCTCCTCTAAAATCCATTAATTCAGTGAAGTTTCCTCAGCAACTGAAGGAGTAACTTTTGACAGGACCCAGATCCATTTGCATCTTCACCAAATTTCTGCTGTACCTCTTGAACTCAATACTGTCCCAACTTTAGACTAACTTTGCTCTGATTTACTTATTTCCATTTAGGAAAGCAACCACAGAAATGAAAAAAATAAGTACTATGTCTTATGAAAAACATTTAAAAGTAAAATGTCAGTGCAGTAGACAAAGCCCAGAACAAAAATCTTCTGAATTTTGGGTCTGCTTTGCTACTTGATCCCAGGAGCTGAGATACTTACTTCATTTTTCTGCCTTGTTTTTTTTCTTAGCAGTAGGAAAAAAGCTGTTTGCTTGCTTTTCTCTCAAGCATATTATAAAAACTGGTTATTTTGTACTTGTTTTGTTTATTTAGTTTAATCAAATTTAACCAGGCCCTCATCCAACAAAGTTCCTAAGCATATATTCCACACATGACCACAACTTTTTGTAAGAACAGAATACCTTGAACCTGACCTTCACAACTATGATTTTTTGTCTTGCTTTCTGTGCACTCCCTGAGGTTTCCCAGTACATGAAGGGTTTTTTGGTAAAATGGATTTCCCTTCTCCGCTTGCAATGAAACCACCTCTAAGAGCAATCCTGCCCTTCAGCTTGGCTCCTCCGGGTAGAGAGAAAACTGCATCAGTGAATGCAGGGAGAGAAAAGCTTGTTCGGAGAGATGTAAGGCAGATGAGCAGGGTTTTGTGATTCTTCTGCAATGATAAGAGTATGAGAGCAGCAGAATCATAGAACAATTTGCTTGGAGGGACCTTAAAGATGACCCAGCTTGAACCCCCTGCCATGGGCAGGGACACCTTCCATGAGGGCAAGCTGCTCAAAGCCCCACCCAGCCCGGCCTAGAACACATGCAGGGATGGGGCAGCCACAACAGTAACAAAGACAATATTCTGGGGAGAAGAAAGAAGGAGTTAAAAATCCCACCAAAGTCAAAGCCCTTCAGAGAGACAGAGCAGTGATAAGAGAAGCTAAAGCAGCAACTTTCCTTCCCAGCTAACAGGATCACGTTCTCCTTCCAGGGAATGCCTGATTCTGAAGCCAAAGATGATTTATATAGTTTGGTTAACCGAGGCAGGGGAGGCAGACTATTAAATGTGCAGGAGTACTATACTGAACCAGGAGAGAGAAAAATGATGGAAATATTCTGTTATTGATTGGCAGCTGAAAACACAAGCTGCTATGAGGGTTAAGCTGATACTGTACTGTAGGGGTGGAGGAAGAGACAAAGAAATACTACTAGAAGATTTAGGAATAATCCAACTAGGACTTGCCAAGAAAAGGAAGCCACTTTATCCAAAGGGAAACTTAGGGTGCAGGGACAGTTCTGACAGATATAAGAGACAACATACTGCAACAAGAACATCAGAGTCTGCAAAAACAAGACATAGTCTGGGAACAAGAGAAGCCAAGACAACATCTGGTATTTGGGAAAAGATACCAGACCTGCAATGGCTCACATCATTTTGGCATTCCAAGCTCTTGAAGGGAGGTACTGGCCAAAGTCCAGTACAAAGTCAATGGCCACTGCACGACAAGGCTGGAGAGGTCATAGGACATGAGATAATGCTGCCGAGGACCCGCCGGTGGCTGAGAAAATTGCGATTTCTGCATGGCAGAAGACTGGAGGTACCTTTGCTTTTTACACGTTTCTCAGGGATGACATTCCTCTGCCAAAACTTGCAAGGTTGTATCTATCTCAAGCTCATGGTGGATGAGGTAAGGCCCTGCTCACTCTGATGTAATCTGAAATAAATGGGATGGACAAGGGATCAGATTAAAGAAATGGGTCAGATCTGCTGCTGGCGCTGCTCCACTGACGTCAATGGAACTAAGCTGATTTACACCAGCTGAGTATCTGTCCTGGAGGTTTCCATGCATTTAGACAAAATAAATAAAAACGCACATTGAAAAAATGCACATTAAAATCTCCTTGGTAGATCCCAAGTCCAAACGCCTCATCCTCAAATAGAGTAAATAAATTACAAGAAAGCAGTTACTGTAGACATCACTTGATACAAGTCAACAATGAGCAGAATAAAGGTCAGGCCACCCGAAATCTTTAATTAGTTCTCACACCACTGAGTGAGAGAGAAACTGATAATTCAGCACAAAATCACCTTAACTCTCGCCCAAAACAAATATCTTAGCAGTAACTGTTCCTGGAATGAACAGGTGCCCTCCTTTGCCTCATAAAACATTAACTTCCATCCCCATCAGGCAACTGAGGCTACAAAATAAAGTTTAGCTTCAGTGCAGAACTGGGTCATACCCTTATTGCTGAAGAAAATCAGTGTTCGTGTTCTACAGACAGGAACGCAAACACTTTCTGAAAACAAATCTAAATGCACAGATAAACTTCCAGGTGTTCCTCAGACTTGTGTTCACACCCCCATGTCCGTATCCTAACTCAAATATAATTTCCTTTGGAAAATGTCTTTATAATTGCTGTTCTTCTAAATAATACTTTGGAAATGTTACAGGCAGACAACATGTGTGCATTGGCAACACTTTGTAACTTCGTCCCTAAGGAGGAAATATTTAGCTGTTGGTAGTGTAAAACCACCCTGAGAAATGGAAAATCAGCTGTATTATAATGAAATTATAAATCATACAAGTTTTTGCATCCAGGAAAAATAGGCTGTATCCTCAGATTGTTGGACATCATCAGTGTTGTCCTGTGGAAATCACATAGCTTTGCCATTTAGTCCAAGTGAGTGTTTGCTTTGGTGCATTTATCACACCAAAAAATCAACCATACCTCAGTTATTTAGGGAGAGTGACCTAGACAGGCAGGATCTCAGACAAGTTTAGAAATTCTTGTGTTCATGAATGACCCCAAGCTGTGTGTATTGCACACAGAAGTACTCTAATCTGTGTTTCCAGTTTCCTTCAACCTCAGCACCTCAGCAGCTCTGAGGTTCTTCTGCTCACACTGTGTTGACTTAAAGCACAGATGTTTCTGCTGAGGCCTGAAAGAGAGCTGAAGAGTTTTGTCACAGTTTAAAAGTCCATCAGAAATCCTACATTCAAGTAGCAGCCAAATTGACTTGCTGGACACACAAATTCAGTCTGGCATCTCCCAGGCTTCTACTGCTTGTGTTTCACACAACAAGCTTAGGTGTGATTTACATATGCAATCTCAAAAACAAATATACATTTGCTAAGTAGATAGATTTATTCGTTGCTTTTTTTTCATGGTAAACTAACTTTTCTCCACTTCTACCCTCCAGGCTCAGTTTTGATGTCTTACTGACACTCCAGCTCCAGCTTTCTGCTGCCTTGGGGTTCAATCCATACCTGCTTTGTGCTGCACAGAGCAGGAGTGAGGATGCAAACCTGGCTAGGCTGACTTGCTGGTCTAATCCTTCCTCCTCTACCTGCAGTTATCAAAGCCTTCTATGTCTTTGTGGACTAGAAACCCCTCCTCTCCAAACACCCACCCTGGGAAGTTGTATACAAATAAGCCTTGTGCTGAATCCATGCTGACAGCATTCCCAAAATGCTACAGCTAAGCACAGAATTCAACCTATACCACAGTGGAGGAAAAGTTCAAACACAAAATGACATATCCCCTCCACAATCTGAATCCCAATAAGTAATCTCCTTTTCCCAGTGCAGCAGAGATCCTCAACAGATAGGGAACAGCAGGCAGAAACTTTGCCTGTTTTTATTATATTTCTTTATAACCCATAAAATTTCTTAAAGCAATTGTACACATTGCAGGCTTCCCTTTGATCACTCATTGCAACAATGACTGCAGGCCTTTGCCTAGGTATGATTCCTCAATCCCAACACATACAATGGAAGTGCCCTGGCTCACAGAAAGCCTTCTCATTAAAGCTCTAATCTGTTCCACTACATTCTTGCAAGACAGAATTATCCAGCTTTAAAGCATGCCTCAATAGTGAGCCGTAATAAGACTGATAGAAACAGCTTAAGTAATTGGATTGCTATATGGTATTGAATGTCTGACAACAAAAGATATCAATCTCTATTCTGCTACCGAATCTTTGTTCCAGCAATGAATTCATTTAGCAATGCACTTGGAGGCTTGCAGTCCCTGCAGGAGAAATAACAGACTGCGGACACAAAGGCAGGGCCATCTGATGCGCACAGAGAAAGCGACTGTGCCGTTCCAAGAAGTTAATTACAGTGAACAAAAGCACAAGACTATGACTTGTTGACCATTACCATAATCACATTACTACAGTCTTCTTCTATTCCCAGCAGCAGAGGGTCTATTCTTCCCTTCCATTTGGCACCGTGCATCATATTTGTGTTTTGTCACCTGAAATGTATTGTTGAACAGACCTCCCTCTAAAGATAGCTGCAAGTGTCATGCTGTTTCTTTTACTATTTATTCTTTGGAGGCTGATTTACAAGTGCTCTAAGTTGATTACTTTGTTTTTTTTAAACTTTGAACAAAGACAAAGGCTCCCAAGATTTCCTGCAAATGAAAATGTCTAAGAATGTTTTTGCCTATGAAACCTTGTGCTTGTGACACACAACACTTGTGTGACTTGTGCAAGAAACGTAGCAGACATGGTAGAACGGTCACGGCACACTGTCTACAGCCTCACCACTTCTGGAGTCAAACATATCCCACACTCACCTGTAAAGGAAAAGAGGGTAGATTTAGACTGGATAAAAAGAAGACATTTTTTACAGTGAGGGTGCTGAATTACTGGCACATTTTGTCCAGAGGAGCTGTGCTTGCCCCTCCCTGGGAACATTCAAGGTGAGGCTGGAGGGGGCTATGAGCAACTTGATCTGGTTGAAGATGTCCCTGCTCCTTGCAAGGGGATTTGACTGTGTGACCTTTAAGATTCCCCCCCAGCCCAAAGCATTCTATGATACTGAACAATTTAACAAACCCTGATTTACCCCACAGTAAGGTCCTGTCTGATAACATCTAACAAATACTTTGCTTCAGACAAAAGCAAGTTTTAAGGCTTGATGACTTGACAGAAATGGCACTGGAACCCAGTGTTTCCATATTTCTTACACACTAACAAACCCAGCAGCTGGAGTACCTTGAATTGAGGGGGCTTGGTGGAACCTGTGCCTGAGTAAACCCTCAGCTTTCAATTCCATGTGCCAGCGGGCACATTTTTAACTGGTGTACATCCCCTAGCACAAAAATAATATACCTGGTTCCAATAAGACACACATTTCATACAAAATACAACCAAAATAAAATGCAGCTAGAGCTCTTCTTCTTCAAAGTAGCTTAAATGGCACAGCAAAAATAATTTCCAAACCACTTAAAACCATTCAAATGCTGCTGTGCCAAATGCTGTATGAATTTCTTTTTTAGCACTACAGTCAGCTTCAAAAGAGCAGTAAGTACTTCCCAGTTTGGAAGACAGGGAGAAATGGGATTATTTGCAACGGAAAAGACCAGAGCAGTGTCCATTCCTCCTAGATTTTCTCCCAGAGACAAAATTTTCAAGTGAACTCCAAGAAAAGGGAAAAAAAACCCCCAGAAATATGAGAGATTATCAGGACCATCAACATCCTCTGGCATTCAGCTACTGGACAGGGACAAAATGGTTAAGTAGCAGGAACCTGCCTGCAATCCATAATGGATTAATGCACAAACGGCCCAAATTCTCTGTTATTTAACTTAAGTATCATAAATTAGCAGGACACCTTTTAACTAGCCAGCCAGGGAATGGAGAGTGCAGTCATAGGAGCCACTAAATTGCCAAGAGCTAATTGAACCCTCAAGCCTCGAAAGAAGCTGAAGTGTATCCAAACCCTACCTCAGCCGTGGTTGGAACACCTTAGCTGGCCATTCCAGCCCACATCCTGCCTCTGCAGGGAACCACCTCTGCCCCAGCACAGCTCCCAGATGAGGCCAGGGAGGTTTAGTGAAGCAAGACTCTGCAGACCTCAGCTGACCAGGGTAATTCCTGCTTTGCTAGAATGCGTCTCACCCAAACCAATCCTTTTCACACCCTCAAAAAAAATCCCCTGTGGACCAGCCAAACCCTGAAAACTTCCAACCAAAGCAGTACATGGTATAGAGGAGCAGCTGCCCAGCAGAGCCCTGGGGTGACCACAGGGCGGTCTGATAAAAATCACCCACCACTGGCTGGAATCACTGTCTGTGGCACGGCCTGACACACCACAGCACATTTCCTGTCACACACAGCCTGTATTCCAGCAACATCCCAGCAACACCAGAAAACCCCAAACACCCGTCTTTCCTGGAGCACTCCTCCCTTCCAGAATGCCACTGGAGCACTCCTCCCCTCCAGAATGCCAGAGCACTGCAGAGTGCTGGCCACCGGCAGCCTTCGGACACGCTAACTGAGGCACCAAGCAGCAGTGCAGCTCACTAGTGAGGTAAATCCACAGAGGGCAGTGGGGTCTCTGCTCACCAGGACTCTTCTCTTTCGGCTGTGATTCCAGGAATCCCCAAAAAAGCTTCGTTTGAGTTGTGACAGCTTCTAAATCCAAGCCTGGCTTTTTAATAGCAGCACTGCTGGTTTGGAAACACGAAGCAGTATAGACACTTCCCTGTGCAGAGTAATGATTAAAATCAGCAGTGCTGTAGGCTCTCTTGAAACTTGCTGAAGATTTATTCTTTAAAGAAGAGAATGATTTATTTCAACAATTATCTTCAGGCAGATTAAATTATGTGCTTTCAGGGCTCTTATTCACCACAAAATTAGGAACTCTGGGTGCCAGCCATGGAAGCCCCGTGAGTCTCTGGGACTCGGCACTGACGGAGCCTCATCCTGACCCAGGAGAAAGAGCTGTCTCTTTCCCATGGCCACAAAATGCCATCCCTGACCTTCTGCTTGGCTCCGCCATTTGCACAAATCCTTTGGCTTCCCCCTACTTGACCTCCTGCAAGTTGCAATGGACATATAAGGCACATGGCTCCCCAGGACCACACCAGGCATGCTCTGGGTCGGTGTCATGACGGAAGAGTTAGACTGAAAGCATTGACTGATTACAAGCCAGATGCCCCACAGCAATACAGCATTTCCTACCAGCATGTTTTAAAATGCTCTAAAAGACCGAAGGTTTTTAATAAAGCAGTAGCTTCCAATAAGTGGGAAGTCTCCACCAGCAATGTTGAATGCATTTTTTTTTAAAGAATAAAATCTAAGAAAGCTCTTCCTGCAAAGAAGCTTTTCTCTCTTACAACAGAGGACCCTGGCTTCAGCTGGCAGTCTGAGAGAAAATTTATCATCATGTAAAGCCATTTTTTGGCTTTGATGAACAAGGCTGAAAGCTGAGAGGGAAGGAAGGTGTTGAGGAATACTTGCTGATGAATAATCTTTTCCACTTCAAGAGCCTCAAATCCAAACTTCAAACAAGGGGTTCCTTGCATCAAAATGTTTTGGAAGAATGATTTGCATCTTTCCCCCATCTTTGGAACCCAGATCTCTGCTTCATACAGAAGAACCCTCAAATGTTGATTCTCTTTTCCATTCCCACTCCATTATTTCTGTGTCCCTTGATTTCAGCTTTTGGTCCTTTAGGGTTTGCAGCTTTGACTCAGTAAACAAAAGCCAGTTGTTCTGTGTGTACTGGCCTTGTTCCTGTTCTTTCACCACAGACCAAGATCCCCTGACATGAGCCATTCACACTGCTCAGTGCTCAGTGTCAGCAGCAAGCCACGCTGAAATATGGAGAGTGAAAGCCTTCCTGAAACACGTACTCCAGAATTAAAGATACCCAAATGTACAGGAAACTTTTACATTGTAATGTGATCATCCTGTAGAAGACCACAGGCCTGAACCAACAGATTTTCAGTACCACCATGCTATGACTCATTGTGAATTCACCTCCAGCAGCAATATGAAAGATCGTGCTCAGGCTGAAAAGTCACGCTCAGTGCTGCAGCTCTTCTGTCATTTCAATACCTTTATTTTTCACTCAGACATAATTATTAAGTAGTAGAAGCGTAAAACACCCACCTGGCTCAGCAAAACCATCACTTTCTTTGCAACAGAATTCACTATACTTGTTCTTTAAAAGTCTAAAACCTAAAAAATAAGAGTCATAAGATGAGATAAGTGTTGTAAAGTCTTGTCTAGACAGTTGTTTATAATATGTGGGCATTTAGTATACATTTTATTACTCTCCTAGGACAGTAGTGTCCATACATAAGTTCCTTGTCTGAAATCCTGAATCCACAGGAAGGGGACAAGAGCAGGAACAAGAGGGGTCCAGAGACTGGCAAGTGATGTGCCCAGGAAGCTTAAAGAAATGTCTGGGAAAAAAAGGCTGAGAACACCAGAATTATGATTATTAAAGAAAATTATGTGAGAGTTACACAACAGACCAAACATACAGAGAGCTGTGTCCTCTTCAGCCTTCTCTCCTAACAAAAGACAAAGGTTCTGTCAATGGAGTAGAAAGATTATATTTTTAAGTGATTTAAGAAAAGTCTCAATATGAATAAATAATCCGTGGAACTCTCTGCCAGAAAAACAACCGGGAAACCACAAATGCTGCACTTCACAAAAAATTAGTGTTATTTATGACAAGGTACAACCACAGGGTTATCAAGTCCTGTGATTCTCATCCAAATGACTAACAAAAGCCTTGGCATCCTTTTTAAATTTAGGAAAATAATGAATTGCTTTCTAATTTCTTTTTTCCTTATACTGACCAATACCAACAAATGTTATCACACTGGATATCTTTTCTGGTAGGGCAGTGTTTGTGTTTCCCTATTGCTTTCCTCCTTATGTCACTGATTTCTCTATGGAATGGTGATATTAACAGCATTTTCCTTGTTTAAAAACTGTTCCATTCCAGCTAAGAGTTGTCAGAAATCTCTCAAAAGCAGGATTTGGATTGTGAAAATGCTGCTTCTACAAATTTTTTTTATGATTATAGCTTTCTGTTGCCAAAACGCCAATGACTATTTTGAGTGAGAATATGACTCTTGTGCTAACATATGTAAGCATAAGAGACACTGTGAAGGAACCACACTGTAATAAAAGCAATAGCTATATTAACACTTATGTAAAAGCAGCTGTTCCTAATTCTTAAGGATCTTTATGGGCTTCTGAGTCTCTGAAAGTTTGGGGGAAATTGTTTACTTACTTTATAAAAATCTTGAATTAAAGACTAATCAGTATTAATTGTGGTGAAAGTTATCAAATATTTAATCATGTGTTTTAGAAAGCTGGGTCCTGATGAAAAGTGTACAAAATAAAGACCCCACAGGTCCATTTGGATCAGTTTTCAAGCTATGTTTATCAACAATGTTTGAGTCACCAGAGTGAAAGACCAGCCCTGAAAGCCTTGCACACAGCAAGGTATTTCAGCAAAAGAACCTCACACAATTGATGTCTTCAGTTTCATGGTGAAGTGTATATTTCATTTCCTGCCTGGATTGTTTTTGTGTAGGGTCCAGGCTAAGTGCTTATTCCTAAGCAGGTTTTCTTACTCACTTTGATTTACTTTATCTCTCTATGCCACATTTCTGCCTCAACTGCTTAAATTCAGTTTTATGGACTAAGTATTATCTCCTGATTAATGTAGTTGATTTCTGATCCCAGTTATCAGTGCAAAACACAACCATCATAATTGCACTGGAAGCTGTTTGTTTGCTGTCCTTAAAAAAATTCTAAGATGACTTCCCATATATCTGAGGCCAGCTAAACACTGGGACGTACAAAACCTCTTGGACTCAGTGAGATTTCCTAGGAACTTTGAAACACTCTGTATAAGATTACTCAGAAACTGTCCAGTCTGCTTTAGAGCTGGTCTGCCCCATTCCTTTCATCAAGTCGCTTCAACTTTCTGCCACCGATGAACTTCCTCCCAAAACTGGGTGAGGCCAGCATTTCCTCCTCTGGTGACCAGGATCACCCCGTTAGCCACTGGATGCAGAATTCTGACCACATTTCAGATCTGCTGTGCATTTATCTACCAAGAATGAGCTGGGAACACATGGGAACTTATTCTGTATTAGGAAGGCATCTCCTTGGGAAAAATTTGGCAAAGCTAACTTGGGCTTGGGCTTAATCCTCTTTCAACAAAATATCCCACATTTTTTGTTACCTGAAGTCACAAACATAAAGACCCCATTTGAGTAGAAAAACAGAGGTCACAGAATGGACAGACTCTTTTTGGAATGCCAGCTCCATTTTGCCAGGTCAGGCCTGACAGCTTTGCATTTTGTCACTTGATGTGGATAGGTTTAAACAACCTAAAACCAACCCATGTACAAACTTCTGGGCAGCAACAAATCTTCCCAATCCCTCGCCATCAGTAGCTGCAGAGCATTCTCAGCAGCACAGGCACTCTTTCTCAGGGAAACATCATGCTTAGAATGATGCAGTTCACTGCACAGTGAACTGTCAAGTCTTATTTCCCTTCTTAATGGGTTAGCAAATGGGCTGGTGGTTTTTCACAAGTATCTGACTTGTGAATTGATAGTGTTTACCTTGGCTATTATTTTTAAGGAAGCCTACTCTGGCCACAGTACAAACATCCCTTTTGCTGCAGGCTGTCCCTTTGTCTGGCACTCCTGGGCTTGGAGCCTATTGACTGGTCCAGTGCTCACGCAGAGAGGAGCTTCCCTGGATACAGAGCTCAAACTTTCACTGGTCTCCATCCAGGCTAAAAGTGGCCACTTAAAAAAAAAAAAGTTCAAAGAACGGGAGAACGGACAAACAATTCCGGAGGCCTGGAGAAATAAAACATTGCTAGAGGAAATCTCTGGTGCAAACAAGCCTCAATAGGTACAGTGGGAAAACATTGTTTTCCACCCACCCCTCAGCTATCCCAGTGAGAGTCTTCAGAAAAGCAGCATTCCTCCAGTCCCCTGCCCTCTCCACAAGGAGCAGGCATCGTTTGTGCACCGCCCAGGGGAAGATGGGAGGGTGAAATGTGGCTCCAGCGATCTGCACAGGATGGGTGCAGTGGGGCCTGCCCTTCCTGATGAAAGGCTGCTCCGCAAAGCAGAGAGAAAAGGGGCTGTCTATCTAAAAAAAGGGAAATCAAATCTTTCCAACTACCAGGCGGTGTAAATACAGCTTATGCCCCGTCCTTGAATCTATAGAGCCCTGGGAACCCATTTTACTCCAGCAATATGACCAGGGTGCTTTCAAAATGTGTGTGGCTGCAGAGGAAAGAGAGGGGGGATGAGAGAGAGAGACGTTCTCTGTGTAATGAAACGAGGCTGATGAAGAAACGCTGCCCTCCCACTTTCTGGCCTAGATGAAATAAATGACCTCCTGCACAAGGAAAGAGCTGCTCCCTACCAAAGGTGAGGCAGGTGCCACACTTGCAGCTTCTTCAGCTGGAGAGGCACATGGAAGAGCTGCCAACACAAAAGGGAAATGGAGGGAGCACAGCTATCCCCAAAATCCCAGCTCCTCTTGGCTGTTGGACAAAAAACCCTGAGGAGTTCAGGAATTACATGCCCATCACTTCATGAAGATGCATCCAAGAAAGGACTGGACAAGTCATTCAGCTGAAGAATGACTTCATTGCAACAATTGCCACATCCCTATCAATTCTGTTTTTAAAATTGGTTATTGCAGCAACCTAGTCACACATAAGTGAAACAAGGAGTTTAAAACTATTTAGCAAGATTTTTTTTCTATTAAAAACAGCTCTGAGGTAGATTTGTACTCTCATACATAAAATCCTAAACAAATGCATTCCAATGTAAACAGCTAATAGTAGGTACGTTCAGAATTGTTCTGTTCTGCAAGTATGAAAGCTAAACTACCTAAATATTTTAAGTTTATTAACCCAGTGATGTGCTTTAAGAGAATTGTGGGTGAGCAGTGAAACAAACATGTTTTGCCACAGACTTTGGCAGAGGAGGGCTCAGGGAAAACTAAAGAAAGAAGGAAAGTAAGAGATAAGATAGAGTGGTGAAAGGCAAAAGTTGGTATCAGTGAGATCTGCTGCTGAGTATGCCCCTTATTTGTTACTTTGCAAATACAATGGAGATGCAAAAACAGGCTGGAAAATTCCTCTGAGGAGAAAAATCTATACCCCTATATACCCCTCTCCAGTATCTTCTTTAGCAATCTTGCCTTTGGTTTCAGTGTAACATGAACAGACCTATCTACTTACAAAAGCTTCCCTCTTCCCACCAGCCTTGTTTGTTATTTTATGTGTTTCTGCATCATTTGCAGAGTTTGCTTTGATCTACATTCCTCCTGGATGTGCAGTTTCCTTTTCGGCTACCAAAAGGAAAACTGTTTGGTTTGAGAATGTTGAAGCTTATTTTGAAGCTTCACTGGCCCAAAATACACATTTTAAATCCAAATGAACACAACTCAGTGCTTTCAGCTCTTCAGCCCTGGTTGCCTTCCTTTCAGGAAAATCTCTTTGAACAATAAGCGACCACTTCATACTCTAATAAAATGGGCAAACTGTAGTCCCAGCTGGCATAAATGAGAGCATTCTGTTTGCTACTGCTGGGTTTGAATATTGACACTCATACATAATTTGATCCTTGAATTGCTTTCATTGTAGCATCGTCCTGAAATGTTCAATGTTTTGTGTCACATCTGACACCCACTAACACATACCATGCTGCTCTAAAACATTATCAGTGCAGGTAATTAGGAATTCTCCCAACATTTCTTTATTACAGGCTCAATCTGTCTTCCACCAATGGCAGAATTCCTGCAGCCTCCAAGGGCTGACTGGACTTTGGTGCAGCTGCAAAATGGCTGTGAATCCTCCTGCATGGAATATGTGATACTGAATGTAAAGTCTGGGCCATTTTAATCCTTCCTCCTTCTCCAGCAAGCATCACAATGTGACTGCACTAGGAATAGTCCACAGACAAAACACAGCTCACAAATAACAGGTAAACAATCTTCAAATGAGAAGAGAAGCCAGGACACATCCTTGGATTGACTCTTTGACTGGGAAACAGGATATATTCTTCAAGGACCTTGCAGGGATGGTCCCAGAAGACAATTAGAGATTAGATCTTCTCTTCTTTGGGGTTAGGCCACAGGAGTTAACTTGGGAAACAATTCACATAAACAAAGTGCTAGCAAGAGGAAGGACACTGTCAGATTCTGCTTCTGTGTCTTTACTAGACACGGGCCTTCATGTCAAACTCCACATCAAGAACCTGGTTTCAAATGGTAACACAGCATTAATTGACATCACCAGTACTAGAAAGGAGCAACCCCCTAAGATTCTGGAGATTAATTAACTATGTTGGGAAGATTCTTAATGAGATAGCCTAGAATTAGAGTATCCTGATCCACTGACTAAAAGTAAGTAAGAAACTAAGTAAGTAAAATGTGCTTAGAATCACTCAGGGGACACTGAGCTCCTTCCAGAAGAGCAAGTGCAGGACCTAGGAGATTCATGCTCTTCCCATCTGCAGCCTGGTCTGTTATAGGCAGCCAAAGGCAGAGTTGCTGTCTATGAATAATTTTTGTTTTAAGAAAAAAATGAGGAGGGAAATTCGTACTCCAGTGCCTGTGTGCGCACGTAAGCAGTGGGGGAAAGCATTCCTACTTTGCAAGAAGAAAAAGATTCCTCATAAAAACACAGCCATGCCCATTTTACTAGAATATTTACTAGAATAAATATTAAGAAAACTGTTACCAGGGATAAGTAACTGAAATATCTGAGAATAACTTCGCTTTTTCATGCAGATATATAAATAAAAGGAGAAAAATGCATATACATGGAGCAATGTGTATGTCCCCCATCATATGAATTATATGAATTATATGAATTATGAAGTCTAAATACAAAGTCTATAAAAATTATGAGGAAGCTGTGCTGGAAGAGGAGACACATATATGGGACTGCTCTGTGTTCAATCTAAAATTAAGCAAATGGAAGCTGTTTCCTGCTAGGTGCATGTGGATGAGGCAATTGCTGATTCTAATGTGGTTTTCTGTACATGCTCTCTTGAAACACATTTCTCTGCATCTCTAAGATACAAGACTTTAATAATATATTAAAAGATACATTAAATACAGTGATGGTGTTCCACGTAGTTCTTTCTGCAAAGCTAAATTCCCCATCTAGGAAAGTGAGAAGATTAAAATATCACAGAAGAAAATTATTACTTGCACCCAAAAAGCAATGCCAATGGACAATCCAGGAAAACACATGGTTTATTTTCTTTTTAAATTAAAAGTGCCTGGAAGCACACCTAAATTGTAAATCTCAGCTAAATAAGCCAAAGGCAGGAAAGCCCCTGCATCCCAGCTGGCAATGCAGTACAAAAGCAGCACATCAGGGTTACCCCAAAGCCGAGCCCCCGGAGCAGAGCCTGCCTCAGCTGTGCTGCCTGCCATCTTCTGCACTGTCGGGACCACAGCTTGCATCATTAAGGCTTGAAACTGATCCACTTCAGTGATTAGGCTGATCCAAGGACACGGACAGAAGAGCAGGATTTAATGGGCAGGCAGGCAGGAAAAGTCTTTTAACACTTTAGAAAACATTGACTTGGTGGAAGGAATTGGCTAGCTCAAGGGATTAGTAATGAGATACTGAGCCCCTCAGCTCTAGGTCACCACACTGAATCTGGTCCAGGTCAGCAGAAATCAAAAGCTGTTGCTGTTCAGTGGCCTTCGGGAATCAGCTGGTGGTCCCACCCCAGCCACCTCTGGCAAAATATCTGTACCAACACTAATGATAACAGTTGGCAGCACTTACAGGAAAGGCTGAGGGCTAGCACAGTACAGGAAAAGTCTGAGCAGAGAAAGATGTCCCTGCAAGCACACTAGGCTGCGACTCAAGAAAAATGAGAAAACAAGCTCCCTCATCTTCTACAGATTTCTAGTGTGACGTGGGGCATGAAATTAAGGATCTTGTTCCAGAAAACTCTATTTCCTCACTGCAATAGTCCTCACAAGGAATTTAATGCCTAAAGATCTCTGAAGCTCAGACCCCCACCTTTAAAAGAAGAACTTTAAAGTGCTTCTGCAGGGAGATCCTGAGTAATGGGGAGATACAGCAGCTAAACAAGAAACCAAGACAGGGGAGCAAACCCTTTCCAAGTAAAATCGGCTCACCTACCTCTAAAGCAAGGCATTTGCTGCATATGCACCCATTCACAAAGCTCTGTGCTTCAGGTGCTTTAAAAAAAGGAAAAAAACCAAATTCCCCTTACAGCAAAGAGTACCCCCAGAAAACCCCAAATTTCCACTGCTGCCCAGCAGAGCCACATCAAAGAATCCAGCTGCTCCCAGCTTTTATCCCACCTAGGATGAAATTCTAATGTGTTGTGCAGGAGGTCAAATAGATTATCATAATAGCCCCTCTGGCCTTAAAAACTATGAAATTGGAGAGTGAATCACAGGACATCAGTCACCATTGGGGAGGATGGTAGGCGGCAGAGCTCAGCGATAGGGTGTGATATGGCAGAGTAAATCCAATGTTCTTAGGGCCCTGTGAAGCTGGGAAACTGACATTTTGCCTTCTTTGTTGCCCCTTTGGGACACGGCGAGATGCAGGTTATTATAACAATAAGTCCAGTCCTGTCAATGCAGCCTAAGAACTCTTACGGGAGTGAGTGCGTGAAGGATTGAGAAACACTAGTTATTTTCAAACTGGATTAAGTCTTTCAAAAGCTAATAGGTTTCCAATGAGCTGTGGTGTTGCTGCCGCAGCTGCTCTAATTTGAGAATAAAAGAATGCAGGCTTTGTGCCTAGGGACCTGTTATTGATCCAAGCAAGAAGGATGGGAAGGAAGGGGGTAGAGGAGGGTTATCCTCCTTTCAGCTGGGGCAGGGGCGTCCCTTTCAAAGTCACATTATCTGCTAGTAACAACAAAACCTAACCCCATGACATGCTGCTCTATACAGGATTGCACTTGTTGAGAACTGAAAGCATCAGAGGAAAAAAACCTCCACTGGCAACCTCGGGCAGCAAACTGCATTGAGGGCCCACGAGACTCAACAGATGGGTCTCGAGACTCCCTCATTAGGAAACGTGCCTGTCCCTTTGCATCTGCTGCCTGCTCCGTGCCACGCACTCATTAGCATTGCAGGCTCACAGATTCCTTAGCACGTGCTTCCAATAAATATTGGAGAGAAGGGAGGGGACGGAAGGCACCGCTCGGAGCAGCGAGATGAGGGGTCACCCAGCAGGCTGGGAAATCCTTCCACACACACGCTGCCCTGCAGCCCCACAGGGGGGAGGACAATAAAAGGCAGCCAACCACAAACGGGCAGTTAAAGGGACAGGTGTGGAATTGCTTCTATTCAACTTGGGGCAGATCCTCATTCGTTCCTCTCTGCCACAGTAAATAAAAATCATCATTATATATAGGAAAAATCTCCACAATTCAGGGCAACACACAGATTGTGGACCTACAAGAGTCTGTGGCCCCTTTCAGACAGAAAGCTGGAGCACACTTCAAAGAAGTTAATTGGTTTTAAGGGTCCAATTCTACAGCCAGGCTCTTTTTCTTTCACCAAGCTGTCCTGCTGCCATAGTGCCACAAATAAGGGATGTCCTTCACCCCACCTGCAGTGGTCCAGCCTCAGGGCTGAAATCAGGAGCAATTGAAGAGAAAAATCATCTCCCCTGTGCTTGAAGACCTTGTGAGACAAAACAGCTGTCAGGGCTGGAAAACCTTCCATGTACTGTGGCAAGAGCAAAGACAACCCTTTAACCAGAGAGGCAGGGTGACCAGGAACTGTACTTGCTCACACTCCCAAGAGTAAGTCCCTTTCTTTGCCACCTATCCCTGACACCCCTAGACTGTTCTTATTCCAGTCCTTCTCATTTGCTCTATTTTCCACTATCCTGATGGAAGCTGCAGGCATTTTGACCACAGCTAACTCCAGAGTGGGACTGGAAGTATCTCAAGTGATGAACGGTATTGATACAAATCTTCTCCAAAATGCAGATTTTTTAACACCAAAACTCCCAAATCAGTGCAGACTCTGATTCTTCCAAATGCTGCTGGCTCTAACACCCAGTCCTGTCGGATCTCTCGCTGCATGATCAGTGACAGAAAAGTCCTCAGTGCACATCTGCAGGTAGTAGCACTGTTGTGACATGCAGAATGGTCAAGAGGCTTTTTTCATTCTTGTGTAAAGGACAAACACAGAGAAAGACATTTTTTCTTCCCTTTAGGGCCTTGTCTTTATCTGTACTACCAAGGACACCAGCCACCTGCTGTGGCCTGCGCTTTATCTAAAAACATTCAGCTGATGCAAAAAGGTTCCTTCCACCAGGGAGTCAGCAGTGCCAAGGGACAGGCCACTGTGCACATCCCTGGCTCCCTGAATAAAGGCTTTCCCCTGCACATCAGCAGCATCACTCCCATGCACTGAACTTTGTGGCCCAATCCACAGCAAGTTACTTAAACACATCCCTTACCTAAAGTTTTTCATTTCTTGATTTAGGCACATCCCTGTTTTGGGCTGAAATTGGATTTTAGAAATCTTAATGTCTTTAAAACTTTCTTCAGGCCAAATGAAGCAACTCCCTTTATACCCCCCCCACAGGAATAAGTAAAGTCAAGGCCCAGAATATTAGATCAGCCAGGGAATGATCTCAGGCAAAGGCAAGAAGTCATTTACTGTATACTCAAATTTAAATCTGCTAATCATAGCTCTCTCCTCTTCAGACATTTCCTTAGCTAAATGACACCCCTGTGTACTTCAGTCTTGCACCTGCAGGCTAATTTGTGATTGAGAACATATTGAACACATACTTTCACATGCAATTAGCAATAAAAACAATCTGCATGAGAAGAGAAGTTTGGGCATTTTGATGCTGTCATGACAAGAAAATGAAACTTGGTCTGAGCACTTCCTCAACAAAAGTGGCTCAAAGAAGCACCTTTGCCGAAAGCTGTGAGGAAAACACTACTTGAAACTTGGAGCTCTTTAAAAGCACTCCATTGTTCACTGGAGATGGGGCTCAGCCCAGGCTTCAGTGCAGCCTCTTTGACAAGAATAGCTGAGTTGCTGCTTATCAAATGAAAGTGTGATCTTGTCTGTGACAGATGTGCCAGCACTGCTCAGTGTCACAGTCTTTGCACCTACTGGGAGCTACTCCACCTTGATAAGCTCTACCCCTATCCAGATCTAAAACCGTAGTCTCAGCTCTTCCCTGCTTTTAGAAGGTGGGGATTTGAGATCACATCACTGCTGCACAGGAATCCCACCCTGGGGAGGAGAAGTGAAGGACAAAACAGTTGGGTCCACAGGTTAATGTGGAGGCATCTGATCCTTGAAGGGTTAACAGAGAAACAACCAGAGAGCAGGTTTCATGTGCATATAAATAAAGGAAACTGAGGAGAAACAGCACTATTCTCTGGAATGGAGTAAGGTCTCAATTTTAAGCTGCGACAGAAAGCAATAATGTTATGGATTCACTTAATTACAGCTGGATAAAGCATAAAGGCTCTACAACAGATGTATTTTTTGGTACTACAGCTTTAAGTCTTTCAGGGACTTTACTGGTTCTCACTGCAGTAATTCCTGAGCACCCCAGAATCTTTTTTTTTTTTTTAATTAAATTATTCTTGGAGTATCCTCTGAAATAGATTTAGTGCCTCGCTTTCATTCTGGGGAATGCAACATTTCTTACAGAAAAACTAAGGTGGGAATTTCACAGTGACAAAATGCACATGCACAATTAACACAGCGCAGCTTGTAAATTTTAGTTGTCTGAAGCAAGACACTCCAGGGAAACGGGAAAGTAAGGGCTCATGGCAGCAAACTGGATTTGGGGCTCTGGTTACTAGAGCATCTTCTTCTCCAAAATGTTTCATCACATTTGGAAAGCTTGTCTGAAGACACAGCTTTAAGAAATTGCCTGACTGGGGAGAACTGAAGCTTTCATGGAAGTGGGAATGCACTCCTCAGTGCTGGGTAAACTGTGCTCTTTCTCTAACCTCCACCACTTGCTCAACTTTCTCATCAGTGGTAGTTTTCTCCCCTGCTCCATTTGTGAAATAGTCTAACACCGGGTGTGGCTTCCCCACAAAACGCTTCCTAATTAGTTTCTAAGCATTAAATGATTATGGAAGCGCAATTCCCATTCCACTCAGGTGATGAAAAGCTTTACAGGAGTTCAGTCTCACTTTGTAATTAGAGAAATTAGCTTTCTAAGTTTAGATCACTCAACTGTGCAGATGGGTTCATCTGCTGGAATGTGTTGCTCCGAAATGCGTGTCAGCCGAGCAGCGCGGCGCGGTCCCTATCTCTGCTCCGCGACACTCGCCCAAGTGGGCAGGTCACTTCCACAACAGCCAGAGGAAAATGAAGTGTTGTGGGTGTATTATAGGAAAGGCCTTATCTAAAAGCTCACTCATCCGTGATTGACTGGGCCGATACGTCCTTCTCCTTGCAACAGGGAAGCTTAACTCCTAGATAAAGGATTAGCCGAGTGGATGAAATTTCACTCTTCCACTCAGCTTGTCCAGGCTTACATCTAACACTGCAGCAAATTTATTTTATTGGCAAATTTCAAGGAGCAAAACTACTTTTATAAAAATCTGGAGGAACAAAGGGCTCCTTTAGCCACTTCATTTGCTGTGAAAAGAGGTCATTGAGCTTTATGAATTCTTTACGACCACAGATTCCACATGCCAACAGATTCTTTTCTGGTAGTCTTTTAACTAGTTTATTGAAGGCTGATGCAGTGTCAGTCCCCTATGATTATGCAACTGTCTTGATCTGCACTACAGTAGTAAACAAAAGTTTAGCCACCGACTCAAAAATGAGATGCATCAGGTCCCTGAACGAAGAACTTTTCCAGGGGCGCCATTCCAAGCTTACCTTCAGGTATCACAAATCTAAGGAAATCCTGTGGGATTGTTCACAGCCATGGCTCAATGAGTCACTAAGCTTTAAAAGGAAATTACAACTTTCCTCACACAAAGAATTGACTTCGCGACACCTGACCCTCATAAGCCAGACACTCCCTCTAAAGGCTGTGATCCTGGTCCCACCGAAGTCCTGGGCAACCTCCCAGTGGCCTCAATGAACAGCTCTATATTGGGGAGCTGATCCAGGCCCAAAGCCTGAATTGAAGCACTGCCTGTAACACCGGGCTTTGGCACACTCCATGTCTGTAAGGGCTTCTAATGTGGATGTGATCTAATTATGTCGGAATAGGAAGATTAGCAGGAAGTAACTTTACGCAATGTAAAAAGCCCAGTGCCAGACGCTGAAAAGTTCTTCAGCAGCCACAGAGGAAGGCACGTCGGCTCCACACCTCGTGAGACGTGCAGGCAGAGCCTTGCAGCAGGGATTTTATACGTGCACTGGTCCCAGGCTGCTCCAAGCAACTGCAGTTCAGGCCCTGTGCACACGCAGCAGTTTGCACGTTGCTGTGGCTGTAGTGAAGGGAGCATCTTGAAAAGATGCTCAGGCTGCAGGCAGCTGCGCAGGGGCTACAGGCAGCTGTGCAGGGGCTGCAGGCTGTGCTGTGCAGGGGCTGCAGGCAGCTGTGCAGGGGCTGCAGGCTGTGCTGTGCAGGGGCTGCAGGCAGCTGCGCAGGGGCTACAGGCAGCTGTGCAGGGGCTGCAGGCTGTGCTGTGCAGGGGCTGCAGGCAGCTGCGCAGGGGCTGCAGGCTGTGCTGTGCAGGGGCTGGGCTGCAGGGGCTACAGGCAGCTGTGCAGGGGCTGCAGGCTGTGCTGTGCAGGGGCTGCAGGCAGCTGCGCAGGGGCTGCAGGCTGTGCTGTGCACTGGCTCAAGGGGGCCACTGGGTCTCTGGGCTCTTGACAGCCCGGATTAAAAAAAGCAAGAGGTGGGACTGCAAGGGGAAAATTCTTGACTAAATAAGTCTGAGGGGATTTTACTGCTGACTTCCATGAGGTCAACGTTTCTTTCAGGGCTGCAAGGGAGAGGGTTTGCAATGCACTTCTGCACATGATTCATGGTCTGCCTTGCTTTACCTATCACTAATACTCTCCATCTCAAGACACTGGGAGACTTAATTCATTAATGCTTGCAAAGCATTTTAAGTTGTTGGACAAGTAATTCTGTTTGAGGGCAGCTACACTGCTGAGTCACAAGCACTGTGGGAAAGAGACCTCTGGATTTCCTAAGCACTGGAGTCAAACTGGTGGAGTAACCTTTTACAGAAAGGCCAACTCCAGACCTGCCCTAAAGGTACGGAGCATACCAGCAGCAGCAGGGTGTTTAAAGGCCCAGAGGAGCAGATGTGTGGCACTTGGGAATGAATAACATTTAACCAGGCTGTGGAAGCTAACCAACACCCACCGGGAAAAAAGAATAGAGGCACTGGTATCACCAAACTGCAGCCATGTTGCGGATTAAACACCATGATGGTTTACCAGCCTTCAAAAAGTTAATGGACCGATGAGGTACAACCAGCACTGGTAGAACCTGGGGGCTGAGCGAGGCTGGAAGGAGAATTCAGCACCTGCGCACCTCACAGGCATGCCAAAATCACCAGAGTGCGATCTAAGCTGTGAACTCACCAATGGGAACAGGATCTGCAGGAGTCAGGTGAAGTCTGAGCACAGTTCTAAGGTGAGGGGCACAAATACCACCAGCTTTCCAGCCTGGGGCACCCTATAACGGGACAGGCCTCACCACAGCCAACAACAGGCAATTTGCTTTTGCCGTAGGAAATGAAAACAAAGGATATAAAATTAGGTCAGAAATCTTGTTTTCCTCTGTACCACTGACTCTGGTGCATAAAATAGATATTCACACATCTACTGTGTTAGATCAGGGTGGAATAGATCGGGACATAAGAATAGCTGTTCTGGGTCAGACCGAACGTCATGTAGGCCAAGTTCCTGTCGCCAGAGCCTCAGGAAGAAAGGGACAGTGATGCAGCAAGTTCCCAGCACAGTCACCCAACTTCTAGACCCACAGCCCAGGGACTTCCCAAACCAGAGAAAAAGTTAGGGGTGGGGTTTTTTTGGGTTTTCTTTTTTTGTTCAATGCCCTTTGATGTGTGGCTCTTCCTCTGGGAACCAGTCTGAACTCTTTTTGCTACTGTGCATACTTTTGGGCTTCTCAGTAACCTGTGTCAGGGAGTCCCCTAAGTAAATCACCTGGCTGTGTGGCTCTGGATCTTGCTCCTCAAAGGATGTGTGGCAGAACAACCCCAGCACCCACCTGAGAACTGGGATGAGCCTCTGCAGCGCGGGCACAGGGTCCCTGACGGTCTCGGCACTCTGCCAGCACTGTGCTACCGGCACTGATCAGCTGAGGGATCTTTCCTCCCACTTGGAGCGCGGGAGGCCCTCGGCGCCGCGACCTCGTGTTGAGGCGGGCACGAGTCGCACGGTGGCGACTGCCACCTCCGCTTCCCTCAGGACAGCGGCCGGCCGGGGCTACCTGAGAGTCGCGGGCCGGCCGCGCCTCCCGTCCCCTCAGGGCGCGCCGGCCCGCTCCGGCAGCGCCCCCGGCTCGCCCCGCCTCGGCTGCCGAGGGCCGGGGAGGGCAGGCGGCCGCCGTCGGCCAGTGCCAGGGGAAAGGTTTCACACCGCAAAAGTGTCCCCCAAAATGCTTCGTGCTTTGTTCTTCCTTCCACCAGCGCCGAGGAGGCGAGGAGGAACGGGCTGCGGCCCCGGGCGGGCGGGCAGGACCCTCGTGTCCCCTCAGCGAGTGGCGGGGCGGGAAAAGCCCTCAGCCGCGAGCGCCGCCGAGGGAGCGCCAGGGCCGCCGCAGCGCGGCTCCTCCTGCTCCAGGTCGCGCTGGAAGCACCTGCACTGGGGCGCTTCCCGAGGGACGGACCCTCGCGGCGGCCGGGGCGCGCCGCCTCCCTCGGGGGGGGGGGAAAGTCGCCGAGCCGCAGCCCCCTCGATGCCCACCGCTGCCTCCTCCCGCCGGTACCTGCCTGCCCGTACCATTCCCCTCCTCCGCTCCCTCCTCCTGCTGTCCCCCTCATGCATATGGATGGGCGCATGCGCCTGCCGCCCTGGGCTAGATGAAGCGGAGCGGCGGCGGCGCTCCCAGACGGGCGGGCGGCTGCGGGGCGGTGCGTGTGCTGCATGTGCGTGTGTGTGTGTGTGTGTGTGAATGTGAGTGTGAGTGAGTGAGTGAGTGTGCGTGTGTCTCGGGGGGGCCAGGGGCTCCGCCGCAAGAAATAAAAGGACTGGGATAATAATCGCCATAATAAAACAAAAAAAAAAAAAAAAAGGAGAGAGAGAAAAGAAAAGGGAAAGAAAAGAGGGGAGGCGAGAGAATAAGGCGGATAAAAGGAGGCCGGGCTGCTTTGCATTGAAGAGCGGGGCGCTATTGAAAGCGCTTGAAAAGCGGCGTTGTCCGGCGCGGGTGCGCCGCGGTATATTAGAGCGGGGCGGCGGCAGCAGCAGCAGCGGCGCCTCCTCCTCCTCCTCCTCCACGAGCTCCTCCGCCTCCTTCTTCTCCTCCTCCTCCCTCCTGGCCCTCCCCGTCCCGTCCCGTCCCGACCCGGAGCGAGCGGCGGCGGCGGCGGCGGCGCTGCAGGCGGGCGGGCAGCGCGGCGGCGGCGGCGGCATGCGTGCGCCCCGGCGGGCAGCCGCGGCGGCGTGCTCCATCCTCACCCTGCTCCTGGCGCTGCGGGCCCAGGTACGTACCGGGCACGGCTGCCGCGCTCCTCCGCGGGCCTTGCGGCCGCGCGTCCGGGAGATCCCGCACGGCGCTTCTGCACGGCTCCTCCGGCCGGAGCGGAGCTGCTGCCCTCGCTTCTCTCTGGAGATGGCAAACGCGGGAGTGCGCCTTGCAGCGAGGCTTAATTCCTGGGAACGAGAAACGCGATTACTGCAAACCGCTTTTATTTTCCCCCCAAAATCACTTTTTCCCCCCCTTTATTTTTCTTTTTATAAATACTAATTTTTTTTTTTTAATCAAGTTAATAGCAGCGCTGCTGGGGTGATTAATGAGCGGGATGTGAGTCTCAGCTGGGCAGCTCCGGCCGTGCCCGGCTCAGCTGCACCCCGGAGGAGGCACAGGGGTGGCTGGGTGCCTCTCCAGGCAGTGCATTATGAGCTACATCGTTTTGCAGGGTTTGCTCCCCGCGTATTGCACTCTTGGTTTAGTTTAGTTTTATTTCCTAACCGTTTGGAAGCCTTCCTCGCGCTGGTTTTTTTCGGAGCTGGCACTTAAGGTTGTTTTTTGGAATTAATGGCGTTATTTAGTTGGGCTGATTTATGAGCCCTTCTCATGGATGTCTGATAGGGGAGAGCTTGGAGTGGTTAGCTTTGCTTTATTTTTAACATTATGCATGTGCTTCTTGAAAGCACACTTAAAATTACTTTTTCCTGTCTTCAGAGTTGTTGTACATTGTGTTTGGGGAAAAAAAGTTAGCTAACTGTCTGTCTCTTGTTTCTTTTTTTTTTCTCGTTTGTTTTGTTGTTTTTTTTTTTTTCCCCTTCGGTTCTTTCTTGGGATTAACAGGTGACTTTAGCGTCGGGACAGTTCGAGTTGGAGATCTTATCCATGCAAAATGTGAATGGTGAACTGCAAAATGGAAATTGCTGCGATGGCACCCGAAACCCAGGAGATAAAAAATGCACCAGAGACGAGTGTGACACCTATTTTAAAGTTTGCCTGAAGGAGTATCAATCGCGGGTCACTGCTGGCGGTCCTTGCAGCTTCGGATCCAAATCCACTCCTGTCATCGGAGGAAATACCTTCAATTTAAAGTACAACCGGAATAATGAAAAGAACCGGATCGTAATCCCCTTCAGCTTCGCCTGGCCGGTGAGTTGCTCGAGCTCTGGCTGTGTTGGATGGTGCTTGAGATGTCCTTAGTGAGCTGAGCTCTAACTCCTTGTGCCAAGGGAAGAGGGATCAGGATTTGGGAGGGAGCAGGCATCTTGGCAAGGGCGTCGGGAATCCGCCGCACAGAAATGAGTAAAATGTAGTGGTGTTTTTGTTTTTGTTCCCTGGGGCTCACAATGCACAGCCTGTTAAATTTGAAAGTCAGATGTGCAGTGAGGGGGATCTAAATGGGTCAGGGAAGCAAACCCAGTATCTCTGCACTTTACAGCATGAATAAGTCTCTTGAGACTTAGAAGGTCAGAAGTTCATTTTTTTTTTTTTTTTTTTCTCTTAACCAGTGAAGTCTTGGGCTTAAGCCAGGAGAGCAGTGGGTTAGGGGCTGTAGAGGGATCCCGTGTGAAAAGTGTGTGTCATAGCTGGCCTCCTTCCCCGGAGCGTGTTTGGGAAGGCTTCCTGCTTCTCCCAAGGGGAAATCTCACTGCACTGCTCGCTGTGGATGGAGCTGCTGTTGCTGTTCTGGGTGAAGTAGTTGCCAGCTTCCCTGGGAAGCTGGCTGTGTTTGGAGGTGCTTGTGGACTCCAGAAGCTGAAGACTGAGAAAAGCCTGGCTTTAGCATTTGGTGCACTTCACCCACTCCTCCCCTCAGAGCACCTTTTCCTGGCTACCTGCCCCTTGTGGTCCAGGGATTCTGGCTTCTCTCTAGTTGCGTGCAAAATTCGGTGGCTCGAGGAGGTGGAGCTTTTTGCCAGGCACTTTTCCAGCCTTGTCCGCTCTAGTAAATACTGGTCAGCCCCTTAGAGCAGAGAGATGGAGGATGAGTGACCCCTTACTTTGTCGGTGATGCTGCTTTGTTGTTGGCTGGAAGAAACATTCAGACATGGCTTGTTGCTGCTTGTTTCTTCTGGGGGGCTCGGGAGGGTTGAGGCTTTGATGGCCAGCTGTGCAGAGGAGCCCTCAGCTCCCTGCGCAGAAAGTGAGGAGCATCTTTCCCAAAGGACCATGAGGCAGGCCCAGGGCCCCAGGATGTGTGGACATGGACAGTGCCTGGCCTCGGGTGGCAGGAGGTGCATGGCTTTTGTGCCTGGCAGTGCTGCGTGCACTGGGGGGCTCCCGTCTGGCTCTCGAACGCTCCCAAATTTCTGCTCCTAAAACTTGTATTTTGAGATCACCTAGGAAACAAAACTGTTTCCCCCTGCCACACACACCCCTTCTCCAAAGGCGCTGAGCAGACAATTTCCTACCAACTGCCTTGGGATATGTTGATGCTCAGCAGTTTTGTAAATCCAGTCATGCTAACCTAGATGCCTAAGGTCATTTTTGGGAGGGGAGGAGGGCGCTGAATGTGCACGCAGGGGAGGGCTGAATCTCATTTCCTATCCTCTGCCACTGTCGCTGCTGGCGAGGTGGAAGCGTGCCTGGACCCTCCGAAGCCGGGCCCTTCATGGTCGGATCGGGGCTGGTTGCTGGGAGGGCCTGGACTTTTCCTGGGGGGAGGAAAGCCCGGCCCAGAAGCATTCCTTCTGCAGCTGTGGTGCACACAGCCACTTTGTGGTCCTGCCGCCAGTGCTGCAGGCGGCCGTGCGCTCTCCAAGTGTCCTGTGCTGCCTCCTACCTGCCTCGCTCTCAGAGGGACTTGGGAATAGCGAGGGCTCGAGAGGCACAGCGCAGAAATGAAGTCTCCGTTTTTAAGGAGATAGTATTACAGAGTACAATAGCAGAGCTAACAAAAGTATTCTCTGTTGGAAGTACAAGTCTGTCCTTTATTTCTTTCCATTTTCTTTCTCTGCTTTTTTTTTTCCCCTAACATGAAATGAGATAAAAGTGTTATCAAATATGCCATCAAAGGGATAAAGGGCTTTGTAAAAATCCGAGGTATTTGAAGCTCTGCCAATGGCTGTAGTGCCTGTGTTGCAGATTTTGACTTTTGTCAGATAAGTCAGGTACATCAAGGATTTTTTTATACTAGCTCCCAGTAATCTGACTGTCTTGAATCTATATAGGCATGCATATAAAAATGGTGTGAAAACTAAACACGTTCCTTCTAGCAGCCTCTCCCTTCATAGGGTTGGGAAGGGAAATCTATGTGTAGAGGGTGGGTTTGGGGGGTGGGGACCCTGGGAGAAGTCTCTTAAGCTTGCCTGCATCTTAGTAAAAGAAATGCTTCTATTGTCCTGCTGAATCTCATTCAGCACTGGAATCCTGGAGCAGCAGCAGCAAAACTCCAGTGCAGCCTTTGAAATGGGTAAAACTCAACAACTTGAGACACTTGGTTCATAAGCCTGGAATTTTGGAATAAGCTCTTGCATTTTCCCAGGCAGAAATGCACTTTTTGAGATGCTGATGATAGTCCGTGTGCAATTATCAAGCCTGCTTCCCAGCTTTAGCTTCCACAGGACACGGCTTTTATGCTAGCCATTGTGACTTCCAAATGGCATTTGAACAAAAGAATATCTAATGTGGCAAAGCTCTTATTTGTACTAAAATTGTGTACACAAATCATTTCAGGCATTTTCAAAGCTCTACGGATAAAGTAGTAAACTTAATTTAGTCAGCTCTAATCTGATGCTGAAATTTCCGAACTTAAAAAACTCTTTAGGTGGCTGAATACTGTTGACTTCAGTAAGAGCTTGAGATTAGCATTGCATTGACTCATGAGGCTGATCATGAGAGGTATCTTTGAATACATTCAGCTGAAAATTATAGTAGAGGTAATAAGAGCCAGACCAAAATGTTAATCATATTGCACCTGAAAATTCATGCCCTTCTCTGGATTGTGTTCTACTCTGAGGGAGCCTTTTCTTGGATGTTCCAGCTTGAGTCAGTAGTAACATTCAGAAGTCCTGTTGCCTTGACTACTTAAAAAAATTAAAAAGAAAAAGCCTCTTTCCATGTCAAGCTGCCCCCTTATGCCATTTGTGAAAAATAGTTGCATTGCATTAGAGGCCTTTATTCATCATGCAGGAGAGGAAGGGCACAGAATGGGGTGCTTTAAAAGTATTGTTAGAGGGAGCTTGCAGTTGTAATGTAGATTCGAAGTGTCAGAGTCTTATTAATAACTTATGGGGTTTGCTCTTGTCAGTTTTGATACGTTCCCCTGTGAGTAATGGGTGTGGAGACGGTGGGCCATAAATTAATTTAAGTGATGGGAGGTTTGAGTAAGTTGCTAGGAAACAGGGCAGCAGCCCAGCATAAAGGAACTGGAGTGGATCAGAAAGCTGCCCCTGCAGTGGCTGGTAATTCTTCAGTGCATTGAAACAATAGTGATGATGATTAAAAAAGGCAAAATGCACCAGGGCTTGCTTCTTACATTCATTTTGAGACTTCACTGACTTTCTTGACAGGCAAGCTTGGCTTTATGAAGCCGTATAAAAAAGAATGGAACAAAAGCATTTCCATGTTCCACTTGTCCAAGTGCTCTGTCTGAACAAGTTTGGTCCCAAGGCAGACACATGCTCTTCTCTCACATGAATCAAACCTCTGGCCTTCCTGAAAGAGCCCCAAGTGTGATGGGTGCTGCACCTTGAGGGAGCTGAGCATCAATTAACTAAGCAAAACTTAACACTCCACTTGGCTTTCATGTAAAGAAAGATCTTTTGGGGGTTTGGCAAGACTGAGTAAGAAGGTCAAACTTGGCAATTCCTTTGGTATGCATAGCTCCAATTTCAAACAGCTTGTTTATCCCAGAATTATGCTCCTTGTAATTATTTAATATTGGGGCCAATTGCACCAACACACCAGGAAACTACTGAGGTGGAAAAAAACCCTCCAGCATCCCAGGGAGTTTAGCATAAAATACAATTTAAAAGTTTTGAACATCCTATTTCAACTTTAAAAGAAAAATAGTCAACCTAAAAAAATAAAATAGCCCCTTTTTCATGAAAAATCTTAGTGGTCCTGCTTCCTGAAGATGTAAAATATGTTTTCTGGGTAGGTATTGTTTTCTGTGGCTACAGAGTTGTAGTAAAAGAGGTTTAGTGTTTTTTAAGCTTTGTGAACTTAGTCCCTCTCTCGACACGAGGCATCCAAAATACTCATCTGTAGCTGATATTAAAAATAACAGCCTTTTGAATCTGAGGAAAAAATATCAGTACACTCATCTAATTTTTTTTTTCTTTTAAGCCCAGTATGTCACAGTCATAAGACTAAAATTTGGCTTTTGATTTTGCTGCTTCTCTCCCTCCAGTTAACTTCTTGAGAACATATAGAAGCAAATGCTAGATTATTGTTCAGGCTTTTCTTGAACAAAAAGTCATCTTGGAGCATGGGCAGATCAGAAGAAATTTTTATAATAGCAAGATGCATATTAATTAAATCCATACTCTGTCATTTATTGTTGATTAATAATATAAGAATAAATCTTAGCACTCAAAGTGTAATGTTTTGCCTAGGATTACTATTCAAAACAGAGCTGGGAGTATTAAGTGACATCTGAAGCATAATTAGCATCACAGGGCTGTTTTTTTCCCAGGACTGGAGAGAAGTGATGCAGCCATTCAGAGGTATTGGACTTCTTACATGTTTAAAGAGGTTTTTTAATGTTCCAGCCAGTTCAGAGCTTCATCTTCATGGTAAAACCATTTGACTATATTAACATAATATGTCTAAAAATAAATCCTCATCTTGCCTGCTCCTAGAATTTTTGTTCTTGTTATAATAAAGGCCTGCTCCAGTTGAGCTTCAGTGGCAGCTGGATTGGGCTTGACACTGAAGCTTATTCCTAAACTTTCTCAGGCTGCACACATCCAGCACTGTCAGCTTGTTTATGCAGCTGGAAGTCAGCATGGCTGAAAATGAATTGCATAAAATCGATGCTTTATACTTGAAGTTGCAGTTCCCTCAAGGAAACACCGCTTCCCAGTGGGCTGGAGGCTGGAGCAGGAGTCAGCTGGCTCTAAAGCTGGGGACCTTGGCTCTGAGCTGTTCATTCCAGCTGCACTCCTAATGCAGTTGTGATGCCCTGCGAAGCAAAAGCCTTAAGCTACGGTTCTTAAAAGTACTTCTCTGTAGATAAGGAGAGGTATCTCTGTAGATAACACAAATGATGGCAGGATTGGTTTTGAAAACTGAAACTAAGCTTGCCTTTGAATTTCTCTAGATGGACAGAAGTTTAATATGTTAATTGACTCAGTTCTAATAATTTAACTCGTAACCCCTGTGTCTTAACACAAGGGAAGATGTTAAAACTAGAAGCTTGTTGCATTTGTTTCTTGTTAGTCTGTGGAGCTCATGGTTCTGTGGTCACCATTCTGCAGCGTAAATTACACTCATTATTCTTGTAGTGTTCAGAAGAAACTGCAAAAAGTAGATAGAAGTGGTTAAAGTGGTTTGTAAATAGTCAAACATCCAGAGTCCTTTACCAGCTCAACCCAGTTCTTAGGCACTTAGGTAAATAAGTAGAAAGGCTTCTTGTTCAGGCTTGCTCCATGTGAACCTGACTGTTTTGCTTGGCTGGCTACTAGGTATTCTGTCTATTAACCTTGCCACCCTTTTGTAACTGGTGCATTTAATTATCAGTGGGATGCTTTAAACAGGTAGGGGGACTGATAAGGGCAGGTAGCCTGCTTGTTGGGGAAGGTTGAAAGCAACCATTGACATTTTGGCCTATCTGCTGCTCTTTGACAAGTGGGGCTCTGTGAGAAAATAACTCCCTAACTAGATAAGGTGCTGATTAAAATGCTGCTGTTGTATGAAGCACCCTGCTAGCTGAGATCACTTGAAATCATTAGCTAAAAAAGAGAGGGGGAGAAGGGGGAGAAAAGAAGCTGCAATACTTTTTTTTACCTTTTTTTTTTTTAAGAAGGGGTGGAGGGAAGACCCCAAGTCTCCCCCCTGAGCCCAGTACATTGTCCCGTTAATGCATGCTAGTTTTATGATTGGAATACATTGTAGTCCGGCCACCCAGACAGAGGCATTGACTGCTAATATTAACCAAGAACAATAGTGTGGCCATACTGACTGCAGTGAGGATTACAGAACATAATGGGGCCTATCCAAAAATAATGCTAATACAGGACAAGCAACAGGAAGCAGCAGTAGACTCAGCATTGCTCGGCTCCCAGACAAACCATGGACTTACTTCACACAATGGCAACTTCAGCACATTATGTGTTCACAGGATACTCATTATTCCAGCAGGCTTGCCAGATCAGAGATCAGCCTGGTTTACTGGATGCTTAAGCGTATGCATAGTTTGGATAGCGGTACTTTTGTGTCCTCCATCCTTTGGCAGGAGGGTGGCCGTGCTGGTGCACCGAGGTCTTGACTTGGGCTGCTGCCTTCCCTGGCCAAGGCAGGATTGGGGGCACGTCTCTCCTGGGGCTGCCGACATGCTTCAGTTTGTTTCCATGTCTCCTTTCTGTGGCACTGCAGGGTTTACTGGCACTTGGAGCGGCAAAGGAGCTGCTCAGCATGAAGCCTAAAGGAGCAGCATGCTGTGTTTTGGTGTGGGCACATTCTGATGAGGCTCTTGGCTGGGCTGCCTGCTGGGGTTCAGCTGAGCTCTTGGCCATAGGCTTTGAGGCGTGAGAGAGATTGCCACGGCTTGGGCCGTGTTTGTATTCAGCGGCTTGAGGGAGTAACAGCTTTGTGGGGTGTTGCCTGGTCCTTACGTAGGCTGTCCCAAAGAGCAGCTTCCTGGTGATGTTCCGTTTCACAGAAGGTTAAGAGGGTTAGGTGGCTTCCCCCTTTCTGGAGCACATTCGCATATCCTCTGGGTGAGGAGCCAGTTGCCTTTAGCTGCTTTGAAGGGTGGTCAGTTGTCAGGAGCTGGCCGTGCGTGGCACAGTGCAGTGGTGCATCTGCACAGTGCCATGGTGGAGTGACAGTCCTGGTGCTGATCAGAGGAAGGGTTTGTGGCTGGCTTTGACCCTGCTCAGCGGTGCCCTCCTCCCTGGCCCCCGGGCACAGTGAAAGGCGCCTCAGTTTCCCTCGTGCAGGTGTCACAGCTGGCCGGCTGTGGCTGCTGTGCCGGTGCCCTCGGTGCGCCCTGCGTGCAGACGGGGTGTGTGTGAGCGCCCTTCTCAGGCTGCTGCTCACAGCTGTGCAGAGCGTCAGGAGAGGGCGGCTGGGCTTAACCTGCTCTCCTTGTTTGGCAGAGGAGGAGCAGCGCTCTGAATGCAAAACTTCCCACTGCATTTGTCTAGTCATGGTTTCACATGCTCAGCAAAGCTCTTGCACGCTCTAACCACAGGGCTAGGAGGGAAAGGAGTTAGACAGGTTGTGAGCCCTTTGAAAACAGAGGCAGCGCTGCAGTGAGGATGTTTTAATCTTGCTCTGGCCCACTGACTCGCAGAGTGCCTTCAGAAGCCAGAGCACAAAAGCACCTCCTTTGGGTGGATGTCTGGGTGAAGGGAGGGCAGAGGGTAATCAAGCAGAGAGCTTTAAACGCCTGTTTACCTGCAGCTGCCAGGATTCATTTAAATAACCAGAAAGGAGCTTGCACTGGCCTTTGAGATCCTTAAAAGGGACAATTTCTGATGGGTTTCAGGTCTGCACAGTCTCTTGAGCTGGGGATCAAGACACAGTGTCAGTGTCTTGTCATTCAGGAAAACGGCTCTTGCACACTGATGCTTGCTTTGTTTCTTGGAGAACTTGGCCATTTCCATCCTCTCCTAGCTCCACTCACAGAAATTCTGCTTAAATTTGGCCATGCTGCCTTTCAGCCCTCTGGGCTGATCTGCAAAGTTTAAGGATTTGCGTTTCCTTTCAAGCTGCCATTCCTCTCAAGCCAGAATCCCTGCCTTCTGGTCAAGCTCAGGTTTACAGTGGCTAATTGGGTGTGACTCTGGAGAGTTCACTGCTGCCGTGTTGCCTAGGACATCGCTTTGATGGAATAAGGTGCATGATGTGGAATTCTTGTGTCTGGATATATATATTTATTCAAAGATGGGCAGAGGTCATCTATGGGCATGGGAAAACTTAAACCTCCACACTGTAAGCAGTCATTCCTGAGATATCTGAATCCTTGATCTATAGAGTGGGGATGATATGCACTTCTAAAAAATCTCAACAGTGCAGCTTTGCACAGAGCTGCTTTTCTGGGAGGGCTGAGGGAATTAGCTAGAGGTATGTGATAGCTGGATTGTTGAAGGGGGTTTGCTACTGCTGTGAGGCTCTGGGTGTCTGTGTGGCTTTTGTTTAAAAGTGTCCCATTCTGAACACAGAGTCTTGGGTTTTTTGGTCTTTTCCCCATGCTGAGAGGGACAGAGCCAAGGGATCAAATGCCACTCTTTGTATCACCCCTTTTCAGGACAGGCACTCTTCATTTAATACATTCAGACAAAATGAGAGGGGGCAGTTGGAAACAAGGGAATTGCCAGGGTAGGGCTGTTCCCCCTGCATTTTGTTTCCATCCAGGTCAGCTGAAGCATCTCCTGTTTTAACCAAACTCCTGTGTGGTAGTGGAAAGTGGTCACACAAGTATCTAGCAACAGTAGCACTCAGAGCTGGGATTCAGCCTTTCCTTTCCTTAAGGGCTAGGTGTGTTGGTAAACAGTCCTGAGAACCAGCAGGGAACTGTTGCTATGAGTTTAGACAAAATATCTTCCAAAACAATTATGCAAGGCCGAAAGGAAAACATCCTTAACTTTATTGGAAGTAGTGCTAGTTGTCATAATTCATTCTCTATATCATAATATTTTTTTGTCAAGCTTGCAGTAACATGTTGAGCTTGTGCTGCTTGATGTTGGTAATTAAACCACTGAGGAAGCACCCAAGATAGTGCAATCTGCATCTGTTATATGGCTCAGGAGTTCTATTCTGGTTTTGTTTGTTTGTTTTGGTTCTTTCTTTTTTTTTTTTTCACCACTGACTTGTGCAAGGACTTCTTAAATCTGTTTTAAGCAGTGTTAGATGATTGAGTTGCATTTCATTTTGGTTTATTTGATTTTCAGAGTTCCTTTCAGGTTGTCAGACTTGGTCTAGAATAGAAACAAGTAACATATAACCTTTCATAAAATATTAACCAAAAATTGTTCAGGCCAATGGAGCCTCTGTGTAGAAGTTTGGGTGCATGTCTTGGCTTGCCCAGCTTTGCTTACTTTTGGAAGCATTTTCCCACAGTTATCAGGAACGGAATGGAATCCTGGTTTGAATATGAAACATATTTAGGCTATACAGCAAGCCGGTGTCCATCACAAACTGGGTTTTCATTCAGAGCCTCATGCTGTGTCCAGTCGTGAGAAAGCAGTCTGCTCCAGCTCTTGTTCTCTTTTTTCTTTTTTTTTTCCTCCTTTTTTGTTTCCCCTCCTCTTCAGAAGTCTGAGTTCTACCTTACCCCCATGCACCTTGTAGCAGCTCACTCTCGGAACTGTGTTTTGGTCTCTGTTACAGAGAGGCACTGCAGACCACAAATGAACAGCCTGTGACTGAACATGGACACAGTTAAGGAGAAATCAACCTTGCAATGCACACTTTCTATAGCAAAGCATCAAAACTCCTCACAGAATTTTTATTTGTAGTGTTATTGTTCTGCTCTCCAGAAAGATGTTACATTTATTGCCTTATCTGTAGTTATTGTATTTTTTTACTTTTCAAGTCATATTTTTTTGCTTATTTTTCCTCAGCTTCCCCCCACTTCCTTCTGGAGAGGAGGTGTTTTGTTTTGGTTTTTAATCATTGTGTAAGTTTGGCTGGCTAAATGGCAACTTTGAAAGATACAGCCTGGATAATAATATCTCGGGGTAGAGCTGGAGGAGGAGGAGATGTTTTAATGGGTCTTGTTCTCAAGTTAGGATTGAAGATAAAGGTGGCTTAGATGTAATAGCTGGCATCTTTCCAGCCCATGGAGTCACTTCAGTCAGTTTATGCTTATGATTATTATTGCTGGAGTGCTGCAGAGCTCATTGGCAGCTTGGAGCATCTGTAGAAGGGACACGGCTGGAGAGCGGGCTTCCCTTCCCCTGCTCTTCCCGAGAAGGCTTTCTTAGCCTTTGTTTTACAGTGCTTCTCTCTCAGCCCACCCCCTTCCACATCCATCAGTCCTTCCCTCCGTTACCTGATACTTGTGGGAGCTGCGATGGCCCTCGTGCAGACAAAGCTTTCAAAGGGGGTGCTGAAAAGCAAAGTCCCTGGAGATTGCGCTGTCAAGGCAGGGCACAGTAATCTTAGCAACACTCCTTGCTTTCAGGACGGCTGGGGGAAGGGACATCCAGACCATTTTTCTGTAACTAGAATTCTTTTGAAGCAGTTTTTGAGAGTGGGGGTTTGGTTTGGGGTTTTTTGATGCTGCTGTGCTATGCTGGTGCTTTCTGTGTTCCATGTGCAGTTGTCCCACATGCTTTATTTCGGCTGCAGGTGCAGTGTCAAAGGCTGCACTTCCTGGTTAAGTACATAAGATGCTTTAATGATGACAAGGATGAGCTATCCAAGGTGAAAGGTCTTCTAAGTCAGACTGGATAAGGTAGCTTACAGGGTTTCAAGAAGATCATGTTTGTCTCAAGCATAATCTTTTACCTATTTCTGTGTTCAAGTATCTGCTTTGGGGTAGAGACCAGAATTTTTCTTTTTAATTAAGATTGTTGGCAGGTTTTTTTCCTTTCCCTTAGTCATGTGTGGCTTTGAAACTAACTCTTATTTCTCTTTTGCAGAGATCCTACACGTTGCTTGTTGAGGCGTGGGATTACAATGATAACTCCACAAGTAAGTGTTCCCTCTCTGGCTTGTTTAGTTGTGACACCTCTGTGTCCCGGGCACTGGAAGGCCTCTGGGAGCCTCCCCAGCCTGCTGCGAGTTAGAGCACAAGGAGAGGGAAAGGCTTTCCTCCAAAGGGCTTGGAGCAGTTCCCCCGGGCTCTGCAGCAGCCTGTCTCACTCACAGTGCCTGCAGAGCGTGAGCAGCTTGCTCACCTGGGCACCGACACTGCGATGCCTAAAAATAGATGCTGTTAATTCCTTCTTTCTCCTCTGGGAGAGTAAAAGCCAAGAGATTTCTTCAGGTTTCTGTGTTTGTTTCTTTTTTTTTGTTCTTTTTAATTAGGACAAATATTCAGAAGGCGAAGTCTTGTTCACCTGAGACCTCTCTATAAACTCTATAAGCACTTCTCAAAACTGAATGCACTGCTTTAAAAAGAAAGCTACTTAAAATCTGTGTAAGACTTGATATCCATATCCATCTAATGACTGTAGATGAGAAAGAGGAGTTACTACAAACTCTTCCTTGGCAGTTGGATGTCTGGGGGTTTGTATGCAGAGGCTGAAAAAATATTTACCAGATACCACCTGGTAGGGGCTGGCTGAAAACCAAGGGTGGGGATCTTTCTCCTGCAATGTCTCTGGTTGGTTTCAGAACCATTCTGCTCAGCTTTTCCTGTGGCTAGAGGAAGCTGCACAGGGTTTCTTGACACGTGAGCTGTTCTGCTTTTTGCCTGCTGTTACTGAAGGAGGTGGGCAAAATCAGCTCTATTTCAACCTAGGGCTTTAACACAGTGTGTGTGTGGTAAAAGCCACAGGAGAGAGTGTGAATCTCAACTCATAAAGCTTTTGTTGACACAACAGGCCTTTTCCTTCAGCAAGCAGGCAGCAGCACTGTGCTCCATCTTACAGAAATCCTACAGCAGCTTCTTGCAGTCTGCTTTGGAGTGCCAAGGGGGCAGCCATGCAGGAATGAAATGGGCTTCATGCCTCGTCGGAGGAAGGCCTTGCAGGAGTGTGCACAGTGCTGTGCTTTTATCTTTTAATTGGTGAGGAGACCATAGCTTGGGAACTACTCTGTGCAGATCTGCTCCTTATATTTTTTTTAAATGTACATGGGGTGTCCTGTTCATTCTCCATTCCAGAAAAGCAATTGTTGCTTGAGACAAATCTCGTGGCCTGTCAGGGGTAGCCACAACCAACTTTATTCAGTACTGCTGCAGTACCTGTGATTTCAGACTCTACCCCAGCACAGTCATGGAGCAGTGGCTGGGGGATTTCTTGGATATAGAGTGTTATATGGAGAAGAAAGCAGATGATGCAGCAGCAGTGAAATATTAAAAATGGAAGGTGCCTGAATTAAAAATGAACGTCTTGTTTATAGTAGGATCTGAGAGTTGTTTCAGACTGGGTCTCTGCCACTTTTACTATTATTAGAGCTCATCTTTTTTCATGAAACAACTTCATTCCCAAAGCTACACAATGAACCCTTTCTTTGCTTTCATGTTCTGGAAGTACAATTGTCTTCAGACAAAATTGCCTCATTTCTCAGCAGTGCATTTGGCCAAGTGCAGACATGCTCTTGCATATGTTCCTGATCTGCATTCCTGCTCCAGCTCTGCTGTCACTTACCCATCTGTAGGTCACTCCAGTCACTGCACTGCACAAAACTTTTCCTTTGTGCTGCACGGCTTGACTTAGTCAGCTTTCCCAGAGCTGCAGAGTAAGGCTTGTAGAACTAGTGAAGAAAACGATTAGAACAAAACAATTGTCATCATATAATGAGAAGAGGGAGTTTTTTGATGTCCAGGATTTTCTTTTGCCCTAATTGCCACTGAATCGTAAAGACCCCGTGAGAGCTCTCAACAATAAAAGTGGGTTTAGTAGGCCTTGTGTGACTTTTCAATAGCTCTGAAAGCATCCTCTGATCAATGCAGTTGTTACAAGATCCTTGAGTGGATGCTTCCTTCCCCCCTTACATTCCACTCCTCCTACATTCCTTTACCACATACTCTCTCTTGTCTCACTTCCAAGAGTGGCTTGCAGTTAAATTCTGGCCCTGTTGAAGTTGATGAGAATCGTGCTTTGTTGGAGCCAAGATTCAACTCAAATGGTTTTCTTACTCTGGTTCTTGTCTGGTTGCCATCTTGCTACTGTTGCTTCATACATAAAGCTAATGGGCTGACATTGCATCTCAAACTATGTCAAAGAGCTATTGTAAATTACTGGTATCAGTTGCATGTGAATTCCAGGCAGGCATAAGAGACTTCACAATGTAAACCAAGCCGTGGCTGGAAGTTGTCTGAAACAAAGACTTTCAAAAATAACTGTGCTGTCCTTGGCCACCCAAACTGCTCAGAGAAGTCTGGGCTCTTTCTGTTGTTGTTTTTGCTTCCTGATGTTGCATAGTTATAATTTCCAGACATTGGAGCACTGAAAGGCAAAGGTGGGCAGTCAAAATAGCTCATTTCCTTGTGTCTAAAACCTTTGATACAGTTGCCCATTGAATAAAAAGAGGGATTTATAGCTTTGAAGTGTAGCCACAAGAAGTGAATAAAACCAACAGAGTCTCTGACAGTGAAGTGTGGAGTGGAAGCCCGAGATGTACAGAAAGCCTCTCTCTTCCACTTCATCAATTTCTAATGGGTTAATGCTTCCTCTAACCTTTCTATCAAAGCATGGGGTTCTGAGTCAGATGAAGGCAGTGGAGTTCAGAAGATCCCTTTGTCTCAAGCTTGGCTGACTGCTGCTTTTTATTTACTTAGCCATTCTGCAGTGTTGGGATTGCTTCCTATAAAACTGAAAGGGTGGCTGGTGCGGGCTAAGAATGGCAGGGTTGTTGCAATGCCTCCCCTGGAGTCTGGGTCAGCACCCTTGTGTAAGTGCACTCTGACAGGTGGGAATAGGCAAGGGTGGAGGAGCTCTTGTACAAGAAGGAACATGCCAGTGCTTCATTGTGAAAACTGTGGGTGATGGCTAATGGAAAGGGAGCTTAAACCTGTGAGGCTGTGTTTGAATTCAGCTGGATGGGGTACCTTTAAAATGTGTGTCCAATGGGAGACATTTTATCCCTGATCCAGAGGGAAACTGCAGCTGGGTTTCATCTGAGCACCTGCAAAAAAAAAAGAAAGCCAGTGGGCTTAAAAGGGTGTTTCCATTAGAGTTCAGGCTGTGGTTAAGGTCTCCAAAGAGCTGATGGCTGGAGTGAGAGGTCATAGATGTACAGCAAGGACGAGCTTCCTGATGAGCTGGCAGATGGGAGGGGAATGGAAGAGCAGAGGCAGAAGGAAAGATCACTTTTTCAAGGCAACTCTCTTTCTGGTGCCAAGGACTGAAATAGTTGTCAGTGGTATGTTCCCAAGGGGGAACAGGAAAAGACTGGAAAAGCAAGAATGAGTGTGGGGGTGGAGGTGGGGGGGCTGGTTTGCAAAATTAAATTCAGTGTCATTGTCCTTTTCTTCTGCCACTTACAGGAGAGGATAAAGTTGTTCTACTCACAAGGAGCAGGATGTCTTTATGCACACTCGGTGTTTGGGGAAGTGCCTTTGCTTTCCAGCTGTGCTGTGCATGGAGTGTAATCTTGGCAAGTGCAGCACAGCCATCTCCAGCACGCATGAGTGGAACTGTAATTGCCAGACTAGCCCCATTCAAGACAGCAGATATGCATCTGCTTAAGTACCTCTTAGAATTAGTCAATAATCTTGCTGATGAGATCTAAGAGCCTTACACCTGCACAGCACAGAGCTGATCTTGCTCTGGATGTACCAGTATGGAAAGGTCCTTAGGCATCCACATTACCTGTGAATGGGATTTAAATTAATAAAGGCCTGCCTGCATTTGAAAGTCTGACACATAGTTGTGGAGTTGGGGGCTTAGTGCCAATGAATAATAACAACTGATTTAAATGGAAAAATATTATAGAACCAGAAATACCAGAAGGTGAACAAGAAGTTGTTGCCCTTAATTTCACACTGTAAACACATAAGGAATGCTGTAGTCTCAAGTCACAAATACCCCCAAAAATGGGCAGATGCTCACAATGTCTGAATCTTGACACTCTTTTGTGGCTGTGCAGCAAGAGCTTTGACTTCATTCCAAACTGCAGACAAGCAGGCAGGACCCAGTGGTGGATCTATAATGGGTATCTGAGGCTTTGAGAAGCCTGTCAGGAAGTTCTTTTTTTTGAAAGCTGCAAATCAGAGGTCTTTAGGAATACATTTAAAAGTATCTTAGATTAAAAACTGCCCATGTGTCATCTCATGGCTTTAGTAGAGACTTCATTAGTCTTCAGCTCTGCCTTATGTAAAATCCCAGAAGGTTCTTTTGTAGTTGTTGGAACAACAAGCAGCACATCAGTACATTTTAATTCTTAACACTCAGAGGTGCCAGTACTTCACACGCTGCTAACACATCACTGGCAAACTGCCTTCCTACCTCAAATTCTCCTGTCGCTGGATTATGCTCCCATGTACTCACTGTTGGTTTTGAGCTCAGTCTGTGAGGATATTTTGGCTGTTTTACGATAAACTTTCACTCAGCAGTCAAGTGCTGGGTAGCAGCGGGTCGTAAGGCAGTGTCAGATCGTTTAAGTCACAAGACCTGGACTACAAAGTGAAATACCACAGATATATACAATGTTCCAAGCAAATGTGAAATATTATTATGTCAAGCCATAATTCAGACAGTTGTATGGCTCTGAAAGCCAGAAGACTTTTGCCAGAACTAAATGTCAAGTGCAAACCTAAACTTTAAAATGCTCTGTAGAGAGGAAGGGGATCTATAGCACATATATGCAGTAGTTTGAGTCTTCTGCTTTGAGCTCTGGTCATCTTGACTTTGTAGTCTCAGATGCTGTCTGAAGATGGGACCTTCATGGTATTTCTCAGCCAAAATCTGGTGAGATTGCCCATGTCATCTGAATGCTGGAGTTGGTGGTTTTCAATTTAGTGTTCGCACATAAGGAAAAGGCTGCAAACCTTTTGCAATGCCTGTGTTCAGCCTGTAGACATGGCTTTATTAGGCTATTGTAGTATGTTGTTTTTGTAAATGCTCCAGTTGAGAACAAAACTAGTGCCATTAATGGAGGAGCAGGGGAAACACATTTTGTACCAGTCTGTTGGAGCTGAATTTTCTTTAGTCATGAACTGTATGAATTCTTAGTGGATGCCCTTGCACTGCGGAAGGGGTAAGCGATTGGCAGTAACTGAACAGTGCCTTTTGATTTTGGGCTTGGTTCAGTTTGATAATGCTGCATGTGTGTTTCAGTTAATGGTTTGTAGCTCCAGGGCAGCCTTATCAGCCTGTCTGAAACAGAGTTAATAAAACCAGCTGGGTGCCTCAGAGCGCCTTGCCTGCGAAGCTGGAGAGCTGTGATGCGGGGGTCGATGGGGAGAGCTGCAGGGAGGTCTAAGCCCGCCGCCTCCTGTGCCCGCAGACCCCGACCGCATCATTGAGAAGGCGTCGCACTCGGGCATGATCAACCCCAGCCGGCAGTGGCAGACGCTCAAGCACAACGCGGGCGCCGCGCACTTCGAGTACCAGATCCGCGTCACCTGCGCCGAGCACTACTACGGCTTCGGCTGCAACAAGTTCTGCCGGCCCAGGGACGACTTCTTCACCCACCACACCTGCGACCAGAACGGCAACAAGACCTGCCTGGAAGGCTGGATGGGACCAGAGTGCAACAAAGGTTTGTGACCAGTGCTCAGCCTGCAGACCAGGGGCACTGGCAGGGATCTGAGGGCGGCCTGTCCAGGTTGCATTGGGTGGTCAGATTGTGCAGACAGGGGCTAAGGACTGGTGTGACAGTGACCAGCTCCTTACACAGAGAGCTGGGGGCAGGAGAAGAGTAGTTTCTGCCTTGCCTTCAAGTCTCAGAGAGGTCCTGGGGAGAGAACTGGGCACTTAGCAGATGTGTTCTTTCTCTGATTATCCGCATCTTTGCCCTTGGGAAGAAAACCCAGCCCACTGACTTCAATGGGAGTTCTGCTGCTGACTTCAAAAAGGATTTCCCCTTTGGTGCAGAACTTCAAGACAAGCAGGAAGGAGAGACTTGTTTTAGAGCTGACCTGGCAAGCGTAAAGCTTTGGTGTTTGAAAAGTCCCAGGCTTGTTTGTTCCACCTGAGATCATGTTCAACGTGTTTACTAGGGAATGGCTGCTACCTGGGTAATTGGGGAAGGAGAAAGCAGGACTTAGGAACAGACTATCAGCTTCTCTTAATGACTGAGTTTACCTGCAATTTGAATTGTTGCTCATCTTGATATCCTGTCTGTTCAGAGATACAGCCAGAACTAAATCCAGAGTAGTTAAAAGCTGCTTTGAATAAGGTGCAAAGCCAGGGAGAGTGGTCCAGATCACCTGCAAAAGACAGAGACAGGAAACCTGTAGACTCCAAGTGACCCGAGCTCTGCAAGGCATGATGGTCTCTCCCACATGAAAAGAGCTCTTTGAAACAGCACTAGGAACAACTCGTGTGCAAAGTCAGAGCAACAGATTTCCTATAGAAAGGAAAAGCTGATAGATTTCCTATCCCAGGGAGACACCAACCTTGGTTTTCCTTCCAGTAGACTTGATAGGAGATACTGGTTAAAAGCTTGGATTCAGCAGGATTACAGTGCTGCTTGGAGATTAAAACGTTCCCACGAGTGTGGAGGCGCCGGAAGCGGGCAGTGTGCTGATACTCTCCTTTTTTGTTGTTTTAACAGCTATTTGTCGTCAGGGATGTAGCCCCAAGCATGGTTCTTGCACAATTCCAGGAGAGTGCAGGTAAATGCTTCCTATCCCTCCTTGCCTTCCCCCCACCCCTCCCCAACTAATTAAACAAGTGATGCTAAACACAATAGGACTGGGGAGGGAGGGCGTTTTGGAAGTTGTGGTTTTGAGCAAGACACATTATTCATGCTGACTTGCCCAGAATAAGCGGGGGGAGCAGGCTTTTAATGCACTGATAATTTTAAGAAGCTTTTGGTTTGTGAAGTGGTGGCACCGAGGTAGAGGGGGCTATGGGATAAATCGCGTGAACGCTGCCTAATGAGCACTAACTAATTGTTTCTGCATAAATAGTGCAAATGTTTGGTGGCTATGTTTTTTCCAACAGCCTGATTAATAGGTTTTTTCAATTCCAAGCCTGAAGTACAGTGTGGCTTTTCTCTCTTCATCTCCCTTTCAGTGTTTCCCCCTCCTTCCCTCCCACCCCCTGGTTTCTTCCATCAGTAGGCAAAAGTCAAGCATTCTTTAGAATGGGATTAGTTAAACCTCTGGGTTCCTTTCCCATTGTGAGCCTGGCTCCGAGTGCTGAGAGGTTAATGGCTGGGATGAAATCTTGTCAGTGGGCTCTGATGAATGCCGAATTTTGTTGCCGTGCTTTGAAGTCCCTTCTGTCCTGGCAAGGAGACAATGGAAAGCAGATTTTATCCATAACCCAACAATTAAATATCTGGAATGCCTTAAAATATGCAGCACACATTTACAGCACAGGGAAGTCTTGTCCCTTTACCCTTAGAGGGCTAGTGGATATTAAATGTGTGTATTCTTTATCAACGGGCAGGTTCCAAGTTGCTGCATGTAACCCTTTATCATTTCTGTTTACAACTGAGAGCTTCTGAGGTTACAAAAATATTCATATTGATCCTGTGTAGGAAGGGTTAAAAGTGAAGTTTGCATATTTCTGAATAAGACTCAGAATTTTGAAGGAATAGAAAGTAATTTTCTGCCTAACAAGCATATTGGTGGATCCTGTGTTGCGGGAAACCTTTGCATGAAGTGGACTAGAGTTCCTACAGGAACTGGATCTGGAGTGTCTGACAGATTATTCTGTAAGAATTCAGCCTAAACAGCTGTAGTGGCTCATTCATTTTATCTGCTTCTGTAATTCATGCTTCAAAACAAAACAAAACAAAACAATTACCAAGGAACCATCTGAAAGTGAGGTGGGAAGTAACCTCTCATCCTCACAGAGCCGTGGCAAAGTGAAAGTCCAGCCAGGGGACAAACTGTTGTCACTTGTCCTGTGATTGTAATGTTCAGCAGCACTGATATGAGCTGGTTAACCCCCAGAGCACCAAATCGAAATCTTTAATTAAGAAAAAGCCTAACAAGCAGTAGGAAGTGTGGGGGGGCCCGATGGTGAGAGGAGCGTATCAGTCAGGGCTACCAGTGATTTGTGCTGCTGTCATCAGAATAAACATGCCTTGTAGGGCTTGCTGTCTCCTAGTCAGAACAACAGGCTTTGTTTCCAGATTTTTTTTCTTCCCTTTCTCTTTCTAAGTCTGTTGCCTCCCACTCACTGCCCAGACATGCACTAGTGCTCTTATTTACTTAAGGTGCAACTTTCCCACACTTGATTTGCATAGTCTTGAAACAATGCTGTCCTTCTGGTGCTTTCAGATAACTTCTGCTTGCCAAGTTAGACCACTATCTTTAAAGTGAACACAGAAACAAGATTTTATTTTCTTTTAAGTTTTGATGAGTCATATAGCCTGTATGCTACAAATGCAACAGGGTTTAAAAATAACATCCGAGCAGAAACTGCTCTGTGTTCTGGTACAACAGACAACTTGCAAACGTTCTTAAAATATCCTTTTCCCTTTCACTGCCAGTCACTTTCTTCAATGCAGAGCAGCCAACTAAACCATTTTTTACTCATGAATCACTATACAAGGAAAGTTAACTTTAAATTTCTCATGAGAAACTGCTGCATACATATTATTAAACCTCAGTTAGTACTGTGAATTTTTCTCTGGAATTGATATGCCATTTGTTTTTTTTTTTTCTCTTAAATGCCCATGGCCTTATCCAATTTTGTTTGTTATATTTTGAAGCTGATGTTTGAAGTAAAACCTTTGGCTCTAAAGCTCATGATCTTTTTTTTTTCCTGTGTGGTGTGGAATTTTAAAATTATTTTGCCTTTTTTACACTTGTTCTAAAGAAAACAAAACCCACACCACTTTGATTTGATGGGAGTAAAATCAATCCTCAATTTGGATACTTGCTTTTGCAGGTGAGGTCCCTTAGTCTGGCTTGTGTGCAAGCTCACAGGCAAGTTGCTTTGTATGCAACACAAATTAAAAGGGTCTGGTCCTAAATTTTGACCTTTGTGCCTTCTCAGTATATGCCCTGTACAGAAGGATTTTCCAAGAGGTACTTGAGGGGGGCTGTTTTGCCTTATCTGGGTTTTTTTCTTGTTCTTTGCACTGACTGGCTTTTTTTAACACACACACACACACACACAAATAAGAATTTCCCATTGACTTTGAAAAGGCTGCTACTGTGATAGCTATTAAAGAAAAAAGGTTAATTAGGATGCAGTTTGTCACCTGAGATTTTTAGAAGGGAAGCTGGACTTACCACTGGCTGTGAGTGATTATCCATTGGATAGATCCTTCTGGCTTTTTCCCATGAGAAGAAATTGCCAGCAGAAGAATGGTGGGGGGTTTTACAAATAGAAAGCTTAGCTGACTTCTGTAGAGCTGAGGTTTGTTTTCATAATTTAGTGACAGCTTAGTGCATAATTGCTGCTGATCAATTACTCTCAGGACCTGTTAATGAAATACAGTACCTCAAAAAGCCCTTGGTTTTCATTTTCTACTTGTTTTGCTTGTTCCTATCTATAGATTCACTTTAATATGAAGGATCCTTGGTCTTGCTAGTGAGAACTAAATGAAAGCCAAAATAAGCTTTCCCTTTAGGGGGCTTTACTTTGAAAGAACATCTTCCTTTTAAGTAGAGAATTCAGGTAGCTCATTGATGGTGACAGTAAAGAATTCAAATAGTATTAAATTCTCCAGACATCAGTGTTTCTCAGAACTGGACATGGTTTAGTTGTTCCCAGCAAAGAGGTTATTAGCACAAATCAAACTCAGAAGCACACTGACAGCTGATCTCTGAGCACGTGTAAAACCCTGCCGGGCTTCCTTCATCCCTGGCTGTGGCCCGTCCATACTGGCGCTGTGTGTGTCTCTCCATTCAGAATAAGGGTGCCTTCTGATGGAGCAGGGAACTCCTCATGTTTTGCTACTTCCTTGCCAAGGGCTCAGAGTTGCTGGTTATGGTTTTGTTTGTCTTCCTGCAAACCCAGCGTGGCTGAAACGCCTGGAACCTTGTATTCATGAGGATCTCGGGATAACTATTGTTTCCACTGACTTTTTCTTCCCCCCTCAATTTATAAAGCACCCTGTCAAAGTCCAGAGATTGATTTGTAGTGCACACCCACCCTCTCTGCCACATTTATATGAGGCTCCAAAAGAGTGTTATTGTGCTGAATGGCCTCATGCTGGTTTTCTCAGAACAGTTATTCTTTTGTCAGGAGGCCGGCTACAGAGACCTTGGCAAAACTACCAAAATGTTTGTTTACAAGAAACCATCAAACAATCCTTGAATAGCTTCTCCCCTCCCCTCATCCTGCCCTTCTCCCCTACTTCCCAGCCTTTCTTCAAGCTTTGGAGTTGCACTCTCGTATCTACACACAGCAGTTATGATGGGTTTGGGCTTCTTTGCCTGTTCTGATTTTTTTCCCTTTTGTTTTGCTCTGTTACTGAAGGTGTCAGTATGGATGGCAAGGCCAGTACTGTGATAAGTGCATTCCACACCCGGGATGTGTCCATGGCACTTGCATTGAACCGTGGCAGTGCCTCTGTGAAACCAACTGGGGTGGTCAGCTCTGTGACAAAGGTATGCTGCTGCCAGAGGGCTGTGTCCCACTGGGACGTCAGTGCTGGCACACTGGGCACACGGGGCTCAGGGAGCTGCTGAACCGTGCTGGCCCTCAGCTCCTGCCCTTGTCCCACTGCTGTTCAGCATGGTTAGCGTCTGTCCTCAGCTTGTCCCTGCCCTGTCCCGCTGCTCTGTGGGCACGCATTCTGTAAAGGCTCTGGGAGAGCAGAGCCAAGCACGTGGGGATGTTCCTGTAACCTTCCAGCCTGGCTTTAACACTCCTCCCCTCCTGCAGATCTGAACTACTGTGGAACCCACCCGCCCTGCTTGAATGGTGGTACCTGCAGCAACACTGGCCCCGACAAATACCAATGTTCCTGCCCTGAGGGCTACTCGGGACAGAACTGTGAGATTGGTAAGTGTTGGCTGGAGCTGCTGACATTAAGTGCCACCTGACAGTTAATTCTTGCCAGCTTTTGGTGGCTGGTTTTGGATGCGCTGTATGAGATGGCGAAAAACTCAATTTGTAGCGTACCCAGCCAGGGCTGGGTACAAAGATGCAGCTTTTCCTGTTCTCATGCTTTGTCATGACTGTGTGGTGTCTCTGGACATCAGCCTTCTGCTCACTGGGGAGGTCACTGCGAGCCACGCTGTGTGGCCGTGGCCCCAGCAGGTGCCAGTCGGTGAGCTTAGCTGGAATGAGACTTTGTGCCAGGCAGGAAACTCGTGGCTCTTGCAGGAGCACGGTGCAGCCAGAGTGCTGATGGTGTGTGGAGGGAGCAGGGGTGGCTTGTGGCGGCATGGCTGTAGCCTCTGCCTGATGTCCTTCTGTCCCCGTGCAGCGGAGCACGCCTGCCTCTCCGACCCTTGTCACAACGGGGGAAGCTGCCTTGAGACATCCATGGGATTTGAATGTGCGTGTGCTCCTGGCTGGGCTGGACCAACTTGCACTGACAGTGAGTCCTTTTCAGTGTTTATTCAACATGTGCCAGTTTGCTGGTTTTGATCAGTCATTCTAATCCCTCATAACCTTACAGGGCAGGCTACTTAACCTTTCCCAGCCTGAGCATTGCTTCCAGCAACCATTTACAACCCTGTGCACTCTCTTCCCCCATGCTTGTACCAATGCTTTTGTCAGCTACTGGGGAAGGAATAGCCCAAAGCTTCCTGAAAGAAGCAGAATGCGGGATTTTTGTAGCATTCTGGCATGCTAAATGTTGTTAAAAACGCTGCTCTGAGGGACTTGCTGGATCCAAATAGGACTTCCATTTGCAAAAAGGCCACAGGGGTAAACTCTTCCCCCAGTGCTTTGAACCCCCTTTTCACATTACTCCTCTCTTTAAGTAAGGGTTTTGCTGAAATCAAAGGTAACCTGTAAATTCCAAGTAAAAGTCCTGTTGTTCTTCTGTTCATCAGGGAAAACCTGAGTAGCAGCAACCATGTGTCACACTTGTCAGTTATTGCCATTGCCAGTCTGGTAGTGGAGCTAAGCCTCTCCTTATTCTGTGTTACAGATATTGATGATTGTTCTCCAAATCCCTGTGGTCATGGAGGAACTTGCCAAGATCTAGTTGATGGATTTAAGTGTATCTGCCCACCTCAGTGGACTGGCAAAACATGCCAGCTAGGTAAGAACTGCTTTCTCTTCATCCAGTGTTGTTCCAGAGCTGGAAAAGATAAATACAAAAGGAATCATAGTCCTGCATTACTCATGGTCATGTTTCTGAAGCCTGTGGATATACTTTGGCACACCGAAGACATTCAGTGTCTGTTTGCAGGACTGAGGTTTGGGTCAGTGTCCAAGAGCAGTGTGGCTTCCATCACCTTGCTTCTGCATTCTGGCACTTGAAGGAAATAGTTAACAGAGACACCCTTCAAACCAGAACTGCCCTGAAGTGGGGAGGCTGCGTGTTGTGCCTCCCAGTCCCGCCCCCACATGTGCTTCTCTCCCTTAGCCCTGTGAGAAAGTTGCTGTATCTCCTCAAGCATGTCAACTCCTCCAGACCCAGGAGCTCCCAGCTGGGTTCCAAAATGGGGATGATCTCATGGAGAGTGAGCTGGCTGCATTCTTTGCACAACACACTCATCGCAGTGACCAGGCTGCAGCATTCCTCCTTCAGAATGCTCAGCTGAGATGCGTGTGTGGGGGCAAGTTCTCTTAATGACTGGCTGGGTAATTGTGAAGTAATTAGCCTAGCCTGTATGTTCAAATTGCAGAGAAACTGAAAGAGGCTTCAGAGGCTGATGATGATTGACTTTTGTTCCTTCAAGTCACGCTAATCACGGCTGTACGCTGCAAGTTCCTCTTAGCTCTGGAGGAACTGCTGGCTATTGCTGGGGCGAGGGCTTCTCCTTTCCCCCCTGAATGTTCCCATTGGTTTTCCAGATGCCAATGAATGTGAGGGCAAGCCCTGTGTCAATGCCAACTCCTGCAGGAACCTGATTGGCAGCTACTACTGTGACTGCATTCCTGGCTGGTCTGGCCACAACTGTGATATAAGTAAGTGTCCATACCCTTGGGTTTATGAACAGACAGTTCTTTGGGCACATGTGCCCCTGAGTTTTGAGCTCAATTTGAACACTGGGCAGAGCCCCAGCAGTTGATGTTTTTAGAAAGGGAGTAGTTGGTGCCGAATGAAAATACACAATTTTATCAAAGTCATTAGCCTGCAACATAGCTATATTCTGATAAAGGGACTAAAACAATGATGTGAAGTTTTACTGCCTCTCCTAGAAGAATCGCGAAAGGTTTTCCCACCCATTATAATAACCTTATCTCAAGGAAGGCATGCAGGAAACTTGACAAAAAGTTTATCTAGCTGCAGTTTTAGAGAGACCTGAACTCTCTATCTAGTATAAATATATTTTTGCCTTCTAACCGTGCTAATTTTATTGCAGATATTAACGACTGTCGTGGACAATGTCAGAATGGAGGATCCTGTCGGGTAAGTTGTTCTTTTTTTACCTTCGTTTCCCCAAGGCTTGCAACGATAACTAAAACATTTCAGCCTAAGCACAAAAAGTTTGGAAAATAGCAAATAGCTGGTACAAATGGTCATGTCTTTAAGTTGGGGGAGGGCCTATGTCATGCTACAGCATGTTGAGATATGTCTGTAGAGCAGTAAGGGCAAAAAAAATACAACTTCAGTAAATGACTCATTTTCACTGCCAGTGTCACCAGTGAACGAGCTGGTGGTTGTGCAAACTACCTACTGGAAATGTAGGCACTTCCCTTCAACATGTGGATTAATTTCTGCCTGGAAATTCAGAATGTAAACTGGGACTGGGTGTGTGTCTGTGTGTGTGTGTTTGGTTTTTTTTGCCCTCTAAATATTTTGGACATAGAGATGATTTTTTTTTAACTTTTAAAAAATTATTTTTCTTAATAAGAATATATCAAGGGAGGAACAACATTAACTCTGAAGCTTTTTTTTGTTCTTTCCCAGGACTTGGTTAATGGTTATCGGTGTATCTGTTCACCTGGCTATGCAGGAGATCACTGTGAGAAAGACATCAATGAATGTGCAAGTAACCCTTGCATGAATGGGGGTCACTGCCAGGATGAAATCAATGGATTCCAATGTCTGTGTCCCGCTGGTTTCTCAGGAAACCTCTGTCAGGTAAGGAGGCTGGGTGAAAGGCAGGCCCTCAGCCAGTGCCGTTTGTTCCGACGCTCCGGATCTGAGCATGGAATGCCTTGCATCCAGTGAAGCATAGTATAAAGTTGTACTTGATATCGCCGTCAGACTGCCAAGAAACTGCTTGATTAGTATATATTGGGGCGGGGGAAGAAACCAACAATCCCCTGACAGGCTGTGGAGAGTTCTCTTTGTTAAGCAGACTGCAGAGTTTGCACGTCAGGCTTTGTGGAGCTCTCACTATTAACTTTGGCAGTTTAATATCGAGAGTTGTCTGCCGGAATAGTGGAGAGCGGGACTAAACTCTGTGTGCTATGAATGATTCTTTGAGGCAGCAGATAAAAAGGTCAGATTCCACAAAGTCAGCCTGTGGTGGTGAGGGAAAGCCATGATAAACCTCTTTCACTCAGCTTTCCCTCACTCCCTTTCCCCCCCCCCTTCCCATTTCCCTTCCCTCTCTGTGCACTACTTACAGCTGGACATAGATTATTGTGAGCCAAATCCGTGCCAGAACGGCGCCCAGTGCTTCAATCTTGCCATGGACTATTTCTGTAACTGCCCCGAGGATTACGAAGGGAAGAACTGCTCCCACCTGAAGGATCACTGCCGCACCACTCCGTGTGAAGGTTCGTGTTGCTCTGGGGGTGAAGGGCTGTGGCTGGCAGTGGTTCCTGCCCTGCCCTCGCTGGGGCCCTAACGCAGCTCCAGCACGGGAGTCACTGGAGTAGCTCTGCTATAAAGAGGCTGAATTTTGCCCTCTGCCTTAGGCCTCTCTCCATGTGAAAAGATGAGTGACATTTGTAAGTATCAGCTATTAAAGACAGCATTATGTCCATGTGGACAGAAAGCACAGGTAGCAAATAGCCTGATGCATTTATTCCAGGCTGTGGATGTGTTCCAGCAATCATCGGATAAGATGCTGTGATTATTTTATGCACAGTCAGCAGAGTCCAGTGTTATTTTAAAGCAGCAAACATATTTGTAGTCATATGTTTATGGTTTCACTCAATGATCTTAAAGGTCTTTTCCAACCTAAATGACTCAATGGCACGAGTGTCTTTTAAACATCTGTGGCTGGCAGTGAAAATGTTGCTCTTGAGGAATCGGGTTGCATGGGTAATTCTCAGGCTGGTCTCCGCTTTTCTGCAGTAATTGACAGCTGCACTGTGGCAGTGGCTTCCAACAGCACACCCGAAGGGGTTCGCTACATCTCTTCCAACGTCTGTGGTCCCCACGGGAAGTGCAAGAGCCAGGCGGGTGGAAAATTCACCTGTGAATGCAACAAAGGATTCACCGGCACCTACTGTCATGAGAGTAAGAGCAAAAAAGAGAATGTGTTTTACTGTCCCCCACTCTTACTGGGAAAAGATTCCATCCTTCCCTCCCAGACCCCTTTTCTTCATTGTAACTCAGTGAACCTTGGAACTGCTGTAAGTTTTCATATCCCTCTTGGGCGAGGCAGAGTGGAATTTGCTAGGCCTTGGGGAAGGTTCACAGCCATGACCCCTCTGGCCTTGAATTGTATGTTGTTGAAAACCTTATGTATACAAGGTCTGAGGGAGTTAGTAGTGGGGCTTAACGTGGATCTTAAGGACTCCTGAATTTTATTTCTTGTTTTTAATAGTGACAGGTTCATCACCTTGTGCAGTTTTTTACCCATTTTTCATCTTGCTTATAACCCTTCCTTTCCAAAGGGTATTATTAGAAATGGAAGTAGCACCAAACAGTCTGCAGTAAGATAATGACTCCTAGTAACTGTACTTCTAGTTTGACTTTTTTTTCCCCTCTTTTTTTAATCCTCTTCTTTCTTCCAACTATTGCAGATATCAATGACTGTGAAAGCAACCCCTGTAAAAATGGTGGCACTTGCATTGATGGCATCAACTCCTACAAATGTATCTGTAGCGACGGATGGGAAGGAACATATTGTGAAACGAGTAAGTTATCCATGCTTCAGCACACAGAAAGGTCTCTTGGGAAAACACTGGGAAGGAATGGCTGGTGCTGTCAAGATGACAGTGACCTATGTCAATAAACTCTGCTTCAAAGGCCACAGAGGACTAGGTCCTCCCACCAAGTCTCAATCTTTTGTATTGGAACTAAGCCCAAGTTACAAAGCTGGACTGGGATTGGAGCCTGGCTCTCTCAGTATTGAGTTTCCTGCTCTATCCTTTGGATACCTTCCAGGAAGAAAACCTTTGCATTAGTAGATGCCACTTTATGGCCTGTCTGCATATCAGACTTGCATTTTGTCAGTCTCAGGAACAGGAGAGGAGTTGAGTGCTCTGCTCCCTTCCCCTGACTAACAGGGTAGTTTATGTAATAGACCTTTTTACTGAAACAAGATTACAAACAAAATGAAAACAAACTGGAGGACTGGGGTGAAACACTCTTCATCTATGTGACAGTGCTTAAAACTTTAAAATACTGACTTAGGCATTTAATCCACAATTGAAACACAGGCCAAAATTGGGGTGGGTTATGCTCCTTTCAAGCATTGTGTTTGTCTGTTCTGTAAACACTACTGAGCCTGTTTTCTCTCCTTAACATATCCAGATATTAATGACTGCAGTAAAAACCCTTGCCACAATGGAGGAACTTGCCGAGACTTGGTCAACGACTTCTTCTGTGAATGTAAAAATGGGTGGAAAGGAAAAACTTGCCACTCCCGTAAGTACAGCATTTCCAAAACATACCAGACGTGCTCTGATAGGCTGCTTGAACTCATTGCCCTAAGGGAGCACCAGCATTAGGGACGGTTTGGGTTTTCCACAGGTGACAGCCAGTGCGATGAGGCGACGTGCAACAACGGGGGAACGTGCTACGACGAGGGGGACACTTTCAAGTGCATGTGTCCTGCAGGATGGGAAGGAGCCACTTGTAACATAGGTAAATAGGCTGCACAATCGCCAGGAAGCAGATGCAGCGCTGCAGCTCTGACCTCAGCTGTTCCTCTTGGCTCAGGCTTGAGGGCTTTCTAACAACTGAGTGGCAAATGTTGTTTGTGTTACAGCGAGGAACAGCAGCTGCCTGCCAAACCCCTGTCACAACGGTGGTACCTGCGTGGTCAGCGGGGACTCCTTCACTTGTGTCTGCAAGGAGGGCTGGGAAGGACCCACGTGCACCCAGAGTAAGTCAGCTCTGCTCCAACTCTTCCAGAGTGTTGCATGATGAGAACATGAGCTCATCCTGTCACCCCTGGAGTCAAGATTGAATCCAGAAGGGAAAGCTTGTTTGATGTAGGCTTTAGCATCACCTGAATCTTTGTTTTTAATGACTTTATGTGATACAGCCTTGACCTGGGCATGAGAAAGTTGCAAATGAGCTAAGTGGAGACAGATGTTGTCTTGTTTTCTCCTGCATTCTTTTCCTACGAGCAGCTCTGTCTGCTTCCACTTTTTTCCCCCCGTTAGATTCTTTACAAGGATCTCTTCCTGCGTACATGTGTTCCATGATGTAGTTAACAAATTTTGTGGTACAAGCCTGGAATCAATTTAGTAGAGAATTTCAGCATATTTTTGTAAAAGTTGAGCTAAGTATAACTTGGGCATTAGGGGAAGTTTGATCATTCTTTACTGCCAGTAGAGCTGTATTAGCCAAAGTCTACATGTTTAATGCTGTCTGTCTTTGCTTTGCAGACACAAATGACTGCAGTCCTCATCCTTGGTAAGTTTGTTATGTTTATCCTTTGCTCTTTTTGTTCCTTTAGAATTCTGGGTTCCTTTTATCTGTGGCAGTTTTTAATGTCTGTGATAATTGTCCACAGTTACAACAGTGGCACTTGCGTGGATGGAGAGAACTGGTACCGCTGTGAGTGTGCTCCAGGCTTCGCCGGGCCTGACTGCAGGATCAGTGAGTGTTCCCATGGCTCTCTGCCTCACTTCTTGTCTCGCTTCAATCTTGTTGCAAGACAATCATCTTAATTGAGTTAAGTAGTAGATCAGATGAGTGATAGGTGTCTTGTGTCGTCTCTATCCATACCTGGAGCTGTAGCAGATTTGGAGAAGGCAGGAATCACACTGAAAATGAAAGAAATCTAAAGTCTTTCAGCTGCAGCTGAAACCTGTTGGTTTAGGCAAGTGGGCAAAATGCCCTTTGGGACAGCCTTCCCTTGTGTTTGTGTGGCCCAGACTTCTGCTTGAGATGAAAGTGTGCCAGCCAAAAACCTTGTCAATTAATAATCCACCTCCAAGCCCTGAGGTGATGTATGCGCTTCCCTGTAATTTAATAATAATTACAGGTAGGAGGACACTTTTTTTAATAACAGCCATGGAATAGAAGTCTCACAGCAGCAATAGAGCTGGGAAGGGTTTAACATTGCCATCAGTTGAAGAATCTAGTGGGGGACAAAACTGGAGCACATCGGAGGACAGGAGAGGAAGTGTGTCTGTGTAGGAAGGAATGTGTCCTTGCCCTGGAAAGCTCGAGTAGCCACAGGGGTCAGGTTTTGATCTTTGTTAGTGCCACACAGCAGAAACGTCAAAGGACTTTTCTGAGGTTATACTGGTGCTGCAAGCAGGAATCCGTCCCAGTAGAGACTAGAAAATGAACATAAAGCTCCAGCAGGCAATTCTATCCCATGTTTGCTTTTTTCCTGACAAACAAAAGGATACTATGGAGTAACTGTTCTGTTTCCTCTCCTTCCCATCACAGACATCAACGAATGCCAGTCCTCGCCCTGTGCCTTTGGAGCCACGTGTGTGGATGAAATTAACGGGTACCGTTGCATTTGCCCCCCGGGTCGCAGTGGTCCAGCATGCCAAGAAGGTATTCCAGATGCCAGAGCTGAGCCTAGCACTTACTGTAGCAAGAGCTGTATAATTGCACATTGATTGGTTTGTGGTTGTATGGGGTTGGTTTTGGGGCACACTATCTGTTGTTTTTTAAAGCAAGCGTCCTTATTGAAGAAGCAGCTCAGTGGGAAGTTTAGATGAACTTCAAAAAGGTGTTTGTTTCCTGTTTTTAGTTTATAATTCTGTTCAATCTCTCTTCAGTTACAGGAAGGCCTTGCATTACCAGCGTCCGAGTCATGCCAGATGGGACTAAGTGGGATGACGACTGCAATACCTGTCAGTGTCTGAATGGAAAAGTCACCTGTTCTAAGGTACAGCTGTGCTGTGGTTTGGCTTACAGCACCTTCTGCCCCCTAGCCAGCGGAGTCTCACAGTGTTCATCCTGTCCTAGGTTTGGTGTGGCCCTCGGCCCTGTGTGCTGCACGGCAAGGGCCCCGGCGAGTGCCCCGCTGGCCACGCCTGTGTCCCTGTGCGGGACGACCACTGCTTCACCCGCCCGTGTGCCGCCGTGGGGGAGTGCTGGCCCTCCAACCAGCAGCCTGTGAGGACCAAGTGCAACTCAGACTCCTACTACCAGGACAACTGTGCCAACATCACCTTCACCTTTAACAAAGAAATGATGGCCCCGGTGAGTGACAGCAGCTCGCTGGGCTGCAGCATACACAGACTCATTCCCAGAGCATGGAGTGATGTTTTCCATAGGGAAAACTGCAGCAAAAGCTGACTCTGCCTCATTAGCAAAGAAAACAAAAAGCAGAGAAGGATTAATATAGCCTTGCAGCCTAAATGCTTTTGTGACTAGAGAAGAAATAAAAGCTAGGTTGGAGGGAATTCCACCTCCTTTTCCCCAAGAACTCTTACTTCAGGGCAAAAAAAAAAAACCAAACAAATCTTCTATCTGTGTGTTCGTGTGCATATGTATTTAAAAAAGCCAACATCTTTTTTGTATCCTCCAGGGCCTTACCACAGAGCATGTTTGCAGTGAATTGAGGAATCTGAATATTCTGAAGAATGTTTCTGTTGAATATTCCATCTATATTACCTGTGAGCCTTCCCACTTGGCAAATAATGAAATCCATGTTGCTATTGTAAGTATTCCTGGAATATTTTTAAATGTCTTAGTAGTTAATTGCTTGGATATGTGTGCAACATGTGGGTTTCATAAAAATATTAATTCCTGGCTTTGTCAGTACTTCTTGTGGTTTAGTTTCCATCCTGATGCCCTTTTAGAACAGGAAAGGAATTCTGGTTACATGTGTGTACCTGAAAGCTGCCGTCTGGGGGCACCTGGAATAGGGGGAGTAAAACGTTTCTCTCTTACACTCCTGCTTTCGGGGGGTTTTTGGTCTTTCTTAAGGATGAGGACAAGAATTCAGAGTCATTAGTTTCTGCCCACAGCAGGCCATTTTGCTTTGACTCTGTTTTGTGATAGATGAACAGTAGCAAGAGCCTTCACTGCCTGTGAAGGTTTGTAAATAGCAGGTTCCCCCGTGCATCCGATGTGGTGCTTGGCGTTAACTGTGTGCCTCCTCCTGCAGTCTGCAGAAGACATTGGGGAGGATGAAAACCCCATCAAAGACATCACGGATAAGATCATCGACCTGGTCAGTAAGCGCGACGGGAACAACACGCTGATCGCTGCTGTCGCCGAGGTCAGGGTGCAGCGGCGGCCGGCCAAGAGCAAAACAGGTGAGCTGCTCCTGGGCCCCAGCTCCTGCAGCCCCTGCCAAGGGCAGAGCCCGTCCTCCCTTGGACACTCCTAGCGAGTCCCTGTTCAGCAGCAACAATGGGGAGGCTTTGCACACAAGGTCTTTTCATTCCTAAAAGCCCTAAAGAAACTTGCCAGAAGTTTGTTAAACCTGGCAAAAGGGCTGCTACCCTTCCGTGCTCCTCATGGAGAGACGTGGGAAGTAACGAGGCATAAGAACTAAGATTTGTTTTCTCTGAGACATCCCAAAGTGTCCCCTGTGGTGTGCAGCAGGACTAACTGTCTCCTGTCTCTTGCAGATTTCCTGGTGCCCTTGCTGAGCTCGGTGCTGACGGTAGCCTGGATCTGTTGCCTGGTCACCGTGTTTTACTGGTGCATCCGAAAGCGCCGGAAGCAGAGCAGCCACACCCACACGGCCTCTGACGACAACACCACCAACAACGTCAGGGAGCAGCTGAACCAGATCAAAAACCCCATTGAGAAACACGGAGCAAATACTGTCCCCATTAAAGACTACGAAAACAAAAACTCTAAAATCGCCAAAATAAGGACACACAACTCCGAGGTGGAGGAGGATGACATGGACAAGCACCAGCAGAAGGCCCGATTTGCCAAGCAGCCAGCCTACACTTTGGTAGACAGAGATGAAAAGCCCCCCAACAGCACCCCTACAAAACACCCAAACTGGACAAATAAACAGGACAACAGAGACTTGGAAAGTGCACAAAGCCTAAATCGGATGGAGTACATCGTATAGCAGACGGTGGGGTGCTGCCATGCAGGGCCTTTGAGTATCAATATAAAGGCACTCAAGAGCTTGTAGTTCTTAAACTGTTGTGTAATATTTGAGTCTAAGGCTATTATTTACTTAGAATCCCTGTGTTAATTTAAGTTTGGACAAGCTGGCTTACACTGGCAATGATAGTTGCTGTGGTTGGCTGGAATACCAAGTGCTGCATTTCACATCTATGCAAAACTAGTCAAAAGTGCCCTCCTGTAAATTCAGCTGCAGCTGATCCATCACAGAAACGTTCCATAAGGTATTACATAGCCTTATTACTCTTCCTTAGTGTTCATTTTTTTTTTCTGCCAGATGTTCCGATTTATACAGTTTCTTTAGAATAATACATTTTATTTATATTTATTGAATTTGAGTTTTTTGTATATTGGTTTTATGGTGACGTACAACTAGTTCTGTATTTGAAAGTGCCTTTGCAGCTCGGAACCACAGCAACTATCAAAAATAAGTTTATTATTTATTTTTTTATTGTATTTTTGTTTGGGGTGGGTGGGGGGAACTTGTCAGCAGTTGCTGGTAAATGAAGAATTTAAAGAGGAAAATGTGTCAAAAATAGAAGTTTGTATAGATATGTAAATAATTCTTTTTTTATTAATCACTGTGTATATTTGATTTATTAACTTAATAATCAAGAGCCTTAAAATATCATTCCTTTTTATTTATATGTATGTGTTTAGAGTTGAAGGTTTTTGATAGCATTGTAAGCTCGTGGCTTCTCTATTTTGGATTTATTTTCTTGTTACATGTTGCCTATATGCCAAAACTAAGGTGTTCTAAAATAGTTTATTTTTAATAGGATGGGCTTTCATGCCTTGATGCTGGTTTTTGTACAATGTCAAACGTTTGAAACACCTTCCATAGTATCACTTTAAGACTATTTGTAAGTACTGACTGAGGCAGTTTAGAGAATTAGACTAGAAAATTTTTTTTGCTGCTTTAGACTTGAAAACCGAGTGACAGGCAGATAATCTGCTAAGAAGCAGTTTAAGGGAACAAAACTGAGCTATTACTTTATGTAGATGAAATGTGAGTGGTTGCATGTAATTAAAAATATCAAATTAGCGTGTGAAGTTGGAAACACAGCAATCTTATTTTGTAAATTCTAATTATTTTTTTCTCACCATGAATATGTAATACTGAACCACTTGTAGATTTGACTTTTTTGTAATCTACTGCATTTAGGGAGTATTCTAATAAGCTAGTTGTTGAATACTTGAACAGTAGAATGTCCAGTAAGATCACTGTGTAGGTTTGCCATAGATTACACTGCCCGCCTTAACAAGTGAGGAAATCAAAGTGCTATTACGATGTTTAAGATCAAAAGGCTTATAAACATAGTCATCTCAGTGGTTAACCATTGAGATCATGAAGATACCTTGTATTGTGATATTAGTGTTATATGAAAATGCATCTTTGATGTGTTGTTCCTGGCAATAAATCTTGAAAAGTAATATTTATTAAATTTTTTGTATGAAAACATAAAAGAGCGTGGAGATTATTGAGCTTGGAGGCGCTCCTGGCCAGTCAGTTGTGCAAAAGCAGGGGCAGGTGCTGCTGGAGGTTTCCAGGGCCTGCCCCTGCCTTTGGTGGAGTCAGTTTTTTGTTAGATGATGCCACGTTCCCCTCTGGCTCCCGGTGGCACCGAGGAGGTCTGAAAGCAGCGTGTCCCTTGTTCTCACTGCCTCTTGGCCAGTGTCCCTCGGTGCTCTGAGAGGGTGCTGTGGCTGCACCTGTGCAACGAGTTTACCCTGCACGGGCCAATGAGCTGCCCCCAGACAGGAACCAAATCTCAGTAGCTAGGCAAGATCCAAAGTGCTGACCTGAATGGGAAGGGATCCATAGATGATGCTGATTTCTAATGGGCAAAAAGTGCTTTGTAAAGCATAAAATAAACTCTCAAAGTATTCAACACGATGGCTTTGAATGCTGAACTAATGCTGCCCCTCCCATCTATGGGCAGGGGCTGGCTGGCTCAGGGTCTGCTCTGGTTTTACCGTGTTCTGATGAAGCTGCAAAACTGTTCTGCTAAGGGGCTACTGCAAAGCTGAAGGAACAATTAACTGTGTAACGAGTTCATTGAAAAATAGTTAAACCAACCTGCTGCAAGGCTAGGCCTTTGCATCTGTATTTGTTTGTAATAATAAACAGGTGTTTTATATACAGATTGCTGCGATATGAATACACTGAACGCTAACAAAACCTGAGAGTGAGAAATACTTTCTTCTGTCCTTTTTTTACAGCTGTCAAAAAAAAGTTGATAAAATCTAATTAGTGTTACTTTTTATTTTAAACTCACTTTAGAAGATTTCCATCGTGGCTACGCTACTTTGGCTGGGTGCTGCTTTTACTCTTCACAGTCACACACCACACAGGGCAGGTACTGGAGCCTGTTTAGTTTACTGCCTCCTGAAGGACAAGTCAACACCATTAGCTTCAGCTGACCACTTCAGTAATTCCTCATCAAACAAACCCCACGAGTATTTATTTCCCTTGTTCCCTGACTTCTAAATCTGCAATAAAGCAAACACGTCATGTCCAAAAAAGCTACTTAAAGATAATGGAATCTTCCACCTGCCTCCAAAGGGCAAAGCTGGGCTATTCCCTGACTGCTTTCCGGTACTTTTAATGTTGAATTAACCATCTTCCTGCTGTCTACTGTTCACATGGGTCTCAAATTCAAGGATACAGAAACTTGAGCTCCTCTTCCAAAGGGCTCAAATATACCTGAATTTATAGGGATTTCTAAGAGTCTGCCTTCTATTAACAAAAAAATAATTAAAATAGGACATTTGCCATTTCTGAGAACAATAGTTGTCAGGCTTCTTGAAAACCTACTGAGGCCATTTCTATTTACAGATGTAATCATTTAACAATGTGTACATGTAGTCACAAAGCTGTTTAGGTCTCTTAAGACTCAGTGAAAGCAAAACCTGGGTTCCTCAAGCTTCAAAACATGTCAAAGCCCTGAGCTCAGGGTACATTTATTTACTTCCAGCCTTTCCTGTGCTCCATGCAGAGGTTTTGCTACTGCAGAGCTCCTCCACACACACCCTGCTTCTCCCCATGGATTTTCCTCACTTCATCACCATCCCATGGTGTTAGAAAATTAGAATCATGCAAGTTGTACAGGGGGCAGTCAAAAAATTCTACACAATTGCCATAATGGTATACTTAATTAATCCTCCTATCTCAGTGGTAACTCCAAAACTTACACTGGTGACTGTAATACAAGAACAGTCCCCCGAAGCCCAGATCCACCACCCGTCTGGGGGCTGGTCCATGAAGTGATTTCAGTTGCCATGAAAATAAATAGAAACGTGAACTTTAGGGCTTCCCTCTTAGAATACCAAGGCACATTTATTTTTGTGGAAATCATACTTTGCCAGTTGACACTTCTACTACTCAGGGAAGATACATTCTCTTTAGTCAGGAGAAGTTTCCACTGCTAGTGTAAGTTTGTTCTTTGGATCCTTCTTCATCTAAGCATTGAAAAATGTGTGCTTCCTGAGCTGCCATTTAAGCATACAAGAAATGAAATGAAAAATGAAATGAAAAATGAAATGAAATGAAATGAAATGAAATGAAATGAAATGAAATGAAATGAAATGAAACGAAATGAAATGGCTCGCCTTAGCACTCTGAGCTTTGCTCTACCTACAGCTAATTGAACCTGCTGAATCTGGGTTTGGTTCAGCCTGGCTGAACAGGGCCACATCAAAGCCCTGCACCTCCGCACGGAAAGGGCCCATCTTACGTACAGGTACCTGGGAAAGGTGCTGATGGTGCAGGTTACATCAGCCTTCACACAATGCATTCGTGTCACCGGGAATGCCAGCCGCTGGAAGGGCTCCCTCTGCAGTGCTGCCAGGAGCCAAGGGCAGCTGGGAGCGCTGGGGCCTGAAGCCCTCAGGCCAGGGGAACGTGACCCAGGCTGGGCCCAAAGGTGGGACTGCATCTCCAGCCGTGCCCTGGTGAAACCATTCTGCCTTGCACAGACACACCTCCTGTTCTCACACCGGCTGACACCTGCACAGCAAGAGGTAATGGTAGTAATCAGCTCCCTGCCAAGCTGAGATGTACAGGGTTATGCTCCCTGCTGCTCCTTGAAGACTGCCTGCTTCTGCTCCTTATCTGCCAGCCCTGGGGCTGGATCCAGCCCTGCCTCCCAGCTATCCAGGTCCAGGGTGCTGCCCTGCCATCTGCACAGTCACAAGGCAGAGCCTTCATGGTTTTTAGGAGCGCCTGCCAAGATGAGAAGTTCTGACAAGGGAAGTACCAAATTCAGCCTTTTCCTCCCCAGAAGATGGAAGTGATTGCGTAACCTCCCCGTCCCCTTCTAACGGAAGCAAGAATATTTGAGTATATTTAAGAATTTTTTTGCTTCCTCTTTTTTAAGCATTGACAGCAATGGCCATGGTGGTTACTGTTTGCCAGTGCCCACTGAGCTTGCTTGCCAAGATCAGTGATTTCTTCCAGTAGAGGGAAAACCCAGTGAAAAAGCTGTGCAAACTGAACGGCAGTTTCTGGGGCGGAGGAGGAGGAGGAGGAGGAGGAGGAGAGGGGCGCAGGCTCTGGATGGCTCAGCAGTGCTTCCCTGGCACTGGGGCAGCAGCAGAGCCACGCGGGATCAGACGGCGTCAGGCTGGAGTCCCAGCCCAGATCTGCCAGCGAGCGCCTTCTGTGATGTGCAAATTGTTTCAACCAGTTTCCCTACAGGGTGGAGAAATAAATCTCTATTCCTTTCATTCTAGCACTATGAGATCATATAAATATTAAAAAGGGGCATGCCCCGCTCTAGAATTAGAGCTCCAGATAGTTTTCTTTAAAGATCTGATGCATAAATAAAGAAGATAATTATTATGGCAGCAAGTAAGGCAGTTATGGAGCTAGAGTACCAATTCCTACTGCTGTACTAAAAGATTTAACTTGGACAGAATGGGAGCAAATCACTGAAGTTGTCCTTTACAAAAGGTGCACTGTCAGCTCTCACATGAACAGGTTCCCAGCTGGGGAATAAATTAAGTGGATAGTAAAGAAGGTAGGACAGTTGTGGCTAATTTCCTGAACAAATTCCAGGTTACGGCTGAAATGTCTTGTGACACTCCATCACTTCCACAACTACTAGGATTTCCCACCATAAGGCAACACCAAAAAACCAAAAAGTCCCTACCTAAAAATGTCACCTTCCTGCCACTGTGTAAAGGAGGAGGTCATGCACTACCAGGCTCCATTTTAATTATCTGGGGGAAACAGGTGGATGAAAAGACTCGTGTGAGTTGATGAAAGAATTTGCTGCTCCTTAACTGGCTTGCTTTCCCTTGGAAGCAGCTCTTCCCTCAGAGCTGCCCCAGCTGTCAGAATAAGCACTGCCAGCTCCCTCCAGGTTCAGTGGAGCGCTTTGATATCCTCTGATGAAAGGCTCCGTGCGCGGCCGTTCCCTCAGCCCACATCTTCTCCTGCACCCGGGTTACTGCCAGAGAGTTTATGTTTATTAAAGGAGAAAAAGCACAAAGCAAAGAAGTGAGGAGTGCCTTTTATTAAAGCTAATTTCTGAGGCCAACCCACACTTCCCACTGCTGGCAAAAAGGCTCAGAGTTATTGCCTCTGTTTGCTGCAGCCTGTTTGAGTAGAGAACCTTTCCCTGGGTTCTGATAAAGCCACGGAGATACCTACTCCTAGCATGCAATCTGCAAGAGTCTATACTTCACATCTTTCTTATTCCAAGTGCAAACAGAAAAATACTTCCCTCCTTTTTTTTCCTTTAGGAAGAAACCATTTTCTAGTCAATAGCCAATGAGATGATGATGTAAATGCCAATTATAACTCATCCAATGCAATCCACATGCTGAGCAGTGAGAGGGAAGGAAGTTCACACTGACCAAAGAAATGCCTTCAGAAGCTACTTAACAGCTCACTTGGTCAGAGCCTTCTGTAGGAAAGAAGGTCTGGGTGCTTACCTGGCAGGCAACACCAGAACCAGCACAAAGCTTAGTACCCACAAGATCTTGGGATACTTAAAACCTTCCTACCAACCAGCACTGGGCAAGGGAGACTCCACATGAGCTGCTTCCTCTTTATAAATGATTATGTAAAGGCTGGTCTAGCTTTTGATATGTGTTTAAACATAGAAGTCCACTAAACAAATATTTTTAACTGCTTTGATGTAAAGAATAATTCATCTGTACACATTAGAGAGTGTTTCACTAGGAAACAACTGTTTCATTATCAGCAAAAGCATAGACCAAATGAACCAGATGATTCATTAAAAATAATAACCCACCAAAGCTGGCTGGTTTAGGATAAAAAATGAACCAAAGGTATTGTTTCTGTGCTTCAATGGCAGCTTCAGAAGAGAACAGGTATTAAGTATTCCTTACTTTTACAGAATGGTATGCTAGTGCTGCTCAGAAGCAATTTGGTAATAGAAAGCCAAGACTTGCAGACTGCTAATTTTACTCCAGCTCAGTTTCCAGTTCCCTTTTTTCCCTCTAAACCTGATTTAGGAAATCAAATTTGTGGTTCTAGAGCATGTCAGACCACACCTTTGCCAGCCCTCTGGGGGCAGGTGATAAAAGATATCAGGGTGATAAAAAAAAAGAGCAAAGTCTGAGAAGATGACCCTGGGCTTGAAGCAGAGAGAGAAGAGAGACACGGACACAGCCTGGGTGTCCCAGCACCCCCAAAGCACCACCAGGTTTGCAAAAGACCAGCTGGTATAAAAGTCCTGCTGCACAGACAAAAGAAAGCGCAGGCCTGAGCAGCAACACCTTCTAAAATCCAGAAATGACTTTGAATTCAAAGTCTTTTCCCTAAACAGCTGCAATTATGGGAGGATCCAAGACACAACTTTTGATAGTAATGAAGCTCAAAAATACACAGCTCCACAGAGTCTAGAATTTATCAAGACAATACGGACAAAAGGAATAATGCCACTGTGGACCTGTGAGAAAGCCCAGATTTGTTCTCTCCAGCCTCTAACACCCTCCATCACCTTTCATCTCTCACTGTTGCATGACCACTGCTTTGAAAGGGAGATGTTCCCAGGCAGTAGAGAAGAGATAAAAACAGCATTTTAAGTAACACAACAAAATATCCTAAAGGAAAAATCAAGTGTTCTTACCTACACAGACAACGGTTGAACCTATCTAAGCCCCCTCTAAATGCATGACCTTCATTTGAAAGGGTACAGGCAGGTATGTTCTTCAGTCAAGATTAAAGCTAAATTGTAATTATAAGGTTAATACATATACATATATATATATATATATATATATATATATATATATATATATATACACATAGTAACAGTGGTGATGAAAACTGGTGGGATAAAAACTAGATGTGGTTGCCCCTTTGGTTTCTGACACTTGAATTATCTATGCTAAGACTTTAATATAAACTATCAAATTATTCTAACTACTCTCATTTTTCTGATAAGTGCTTAATTAAATGTCCCTGTACCTCTTTCAAGTCCATCAAAAAAGGTGCTTTTTACTCCCTTCCTGGCCCAGTATCTCCAGTGCATAAAAAGCCAACAGCAAACATACCTCAGGCTCTTCTTCCTCCAAACCAGGTTCTTTGCAGCCTTGGTTTTGCTGGTACTGGGAAAGAGCTTTTAGCAGAGCCTGGAGCTGGGTAAGGTTTTTGCAACCTGACTGCAAAGCACTGAGAAACAGCACCCAAAGAGCTGAAAGAAAAAAGAGAACATGTCCTCCAGACACATGCAGAATCTTCTTCATTTGCAGCAAGAGCAGAAATCACTTCCAGCAGGAGGAAGCTGTACAATCAGCAGAGTCCTGCTGTCAGCTGCAGGGCAGCTAACTCTCATCAGGACCCGGGTTACACCACCAACTCTAATGCTCCTGGATGTGAATCACCTCCTTAACCTCAATGAGAAGATCCACAGTTGTAAGTAAACGTCACTGAGATTTTTCTAAATTACCTCACACAAAATCACAGAGCACAGAATATGCTGAGCTGGAAGGGACTCACAAGGACCATCAAAGTCCAGGTCCTGGCCCTGCACAGAACACCCCCACAATGCCACCTGTGCGGGGAGCGTTGTTCAAATGCTTCCTGAGCTCTGCCAGGCTTGGTGCAGTGGCCACTTCTCTGGGGAGCCTGCTCGCTGCCCAGCCAGGTTCTGGGTGGAAAACCTCTTCCTGATATCCAAGCTAAACCTGCCCTGACACAGCTTCAGGCCATTCCCTCAGGTGCTGTCACTGTCCCCACACAGAGGAGACCAGTGCCTGCCCCTCCTCTTGCCCTCACCAGGAAGCTGTAGCTGCAGTGAGGTGTCCCCTCAGTCTCCTCTTCTCCAGGCTGAACAGACCCAGTGCTGCTCCTCACAGGGCTTCCCTCACGGCCTCCACCATCCTCATGCACTCCTCTGGAAGCTCTCCAACACCTTTACACCTTTGTTACCATGCAGTGCCCACAGCTGCCCCCAGCCCTCCTGGGCCTGCTGCATGCCAGGGACAGGGCTGGCCCTCCTGCTGCCTCAGGGGCTGTGTCACACTGAGCTTGAGAATGATGAAAGAAAATGGCTTATACATTTATTCTACACATTTTAAAAGATAAGCATGAAATAAAAAGGTACATTTCCTTAGCTCATTAGCATTTAAATTTAAGAAGCAGTATGAACAAGCACTGTGAAATTAAAATTTATCTTAAAATGAGATTTAACTCTGGTATTACTTCCACATGAAAACCAGTGTGTTGCCCTTGCACACAAGCAAGGCCTCATTTTGAAACATGTATCCATGAAGATATGCATATGTTTATATATGAACTTCATCCAAGAACAATGTTTGCAGTCCAGGTGTAAATATATAAATCTAAATATATTTAAAAACCCATTATTTTTCCCCAAGACTGAATGCATGATGACTTGCATCCACAACATGGGCTAGAATTAAATGTTCATATCAAAACTACACAAGCAGAAACTATAGTTATTTTGAAACTTCTCTGAAAAAGTGGGCCTCAAATCATCAGCTATTAATCCTGGTTAAAGAGTTATTTGAAATAAACTTAATTTGCTTTATTGCTGTAAAGCTCATGTGAGTAAACCACAAACTTTCTAATACAGAGAAAGGGCTAACTTTTTACTAAAATAAACTACATGCTCGGAAACAAGCAAGATAGCAAATAACTGCAGCTGCTAACAGATCACACAAGGGGTTTTCACTTTTGCTGTCAGCAGCTGATATGACTTTTTAATAGCACTAAATATGTATAAATATAAAATTTTGCTTAATAAATATTATTTTATAAGAGATTTTCCTTTCTATAAATCTGATGCTGACTTGTGTAATAATCATGAATAATTCCTAAAGACTTAAAAGGATTACCTGTATTACAGTGCCAAATGACTAAGATCCTTAGTTAACTAAATTTTCTTAATGTGTTCTCTAATTTTGATTTTGTATTTCTATTGTTTTCCATCATTTTGAATTGCTTCCTGCTCTTTGCTTAGGCACAACCTTAGCTGACCACCCATGCTATCAAGGCAGTATTTCAGATTTTGACTTCTTAAGCCTTCGCAGTTTTAACTTCCCGAGACCATTTTCCACTTCTTTTTTTCTTTTTAGGGAAAGCTTCTCTGAAGACATGGGGTGCAGCTCTAGACACGATGCTGGCACTGCAGGCAGCTCTTCGGGGACCGTGCTTGGCTCATTTTGCCTGGTCTGCACTCCACTGCTGCTCACAGAAAGAGACCAGGAGGGCTTTTTTCTCAAAGTCAATGACTTCTTGACAACCACAGTCTCTGTCACATCTTGCTTTGAAAACAACCTGGAATTCAGAGCTGTCGTCTCCTCCAGGAATGGACCCAAACAATTATCATCACGTTCACTCATTTCTGTATTGATGGAAGTTAAAGGAGTCCCTTCAGAGGACACTTTTGTGAAATGCTCCAACTTTTCCTGTGAACCACAGGTCTCGAGCTGAGCCTGTGCCCTGGTCACTCTCTGGCTTTGTTTAGGAGCTGGCGGCGCTGACTCAGAGCTGCAAGGAGGGCTCTCACTGAGCAGCCCTGCCTCTGGCCACTGCAGAGAGCAAGGTCTGTGCTGGCTGTGAGCCTCCTCTGGCTGCCCCTGATGAGCATCCTTTCTCTGCTCTAGCACAGGAAGGCCCAGGCTGCTCTCAGCTGTGTTCGTGCAGTCCTTCAGCAGGCCTGGGCTCCTGCGCTTCACAGCACACCGAGCACTGAGAGAAGTCTCACAGTCACTGTTTCTGTTCTCTGTCTGCGAGTCTGCCCAGCCAAGACACACTTTCTTGGAGTCCTTGTTGATTTGAGGTTTGCTTGCACTACTTCTCCTTGGTTTTGTCCTCTTTACACTGCAAAAAAAAGGAATTTTGTTTTTTAAATTAAAAAAGAACCTTTACTGACTCCATTTACTGTTTTTCCAACTCTGAAACACCACTTGGGCCACCCTCTTTCTGAACATGGAAAAAATCTCTGTGTATCATCTTGAAAAGCAGCAATGTTTGTCTAGTGTGGGTAATATCAAGCGTTATCCATCTGATTTTCCACTGTGCTAGGGGAGAGCCCTGTTTATTAATGACTAAGCCATGAAGGAGTGAGTTCACACTCTTTTCCAAGAGGCAGAACTGAATTCATTACAGATGTTAAAGGTCAACAGAGCAGAAGTATATTGAATTCCTTTCTGAACTGGCTAGATAAAATAGCATTTCCTAAGTGCCTAAATGATTGCAAAGCATTCCCATATATCCACATGCATAATGCATATCTACAGGACAGAGGGGGCAGGCGGGAGAGGCACTGAGTGCGCCTCTGTGTGAGAGCTCCTAATCTCTATTTTAGAATGTTCCTCTGGAATTTTTCCCAGGACATTTCAAAGCATTGCTTTAAAGTTAACCACTACTCATCTAGTATCAAGCCCATTCATCTGGCAAGGACTTGGGTAATGCAAGTAGATGATATTCTGAAAGGAATTACACAGGAAAATGGGATCACGAGGGACCTGACGGAGTGTCAGGACATAAACACTCCTCAGCAGTGTGTTACCTATGGAGCTGGATTTCACACAGCCCATAAGATGAACTTCATGCCCAAGTCCTGAAGCTGCATTTGGAGTCTAAACACACAGTTGCTACAGATGGCCCCAAGCCACGTTCTGCTGCCCAGCAGCTCCCAGGACAGAGCATCTAACTCCTCTCAAAGAGGGCTCACCCAAAGCAGGTAGAGCTGGCATACCTCCAAAGCTAATCTCATTGCTAAAGACAACACAGATGAGACAACTGTGGTAAAAAGAAAAGTTGCCAGGGTTCACAGCAAATCCCTGATTTCACAGGTGATGTGGGGCTGCTGGCATCTCCCACAACTTGGCATGGAGTCCTGGTACCACATGGAGCAGTGACGAGACAAGTTCAGCTGATCAGCTCATCCTCCCCATCCACTCCACCAGGGATACTCTTTAATTGTGACTATTGATCCAGAGTCTCAAAATGAACAACAAAAAATATTTGTGAAGTGTTTTTCACCCAATTCAAGAATCACATATTTATTTTGGCTCAGAGCTTCATTCAAGGAAAAACAGCCTGTTTTGACTGTCTAGTGCTATGTGTTACATCTGTGTGGGTTGTACTAGCTTTCTCCATGCTGTAAAAAACAACAATCATTTTATGTGCTTATCCACACTACAGTAGTAATCTTTCAGTAATTTAAACCAATCTTTTGTAAAATAGTTTACATTATTTAAAATTGTATATTATTTAAAATTGTATTTCATAAGCTAGATTCTACCAAATCAAATTTTACCAATTATAAATTCAAGAGCTTATAAAGAATAGTGGCATACATTTTTCTCAGGATGTCTTGCTTTATTTGTTCACTCAGACTAATCTTAAGCTTCTTGTTCTCAGCAGAGTCAGTAAAATATTCAGACGTCCCATTGGAAAGTTCTTCTTTCTGCTCCAAAAGAAAATACAGGTTTAAAGCATGACACATCAAACTGTGATTATTCAACAGAAAGCTCCATTTCTAATACTAAGATTTACAGCTGTTCTTTATTATTTTGATCTAGGCAGTCTAAAAGAAACAATTATTTTTAATCTTTTAATATTTGGGAGTCTAGTCAGTTCCCTCCCCTTGACTCCCAAGCAACATATTTTGTATGCTAAAATACACCGCAAACAAACAAGGCTGCAATGTAAAGGATGTAGCTTTCCAAACCATCTGAGGAAACTGTTGGCAAATATTTGACATCTTTGTGGCTCAAACTGTGACAAATGCCAGGAATCTCTCTTGCAGACAGGAGCACGCTTGTCAGTTTTTTTCTGCAGAGACTGACTGGCGCAGTGGTCTATACACTTATTCTCAGAGGAATTCCCATCATTTTCCACACTTACAAAAAACCATACACAGTGTTATTTGCTCATTGAACACGGCAAGGGTTAAAACTTTCAATTCTAACATTTAAACGCTTGCAGCTTGTAGTGGTTGGCTACTACAGGACACCAGGGGAATTCTTTCTGGTCTCAGCTAACAGCAGCACCATCCTTTTATATAATACGAGGTTGGGGCGAGCGGGAGGGAAGGAAAATGTTCTTTTTCTTCAAGCTGTGAGCGCTTCCCTTCTCAATGAAACAATCTGAACCAGAGAAGGGCCATTTGCTGATTTCACCACTAAGTACCGCACACTCCAAAAAGGTATTATCTCTGAGGCCACGGAGGAGAGGGAAAAGAAGTGGTGAAGTCAAGGGGAGAAGAGGCTTTGTGCATCTCCTTGTCTTTGAGAGCACTTTTCTCCCTCAGCCCCCACGATGCAGCCTCTGACAGGGCTCCCCAAAGGCAGGGAAGCTCCAGCCCATTCCTTGGGGAGGCACTGGAGCCAGGTGGCGTGGAAGAACTGGGGGACACAGAGACAGCCAGCAGGGGCACCCCTGCCTGCAACACCCCTCGGGAACCTGCCACTTCGGGGAGACCAAGCCCTGCCCATTTTTATTTCTGTTTTAGAGGGAGGGCGGGGGGACCTCCATGCTCTTTCCAGAAGAAATAGCCAGTGAAAACAGCTTCCTATTTTGCAAGCAGTCAGGCAAAGAAGTAAAGCCATTTTGGCACTTAAAAAAGCTTCAGCTGTCCTGAGCCTGCCTTTCAGAGACAAGTTACACAAATGTGCACACTGAGCTATGTATGAAGTTCTGTCCACTCACGGTGCAACGAGTGTGTTTACAGCAGGCAGAAAACAGCATACATGCAATGTGATCTCAGCCTCAGAAATCAAGCTTAACTAGTTTAATCTGAGGGATTAATTGCTGCTTCTATTCTTGCTGGAGGTAGATTCCCCTAATTTGACTAAATATATTTTCATACTTTGTAAGCTATTAAAGAAAGAAATACTACTAGTGTACTCGAGCCCTATGCTAATTTTAAGAGAGGGCAGAGACTGCAGAGTCTGTAGAAACTATTTTGATTTCCAGTAACAGCCACACAACTTGGAGGCTGAAGGGTCTTGCACAATCACCCTGCATCAAAGCAGCTGGAGAGCACTCCTACTTGGCCAGAGAGCCAGAGCCCATCTGAGCTCCTGCTGGGTGGGAATGGGTAAGGTTAATTCTGTAAAATCATCTTCAGCCCCCAGCACGCTGACCAGGCCAGGATCAGCAGCCCACTCAGGCAACTCTTGTCACTGCGTCAAGCAAGGCACGGAAAAGAGCCCTTGGTACAAAATCCAGGGGAGGACTGGGGAAAGCTCCTGTCCCCACGGACTCCCCACTGCAGATAAGGAGTAAGCCCCAGCTCTGCCCTGCCACTGACTCCAGACCCTGCAGGACTGGGATGGTCCTGCCAGGCTGAGAGGAGCCGACCCTGCAGAGAGGCCAGGATGGCAAAATCACAGCACTTGTGAGTTGAGTCAGGCTGGAGCGAATGGCCCCAAGTTGCAGGGCTAACACATTCCCTTCACTGCGCTGTCATCAACCTTTTGTTTTGCTGTCACATAACTTATCACACAAAGCAGTGACAGAAAGGGTTAAGGCATCAAAAAAAGTAAAAACCAAAATGATTTATATGTGAAACACTTCTGAACATGCCCTCTAAGTACAGTAGATTTTCCCCTCGGAACCACACCCTGTAAGTGCTGTATTTTGAGAGCTGAACAATTAACATAAGGCATATGAGTCAGGCTCTGAAAGACTCTGTGGGAACCAGAGAGCCTTTTGCTATTAGCAGTGATGTAAACTCCCTAAGGCTGGAATAAGTCCACAATAGAAGGCAGAGGGAGTCATAAATAACAACAGTGGGCACTCCATATACTACTAAAACACACAGCCATTACTGGTGATACTTCCTTTATTTTCTTTATTAGACTGAATAATTTTAGTTAATTAAAAAAATATAAAACACACCGTCTGTTTTGGGAATACTATTTATTTCCTATGGGAACTTCAGGACTTGCTAAAGAAAAAAAAAAGCTAATCTGCTCTCATCCTGTCTAGTAATCCCAGATTCCTTTTAGGCAATAAAATAATTAAAGAAAAATATTCCAGGCATAAAAGGGAGGACAGCAGAAGCAGACATCATATAAACAATGACACCGTGACAGAGAAAAACGTCAAAGCACCGCCAGACTTGCGACTCGACTCTGAGAGAGCTGCAGGGAGTGGGATCGCTGCTAACAAATTAAAACCACATTTCTTGGCAAATTGTTAAAGACAGACATATTTACATTTGTATAGAGACTGGGTGGGCACAAAAGATTAAAATGCTTCTCTAGCCCTTGAACTGCCAAGTTCTATTAGAAATATGTGCTCTTAAAATCCCAGGATAAGCTCTTTGTCACTACAACTGCAGAGAAGGGCCCTCAGGAGTCAAGCTTGCAAAATCTTACCAGCCTACCTGCTCATGACACTGGCCCCCCCAAACCTGAAATCAAGGTCCTTAATACTTATCCAAAGAGATGCTTGGGGGAAGAAAAATCTCTATCAAAACCTACAGAGAAATATCAGGCACACTGCTAGGTACAGAACATACTTCCTATAAGGTTTATCAAATTCAAGATTCCCTTTTTTTTCAGCTGTCTTACTCCACTTACTAAACACTCAAGCTGAAAAAGACACCCTCAGAACTGTAGAAGTGGCATTTACTGCTGTCTCCGTCTCTCTCCAGGACAGCTGAATTCAGCAGTACAGCACTAAATATCTGTTAAAGAACTACCCATGGATGGGCACTTGTGAGGAACCCTTACCCTGAAGAGGAACTCACTACCCCAAAGCAGAGTGGAAGCTCTGGCCTTTCCAGCATGACAATATACTCACACAAATACTCTTTTTTTTTTTTTCCTTCCAGTCTTATACTGGGTTGAAAGAAAATCTTCAAAGTGAACACTGCTGCCCCCCTTTCCTGCCTCTCTGGTGTCATGCTTGCTTGTTGTCTCTCACTTTTCTCAGTGCCACAAGCTTATAAAGTAAGACTAAGAGATAATTAAATTTCATGTCTGGTTCCCAACCCCATAATACAAAACACAGTTTTTAAAATGCATTTATCAGTGTGGCTCATCAGAAATACTTAATAGAATACATCAGCGGGTTCAAGAAATCAATTTTTATATCATGGTGGCAAATGGGAGGGGACTATATAGATAACAAAATAGGCAAAGCTATGAACTAATGTATTATCCCAGGTCCATACAATAAAACTAAAATTAGTGAAATGAATAAGACAGAAACCCTTACTGAGGGGAGCTTTATGTAAGGCTGCAATTGGACGATTTCCCTCAGTGTCATTCTAAGCTGTATCAGGAGCTCAACCATCAAAGATAACCTTTAGGTTTCAGAGGTGTCCTGACAGATGATGGGCAGATCAGAGAGGTCAGACAGGACTCCTTCCAATCTGATAAGCAAAAAGGGCTCCTTAAAGCAAGTGAGGAGGCTTCTGAGGGAAGGATGAATCAGACATTACAATCTAACTGATAAAAAAGTGACAGAGACAGGACTTTGGGTCTCGTCTCCTGCCCTCTCCCAACCCACATGAAGGAAAAGCTTCCCACAGTTTCAAGATGCAAATTTTTTTGCATTTCCAATGTAGTGATGCATCAGTCCTGGCAGTTCTACATATGAACTCCAACCACATCATAAAACACTTGTAGAAGTTTTCCAAGTACAGAAATGGATATTAATCTCAACCTGAAATACAGTTCCTTGATCAGATTTGTGGAACATTGCTTTACATTTTAAAGTTGACTGTCCAGCTGTAAAAGTCAGTCAATTCCAGTAAAAGCCATTAAGGTTACAGTGGAATACTGGTATTGCCTTTGAAATAAATATTTTTAAGGAATGCTGGTGGTTTTCAAAAAACTCCAATTTCAATCTTGAAAAGAATGTAACAACCAGAGCAAACTGCATCTGTCCAGGAGGAGCAGAACTGTTCAACCTTCCCATGACCTAGCAGAGAAGGCAAAATCAAACTCCTGCATCAGCACAGTCTTCATCTACCATCAAAATTCCCTTGAATGTGACACCACAGATTGTCAGTTCTGCGGCTCAGGAGACCCTATGGTCTGCACTATTTAGTCCAAGCACTGGCCCAGTCTGTTACAAGCCCCTGTGATACACATTCCACTTTCTCAAAACACAAGGTGGGAATCCAAGTTTCTCACTCAATACAACAGTCCTGGCAATTACAAACATTCCAAAGGTCCCCCAGGCATCACCAGATTAGCTTAAAGCATATGACTTCTATGAGGAAGATGCCTTCCTCCTTTTGAAGTATTTGGTTCAGATTTTAACTGTATTTCACATATAGGAAGAATCCCAGACTGTTCTGAGTGTTGGAAATTCAGAGCTTTCTAGATTTGCATTTGAACACCCACTAAAGAAAAGAAAATAGAAGAATTCCTGCTGTAAATGGCAGAGAACAAATGAAATGTGATTCTTCCTAGAACTTAGAGCTGCAGGGGGGCCTTTTTATAAATCAGACCTATGTGTAACACAGGGAGCAAATACCCCATCACATTTTCTAAAGGCATAAAAGTGTTCCCAAAATAACTGATTTATTTACATACTGAGCAGCACATGACACAGGCTGTGTGCATTTGCTTGAAGGCAAGAACTGCTAAAATTAATGTTAAGTAATTGAGCTATTAATCATTCTGATTTTATAGACTGATGCTACAAGACTCAGATTCTATCTTCAGAGAAAGTGTCCACTGATAAGAAATGGAGGAATAGACAACAGCTTTTCAACCAAATTAACTTCTCTCAATGACACTAAAGAAAAATCTAAAGCATAGTGGTAGTGAATTTTTACCTTTTTAAAGGAAACCATTGTTTTATAAGCATGCATCTTCAGCCAGCCCTTTCCATCAATTTTTAGGTTCCTGACTCCAGTAATTATGAAAGAGGACATGCATGCGAGACACACATTTCATACTTGAAAGATATTTTTACAGAACACGGGAGTAGCAATTTGCTGTGGCGCTTGACCCTTTCTCCAGCATACAAATCAGGAGCCAATATCTGAGGCAGGCCCTCCTGTAATCCTGTACTACAGCTTTTCAAGGCTGGAATGAGGATGCTCTGTGTGCCCACCAAGCCTCACTGGGTATGGGGTCAGCCAGTGCAGATGTCCCTCGGCATCACCCACCAGCAACACTGAAGCAAACTCTGCATTTGCCCAGGCATAGCATGGGTTATACAACATAAGAGAATACTCCTTGGAGCACATGTTGTGTACAGCGTGATTCAGATGCCCAACGCTTGGATACTTACAGGAAAAAAATCTGGAAAAAAAATACATCAATTTTATGCTCTTTTGTTGTTTTTATGCAGTTACAATATGCAGTAACACCCAGAGGAGATGTTGCAAAGAATAACTAATACTCTTGATCCCACTGATTACACAAACCCAAAATATGTAAAACAAGAATAGCGCAGCTCAGGAAATAATTACTGTTCAACAGTTTAATGTGTTAGCTTGGTTTCCAAAACCAACACCAGCATCACCACCCTGAAAACCCCCAAGACTTCTGAGCCCACACTGGAGATCTGTCCCTCCAAATAATTTCAAATAATTACAAATTGTTCAAAAATCCTGCCATGAACTTTACCAATATATATTTTACTTTCCTGTTCAGTTAAGTTATGAACTTCCTATTAGTTCTAAGAGATTTCTGCTGAAGACTGAGGAACAGATTGCTCCTTAAAACAATTTTTTAAAATCCTGTCAAATATTTTTTGCTCAACAGGAATATCAAGAATTATTATCAAAACCTTAAGTAAGTTAATCCTTTTCAAATCCTGGAGCCACCAAAATCTCACAGATGTACCACAGAGAAATAAAATCTTTAGCTCCCTGCAGCTTTAACATGAGCCCTGCCAGCCTCCCCCCTGCCCCTGTGCCGGGTGCCCGTCCTCTCCAAGCCCGCAGAGAGGAGAGAGCAGAGAATCAGGTCAAATCCACGTGAAGCACCAGCATAAGCTGGGACAGCAACAGTGAGAGGGGAGAGGAAAATGAGGGAGGTGAAAGGATGATGACAGATGATAATATCTTAAATAACCACAAGGCTTTGACAAATGGGATCTTGTGAACGCTGCTAAGTAGTGAGATTTGAATCAACTGGAGGACTCATAAAAAGCAACTACCAAAATGAGTAAAAGATTACTCAATTTGTCCCTACTTTTTGAGGATTGCTTCATATGGAAATAATTTTACAACCTTAATCATTTATACTGCTGCTACAGGACCATCTATATTTCTGCTCTGCTTCACCTGATTTTGCCTAATGAGGTACTCATTTATTGAGGATGCATTCCACTTACTTTTTGGATTTAAGGCAATAAATATTAATTTTTATTACATTCCATACATACTCTAATATTCTGTCTGCTTTTCAGATAAATAATGCCACAGAACAAAGTTTTCCAATCAATTCCTTGCAGCAATATCTTGGCCTTTTCCCAGCAATCACACAGTTAATGCACTCAGCAGTTTGCATGAGCACAGCAATTGCTCTTTTCAGTAAAAATACTGTGCATTTATCAACAGATGATTTTCATTTACAGCCCGAGTGCCTCTCTAACCAGCTCTGGGAGGTTTCTCTGAAATTCTCCAAAGCCTTCTCTGATCCTGTCTAATTGAAATAATTGTGTCAGTTTTAATTTCATCATTTGTCCACTTCTCTGGATGGTTAATGCAGCAGACAGCTGTGAGACAATTGCCATGCAGAAAATAAATCAGTTTGGAAGCTAAGAGAAGAAACTGTGACAAGTTCAGACAAATCTCACTGAGGCGATTCCCAGCATCACGGCTCTCAGGTCTCGTCCCTCCCCTCCTGCAGGAGCTCCTGCCCCACTCAGAGCTGGCAGAAGGGAGCACAACGCACAGAGCCCAGCTGCTGCCACCCAGGGCAGCTCGGTGCGCGCCAGTGCCAGGACTGTGATGCCCCGCAAGGTGACGTGCGGGAGGAACACAGCCCTTCTGGCAGCGCTGCTGCGGGAGCGGGAGCTGCAAGAAGAGGCACACAGCTGGCACAAAAGGAAATACTGGAAAGCTGGGGCAGCTTTCTTTTTATGACTGAGTCAGAGACTTCAGGATCCTTCCTGAGATGCACTTTCTCAGGGACAGCAGCCTAGTGACTGAAGCTAATTGAAAGCTACGCCAACAATGAAAGGGAAGTCTCACCCTTACCCAACATGTGGTCTGGCTGAAAGTGAATCATGCAAACAACCAAAATGCAAACCAAAAGCACCCCTTGTTTACAGAGGGGTCACTGGATGACCCCAGCACTGACAAATACTGAAGACAAGAATGCCCAGGGAAGCGGAGGCAGGAGGAGCACAGAACAGGAAGGATGAGTAAAAAAAAAAGTGACAGAAGCTTGAGGTGTCAAAAGTGAAAACTCACCCAAGCAATTCTTTGCCTGTTCTACTAATATGGTATTTGGCTAAAGTTCATTAGTCTGCAGTTTCCCCTCTCTACCTTTTTGAAAGAAGTAGCGAACCCTATTCATATTTACCACCTATAGCTTAATAGCTTAATGTTTTTCTCCTGTTTAATACAGTAACTGAAAAAAATTCAGCACATTATCTAAAATTCCAGAAAACTAGATTTTACAGAATTCAAAAAGGGCAGTGACATAAAAAAGCCAGGAACAAGACAAATATTACAAGAAATGTAACACTAACATGTTGCGGATGTTACTTTCAAACCCAGGTAACTCTAGCTGCTACCTAAAGGCTGCTTCAGCTCCATTCATCCAAATCCTGGCTGCATGCTCCTGCAGCATTTTTTTGCATCACAATTGGCAAGTGTGTGGGTACAGGATGAGTTGGTTCAGTGAACTGACATGATGGAAAACTAATCCTCCAATGAAAAACAGAGAAACCTCACAAATAAATCATTTTCTGCTAGGTCGAGTCAATGAACTAATTCATTCTCAGCTGAAGAATCACTTGGTCCATTGTACCCAGAAAGGAAAGGAATATGTGGCTGGATGTAGAGGGGATGCAGAGTGACCTTTTCAGCAGCAGCCCACCAGCACAGCAGCTTCACTGTAATATTTTATACATATATATATATACACACACCAAGATTTGTACTTACAGTGTGAATTGTGCAATTCCATTTCACAGCATTTCCTTCTTCCCCTACCCAATCTGATATCACTTAACAATAAGTCTTTAAAGCATTTAAGATAACTAAATTCCGCATAAAGTCCTGTACTAATCTTTACAAATTGCTGCTATCTGAAGTTTTCATTCTACATTCCAACAGACACACTATTCCAGCATACACTCCAGTGGGACAGATCTATTAATTCCAGCTAAGTTTCACGTTTGCATGAAAGAACCAGAAGCCTCTTCCCAGTACAATCAAAACCCAAGCAAACCCTGTCACTAAGGCTCTTAGGAGTTTTAAGAATGAGAACTCTCTAATGCTCCTGAGAAAAGTATTACAATGACACAATCTATGAGTCAGACATGTATGAAGAAGATGAAATAGGCTTTTTCCCTGCTAGGGATTTAAAAAAGCACTGGGCACATCTTTAGCACTTTTTTCTCTGTGTACCTGTGGAGGGTTTTTTTTGGTTGGTTTGGTTTTTAAAGTGCAATATTCTGCTGGAATAGAATCTTTATTTTTGTCTAATATTCTCCGTAACTTAACAAGGCTCAGTGGAAAACCGAGACCTTTTCCATAAAGACAGGATCTTCTACTCCTCACTTTCTTTTCTGATTTTAGTGAAACAGTAATTTCAGATTTCCACTTTAATACCAGCTTTTTAACCTCCTTCATGCTTTCCCTAGAAGTGCTTCCTCTCATAGATTCTGGTATAAAGCCGATGTGGTTATCAATGAATACTCCATTGTTTGCACATTTTCAAATGCCCATAAGCCTTCCACCCATTTCCACTGTTTCCCCAGATAACCCATTTCAAATTTTCCATTATAGCTCCCTACATAATAATAATCAAGAAAATGTCGTCACTGACAAAGATGACTGATCTCTCCAGAGCTCTTATGTATTTCCTTGGGTTTCCTCTTTTGCCATGTTCCCAAAACTGTCTTCTTTTTCAAGATAAAACTATTCAAGATAACAAACATAGTTTGGTAAAAGAGGAAACAATGGTTTTATGTTTAAACTTAGCATTAATCACTCAGCCTATTCTTCCATCTTTTCCTTAAGACTTCCAATTTGCTTATGTAACTTCAATAACTTGCTATATTGTTTCTTTACTAGAGATTTGCCTTTTTCCAAAATGCTATTACTGCCTGCAGCCTGAGTTTTAAACATAACCACGGACACACCCGTTTATAAATACATCCTAGAAAATTACATATCGATAGATCTTCTTCTGTTTTATTTCATCCCTGCTCCTTAGAGGTGCTCTCAAATATTTTATTAGTTTATGCTTAAAGCTAATTTGACAGAGACTGTCTAATCCACCCTTAACCCTAGTCTTACATGAGGCATCACAGAAGGAATAAAATTGGTTCTCCCAGCAACTGATGCTGAGGTTTGTGCTTGTGAATATCTCAAAAGCAATCTAATTATGATCTTTCCTAAGGTGTAGGACAAAGATTTCATTTCATAGCTGGCAACATCCCTTGAAATTCGTTGTTTAAGCACAGCCTATTTCGGAGGTACACAGAACAGCCTAAAAGTCAGAGAAGAGGAAAAGAATGAAGGGCTGAAGACAGGTGAAGGACCAGAGCTGTGGTCAGTGAAGGAAACGTGCACCAGGCTGACATAAAACTGGCTTCCAGTAATGGGAACACTGAGCCTGATTTGTCTTGACAGAGCTCAGGAATGAAAGCTTGACCCAGACCATAACCCAGCATAAAAAAAATTAAAAAGAAATACATAATCACTAAATCTTGACTAGGTCAACCACAGTCACAGCAACACAGGAAAGTGACAAAGTCTCCATTAATGTATAGTTAACTGCATTTGTAAAACACAAACACCCTCAAATCCACGGGTGTCAGCTGATTAAAGGTTTAAAAGAACTTGCATCCAACACTGTGGCACTATTCAAACCCAAACAACATGGAGAAGAAAACAAAACACAGCCTCATTTTCAGCCCATGACAGACTCTGCAGAGTGTATCAACAGCAAGGTCTTCTGGGTGGTCTTTTGTAGGGCAGAGTTTAGAATTCCAGCCTACTCACGGCTCAACTGCATGGAGAAAAGCAGACACCCACAAAAAGCGCAGATTCTCGGCCTTTCTTTTGCAGTGCCAAAAACTTGAAAAACTCTCAGCGGCAATCCAACACTCCCGCAGTCTGGCAAAGTGCTCAGCTGGAGTATATGACAAATCTGGTCCTAATGTGCATTAGGAACCCTGGAACAACAAAACACTCTGGAGTGAACCCTTTAGGTGACAGTGGTAAGAATTAAACAGATGCTCCAAAACATTGGCTGAGGGTCTGCTCCCATCTTGCCAAGTCCTTCAAACCAGGCAAGATGCTTAGGGCTGTCTTTTCCTCCCTCTACCAGCACACTGCACCGCCCAGCCCAGCCAGGGCTGCGCACACACATCGCAGCTGTAAGCAAAGCAAACTCCCAAGACTTTATTGTTGATTAGGTTATCAGCTCACTAAGAGATGTTTGTTTTCTTCTTAAATATAAAAGTGTTTAAACTTGCCTTTTAAACAACAAGCAGTTTCCACAGATCAAGATCCAATTTTGAAATAGTAAAGCTAAAGGCCGTAACATTGAATTTTTAAATTTGCCTTCTCCTTCCCACACAAAATCACAAGAAAAAGTAAAGAAAACTTCTCAACTCTTATTTTATGGAAAGATGAAAAATACCAAATGAGGGAATTGGATATTTCATAAGATTTACTTAAGCAATAAGAAACCCCATAATTATTTCTCAGTCAAAATGCAGAGACAGAATTTTCTCTTCAAGCATTAAGTAGTTTTCAAGACAATACTAAAAAAGTAATAATTTTTCAAAGAGCAAAGTACTTCTAGAGCAGGGAGATCTTTTTTCTGAGAGTGCCAAAACATTTGCTCAGTTCTTTGACACTTAAGGGTATGTACCAAGCTAGGAATCAAAACAAGAAAATCTGCATTTAGCATTACAAATGTGAACACCCTGGCTGGTATTGGAAAAAAAAAGGAGTTGAATGAGTAAAAGAAAACATGTTTTTTCAAGGCTCAAATACACTTTAATACATGTAAGATCAACTCCTAAAATCCACCCAGACCTCGGGGTGTAATTGTGACCCTCAGCGTGGGGCACAGAGCGGCACCTGGGCCCGTGTGAGCACTCCTGAGACAATCAGCACTTAACTGCAGGATAAAATCCAGAAGCCTTTGACCCTGATGAAGCCTTCAGGATGAAATATTTAAGGAGAATTGCTTATGGTATTTAACCACACACCAGTGCCTTTTCCTCCACAACTGTTTGGGGATTTTTTTCCCAGCAGGGCCAGCACTGATCCGCTTGAGTTGCTGTGCAGAACAAGTGCTAAGAAAACATACAAGAAACCCGTGGACATTACAAACAGCTACATCAGAATTCTGGAAAGTAAAATGTTACAAGGACAAAATATAAAGGGAAAAAAGATCCTTAAATCAAGGTGCTAAAACCATATCCAGCTTTCTAAACACATGGTCTCCAAGACTTATAAGGCTCAGAAAATGCTGAGCTTTCAAAATTTCCATTTTTGCCTGCATTTAGGTTCATTTCAGGATGCCCTTTTGAATACTTTGGCTCAACTGTTCACGTGACTTTCTGGTGCCAAGATGACAGTAACAAATACTTGCACAACTACATCTATATATATATAAATATTTGCTTCATTTCTATTAAAACCCCCCAAAATTTATAGAACAGTTTTGTACCTACCAATCCACCACTGTCACATGTCCAAGCACTTGGATCAAAGTCAAGTTTACTGACACAAACAATAAATTTCTCTGGAAACACACGGAGCTCTACACAAAAAGAATTGAAAAGAGGATTACAAAAGTTATAACCACTTTCAAAACCACTCATAACAACAACATACATGTTCTTTTAGTACCCAAAATTACTTGTTTTTTTAACTGCACACTAACTCATTTAATGCACCTCTCTAGCTTCTCACCTACTCTCTTCTACATGCCACCCCTCCTTTTGTTTTGTCTTTATAAAGCATTCTGAAAAATCAATAAGTAGAAAAAATGGAGTTCCCAAGAGGACAGTCATGGCTGCACGTTAGTCCACCTGCACCCCTGGACAGGAAGGCCAGACAGAGCCAACACACAAACCACTTCACAAGGATTTCTCCTGTGCTGGTCTGTGATGAGCTTTTCATCACAAAAGCTGCACATTAGGTGTGCAGCCCACAACAGCATTCAGCCAGGGCTTGGCACCAAACCTCAGCGTAAGGCTGGGCACAGAGCTTCACACTCTGCCTACAGAGATTTCTGAAGTCATTAAACAAACTGGTTAACTGCTACTGAATTTTACTCACAATAACATGGATTGTTATGAACACAACAAAGTTCCTGTTTACAAAGGATTAAAAATGGAAGGTTCTCAGATTAGAACAGATGAGACAAAGCTTCATTCAGTACCTGGCAATGCTATGGGAAGAGCACAGCTGGATATTTTCTTGTTTACATATGGAATTATTTCCAGATCAGTATCCTCATATTTTCAACTCTGGTTTTTTTTTTTTTTTTTGGTTGCTGGGTTTTGTTTTTATAAAGAGAGAATAAAAAGAGAATTAAAATATTTTGAAGTTTGTTGTATTTCAGAATGAAGCCATAACACTGTTTTTCTGGGACAAGAAAGAGACAAGCCTTGCAGGAATAAACTCATGAGATTGATCTCACAGATGTGTTTTGGTAGCATTGAAGAGTAGGCCAAGCTGCTTCCAGTAATATGCTTTTATTGTTAGATTTTATAACAATCTCATCTGCTGGCTAGCAAAATGCAGGTATCTTTAGGTATTCATTGATGCTTTAGAACAGTTCAGATTTAATAGACAGCAAACGATGTTGAGATTCCAATGCAGACACTCTGAAATTCTATTCTAACAAGACAAGTTTGATGAAATATTTAAAGTCAACACTGATCTCTTCAGCCAATATAGACTTAGCATATAACCAGTTGGCATTTGAAGAGATTTAAAAATTTATGAATACCACGAATCCCTATAAAAACAATCAATTATCTTCAAATATCCATTCAATTATTCAGTATTGTTAAGGACTTTGCTTTTTTTGTTTAATGCCAAGAGGACAGAGCAGAGGGCAGTGATCATTACAGCTGCTCTGGGTTGGTGCTGGCAGGAGAGGACTGATCTCCCTTCCTCCCAGAGCATGAAGAGCAGCCCTGGTGCCATGGCATCACCTACGTCAGGGCTGTGCGGGTGTGTGGGGAGCGAAAGCCTCTCCTGCACACACTTGTACTGCCTGCTGATGTCACAGGACACTCCAGCAATAATGGAGTGATTCATGCTGCAACCTCTGCTTGATTCACCCTGCAGAGACTCGGGAAAATGCTGAGTCCCATCATACTTACAGAATTTGGTGAGCCTTAGCTGATTACCCTGGGGCAAGGCACGCACAAATTTAAAATTAAGTTTAAAAAAAAATCCATCTTATCTCAAGAAACACTTCTTTTATTTTTTTTATGTTTTCAGGAAATCTTTTTAAAATGCAAACCAAAAAAACCCAAGCTCTGAAAACAATTTTGATTTAAGTAGATGAAAATCTGACAGTGTCTTAGTTATGCTCCCTTTCTTTCTCCTCTAAGTAACTCTGTAAGAAACTGATTTCTTACCACGATAATGTTTCCCTAGAGCACAACGGAGATTAACCCATCTCTTCATAAAGTAGGCAGTAATGTGCAAACTGTTGGCTGCAACATAAAACAAAGGGATAATATTAAATGTAAGGGTATCTTGGGCATTCTGGTCTCAAGGTGTTGCACATCTGCTAAGACTGGATTGAGAGAAAGCAGCAGCAGCTCAATGATACAAAGGAAAAAGTAACTTTAATGGAATACTTTTCAAAACTGAAGTATCAAGAAATTAGTGCCTGAAACAGGGCAAAAACCTAGACAAATAAACAACCACCAAGTTCTGGAACCCAACCACAGAAATTTAATTAATTAATTGATCAGAGGCATCATTTGATTAATAGTGTGGTGTCATGGTCACTTAATAGTGCGGTGGCATGCTTTCAGCCACATTCTACAGGAACACTGCAGACATCCACTTACTTAACCTCCTTCTAGGGGAAGGTGACAGACCTGCTAGGGAAAATAAAAAAGATAGCTACAAAGAAACCCAAGCATGGAAGGGCTCAATTCTACAATTCCATTGAATGAGGTGAGAAATGGCCACATCTTCAGTATGTACAGCAGCCCGAGCTGGCCTGGCTGACTCAGCCGGTACCTGTAACCTCCAGAGGCTTTTTCACTTTCTGTTCCCAAGACCGACAGAAATCCTTGTGCATCAGCGGTGTAGGAAGTGGACAGAACAGATTCTATTATGGCTGAGAGTGTATTAGGACACAGCTTTTACTTTTGTTCTACCTGAATTCCCAAATGACCCTGGTAAATCAGTTAGCACTTCATTCATGAAGGTATTTAGCAACCTGACTCCCACTGAAAGTGCAAAACCTGACATCTGTGACTCATCCTCCCCAGCCTCCCTGTGCACCTCACTGAAATCAAACTGTGAAAGAGGGATGGTGATATTTCCCCTAACCTGGATGGGGTCTGCAAGACTTAAATTATTGATGCTTTGAAGACAGTCAGGCACCCGAGGCGCAATTAGCACAGATAAGTTAGAATATGAAGTGCTACTGCTGTTTTTATAATCTAACCATTTAAAAAGAAGGAAGGCTTGCTTGTTTCAGTCTCAATCCCTACAGAGCAAGTGCCAAGGCATGTCTTATTTCTAAGTATAAATGCACGTCCTCCTGAAGGGTCCCCCTCTCTCCTGCTTCTACAAGATCTTCTGGAGCTCACCATGGCGTGCCCTTGAGCCTCAGCTCTCATTAACAACTACAGTTATCAATCACAATCAATCCCTTTGAAATTTATCAGCCATCTTTTTTCCTTCCCCTCAGGAAGACACCCAAAATTCGACTTCCTTTTAGAGATCGAGTCAAGATGTAACAAGTTGAACCATCCCTTAAAAATGATGAGCACCAGAGAAAAATTTGGATGCAATCCACCACCTTTATTAACTGTTTACTTAAAAGAACAATTAAGGAAAATTACTCCAGTTTGGCATCCACAATTCTTTATCACTGCTAGTAGGCTTAGTCAAATCAAAGAATTTGCCCTGTATATAAATAAGTTATTAGTGTGATAACAACATATGCCACTGTGACCTTGGAAAGCTGAGAAAGTAGCATTCCTAAAAGTACAGCTTGGAAAACAAATCTTCAGACAGTAAATATTAAAAGTTTTTCTTTCCACCTCCATTTGTTGGCGGTATTCCACATGTTCTGGGTTTTTTGTGAAAGGAATCTAAAGTGAAAAAGTGTGAATCTTTGTTTTTCACAGGAAAAGCAGGATGCCTCTTCCTTGAAATTCTTTTATAGATCAGTGACATCTATATCTGTTCATTTTTCTTGCTGTCCTGGTATTCTCTGAGAGGTTAAGTGCTTAATCACGTGTGATTGACCGAACAAAGTTTCAAATTCTCCTTAGAGGCCCTTGATTCAGCCAGCTACTGTTCTGTGGAAGAGAACACCTACCTCAGATCTGACAAAATAAATAATTATGTAAGAGATCAAGACACCTCTACAAACTATTTTTGCAGCATCAGCTCAAGTCTGAAAGTCTTATAAAGCCTTCACAGGGAATTGCACCTGAGCTGATAAGCTCAGCCCAGAGGGACTAACACTAAAAATTCATTTTAGTTTCCATGATTATTTAATACTTTGCTGAAAAGGCCTGAACAGATATTTGCTGTTACTTGTTGCTAAGCCTGAGAAAATATTAAGATGCACTGTATTTAAGATACCAGCACTTTGAAAGTATCACACAGCTACACTCATTAAATGCTCTGAAACCCTCTTGCATGCGACATATGATCTACTCTGTAGCCAGCTGGAGTTTGAAAAACTCCCCCAGTTCTAAAGCTGTCAGAGTTACTGGAGAACAATAAAAATGGTTATATCCTCTTTCAGCTTCCCTCTGGGGAAATACATTATCCAATTAACTATTTTGCTTCATGAAGAAAGAAACTTAAAATTAAGACCCACAAGAAAACCTTCTTCTCCTAGAAGTCCATAGGCTCGCAGCTTTTTAAGCTTTCTACACAGTTACCCAGCATGAGTTTAAATCTGTTTGTGATCTCATGGAAGAACAGACCAAATGATACATACCAAATGCTCCATCACTAACTTTTTTTGAGCACAACACAGAAGTCTGAACCTCAAGCTACAATTTTTCTTCCAGTAATGTAGAAAGTTCACCCATCCTGGTCTCAGCAATTGCACCTAGTTGATCCCATCTTCAATTTCCTCTTCACCATGCAACACAAAGCTCCCTTTGTGGATTACCAGCACACAGGCAGAAACAGAATTGCATTTAGTCACTTGAAGTTTTGTTTTTGTTTCAGAACAGGGCACTCTAAATCATCAGATCCAGGGTCCAAAAAGAAAACAGAAAAACAAAACCAACCAACCAAACGAACCAACCCCAAGGAAATAAACAGATCCTAAAACACAAGAGGAGACTGCATGAAGTGGTTCTAGAAAAGCCACAGCTGAGTTTCAGCTGCAATAGGCAGCAGCGAGCACTGCCTCTTAAGGGAACAGTAATTTGCCCTGCTTGTTGTACTTGGAGGGGAACACCAGACCCCAGCCCTGCCCTAAGAGCGCCCAGCAAGACTCGCTGTGCAGGGAGCCCCAGGCAGGCTGCGCTGCGCAGGAGGGCTGCCAGGAGCGGCTGTGCTCCGTGTGGAGCGCTGGGAAGCCCTCCCGGGCCCCGATGGACCTTTCCCTGGGAGGGAGCCTGGGAAAACGCCTCTGAGCTGCTGAGTTATCTGCAGCAGCCTGGCAGCTGCTCACTCCCCAGCACCACCTGGCACCTGCCTGGCTCCCTGCTTCTCTCCAGGCTTGTCCAAAGCCTAAGGCCAACTGCCCCCAAAACACTTCCCCGGCTGACAGGCACCCATTTCTCACCACACAGTATTTTTATATCATACCTAGTTTCTCTCCCAGCCTAGACACTTCACTTTTCTGAAAGGTTGTTGTGGATTAGGACTGACTCTGCTTTTGGAAAGTAACAGCAAAGTAAATCATTGCAACACACATATTAAAAATATAAAAGGATAAATTTCTAATGTTACGATGTGAAAGCAAATACATGGGTGCATTAGACTTTCTGAAACACTAAACTGCACATTAAAAAAAAATCTACACTCAGCTCATGCTTGATTAATTTTTCCACACAGATTTGGCTATACCAATAATAATGTTTACAGTATTTAGAGCTTTTCATCTTCAAAGTGCTCTACAGACATAAAATTATTCACCACAGAATCAAAAGTCCTGATTGTTTGTAAACAAAACAAAACAAAAGAACATTTCATTCTAAACCCTATTTCTGCCATTTCTAATTTAGAAGAGATTCAAATGAAATAAAGTTTAATTGCACAACATCACCAAAAAGCTGATGAATTTCAAAGAATCCCTGATATTCTTTTGCATCTTCTTTCAAAGTTTTATACAAAAAAACAAAAACAAAAAAGGATGACATCTATTCTTTCCATACAGTCTGCCTTCAGCTCAAAGAAGGTGGAAGAATCCTGCCTGCTATCAGAACCTGGATAGCCTAGACACAGCCCACTGTCTAAACCATTCAGAGTATGAGCCACAAACTGCAAAACTGGCCCGAGCCATTCTGAGAAATCTTATAGCAGGGTTGTAGGGCTCTCCTCTAGCAGGAGAGGTGTGGAATTCACTGCAAAATCAGAACTATCCTGGCCAAACTGGATCCAGGATTCTTAGGCTGGCAGTCAGTGCTGTTCTGGAGGAAAGAATAACGAAAAGCACATCTGAGACCATCTGGCTGCAAGATGAGTATTGCCTCTGATGGAGGTCCTGGGAACACACCAGCTCTGAAGGAAAAAGACCATCTTCCCCTCACTAATACTTCAGGATGGAGAGGAAGGCTGATCCATTCCTGGAAAATCCATACCCATCCATAATGTATGAGCAGTAACAGCCAGCAGCACCTGCCAAGGCATTCAAGCACAGAGACACAGAGCAATAGATTCAATGGTCAGTGCACCTTTGCCACAGACAACTGTTTCCTAACAGGACACAAGATTTCACTTCATCCTTTTGTTGATCTCAGACTTAGTAACCACATTATTAATTGCACATGATGGGCACAAACTGAAAGCTATTTAGGAATGCTCGCTGTTTTGAACATCTAAACTGTATTCCAGAGAAAGCCACGTGCCTGGACTTCTTTAACCACTGGAATGAGCACAACAACCAAGAGAAAGGCTGAGAAAGGCATCTGTTGCTACCAGCCAAAAGGCAGAGGGAGCTGGAACACAAAGCCTGTGGTAAACACTGTCTGACAAGTCAGCAGCCCAGGAGAAGCCCAAGGCTCCTCCAATGCCTGGACTGCGACGGGTTCAGTTCCATGGGCTGGTGCCACCTCTGCACATCAGGAGGAGTCTGTCCCACAGACTGGCCAGACACAGCTCTACCCAAATGGCCCAACCCCTCCCACCACTGAACTCCTCACAGTGATAAAAGAAGGCAGATTGTGGCTCAGATCAGACACAGACACTGTGATGGACCCAAGTTTGACTCACAGCACGCTAGGGAATGCATAATACAGCACAAAGTATGTTCTTTCAGCCTGGCTCTGTGGTTTTTCCTTGAAGAAATCCATGAGCTGCAGGAAACTTTCTGATGCCATGAGGTACTTGAAATGGAGGATTTTGTATTTTAAGGGTGAGGAATCTCTACAAAACAAGGTCTCTTAAAGCACAAAAACTCAACCAAAATGTAGAAATGAGCCTCTTGGAATTTATCAGACATGACTGGTTCCCCTTAGTGTTCATTAGACCAGCAAAATCACTGGTGCCAATATAAGGCTGCTGAACGATTTTCAAATAAAGTCAATCAAACCTTTCACAGGTCTCCAGGCACCATTTTTTTCCCCTGGCAAGAGGAAATAACTTCTGCAAAACTTTTACCCCCAAGAGGAAAGGGTTTTAACCCTAAAGCTCCCACAGCTGCCAAGACTTTCATCTTCCACCAATAACAAGGTCTGTAGGCAAGGGTCACTGGAGATGTCAGGAATATATTGTGTCACAGGGCTACAACACCTCTGGGCTTGGTGAAAAAGCCCAACACCGCCACTGGGAGACGTGATGGGAGAGAATGAGAGGGACAGACCAACCCGGAGCAGGTATATTCAGCAGAACCTCAAAACAGTAGCTTAAACATGAAAACATTGTTTCTTCAAAGGTCTTGATATACAGCCCAAAAATACTTTTTTTTTTAGGATTCCTGTTAGGATATCCCAGTGGAGCTAAGAGGTAGATGTTGATGGTCATAACTCCTTTCTACCCTAACATCTAGAGGCCACTTCAAAAGAACATGAGTTCTAAGAGACATGTGTGGACTTGAACCTGCAGTTTCATGCTGTTGTCTGAATAAACAGAGGTTCACAGGTCTTTGTCTTTCCACACAACAGACTCTTGTTAGATTTGCAACAACTCAGAACAGAAGGAAATTCTGGGGCATAGCAAATAGGTGGAAAGTACCACAATAGAGCCTTCTGTATTTTGTCTTTTTAAATGCTGGCAAACAGACCCTAACTAAGCCAGCTGCTGAAAGGCTCTATTTCCAAAAAAATCTGGATGTCCTTCGGCTCTCACAAGCTCTGAGAGGGTAGAGGATAGAGGATACCACTAAAAGAAACCAAGAACAACCATGATTGGGAGCATCTGCCCTGTGCCACCAGCTCAGCTCTGGTTCTGGTGCAAGAGAGAGCTGGAGACTGACTGCAAAATGATTTGTATTAAACCACTCATTTTAGCTCACTCAAGAACATGGTGTTATAGGGGGCCACCTGAATGGCACAGCTCAGCAGCCTCCATTTCTGACATCACCCTAACAGATGACAAGGGCGAAGAACAGAAGTACACAGAACATCCTCTTCCTCAAAACTAAATAGCAAATTTAAGGTCTTTTATACAAAAGACAAACTCCACAATACTCTCTTTTGCAATGGCAAGAAAACAGCAGACAAAAGACAGACATTGCCCATATCCTATGACCATATATGTGCCATACAAAACCTCCACAAAACTAAGTATCTTAATTAAAGGAATAACAGAAAGATACTCCATAAACAAATATAGAACTGTCATCTACTATTCTCTCTAAAGTAACTTTTGGCATTTAAACATGGACTTGTACAGTGAATATGGAACATTTTTCCCTGAATATGTGTAATTTGCTGTGCATTAGATCATCTCTGATCTGTCTGAAGTTGATGGATACACCAAGTTCTAAGCCCACAACCCATTCAAGATTACACTGAACTTTTTTCCTCACATTTTCAAGTATAAGTCTTTATTATTTGCTACACTACTAAATTTTTATTTAATTATCACCTTTTTTTACTAAATTAGGCATGGGCCCTGCAAAGCTTTGTGGGGTTAGTTTTGTTTGTGGTCTGCCACTGTGCCTTTGTAGTCCACAGAAACACTTTGTGTTTATAACCACAACATACCTGGTACTCTGTGGTGAATCAAACACCCAGAATTGCTCTCACGAAACTACTAACACAGAAAAGAGGCATAATTCTTCTCAGGAATTGGCCCTCCATCTCTATCTGGACAGATTCCCATAAAGACTTATAAAAATTGTCCAAATATGAATAAACCCACAAAAATGTTTGCAATTTTAAAAGCTGTAATTTCTACCTTGGTCATATGATAATGAAACTTAAGAACAAAGAAGAGTATTATTGCGTAATGTGTAGCATGGAAAGTTTAAAAGAAATTCCTACTCATATTTAACAGTGAAATTATACCCCAATTACTTCCAGTTAAAATGAAAATAAAAAGGACTTCAATGCTCAATACATACCTGCAACCATTTTTTTTTTCTTGCAATATCATGATGATTTTTCTTTTGCTGTTGATTGCTTGCAGACTTGTACTGAGACTCTTAGGTAAGGCAAGGGTTAAAGATGTATAAAAGAGATTTTCTCACAGTTTAGAGAGAGCAAAACAACACATTTAGGAAGCCAGACAGCTAAAAGGTCAAAGCGTTACACTTCCAGGTCAAACTTCTGGTTGCAATTAAGTAAATTCCTCTGAACGTTTCTAGGGAATTCACATTTCTTTCAGGTTTTATTTCAAATCCCGATTCTTTCTTGCTTACATTTTAACCAAAACAACATTGCTCTCTTTAGAAACATTTAATAAAGGGCACTTTTTTAAAAAAAGGAGCCCAATAGTTAATTTCAAGGTAAGAATCAATCCTTTTTTTGTCACCTCATTTAATGTACAGTTGAACTAAAGGCAAAAGAGGCTATTAAACCTAGTTAATTTTTAGAATCACAACATTTCAACCAAAACAGTGGGCACTCCAAAAACCCCAAACCCATGGAGTGCTAGTGCCTAGTGCTAAAGCAGGTCCCTGAGCTGGACCCTGAGAATCCACCCTGTGCATTCCTGCTTCCAAGGGACTGGAGCAGCTGTGAAACCTACAGAGAGCACGCACAAAGAGCACCTCCAAGAGGGAAAGATGTGGCAAAGAGGAGCAAGGCAGTCAAGTAACAAATAGTGCTTGGGGACACATTTTCAAATTGCCTTCATGTGCCCTCCAAAAATGCTGAATTCCCACTTGGAACTAGCATGCCAAAGGCTCTTTCCAAGGGTATGTTCCCTGGCCTAGATGAGAGTCACTTTGATACTCTCAGGTGAGTATCAAATCAGAAATTAAAGGTGGGGTTCATCTTGCCTAACCTGAAACACCTGCATCAAACTAGTACCCTAAACTTCATTTTTAACTGATAGAGATAAATTACCTATTAACTTCCAGCCAACTCTGAGAAACTGAGACACACCACTCCACTCTGTAAAGACACATGATTAATGGATGCTGATTTTTTGCCTAACTATAGAAAGAAAACTCTAAAGATAAACTTTAAATTTGCATAAATATCTGTGTCACTGCATAAACTGTAGTACTAACAGCAAAATCCCTCTGCAGAAATATGTGGATGGTAAAGGAAGATCTTTATAGCTCATATAGATATGTAAGAGAGTAGCTGTTTGTGCATGCAAACACTTTTCTTTTTGCACACACACACATAACTAGGACTTATTTTCATACCATTTTTTCTTCTCATAAAATGAAAAGAATCATATGGGAAGAAGAGACAAACAAATGGAAATGAGATGAAAGCAAGAGAAAGTGATAAAATGCATTAAGGCAGAGAGTATTTCAAGGCTAGAGATCAAGACTGTTTTCAAACCCAACACCAAATTATTCCTTTTCACAAGAATACACCGAATTAAACAACTGTCGTGTTGTTTTTTTCAATGCGATACTACCTATATAAACCACTTTATTAAGGACATCTTTAAAATAAGTGCAGCATTTTATTTCTTACCAAAGACCATAAATAATTTCATGAGGAGCTGCCACCAGGGAAGAAGCAATTATGGAGAACACATTCAACCCAGCTGGTGCTGCAGCTGCAAATATCCCCCATAAAACAGGGACAGGCACTGCTGAGGCCCCTGCCAGTACCAGTGTCACCACAGAAGACCCTTCCAAAGGCAGACGCTTCAATCCAGGCAGTGCAGGAACTCCTCCCGGCCTCTGACTGGATGAGGGCTCAGCTGCAGAGGGGCACAGTGGTAAGGAAGACCAAAGGTCCCTACAGCCAAACACCTACAAGGGGACCCTGAAATGCAAGGGCCAAGTGCACGTGGTTACCTCCCTGACACTGCCAGGCTCCAAGCCCTCTCAGCTCAGCCCTCAGCGCACCACAGGAGACTCTGTTCCCTCCCTGGAATACCCTCCCACGTTGCTGTGGATGCAGCACAAGCCTTTATCATATCTGTTATCCTTTGGCAAAGAGCTCCCCAGCTCTCCTAACTACCACAGCATTTCCATTCATTTGATACACCCTCGTTCTCAAACTGGAAGAGAACGAGACAAGAAATGATTTCATGCACCTTGGTTGTATTCCCCATAACTGATATATTTTCCAGGCTGAAGAGTCCAGGCACATGTAACTGTTCCCTGTATTGCATTTCCTCATCTTAGATCATCTCTGTTGCCCTTCTTGGCACTTCCCCCGATTTTACTGTATTACAATCTAAGGTAAGATAGGAAAAAAATCACACAAAAAAAGAAAACACCCAAAGAGCGTGTAAGTATGGACATTTCTTTTGTTCTTGTCAAATGCCCATTACCTCAAGAAAAGAACAAAATGACAAAAAAAATTTCAGATACATAACCTTGATTTTCCAGAAGAAGAGTGCTTTGGTGAAAAAAAGATACCCTTATCCCCCATTATCTGGCTGTAAAAAATGGGGGTGGGGACGAGGGAAGTAATCTAAAGCAAAACCAGGAAATATTAGGTACAAGATACTAATCAAAACATTTTTCATAAGTTATTGCATAAGTTACTGCATACTTCAGGGAGCTCTGTTGTCAGACAGATGAATGTAAGTTTAAAGTTCACACAGATCTGCAGGACTTGGCCACAAATCATAAATGAGTCCATTGCAGAGAAGCTGCAATGTAATTCTTTTGAGAGACAGATATTACAATGTGCAACTCCAAATCTCAAAGTTCATAGGAAAGACTCCTCCCAGACCCCTATGGCAGCACCCACTGAAATATTGGAAAGCTGCTGTTCAAGCAAGGCCAGTGAAAAGATTTTAGTTCAGACCCAACCAAACAGTTTCACAGCAGAGGAGTGTGAGTTAGCAGCCGGGAGGGTGAGAATAAATCAGTTTTGCTGTTACAGGATTACAATGTCGGACATACCCTACAAGCATTTCCCACAATTCATGTCCTACAGCAACACTGAACACTCCTAAAGCAAACTGGGGCAGTCTGAAAAGGGTGTTTCCCTTAAAAACATCATAATGTTCAAATTAAAATGCAAGGCCAAAAGAGTTTGGAATATTTGCCATCATGATTTATTGTATATTTTTTGTGTGCTTGCGGGAGCCAAAAAATTGTTTCATAAGCAAAAGAAATGTATTTTCTTAAGAAATGGCATCTTATGCATTTTTCTTTATACTAAATAAGACACGAACTTTGACTCCAGATCTTTGTAAGGCTGAACTACTCATAACAGCTATTGTCCCTCTTCCAGTTTCTCATTTTAGTAAGCTTGTCACAAGTTAATGTCTGAGATGTCTACCTGTTAATAAAGTGCAGTCAAATTTGTAAAAAGCAACTGGGTGAAAAGATGGACTCAGGAAACATGATCACAGCAAGCCCCATTTCATGAGAGAAGAAAGTTAAAAATATATTAAAAAGTACACAGAGTCCCAGAGAAAGCAGATAAAATCAAGCTGGGATCTCACTGTGCCATGTGACAGCATGCTCTCTAATTATTTTCACTGTAGAAGAGACTGTACAATAAAAAGATCTGAAATCAGAGCAAAAATGTCCCACCCTCAAGCCAAGAAAAACAGCAAGGATGCTAGGGAAGGAATGAGAGTAGGTCTGAAAATTACATGTAGGAAAAACATAGTTAACTTTTTCCTCCCTCAAGAGGGGGAAGAAGGTCAGTTTACAATATACCTTCTTCCTTCCTTCCATCTCTAACATTGACATTGCTATCAGACACATTTTTTTTCACTTCTCCTTATTGTTTCCTGTGTGCCCATGTAAACCTCACCTTCTTCCTTATTGTTTTCAGTCCTCCCTTTGCCATTTCTCCTGTACTTAATGCCTCTACTCAGACCTCTGTAGTCTCCTCTTAGCTCTCACTGCTCTTGATCAAAACCAGACACTTGCTGGGGAATGTGAAACTTTAATAATGCAATCACAAGCCGTACCTGGCCGATGCCCTTCTTGCATGATTTTGGCCATGCAGATTGGATGCAGGCAAAATTCAGCCTTTGAAAATCCACCCCATTTTAAATTTCTCTTTAAAAAAAATAAAACAAATCAAAGTCAAACACATTTGGATATTAATTAAACACAAGAATCAGAGAATTTATACCAAAGCCTATGTCCAAATACTAAATTAAAGCTTACTTTGGCAAATTGTTTGTACTGGCCATTTGGGAAGGGTGTGGAAATTGTTCAGACAGAAGGAAGAATAGGAAGAACTTGCTTGTCTTGGCTACTTTCTCTCATTTTTCCATTCTTTCCTTCTTTCTTTCTTCTCCTGTGTGTAACACCCACAGATTTCCTAATGAGCTGGTATGCGACCCACCACACACTGCAGTGTGGGTGTAACTCAAATGAAAAAGAAATGTAAATTAGAAAGTAACTTGCATGGATATTTACATTAAGTGTTACAAAAAATGAAAGGTAGTGTCAATATTAAACATCATATAATGTTAATACTAAAAAGAAGCTGTGATAGGTGAAAATTTTCTCTTCAAAATTGTTATAGTAGTGAGGAAGTAGAGGACTTAACAAGTCTTAAGGTAGCTTGGCTTCTAGTTCTGAAATGAAACCTAATACATCATGCCTTAACATTAAAGGTAGTCTAAAATCTTACTAGTACAGGTCTAATAATTCTCTTTTCAGGAAATGTTGAATACCTCCTGCAGTGTGTACAGCAAACTAGTTAAAATTGACTTGAAAAGATGTAACTACAGCCAGGGGTGGAATGCTGACCCGGGACACTGGGAAGAGTAAGCAAGCAGTTAATAATCGTGCACAGGATCCCTCTACAGATACACACCTCTTTAAAAGAGCAGGGGGTGCACAGCAGTGCAGCTCCACACAGACCTGAGGAACTTGGAGCAGAATAAACCCCACAGAAACTCCTCCTGAGCTCCAAAGGCATCAGGAGCTGCAGCTGAAGCCTTCTCCCAGCAGCACCTCTGTGGAGCACACGGGGCTCCTGCACTGCCCTGTGTGGTACAGAACCCCGGCAGCCTGCAGGGGCTGCAGTGTGGCACTGACAACCCAGAGCCATCCCTGTGCTGCAGTGTGGCACTGACAACCCAGAGCCATCCCTGTGCTGCAGTGTGGCACCTCACCTGTGTGACAACCCAGAGCCATCCCTGTGCTGCAGTGTGGCACTGACAACCCAGAGCCATCCCTGTGCTGCAGTGTGGCACTGACAACCCAGAGCCATTCCTGTGCTGCGTGTGGCACCTCACCTGTGTGACAACCCAGAGCCATCCCTGTGCTGCAGTGTGGCACTGACAACCCAGAGCCATCCCTGTGCTGCAGTGTGGCACTGACAACCCAGAGCCATCCCTGTGCTGCAGTGTGGCACTGACAACCCAGAGCCATCCCTGTGCTGCAGTGTGGCACTGACAACCCAGAGCCATCCCTGTGCTGCAGTGTGACACTGACAACCCAGAGCCATCCCTGTGCTGCAGTGTGGTGGCAACCCAGAGCCACCTGTGTGACAACCCAGAGCCATCCCTGTGCTGCAGTGTGGCACTGACAACCCAGAGCCATCCCCGTGCTGCAGTGTGGCACTGACAACCCAGAGCCATCTCTGTGCTGCAGTGTGGCACCTCTCCTGTGTGACAACCCAGAGCCATCCCTGTGCTCATCTGTGTGACAACCCAGAGCCATCCCTGTGCTGCAGTGTGGCACCTCTCCTGTGTGACAACCCAGAGCCATCCCTGTGCTCATCTGTGTGACAACCCAGAGCCATCCCTGTGCTGCAGTGTGGCACTGACAACCCAGAGCCATCCCTGTGCTGCAGTGTGGCACTGACAACCCAGAGCCATCCCTGTGCTCACCTGTGTGACAACCCAGAGCCATCCCTATGCTGCAGTGTGGCACCTCTCCTGTGTGACAACCCAGAGCCATCCCTGTGCTGCAGTGTGGCACTGACAACCCCCATCCCTGTGCTGCAGTGTGGTGACAACCCAGAGCCATCCCTGTGCTCCGTGTGGCACCTCACCTGTGTGACAACCCAGAGCCATCCCTGTGCTCCGTGTGGCACCTCACCTGTGTGACAACCCAGAGCCATCCCTGTGCTCCGTGTGGCACCTCACCTGTGTGACAACCCAGAGCCATCCCTGTGCTCATCTGTGTGACAACCCAGAGCCATCCCTGTGCTCACCTGTGTGACAACCCAGAGCCACCTCCCTGCAGGCCACGGGCAGAGAGCCCTGCTGGGATGCCAGGGGCAGGCACAGTGCCAGAGGCACTGCTGCAGCCCCTGGCCCAGCTCAAAGGGTCAGTCCTTACAGGCAGGGCCCCTTGCCCCACTGAACACCCACCTATTCTGCTATTTCCTTCCCAGGTAAGAACAGAACCAAGGGAACTTGAAGAAACTTGATTCTTGGGCTTGAACAAAGCACTTCTTTCTTACAAATTACAGCCTTGAGCAAAGCAGGCTGAGAGAAAAAGAAAGAGTTGGCTTTGGAAGTGAAGCTGAACATGAGAGTTCGTTATCACAGCCTGTTTTCTTCCTTTAGTTCTTTATTGTTAATTAATGACGGTGAGATTAACTGCAGAAAACTGATGGAACAGTCATTCTGCCTCATCCAAAGTAAATATCCTTTAATCTAACACTGTCACTGATATTACTGATGACCTCCTCAAATGCATATCCCTAAGTTTTTAATTTTCAGGAAACAAGGGGAAGAGTCAAGCAGAAGATCAGTTCCCAACCCTAGGACAGCACACCAGTATTTTTATTGAAAAGTTCATGAAATGAAAGAAAATAGAAGACCCTAAATTCTAACAAACACACTTAAATTAGTGTTGCATCTACCCACATACTTAAAAAACAACTATTACGTCTGGCAGTTTTACCTCATAAAATCATCATTTTTTCAAAACTTACTTTTTACTAAGACAGGAAACTTTAAAAAATAAATTATAAAAAAAAATCCCTTCATAAAAGAAAACACATAAAAACCCCAACAGATCTTAGAAATTCTGATCCCACCATCTATAATGTTCACTCACAACCAGAAAAGTACCGGGGTCTGAAAGTTCATGTGCTTGACAAACAATAATAATATTTTAAAGGGATAAAATGTAATAGCTACAACTTGCAAGGAAGAAAAGGGTTTGGAAATCCTTTAGTGGCCTGAAGCACCTCTTGCTTATAAGGTATTGTGTTCTTGAGGGGTGGGAAAAAGCCCGTGCCATGCCAGAAGAACCTGGCTCCCATATATCCCTAAAATGTTGCAATATGAAGCCAACCATACAGTATATAACCTGTGCTTTATGATTATAATTGACAATAGCATGTAAAGCTGCAACCAGCAACCAGCACTCTACAGGAATACACCTTTTTCAACAATGGAAAGCATTTTAAGAGGCAAAGAACTTGTTCCCAATTGAAACTGTTCATCTAATACATGTTGGATTGTAAAATTTATGAGCATAGGGATGATCTAAGTATATAATCACATCCATTGCAGAAGCCATTCTGCAGTAGAGATCTCTCCTGGATTTAAGGAAATGTGACAAGGCATGGCCAGCACAGAGCTCTACTACTGCAGCCCTGCTTTTCTGAGAGAAGTTTATAACCTGCTCCAGGCTAACAAACACCAGTAGTTTTTGCCTAAGAACTATTTAAAGATGAATTGCTGGTATAGGACCAACAGATGGGCCTATCAACTGTAAACCCCACATGATGCTAACACTGAAACGGTGTTAAACAAAACCTGGCACCATTTAGCCCCAGAGCTGATCTAGCAGGAAGGCCCAAGCGACAGAGATCAGCATCTTTAGTTTAAAATGTGGGTGTACTGAAATGGCACCTGCTGGCCTCAACACCCCCACAACACGCAAAAAGTGACTTCCAAATGGGTGAAGGCTCTTATCTCTGCACTCCCAAGGTCATGGGTGCTGCTGCCAGGCCTGCAGTAGCATGGTGAAGTGACAAATGTCACTTACCACATCACACCAGCTTTTTAAGACTGAACAGATTGCCAAAAGTAAAAGGAGAAGTAAAGATATTATTTCTGTATTTAAAATTCTACACTAAATGGCTGAGTGGAAAAGAGATTTAACTAACCAGCAAGACTACAACCAATTTTACAGGACCAAGGGTTGTATAAGTAATTTCTTTAGTTCTAATGATAGGCTCTGAGACTAATAGTACCAGCATTATGTTCACTTTTAAGCAACATAGAAAATTAAAATCCACTTAATTTTTTCACTAGCATAGCTGAAGTAATTCCAGACCAAAACATCAGCTATTTCAGGCCTTGCTGATGGCAAATTTCTCACAGAAAATATAAAGAACAGTGTTTTCCATGACACTTTATTGCACACTAAGTTAAATAATTTCTTTTACCGGTAAGAAACAAAGGCCCAGATGATCCCTGTTCCGTGGGCTTCCACTGACCGCGCTGTTTAGGTGCCTCCAAGTAGTGTTTGACCCTTGAAGCAACAACTTCTTCCAGCAGCTTGCAGACCTCCTGAAAGAGAAACCACTGGCCTGGTTGGATCTAAATTTACAGAACTGCCCAGAGGCACACAGCAGAAACCAATACAAAACTACTCCCTCTCCCATGAAAAGGAAAAACACTCAGAGGAGAAGCACATGAATTAGGAAATGGATGGGGACAAGGAGGGGAATCAAACAATTTTTCTAAAGAACAAAAGAGGAAGTACATTATGAAATTCTTACTCGGCAGATGAAATACATTATATTACAATACTAACTTTCTAAAGCCAGAAATTAGTTTCATATGCATGCAAAGTAGGAAAAAATACATGTTAAAAATGTATCACAATGTTAAGTATTTAAGTAAAATTTTAGTAAAAATCCTCTCAGGAATTGTCATCACACTATTTCTGTGTAAGAATCCTTATAAACCACAACAGATATTTTGCTCCAATTCTGAGTAATTTAGGGGGGAAGGGGGGAGTGGATAAGACCAAAAAATTAGGTCACAGCAACTTAATTGCTCTAATTAATTTAGATTTTTCTGCTCCTAAACATAACTGTTCATATCTTTCATACTTTCTTCAACAAAGCACAATAAACCACATACAACTCAGGAGGAACAAAACCTTCTGCCAGAATTAGCCAGAAAAAAAAATACTTGGAGTAAAAACCAAAAATTCATCCCTTGAATACCAGGATAAGTTTTAAGCTTAACACACACACACACACACACACACGTATTTGATACTTTTCCCTCAGTATTCTCCTTTTCCATTGGTTCATAACTATGTGCTCACAGCAATGACACTTTGTGGCACACAAAAATATAATTTTACCTCTAAAATATGTTAGGGTAATAGAGAAAATTATATAAGTAGTATCTAAACTATCTTGCCTTGAAATTTCCTTTTGATTAATGTAGAAAGTACTCAGAACAACAAATTTTTATTGCATTGCTCTAACTGAAAGCAGGGCATATCCATTAGTCAATCATAATCAGTATTTTCTCTTTACAGTAAGAAATCCATTTTCCTTTCTGCTTGTAGAGCACAATTACAAATTTCTGTATTTGCTTGTCCTTCTGTTTAACTCATTAAAGTGCTCCCATTACACATTCCTTCATGGAGTTACAACAAGAAGGTCTCAGAAGCAGCAGAAACATGGTGTGTCTTTGGTTCCTTCCACAGCAATAAACATTACCTTGCACTTCCTTCATTTACACGGAACATATTTCGCTTGTTAGCCTTGTGGAAATGTTATTTAAATGGCTCCCCACAAAGAACCACACAGACCTGAGAGCACAGATAAAACCTTGCCATTCCAGGGGAAAAGGGCAGGGCAATTGGCAGGGCAGAAAGAGGGGAGAACTGCAGCCTCTCACAGCAATCCCAGGAGTCCTCCCAGCCGGGTGGCACAGCAGTGGCCCGGTGCTGATTCCAACACCCAGCTGTGTTCCTCACTCCAGGGCCGTGCTCTGGGCTCTGGGGGAGTTCCACCCTGCCCTCCGCAGCAGCCAAAGGGCCGCTGGGACAGCAGCACAGGGTCCTTGCGCTCAAGCTGATGACTTCCAGCCAGGGCAAGCAGGGGACCAGCAGGAATTGTGTTCGTTACAGAGACATCCACATTTCCCACAGACAGCCAGAGAGGGATGCACCACCACGAGCATTTTTCAGAGTTTGGAAACAACAAAAATGCAGAAAACCACTTGGGATGAACACGTAAAAGCTCTCATAAAAAGTACGTTGGAATAATCTTTATTTAGGACCTTTTCTCCCCTCACTTAGAGATTCTGCAGACGCCTTTCAGGAAGTGAATTGCAAAGCTATTTGACTCACACTTCTCAGTTGCTGAAAATATGCAACCTTTGTACTTCTCTCGAAACATGCAGCCACAGAAATGCAGCGAATGCTGTCCTGTCATGCCGCTTTATTAAATCAATCATGAGCTAATTTCCTGAAATTCATCTCTTTTGTTTTGGCAGTCTTACAAAATACATTTTGAAAACGTTTAAAACTCAGATAACCAGGAGAGTAAAACTGGTTATAAAACAGAAAAGGTAATGAGCATTCATTTAGCCATAAAAAAGAAACCTGAGAGATTTTTCCTATTTTCTTATTCCTCTGCTTAATAAAGCACAAATCAGATGAACCACATGCTGCTAAATACTGTGCTTTTGCTCCCTCAGGATCCGAACGCATTGTTCTTTCAATTCCATTGAAATGTATGGCTCTGGGATGTCTGGGGCCCGTGCAGTGACAAGTTAATGATGGCATTACTGGGGAAGCTATCTGCTGAAAATGCCGTAAGGGAGACTTGCGGGAAAGCGCGCAGGCATCCCAGACACGTCCTGCCCTCCCTTTCAGCAGGAGCTTCTCACGGTCCCACACAGGAGAGCTCCCGCCAGACACGCAGCACAAGCTCCTCTCTGATTCCCCCGCAGCCTGATCAAAGGCACAGGCAGAGTTTTGCTGCTCACTGAGTTCCCACTATTTCATCAGGACATACACATGACACACTTAAAAATAATGGAAGTTTCTTTTTGTAAGAGGCAACAACTCTACTATGGTTTATCTTGCATATTTATGTTTTCTTGCACTCTCTAAATGCAACATCATTCACACTTCTCAGAATGAGGAAAAAAATTATGGGAAGATATTTCACCAACAAAATGATACCTGCCACAATCTGGTTTGTATCACTCAGGATAATTTACAAGCATTCATGAGAAACATATTTTTAAATTAAAAGTTAAGTCACAGGAATACACACAGCACACATACATGCATGAATGTGCACACACAGAGTTTAAAAATTAAAAAGCAAATTTAAAGTGGTCATTGGTGACCCAAATAGCACATATGGTTGACTTAGGGGTCCCATGGCAACCACTGATGGTTAGGAATAACCAACAATATTCTCCTAACACTGAAAAATCCTGAACAGTTCAAGGCAATCTAACTTTTTCCTTGCAGCCATACACTTTTAAAGTAGAACTGATATTTGTTGTACCTCTTTCTCATGATCTGAAAACCAGCTGGTGTCTTTACTGGAGCCTTGAGGCAAAATATGAACATCCACCAAGACAGCAAAGTTCCCACACTGGAAAAAAAAAAAAAAGAAAAAACATGTTGAACTGTAGCTGCTAGGAAGCACATGGCAAGCAGACAGGGAGATAAACAATCAGGTAAGCACATGTATCTGATTCAGAGTTACAGCAGGCAGAACATTAAATCATGGAAGCTTATGAAGTATGGAATTACAAATTTGTCATTGTTTTTGGACTTAACAAGGAACAAGAGCACCAGGCCTATCCTGGATAGCTCACTGAACTGTTCATATGACAAGCACAAGTATGTGGAATTTTCTTCTGCTACCTAATTGCCTCTTAAATCTGAGTTCAAGCAAATTTTAATGTGTGAAAAGTTAGCTACTCCTTCACCAAACTCACCTAATTCTGTTTCTGAAAATTTGGCTCCACATAATTATCTGGTTGGTGCTTTAAATTTATTAAGTACTTAAAAATCCAGCATCTTAGAAGTGTTTTCCTTTCTCCAAGCTACCCAATGTAATGAACAGCAAGTCTGAAGGACTTGTCAGTGGATACCTGGTGCTCACCACATCTGCCACCTGTACTTTGAATGGTTCAATAATAAGGCTCACCTATTACAGTCATTAGGATGAAACAGCTACCTGCCAAGACACATCAGCTATTTCTGAAATTCCCTGATAGGTGCACCTATATCTCAGGCTTTGGTGTAGCACAAGTTCAGTTGCTGAGAGTGCCCTTACCTATACCATTAGCACTAAGAGCAACAAGACTTAGCACCAATTTCATTAATCATAACAGCGTACTTGTTAAATTTAAAATCCCTTGGTTAACACACACTCAGATCTGTAAATCAACTGCAAACAGAAGTTTCTAAATAATGATTCAAAAATAATTAAAACGTAATTCATGGCCAATATTGTGTTGTAGCTACAATACAAAAGTTTGGCAAACGAGACAGGCATTGTGAAATAACTTTGAGAAACTCCTAAGTTACTTATAGGTATCAGTCACTGAAAGAGCAGAATGCTTTGATCTATTGTATCAAAAGGCTTCTCTTTCCTCCAGAGAACCAAGAATTGCCAGATGGCTGCCACAGCAGACTTTTCCAAGCTTTAAATGGATGACAAAATATCTCACAAAAATCTCTGGTGAATCATTAGTCAGCTCCAGCAAACTTTAAATTGACTACTGAACTTCAAAGTTAGCAGACACTGCAGATTATAAAGTGAAAGCCAGTAAATTATTCATGGTTTAGCACTAATAACAACAAACAAGTAGTTGATACATCAAGAAAATTCAAATTATCAAATGCTCCATGTTAACTGGTATCATTTTCTATTGACTACAAAACTTTATACATAGATACAAAGTATAGACCTGTTTTTCCAGGAGACAGAATGTTTGTAATTATTTTCCTCTGAGTGGCACTCTTTGTCTCAGTTGCCAATCTTGAAACAATTGGAAAAAAAGAAAATAACGAACCACATTCAAAACTATACAATGGAACAGTTAAAATTATCTTGAAAATTTTACAAACACACCAAACGTTTGCAGTACTTCAAAGAAAAAACAGATATAAATAGCACATGAATCCTTGTAATAGTCAAGGTTTCCCAATGGAAGATTTCTATCCTCTGAGCTTTGGAGCACTCTTCTTCGTAGACAGCACACCTGGAAATATTTCACTGGCCACAAACCAACACTTTGGCCCCACAATCAGAACAGCTTTGGGACAGGACACAGGGAAGCACAACTGGCACAGGCAAAGAGGAGAGGGGGAGTCGGAGAGCACGAGCCCTTCCCGAGCCTCTCCAGCTCCTGCTTCTGTGAAGTGCTGGACTGATGTGAGTGACAGCTCCCACGCAGGCTCCCCTGCATTCCTGAGCTACACCTGCATTCCTGCTTCCTGCGCCTTCACAGGGCACAGCTCTGAGCATCACGCTTACACCGAGCAGCTCAATACAACCCGGGCTGCTCCAGCAGCAAAGGACAAGTACACAATAAATCTCAGTACAAACAATGGCAGGGAACAGAGGCCAGTGGAGGAAAACTGTACACAGTTTATATTGGAAGATCTGATGCTCTTATAGAAGTTTCTGTTTTTATTTTTGCTCTGATGACATGCAATTCCATGAAAATACTCGCTTTTATTTTAGTGGAAATGAAGTGTTTCCAGTCAGTGTGGCTGCAAGATGCAACTCGTGGCTCCTAAGTACCACAGCTGAGAGGCAAACAAAAAGAATGGCAACTTTTAATTTCACGCTTTCAACATCCATCTCAAAATTTGCACTGAAAATTGTTTTTTGAGGTGTGATTGTAAAAACTGAAACTTGAATGCCTGATTTGATGGGAAACACATTTGTCAAGAATCAATAGGAAAACATTTCACTCAAAAATTAAAGACAGAAGCAGATGCTCCAAGTTGATATCCCCCATAATTCTAGGTTTCAAAACCTCCTCATTTCTACAAGCTGTTTTTAATGTTCACATTCTTACTGTAACAGTCTAATGACATGCATTGTGTTACTAAACAAAGGGCTTTAAATGATCTCAGAATGTTGTTAGTGTATTGTTGTACAGCAATGGCATTTAATTCAGAACATCTTTTCAGAAATCAAATTGTTTATACAAACGCATCAAACACTTCACAGACTGTACAAATTGAAAATATAACCAGACATGTAACGTAAACAGAACAAAACCCAACACAAAGCGGTCATTCAAGCAAAGTCATCTGCCCATAACCTGCTGAAACCTTGAAAGCAGCTCATACTAGATGAACTGTTGTTGCAAAACCCAGAATGATTAAATAAAGCCAAATCAATAGTTTGTATTGCTATACCCATTTTTACAATCAGTGGGCTCCTACATGGGTGCTGGTGTTTCCTTAAACTGCATCCCATGAACAGCACCAAAGCAGTCCTTGTGAGCAGGGAGTGCTTGGGATGCTGGGGATGAGCACGGTGGCCTTGTCCTCACTTACAGCACACACGAGTGCAGAGCCAGCGCTCCAAGACACGTTTCAGGGCTCCCCACTGCTGTGACTATGGATGTGGGCTGGAGGGGCAGAACCCACTGAAGCTCAGTTGGAACAGGAACATCTGAGAGTCTGGCTGGGCTGCAACCCTCACACTCAAAACTCCAAAACTGCTCCATGATGAACATACAAGAACTTTTATTTCTACTCTTCCCTTTTCCCTGAGCACTGTGCTACTCTGTTGTTACAGTGAGAATTTTACTCCAGTCTTAGACGATGTCTATAGTTAAAAAAAAAAACAAGAAGAAAGATAGACTTAATCCCAATGACCACTCAAAAATGTCACTGGAAGCCCTTTCTGGCATTGTGACAAAATAGATAGGACATATCACCCTCCAGAATGCAAAAGCCCAGCCAAGAGATTCTGTGGGAAAAAAATAAAATAAACCACACATAAGCTTATGTGAAATATCTTGTCTTAAAATAAAGAGGAAAATTTGAATATTTTCCATCCTCTCTAAGTTCTTTCTGAAAATCAGTAAGTGTTCTGCACTGAGTCAAGCAAGTTCTAATATCTACAACATTGGGTATAATTATTACCAATTAATCATTGGTCTATACTGTGCCAACTGTATTATAAAAAATTGACATTTTCCAGGCTTATTAGAAGCTTATTCTTCTCCTTTATCTTTCTCATCCCAAAGAAAATGATGTGTTTTCCTATTGTTTATACTATTAGCACCAAGGATTTGCAATATTTTGACTTTTTCCTCTCACACAGCAATAGCAAGAGGCAGCATAGTGAGCATACAGCACAAACGACATTTTGTCATTATACAACATTAATTTAACTTTCATTTACAAGCATGTCTAGGAGCACAATGCTTTGAGGTTATACACAGTTTCTCAAACCATAGGGACACTGTTCCAACACTTAAATGCCTCAACCTGTATAAACACAGGAGTCAGGAAAGCGATTTATGCCACCACCACTGCTGATGGCTGTGAGATGATAAAGAATTTTGGTGACAGCTAACACCGTATATTTCTCATTCTTTTAAGTAGATAAAGTTACAATATGATATGTGTATGACTTTTCCACATATTTTTCTCTAGAATCTCAAGGGATATTTTGTTGTAGTAATTTTTTTTTTGGGGGGGGGTGGTGTCATCCTTCTAGGGGAAAAAAAAGGCAAATCAGAGGGAGAAGAGGGGGGAAAAATAATACAGGTTTTTTTCATCAGGCAGGAAAGCTGCATGAAAAGAGTGTTTCCCTGGTTAATGCTCAAAGCAAGATGTTTCTCTAACTCTCTGTTTCAGGGGGAGGGGGGTTTAGGCACCAACAGGTCACCTGTGAATAGTTTTGCTGTCATGAGATTAGTCAGAAACTCACCTAACAAGAGCAATTGACAATTACAGAAAAAATTCTCAACAGCTGATACAAAAGCAGAGCAGAACAGATGAAAGAAGCCTACAGAAGAAGCCAAAAGCAGAATCCCTGTAGGAAATCATGTAACAAGTCTACTCTTCAAAATGCTCAAGTAATATGATGCAAATGTCAGAGGGGAAAAGGGGCATATTTCACTTTTGACCTTTTTTCTGGATAAGAGCTGCTTGGTTCTGGAAATTGTACAAAGCTTGTACTTGGTCATAAATTTATATCCTGAAGTTGTAGAACAGTTTCAACCAATAGATCCTTCTTACTAAAGAAGGATTATAGCCACCAGCTAACATCACCTAGATCTTTTCAATTCCCTGCTTTCAAAGATCTGTGGGGTCACTGCAACAGTAAAAAGGGAGCAGCAGATCAAGGGCAATGCTATAGTGGTTCTAAATAGAAGAACTGTCCTCAAAGATAGCTGCACTAAATTATACACAGATTCTGCAGGAATTGGACAACCTAAAATGCAGTCAGACTTTCCAAAAGCAGGGAGGAAATTCCCCTTTTACAACCTGCATACAAATTATATCTAAGTAATCTTTCACAAGCAGTTGGCTCGCTTTTTTTAGAAGAACAGTTTATGTATGAGGAATTCCTGAAAGGAGGAGTGTTTAATTTTCTGGTGTTTCAGTGAAAGAGAAGAAGCAGTTATCTGAAAATTCAATCAATAAGCTATAGGCACATTAAGATCCCATTGAGAGGTTCCCATGCCAAGCAAAGAGGTGCAAGCAGAGAACAAGCCTTTAGAACAATCCTCTGATAAATGTGGCCTGACATCTCATGAAACTAGGATGCAACATCAAGGCAGCATTTTAGACTCTTAACAGATGCAGATGGACAGGATATTAAACTTAAGAAATGATGGGAAAAAGAAAACAAGAAATACTTGTGAGTGAGTCAACCTTTAGGAAAACATAAAAAACACTAAGGAGTTTCAGATCTGATGGAGCTGTGTATGATACTGGAGACTTTCAAACTGAGAACTAACACACTGTTGTTAAAGCACGTAACAGTGAGCAAACTGCTCAAATCAACAGATCCAAATAAATTAATGAACACAGCTCCTTCAGAAAACCAAGCACCTGCCGAGGGAAAGGAGCTGCATGTTTTTAGCAAGGTAAGAATGCTGCAGTGCAAACAGTGCCTTCAGTTCATCACCCACAGCCAGGCTAAGCAGTAATTACTTAATCTAAACATCTGAACTGGTCCCGGAGAACTGCTCTATCAGGTACACTGTTGAAAAAGAGGCCTAAATTGCATGAGAGAATTAAGCTTAATTTAGGTTGTCAATCTGTGCTGGTCTGATCCCAATTCCGTAGGAGGTTTTGTAGCCCACATATTGAAAAGAGTCATATAGTTGGAGCTCAAACAATTGCAAAAAGCAAGTTTTTCCTTGGGGCCAAGTCTCCAAGTAACAGTGCAATCTCACCATCGTTCTGAAAGGGCATACCACATCCCTGCCTGTGTCAGGGCTGATCCCGAAAAACAGAAATAGCAGCACAGTATTTGCTCAAGATAATAAAAAGATAATTTGAGATTCCAACAAGCTGCTTTCATGCTCTTGCTGTAAAGTATTATTCTAAAAATGATGGTATTTTTTGAATCATTGTGAGAAAATGATGATGAAATACCCATGTCTGCAACAACCTGCTTTCATCCCACTGCAGGCTGGGAAAGGTGAGTGGCCATATTAACTGAGGAGGTGAAAATATTCACAATCTACCCAAATGCAATTAATTCTTAATTGTAAATTTTTAAAGACACTTCCTAGGGCTTGGCCACACCAGAGAGTACCACAGGACACCATATTATTGTGTGTCCCTTGATGATTGGTAAGTGGGTGCAGACAAAGATTATTACCTTACTGAGCTCTTACCCTGAGCTATCAATAATAATGATGATAAAAATTTCCTCTTATGGATTTGGTAATTCATGAGAAGAATTGCTTTGTCATTGCTGTACTAAACTGGAGTTGGGGACATTCTTTCAGGTTCTACAAAGTCAGTGCTGGGATTTTGTTTCTTGCCCAGGTGGAAAGAACAAGGAACTTGTACAAAACACTCTACATGGCTGAATTATTCAGTTTGTAATGATCAGGTCCTACAGCAATAGGTATCAAAACAACTGCAATGACTACTAAAGCTTCCAGAACTCCTAAAGATTGCTAACTGTAACATGATAACTTATATTTTTTAAAGAAATTAGAGCCAGTAATAAAAAGGTTTGAGGGCCTTTTTCAGATGTTCAACTTGTTAAATGATTTTCACAGGTTTTCCCATACATGCTTTACAGGCTATATTTTAATATTAATCTGCCAGACTTTAAAGCATCAAAAAAAGATCACCAAGTATGTATTGGCAAGCTACTGATGGATTTGTTCAGCATGAAAAGAGCCACCATACAAGAGGGCTGAGGAAATTAGCAATGTACCACCTGATTTTATGACTTTCTGCATACATCAGAAATTGAGGTGCAATAAAAATTAGGTGGAGACACCACCCTCAGTATCTTCTGATGTAAACTCTGTCAGAGGAAATAAAACCAGATGTCAGCATGGAAACAAAATTTACAAGCTTCCTGTAAGGTGAAGCAGAGGCAAACCCCAGTGCTTGTTTCACAAGGTAATGTGCCCACGGCTGGGATGAAGGAGCAGCCGTTCTCCAGCACATGATGCACCCACGAGTATGTTTGAGTTATTTGTCCAACAGCTGCAGGGATGGGCTGACTTCCCTCTCACCAAACAGAACGGGGAAGTGAGGGCAGGTCCCAGGCAGGAAACTGTTCCACGTGTCCAGCTTTGCAATTATTTCAGATTCCTTTTTGTTCTAAGAGACGAGGCCTCACCTGCTCTGGAACACCCTTCCCTCCCTGCCTCTCGTGACAGCCGTACCTACCGCAGCCACAGCTACTGAACGGGGAAGCAGGAGGCAAGGCAAAACCAAACCCAACATCTGCAGCCCATGTTTCAATGTAAAATATCTGCAGATGCTAAATCTTCATGCCAAAATAATTTAACAGATTCAAGATAAATTAATCGCACATGATCAGATTTTAAGACAAATACATAAAGCAGAAGTATTTTTATTTGCTAAAAAAGTGAGGCAAGCCAAACTTCTTAATATTGTTAAGTTTACTGAAATGGTTGAAATGTTACATTTTCCAAGTACATAAAAGAAGTACTTTTAACTCTGTATTTTAACTAATTTGTCTAAACCCAGCCAGGAAAGTTTCAGAACAGCAAGAAAGGTTTTTCAGAAACAGCCTAAGAAAAAAGTGACTCATGCTGAAAAAGGCATATTACACAAGTGACACCCTTTGGACAAAATCCTTCTATTAAGTGGGAGCATATTAAGTCAACACAGGGCAGAAGAGGAAAGTTCAACAAAATATTTGATGTTTTATCCACAGAGGTACAAGGGAAGAAATAGATGAGTCTTCCAAAAGAACAGGTGATGTGCTAAACCTTAATGCTGAAAAAGCAGAATCAGATGATGGAGAATCCATCATATTTCAAAATGGAAACAGATCACCAAAAACCTCAAGGAATTACCAGCTGGCAAGCAAAGGGATATAATTTTTTTTTAATGTCCAAGAAAAAAAATTCATTTCATCTGGCATGGAACAGAGTATATAATAAATAGATTTTATGCTTAAATAAAAAGGAAAAAGAATAGGAGCAACAAGCACTATATAAAAACATGTAAAATATGAACACAGCTGAACACTGAGGAGTTGGTGAAAGGCAAGAATACGTTGTGGAAGGTACCTGTTGGAGCGTTTGTCACCAGAAGGGCTCCTGGGACTACACCATGGCCTTCCCAATTGTCCGGAAGCTCCTGAGTGCCTCTGCCTTACATCCACACAGGGCAGCACCACCCAGAGCTGGGCAGGGACAAGGGGCCCCCACCTCAAACAGTTCTGATTCACCCTCTGCTGTAAAAGGCAAGCCGGCACCTAGCGGGTCTGAGAGCAATAAGCAGGGAGTGACTGTCCAGCCATCCCTCCTGACAAACTGAACTGCTGACCCCTGGGAGGGGAGCACAGCAATGAGAAGCAGGTGCTGCATGACAAGACCTTAACTTAAATCAGACGCAGCTGAAAAATGCACCTGACTCTGCTCCAAGCACGGGCCTTCAGGAGCCCCAGGAACCCATCCTGACCTCTAAGGGAGTACAGCACTACATTGCGCAGGTTAATCAATATTTATTTACGTGCCCCCAGCAGCCACAACAAAGACTTCTAATTCATAAAAGTGAATCCTTCTGCAAAGATTCCTCTTCCCACAAACTCAGTTTCTGAGGTTGGGAAGTTCTGACCATTTTTCTTCTAAAAATTTATTAAAATCAGTTAATTTATTCCAGTCTCTTCCAATAGGGGAAAGGAAGATCCAAACAAAGTGTGATTGTTTCTAACATGAAAACAAACATTTAAACAAACAAATTCAGTACTTTACATAAGTAGAATGTAATTTCTAACTGGCTTTGCTAGTTTCTATAATTCTTTTCACACTAAATGCACTGATAGGTATTGTATTCACATGTGGTCAATCTCACATCATGAAAGCCCAAGGAAAAACACTTGGGAAAAACACAATATACAGACATCATGGGCAGCACATTGCTCATTTTCACCTATTATGAAGAGTAATACAAACAACATGCTCCCAGGATTTCAGAGAAGCCCCATTTTACAAAGAGAGGGGGTTGGAATGGCAAGAAGCACTGATTTATTCTCAAAAAACATTTTCTGTTTCACTGGGATCAAAAAAGCTGTTGCGATAAAGAAAAAAATGATGTAATTTTAGTACAGACAGAAAGGACAACCAGTACCTAGGATTTCAACTGCTATTTGGGAATGCCTTTTAAAAAAGTTTAAGTTTTAGATTTCAAGGTCTTCGTATTATTTTTTCCCCAAGTTTCCTGTGGATTATGTTACTAATTGGAAATATTTCCCACAATTATGTTTAGAAAAATGCCAGTGATAATTAGCACCAATCCTCATACATGTGGAAAACATTAAAAGATCACTGAAAATTATAAATAGTGTTGATTTTATACAACAAAAGTAGCCATTAAATATATCAAACATTATATTGGGTTGATACTGACCCGCATGCTCTAACAGCAACAAGAAGCCTACAGGAAGAGGTACAAACATAAGCAAATAATGATACTTTCCTCAGCAGATGTATTCGACTTTTGTCAACATGAGACCCTGGGTTTTATATCTCATAGGCTGCATCTGTATTTGGAAGTCATCAGTGATTGTTTTCTCCCAGAATTTGTGAATTGGTTTATAAAAGTGCTTGAATATTTGCAAATCCTGTGGCAAATTCAATCACAGTGCACTAGGAATCACAGGGCCTAGTTCATCATCATGTCACTCAATACTTGGAGACTTTCTGCACAGCTGCATTCTAACCTTCCATACCTCAGCTCCCTGCTCAGCTCCAGTACAAATCCAGTACAAATCCAGCTCCCTGCTCAGCTCCAGTACAAATCCAGTACAAATCCAGCTCCCTGCTCAGCTCCAGTACAAATCCAGCACTGCCCACAGCTCCTGCTCAGCTCCAGTACAAATCCAGTACAAATCCAGCTCCCTGCTCAGCTCCAGTACAAATCCAGTACAAATCCAGCTCCCTGCTCAGCTCCAGTACAAATCCAGTACAAATCCAGCTCCCTGCTCAGCTCCAGTACAAATCCAGTACAAATCCAGCTCCCTGCTCAGCTCCAGTACAAATCCAGCTCCCTGCTCAGCTCCAGTACAAATCCAGTACAAATCCAGCTCTCTGCTCAGCTCCAGTACAAATCCAGTACAAATCCAGCTCTCTGCTCAGCTCCAGTACAAATCCAGTACAAATCCAGCTCCCTGCTCAGCTCCAGTACAAATCCAGCTCCCTGCTCAGCTCCAGTACAAATCCAGCATCTGCCCACAGCTCCTGCTCAGCTCCAGTACAAATCCAGCACTGCCCACAGCTCCTGCTCAGCTCCAGTACAAATCCAGCATCTGCCCACAGCTCCCTGCTCAGCTCCAGTACAAATCCAGCATCTGCCCACAGCTCCTGCTCAGCTCCAGTACAAATCCAGCATCTGCCCACAGCTCCTGCTCAGCTCCAGTACAAATCCAGCCCCAGCTCCCTGCTCAGCTCCAGTACAAATCCAGCATCTGCCCAGAGCTCCTGCTCAGCTCCAGTACAAATCCAGCATCTGCCCACAGCTCCTGCTCAGCTCCAGTACAAATCCAGCATCTGCCCACAGCTCCTGCTCAGCTCCAGTACAAATCCAGCATCTGCCCAGAGCTCCCTGCTCAGCTCCAGTACAAATCCAGCATCTGCCCACAGCTCCTGTTCAGCTCCAGTACAAATCCAGCATCTGCCCAGAGCTCCCTGCTCAGCTCCAGTACAAATCCAGCATCTGCCCACAGCTCCTGATCAGCTCCAGTACAAATCCAGCATCTGCCCACAGCTCCTGATCAGCTCCAGTACAAATCCAGCATCTGCCCACAGCTCCTGCTCAGCTCCAGTACAAATCCAGCATCTGCCCAGAGCTCCCTGCTCAGCTCCAGTACAAATCCAGCACTGCCCACAGCTCCCGCTCAGCTCCAGTACAAATCCAGCATCTGCCCAGAGCTCCCGCTCAGCTCCAGTACAAATCCAGCACTGCCCAGAGCTCCTGCTCAGCTCCAGTACAAATCCAGCATCTGCCCAGAGCTCCTGCTCAGCTCCAGTACAAATCCAGCATCTGCCCAGAGCTCCTGCTCAGCTCCAGTACAAATCCAGCATCTGCCCACAGCTCCTGCTCAGCTCCAGTACAAATCCAGCATCTGCCCACAGCTCCTGCTCAGCTCCAGTACAAATCCAGAACTACCCAGAGCTCCTGCTCAGCTCCAGTACAAATCCAGCATCTGCCCACAGCTCCTGCTCAGCTCCAGTACAAATCCAGCATCTGCCCAGAGCTCCTGCTCAGCTCCAGTACAAATCCAGCATCTGCCCACAGCTCCTGCTCAGCTCCAGTACAAATCCAGCAAAGCTCCCTCCAGTACAAATCCAGCACTGCCCAGAGCTCCTGCTCAGCTCCAGTACAAATCCAGCATCTGCCCACAGCTCCTGCTCAGCTCCAGTACAAATCCAGCATCTGCCCACAGCTCCTCCTGCTCAGTACAAATCCAGAACAAACCCAGCATACTGCCCAGCAGCAGCCCTGCTCAGCTCCAGTACAAATCCAGCACTGCCCACAGCTCCTGCTCAGCTCCAGTACAAATCCAGGACAAATCCAGCACTCCCCACAGCGCCTGCTCAGCTCCAGTACAAATCCAGCATCTGCCCACAGCTCCTGCTCAGCTCCAGTACAAATCCAAACAGCTCCTGCTCAGCTCCAGTACAAATCCAGCATCTGCCCAGAGCTCCTGCCAGCTCCAGTACAAATCCAGCATCTGCTCAGCTCCTGCCAGTCCACAAATCCAGCATCTGCCCACAGCTCCCTGCTCAGCTCCAGTACAAATCCAGCATCTGCCCACAGCTCCTGCTCAGCTCCAGTACAAATCCAGCATCTGCCCACAGCTCCTGCTCAGCTCCAGTACAAATCCAGCACTGCCCACAGCTCCTGCTCAGCTCCAGTACAAATCCAGTACAAATCCAGCATCTGCCCACAGCTCCTGCTCAGCTCCAGTACAAATCCAGTACAAATCCAGCACTGCCCACAGCTCCTGCTCAGCTCCAGTACTGCCTCCACCCTTCAGCCAGGCAATCTGAGCATGGGCCTTCTCCTTCAGCTCACCTTCAGCCTTTGGTGAAGGCCCTTGTCCCTCCCTTCTGGAGGATACGAAAGGGTCAGGGCAGCAGATTTCCTGTCCTTACACTCACTCCCTCCTGTAAAGATGCCAGAGAGCTGTGATACATATGACTTCTGCTTCAATGGGTGCTTCGACTTTTTCCCAACAGGTTCCACTGATCCCCATATCCATTCATTCTGCCCCCTGGAGTTTCTGCTAATTTGCCCAACATAGATGTCAGACATTGAAATGACAAATTTCTGTTGCTATCACTCGAGGCACTCTCACACACGTGGAGCAAGGATAGTTTAACAGGAGCAACATCTGCCAAAGTTTATTCCTCACACATATTCGTAAAAGGTGGCTTACTGTGTACTTATTCCAGTGCAGAGTACAAATTAACTAAGATTAAATACATTCATAAACTATATTAATGCCTGTTGTTTCTTTTGCAGCTGAGGACATGATGCTACTGGAAAATTAGTTTCCAAAGTTGATGCATATGTTTCAAAAAGGTCAGCTTTTTAACATACTAGTAAATAGCAAAACTCTACAGATGCATCTTAGCATCCTGTCCTGTTGTGTGCAAATAGAGAGAATCATGCTTAAGCTAATGCCTTGTCCTTCAGGAGGCTAATTCAGCTTCACTTGTCTTCCAGATTGCCCCTACAATGAACTGAACTGCTGAAAAAATCCCACTTCCTGTAAAATAGTCCCTTAAAATTCTTATTTTTATCATTTTCCATCAAAAATTACATATATTTGTACATTCACCAGGTTCTTTTTCTCCCTGCTCCATCTGTAACCCTATTGCACAAAACTGTCTTAGGTTGCCTAATTCTTCCATGAAAATTTTCCTGATTCGACTTTTTCCACACCTGCCAAGGTCAAAATTCCTCCTTAATGCATCTTCTAAACAGGCAAGGGCTGCAGTAAAGCTGACAGCACAAAGCAGCTCAATAAATTCAGCTATGCCATCTATTATTGGGTATCCAAGATGTCACCTGGCTGAGTTAAATCTTGCTTAATTGCAATGTTTATGTCTACCCAGCAAGATGTTAAAATGGAAAATTAAAACTGAATCACTTAACATGTCTGCAGCACACCTAATTTCCCATAACCTGTATCCACCTGCTTAGCTCTCCAAGGGTGAAAGAAATAGAGTTTAAAGGCAACAAACTTCCCTGCTTTCTGTACTGAAACTTAATGCCCATAATCAATAAAAATGAGAGAACCAGCACCGTCAACTGCTTCATCTCTCCTGAGTAAGCAAATAATTGTCATCAGTTCCAATACTGCTCCTCTGAAAAACGAAATGTTGAGACTGATGCAGCATTTGCATTAATAAAACCAAGGCAACAATCAGCTGCTAGAGATGTAAAAACTAGGCCCAAATTACACTCCATGCCAACACAAACAACTGTTCCTTAGCTTGCTAGTCCTTTCAATTTATTGCCACAGCATGGAGATATAACTCCTATTTGTAATCAAGGAAAAAAAAATTGGTGTATCAGCCCAAGAGAAGGCTTTTCCCCTGCCTGCTCAAGTTCTGGTCTATATCACTCTCAGTTCCCAAGCCTCTTTCCACTTCTCCTTATCTCAGTCTTCATTTTCCCACTGTCAAAGCCTGTTTTTCCAGGAAGGAAAGTTATGGTAAAGATGAGGAATATTGTTCAGCACCTCTTTGCCCTTTGGCACTGCTATCAAACACTGGGATTTTATCTGCCACATTAGCAGAGATCTTACAAAAAACACATTCCTTTTTGTATAATGTACATGGTGGTCGCTCAAACAATAACCAGTAACAGATGTCTGAAGTGAGGAGAATGGACTATTTAAATAGAACTTTATAAATTCTGATGATCCCTTCCCAGATTTGAGACCTTGACACTTAATTTATAACTATCAGTATGGCCCTATCCTTCCCTTTGTGTGTTTATTTCTAGTTCCAACCCCGTAAGGATCCTTTGCCCATCATGCCTTAAGTTTCTCTGTGACCTTGCAGATAATCTTACCTTCAACTTGCCTTCATTTAACAGTGTAGAGATAAAAATGAAAAAAAAACCTCTGCAAAGAATCCAGCACCCAAACAAGGAATTCTGTCAGGGCTATGAACTCCCATGCTTACATAAAATTACTGGCTTCATTCAGCACCCTGCAATGACCATCTGGGAAAGGTTTTCGTTCAAAAGAAACACAGAGGTATGAAAGAAACGTAACCTGCCGGAGTCCGCTGAAATTGTGATGGTATGGGATTTTATTTCAGGTCTGCTTTCCTCGGGGTTTTCAAACAGTGCTCTCACTCAATATGCATGGGAAATTAAGCAGTAACTGCTTCAAATATCCTTACAGTTCAATATTACAAGAAAGAATGTTAGAATTGGAATTTTAAGAAGAAAATTCTCCATAAATCTATAGCTGTAACCCTTATCTGCCAACAGCACTTTCACTCATATAGAAACAGCAGAACTAAAGATGCATTTGGCATAGTACAGAAGCAGATTTTAAGACTATGGTCTTTATAATGCTGCATTATGTTTCATTACCTTGTTTTCAGAATTCCTTTTAAGTTACTAAAGATTTCTGTATGTACTTCTGGATATAGATGCTTAAGAAAAAATTATTTTTTTAAAATGTCATTAATGATCCACGTCAGTTAAACAAAGGATATCACCAATAGTAGAAGCAATGGAAAAAAATAGATTTTTAAAAGACATGGTCAGATTCTGCCATTGTAACAGCTCTGCATAGATGCAGAACAAGTTTACAGACACACACAGAGACTGCCAATTGTTGTACTTGTGGACAAAACTTATCCTTCAGTATCTTTAGGCTTGCAGGTCCAGTAGAATTTTACATTCCTGATGAAAATTTTCAAAGAGTCAAATAAAATTAATAATCCCAGAAAATGAGGAACTCCCAACATTTAAAAACTTTGCAATCAGCTTCAACAGCAAAACTCCACATGCATTTTGCTGATTTCAGACAGGAATTTCAGGATGATTTGTAGGAAATAGACTTCCCCTCTCTTCTAAAGGCAGTGCAGTAGCAGGATCTGCCCTGTGCAGGCAGCAGATAAACAGACCTGTGAAGCATTTCTCCAATTGACAGATCATATTACAGGGCAAAAAGTTTCTTTCCTTCCTGGTACAACACTGACCTGTACCCACTCTACTGGAAATGCACTGCATTCCAGAGACCAGGCTGCCTCTCTGTACACTGCAGTAACATTGCTGGTGGAACCTAAGCAATGCCCACCAGCAGTCGGGAATTTCACATTAAAATACATGACAGCAGATGCTACAAATATGATTTGATTTCACTGGTTACAAAACCAACCCTGTCATACAATTTTAAGTGTGAAAACCATAGGAGTGAATCCAAAGGATGAAGCCTCACATGGTACAAAAATCACCTACCAAAGACAGGACCATGCCAACTAAGGAACTTCAACACTATCTGCAGAGCTAGAACAGATATGGCTGAGATTTCACATCCTGCAAGTCTGCATCCTTTTTAAGAGCCACATAGAAAAGTGTACTCTGGATAAATTAGATTTAAAAACCTACAATTTTTTTCCCATTAATTTCAACAGGAGAAAAAAACAAACCAAAAAACCACACCTATTCACAGATTGAGAGGGAATTACCCTTTGGAAAGCAACAGCTCATTTTTTAATTTAAAAAAACCAAAGTAGGTTTTTTAATTTAAAAAAACCAGTAGCTAGCTGCACAACTGTCTTTGGTAAAAGGAATGAAAGAACAGAGATGACAGCACATGACAGATTACAGCTCCTGGATGTCAGGAACCACAGAGACAGGAACAATCCATTTACTCTGATTCACATTAATAAAAGCAAGACAAAAAGAAGAAAAAAGAAAAAGACTTGGCTTTAACATGTCCAAGAACACTACTAAGCTTCGTTATAGTCACCTATGGCCATATATTTACCTCTTTGTATTATTTTTTTGCTTTAGTTTAGTAACCAAGTTCCAGTCAGGGCTTTTTAAAAAGATGGAAAGACAAGCATTTGTATATAGCAAAGGCAGCAAAACCACATGTTATTCAACAATGCATAAGATCTACTGTGTTGCTAAGGGACACAGATAAATGAAGAGGAAATATTTCCTTATTTGACTGATATGAAGAATGAACTCGTGATCTGCTGTAATGTAATTAACATCAAAGAGAACAATAGAGATCAGGGTGTGTAAACATTTAAATTCATTATTATTAATGATTACAACATGGTAGGAGTGCTAGATGCTCCAAATCTTGCTCGCTTTAAAGTTTTTCAATATGCTCTTCAGCCTCCCTTCATTAGGTTTTCAGAGAGATACTGAAGAGTAATAACAACCCACAACAAAACTTCAATTCTATGAACCAAGTATTTCTCCAAAAATTCAGGTAAATGTACAAGTGTTTAAAAGGTGTCATGAGAAATTCACCCTTTTTGTATGAAGTATTTTACATAACTGTATATATGGGCAGAGTGAAGCAGTGCTATAATAGAACACAATGACAATATCCTACAGAATGACTTGCAAAAAGGCCAAGGACACCACCCCTGCTCCTTAATGACTGTAAGTACATTTATGAAGTTAAATGATCTCTGAATACAACCTTGGGAAGGGCAGGTGGAAAACTGATTAAGGAAAATCCGCCATCTGCTGACACGTTGACTCCCACGGGGAAATGGGCAGGATTGGAAGCCCCACAGACATCTCCCCTGCCTGGATCAATACAATTAACATGCAGCAAACCATCAGCCTTTCTTTGGATTAGTACTGGGCAAGGATAAAACATTCTGCCACTCTGGGACACCTCCGGGGCCTTAGGTTCTCCTTTTGGGGTGCAAAGGGGAACATGAAACATAAACCAGACAGCTGTACCCATCATCCCTGAGAATTTACACCTTCCGACATCTGGATATTCCTGCTCTCCTCCCTGCTCCAAGTGGCTGAAAACAGCTTTTCAACCAATTCATCTTGCCACCCGAGGTTTTTCACCAGTTTGCGTATCCTTTACTGCTCCTAATCCTCATCTCATTATCAAGCAACTATGAACTCCTGTTTTACTCCTGCTGCTCCATACCTGGTCTTGTTCCCCCCCCTCTCTGCACCTTTTAGTCCAGTTCTCAGCTTGACCCTGCCTGCACATCCCTGCTCCAGCACTGACATCCACCCTCCATTTTCCCCGCACTCCTGCTCCACTGCTCTCCTATCAGCAGCCTCTGTTCCTCACACAAACTACTGAATATCCCTGGAGCCCATTCCATGCCAGCCACCCCCAGGCTCTGCTCCATAAATAACAAAGATCTTCAGCAGTTTTTTTGTGTTTTGTCATCTTATTTTAATTTTGTTTCAATAAATCATCCCACCCTTCCTCTTCCTTCCAAACTGAACAGGCTCAATCCACCCCCTTCTCATCACCAGTGCAGCAGGGGCCAGCAAGATCACAGGAGATTCCCTGTCAGTTGAGGGTTTTCCTAAATGAAAAGTGAATCTAAAAACTGATTTTCCCAGAGGTGTATAACTTGGTGGGGAGATATCCAAACCAAGGGCAAAGGGCTCATCACAAAACTCCATTTAGAATTACTGCTGCTTCTTAAAGCCTGGGATTTGTTACCATGCAAAAGACTTGGATAAATAGCTGGTAGATATGTCCAAAAAACACTTTGCAGGGGAAAAAAATAAGTCAAAAATTCAACTATTTTACTAAACAAATTCTTAGCAGGAAATTAATCAATTAAGCTAAATGCTTAAAATCTTGGAAAACAAAACTAGTATCAAGAATTTAATTTTAACTAACTGATGGAAATAATTTTGCCGCCTTGCTTTGTGAGATATATTTATCATTTTTTCATCAAAGGAAATGAAACCAGACTAGACAGCAGAAAAAGAATGATGAAACACATAGATTCTCTTTGTTCATATGCTGTTTAGGAAAACAGTATCTTAGGGTTTACTGGGCAAAAGATTATTTCAAATTTTAACAAAACATCTGGTTTGAGCAGTGCCTAGAAATGGCAATAGAATTTAAGCATTTAAGAGAGCGTTTAAGTCTTAAAAATAAAAAGGTAGTGACCTACAAACTGAAAGCTTTCCTAATCGCCTGCAGTAATATTGACACATTTTATTAAATACTTTATAATAGTGACTAAACATGCAGGTTTGCCTTTTAAGAGTTTCATATAAAAGCTTATTCTGTCAGGTGACTGTCCCTTAAAACTGAACTCCCCCAACAATTTCCCTTATATTACAGTATCTGCATTTTGAGATTTTTTGAAGTCAGTCTTATGGACTGATGTGCCATTATTTATATCTCTTAAGTAAAATACTCGTAGAAAAACAAACACTTCAGAATTGTAAAAGGTCATGGAAAAAGCTCAGATGAAATATTTTAACCAAGTGCCCCTGAGATCACAGAATTAATTAATGGCAATCTTCTGAGGAGCAGTGGCAAGTTTAACTGATTTTACAGCCTACTTCTAACTAAACAAAAAATTCTTACCAAAGTTCTGCACATTGGTCTGATAAGTTTGGGAGTTTGTTCTTTTTGTTACTTGCAAAGCCACAAAAATACATTGAAAATTCATAAACATGTTAATAAATTATCTCTGAGAACAGAGATAAAGGCACTATATAAACCCAAATATTTGTTACTTGAAACAGATATGTTGTCCATTAAAATGCTTTTATGCCATCTTACTCTTAATTAACCCCATACATACATACCTATATGAAGAACTTGTCTACCAGAACTTGTAATGCTCAGTTCTTTGTGATGAAAATGATCTGGCACTTAGATAATACTGCACATGACCACTGCACTTGCAGTTCCTGATGGTAAGAAGAATGCTGAAAACATGAATTACACAAAATAAGCAAAACAGAAATTCCCAGCTATGTTGAAGCCATGCCAGGTCTCACAATAACTGAGGCTGAAAGAGATGTACATTCCTGTCCCTATAGTTAAATTCCTGTCAAAGAGTAGCTACAAGAAGGTTAATTAATGTATTGTACCTGTGCCTATCAATATCAAACAGGTATAAGTACAATATTTAGGAAAATTATTGCTCCAATGGCCCTTTGAAGGTCTCAAAGCCAGCTGGGGAGAAAAAACGTCCTTTGTTTTACTAAAACCACAGTGATGATGCAAAATAACTCTTTGATCTATTATATATTTGAAAGCACTAAGCTAAATGCAGACAGTAATTGCTGACAAATCCCAGTAGTAAACAAACCAGTCTCACATTTTACATATTATCAAGAGGCTACAGAATTAATGGTTACAGCCAAAGAAATGTTGACACAGTTGCAGATTAAGCCTTAACATGCTGATCATGTTAAAAATACTGCACAAGAAATATTTTTCCACTTTGTAAAAAGCCAGACTGTTTACATGCGTAAGTGGCTGGAGATCTTGTTGTCTGTGTGTGGTCTCAACATTTCAGTATCATAACCATGAACATAAAGAGAAACAGCATGAAATAACCTATTATACTTACAATCAATGCCAGACTGCAAATACTAGAGGCACTGAGATCTGAGTTTCTGAAAACCAGCATTACAACATACATGTACCTACATACAAAGTTTTTACTTCCTTTTCTACAATATAATAAAAAAAACAGAAACAAAGCTTTTCTAAAAGTAAACAGAGGACTCATATTTCACAAAAATTAAGTTTTCTTCCCTTTACATTGCTTAGAAAGGAAAATAAAATTAAGAAATTAAAAATAAACATCTTTGCTAAAAGCCGAGACATTCTGAAACTATGGTAATTTCACTTGTATTGTTTTATCACATGAAATATATTAAATTACTCTAGTTTTTATACAAGTACATGTATATCACAGCTCTAGTTCCTAATTGTCATAAATGTCTAATCTGCTGCTTCTTAGCTGATTTTTGCTACAAATTGCTGTTACTAATTTACTTAGGAATCACTGGAAAAATCTCCTACAATAATTTTTCTTTTCTTTTTGCTAAAAAGCAAAGCCTTTCAGAGGAAAGAGAGCACTGTGAAATCACGAAGAAGATGCTCCCTGTACTACAGGGACACCAATTAGTAGCTTTACTATTCACACACAGCTAAGGACTGCTAATAGGTAAAGGGCAAACTGCCCCACCTTCCCACTCCCTATGTCTAGCAATCAAACATGCAACTTTAAAGGGCAAGTATGCAGAATAAACAAAATATATTTACTTCAAACACTCAGTGCAAGAACTCTCACTATTTTTCACACTAATTGGCACTTCCTGCCACAGCCAGCAACAGAAAGCAGAGGCCCTTCATCCTTCCAGCATTCATCTGTGAACCTCACTACCCATGGCTGAAATCCTGAGATTTCAGTGGGGAAAAAAAAAAAAAAAAAGAAGAAGGATTGAAAGTACAAGGCTGTACCAAGAATGCACTTGTCCAGAGGTCTGAGACAGATTTCGGGTCCTATTGTTCATTTGCATATGTGGGAAGGTGAAAGGGGAAGGAGAACTAACTTATTAAGTTTTCCCCATGTTCATACCCTATTGATAATTTAATGCATGCACAGAAAGCAAAGCTCTTCAAAACAGTTTCTTCTCTAAAATTACAGGATTAATGTTAGAAGAGAAAAAAATCAGGAGCATAATTGATGAACAGAATTAACACTGTGGGATCATTCTAATTCTATTTGGGACACACATCCCTCATGAGGCTGAGTTTCTGTTCCATAAGCTTTTAGGAAAAATAAACACATCACCGAAAGCCTTTCAAAGTACACTCCCCAAATTAGAGAAGTGATTGAGGAGCCAATAGAAAAGCAGTATATCTGAAGGGTAATTCCCTGCAAACACAAACTGTAAATGACCCTTGGAAGGGGTCCTGCTCAGCTTCCTGGAGGGAGCAGTGCGGCTCTGACACCAGGCAGAAGAGCAGGGCACTGTCCCCATGCCCACTCCTCAGAGGGGCTCCTTGGCACAAGTGTCCCCGGGGAGAGCCAAGCAACACTGCAGGATTTCCAGGGCTCTCCTGGCCTGTCAGCCTGCCTCCTGGAACCCGTATTTTTGGGTAAATAGAGCATTATGCTGCACATTTCTTCAGTGTGGAATTATTTGTAAACATCCAGCTTTTGCTCCAGTCCAGAAATATTAATAGATTGGTTGAAGACAGCTGCAAACAACAAAGGAAGGCCTAAGAATTTATTTTGTTCAATGCCAGACTGCAAAAGCTTCTGTGGAAGTCACAGAGGGAAACTCCAGAACACACAAGCATTCTGTGGCAGATTGCCTTTTCGTCAGGTAGTGGAGTGCTCATTCCAATCCCATCACTTGTTCATGTGCAATCCGTTCCCCAGGAACTTAATGGCAATTGTTAGCATTTTTATGCTTATGATCTGCATTTATCTGCAATTTAAAAAGCCATACAGACTCCCCTGCAATTCCCCATCAGTCACAGGGTGACAGCTGATGCCACGGTTACTCCCAGCCCCTAGGACAGACCTTCCACAGCCTGTTCCATGACCCTGCCACTTTTCCCTTTACACCTTCCCCTAGGTCTGCCTGATTTTTAAGCCTCCTTACAGTGCTGATATAAACATGACAGTAACAACAAGGAAGATCTTTGCTGCTGAGAATGAGCCTTCACAGAAGGGAATTTTCAGTGTTTTCACTTTGTGGAAAAACCTGGAATCCTCACCCTAAACACACAGCAATCTCCATCACACAGCCCACAAGAAAACTACAAAGCCTTGCTGGTTCTCATCACACTAGTAAAGTAATAGGTAGCACAGCATTTAAACTGAATTCTGTTTTAACAGATTTGGACTAATGTCTAACTGTTTTAACATTTAAACAAGTAGCATATGGACACTTCGAGGAGATCCAAAGCATTACTGAGAACACAAGAGAACTAATCTAAACATCTTGAGGGTCACTGAAGTGACTTGCAGATTGCCAAATGACAGAAATGAGCAAGCCATTTGTTGATCAGGGCCTAAGCACCAACTCTGTGTGGCAGTCCAAAGAGAAAGAAGGGGTATTTCAAAACCAAGTACCAGTATGATGGCAGCCAGCAGCAGCAGAGATAATTTGGATTTGGGCACTACTACAGAGTAGATGCTCTTGGTGAACGAGGTTACCTTCTTCAGTACCATTACCCTGCCGTTTCTGAAACTACTGCTTGCATCAAGTTAAAGTCACCAGTATCTCTGTGGATAAAATTTTTGAAGTATTCTCTCCTTCTAAACTAGTTTTATATTTGGAGTCCACAGTGAACGTCATATATTCTATTAGGTTTTAGGAGTCTGTGATCATCACTGCTCCTCCTACCACTTTGTAACAGCTCAAATACCCCAGCCTACTTACAAATCTGGAAATTATCTTTTGCCAGTTCATTTTCTCTGCTTGGAGTGTGAATGTTGCCTCATAATGGTAGATAAAAACCAGTTACCTCCCCTTGTGACAGCACAGCTACCAACAAGAGAGCTTTAAGTGACTTCTAGGTGTACAGCTTGAAATACTGTGATTCCTTGATGCTTGCTTAAGATAAAGAAAGGCAGGTTCTAATGATATCCGAGTATCATTTCACTTCTGAACTGAAAATATTTTTTTATTGTATTCTTCATCACTGGATTTTTCCTTCCCAAAATCTATATCATATTTCAAATAGGAATTTACAAAACCAGATTAAATCCCCACAGTTCCTACATGCTTAATAATGGAGGCCTCTCCAAAATAGCAACAACAAATGAACCATCTCTAATAACCACACAGAAAATGGCTTCAAATTAGCAAAGTTTTCTGAACTATGTAGAATATGCTGAGCATCTGTAATTAAATCTCTTTCCAGTTCATAATCAAAAACTACCCCTAGTTGTATCCTCCAAATATTCTACAAATCAAAATTCCTGCCAATTATCAGGGTGAAGGGATATAGACAAAGACACATTTTCCTTAACATTTTTTTGTCCTTTGAGGTCATCTCTACACACCACCCCATTTCCACCAAGCAATAAAAGCAAAATTAAATATTCAGTTCAATTTAATGAACTACACATAAATTAACATATAAACATTTAAAACTAGTGACAAATTCTATCAATTTTCTGAAGAAATGTATAAACCAATGTTGCTCTTTTATTCCACACATGGTAGCCAATGATTTAATCACTGCTCTCTGCTATTCAGCTATTTTATGTTATGCTTCAAACTCTCTGTAGTCATTGTTTTGAGATGAGAATATGTTGTTGTTTGATTGCTTTTTTTAAATTATGGGATTAATTTTCAACTTTTGATGTGTCAGGCTTAATCCTATCATCCAAGTTGTCTGTAAATTCCCTGAACCATGGATTGTGACTGTGTCAGTTTAACACCCAGGCAAATGAGAACCAGAGACATGCAGACAATACCACAGAGGGAATGAATAACTCTTTGTAGGTTTGTTTTCCACTGCTGAAGATTACCTTATTATGGCAGGGCAGCACACTCTGGTCCAGCTCAATGACTCTCCTTCCTATTTTTATGCAATAGGAATGTCAAAATAAAGAAGGGAAAGTTATATTCTGCATGACCCTACTAACTGTCACATCCTAGGATTTTGGCATTGAACAGATCCTCTTTAATGGCCCAAGAGTTAGCTCTTTCCCAACTCTTAAGTTCAGCAAATATTTTCTGTTCAGATCTATAGGTTGCTCTTCCCTCAGACTTTATCGGTATGATACAAAGCAGGATAAACCACAGCCCTGTATATTTGGTCCATTATGAATGCTATTAAATCACTGGGCTATTCAATGAACAAAGACACTCGTCAGAGTTTACAACAGGAGAGTATTGGCTCAAGCTTGAAAGGCTGTATTTAACTATACCTTATATAAACTATTGTTTCACCAGCTGAGTGGTGTCAGATATGCCAGGCATCACACTAATCCTAGAAACTAAGCAGGGACGTGCAAAGAGGACCTTGCACACAGAACACAGCTTCATTTGGCTTATTTACCACATAACTTTTTAGAGTAAAATGAGGATAAAATTACTGAAGTAACTTTACAAACCTCAGTCATCAACAGTATGAAAATGCTGAGAAAATGTTCTGTGGCTATGACACATTTTCTTGGGTGGAAACCACTGTGTCATTCTTCCTTATCTCTGTTCCCACTCTCCCTCGAGATTAACAACTGACTATTCTGCAACCAGCTTTGATGCAACATTTTTACTGCCATTCTCCACTTGAATGCTATCTCATATTACACAGCAAGTTACACAGAAAAAGGAATAAAATCTCAGTTTTGCCAAATTCAGGATTTCCTGCAAGAGGATCTGTCTGTAAAACACACCTACAGCAAAACCAGCAAAGAACCCTCAGCGAAGGTCAAAGACAAAAAAGTACAAACCCAAGAAAAATGGCACTTGCCCTTAAGGCTTCATAGAGGCTTCACCCTACTTCGCTAACAAAGTGTACACAGCCAAGAGGAAAACACTCAAATCACAGGAGTGAAGATTTTGGTTCAAAATCAGCTCATTATTGAGATCACAAACTATTTTTCCCCAGTTTCCCAATGAAAAGCTTTCAGTGTGTAGTAAGAAGGCAGAGCTGCCCCTCATGCAGGCTTCATTCAAAGCCCAGCACTCCCTGGAGCAGGGAAATAAGGAACAGGGGGCTTCACGTGCCAAGGGCCAGACACCAGAGCCTGGCAAGAGCCACCTCCACTCAGCCATCTCTCAGAGTAAATGAACACACACAGCTGACCCGACTCCCATGCCTTATTGAAAGGTGTTCATGCTTCCTGTCCTTTGGCCAAGCAACATCACACAAAGGCAGGAGGAGATGGATTCTGTAAAAAACAACACCACACAACAGCAGGAGGGCCCAGATGCAGACACACTGTACAGGAGTTGTGTTCTGCAGGGAGAGCTCTCCTCTGTCAGTCATGAGACCTCTTCACTCCATTTTGGGGCTTGAATTTCTAAGGGGTTTTTAACATTATTACCTAATTTCTTTATTAGATCTGCAACTGCCTTTCCATTACAACACTGCTTGTGGTAATGAAAATGGTGGAGAGGTCTTCAGGGAAAAAACAAACACCACCATGCAAACAAGCCATGACTTTCCCATATGTAATTTGCTGACAAAGTTTGTATGACTGATTTTAAAACAGCTAAGAAATCTATCTTACTTCTATCTTTTTTTAAAAACCTGAAGCTAATTTTCAATTCTGATGAGACCATTCTTTTTCAAACTAGGCAAGTTTTTTAGCACAAAATAAACTCATGATGTTCATCATCTAAGTTTAAAATTAACCAGTTGGAAAATAAATGGGAAAAAAGCCCAAGCAGAAGTGAAGATGTAATAAAGAAAAACATGTAGGAGTTTGCATGTTAAATTTTAAAGCATGAACTACTTAGCCAACATCTATTTATATTAGTCATTACTGTAGCAAGTTTCAATCATACATGTTAGGAGTCATTTAATGTGGTGACTTTCTTAAGCATTGTGTGTCAGAAATATTTCCAGTCAAAAGAGGGGAAACTAGGTAAGGACAAAAATCACCAGTCAAACTCCTGATCATTTAAGAGTCAGTGACCCATCCCACACTACCCTACATTCAAATCCTCGGTGAGAACCTTTTTCTGCCTTATAACATAAAATCATCCACAGGCAAATCTAATGCAATAGGGCTTTTTCATATTTCTATTTTAATTCACCCATCCTTTCACAGTCCCTGGGGAATCACAAGTCAGCAATGCAGAGGATTTAATTTTACTTGTTTTATACTGGAATTAAAATCCATTTATATTTTATTATTTGGCTGTATTACTTTTCCATATTTTTCCAACCTAACTTCCTTACACACTGACATTATAGACAAACACAATACATTAAAAACACAGAAACTGGACTGAGAAAGACCATTTATGGAATAAATTAGCATGTCCTCAGTTAAGCTGCGGCATGCTACCAATACACTTCTACAGGCTCTGATCCAAAACACATTGACTCCAGTGAGGTTTGGGTCAGATCCACTGCAAAAAGAACTTAATTCAGTAGTGGTAAATTAAATCCAAAATGTATAATTTGATTAGAAATCACTTCAAGTAACACTGTGAAGAATGTTGGTGACTGCTTCACAGCTCATACAGATTTTAGTTCCTTAAACTATTATTAAAAGAAGTCTGGAATTCCAATTTTTTCCAACCACACTGTCGCACTTAATTGGGCAGCTGTCAACTGTTAGAAAATAACTGCAGCATCATCTCTTTTGGAAGAACTAGTGTGGGAAGTGAAACACTTCATGGGAGCTAAACTTTCTGGAGTCATGGTAATGAATCTGTTTTCATCAGGTGACCATGAGTCACCGTTTTATCAGCAGTTTAAAGGGTTTTCACAACAGCTCAGCGTCATGGGTGCCGTGCACAGCCATGACTGCGGCACAACAATGAAACAGGGGCCATGTGCTCTGGTACCATTATTCAAGGAAAAGTCTGGCTACTGACTCAAGAAAAATACTGCAAAGTCACGGCTGAGTAAGCTCTGCAAGGAGCACAAAATGTCCCCAAACTGGAACACAAAATGTCCAGAAACAAAGCTTTTCTTTGAGAATTGAAACTAAGAAATAATTTTGCTATTAAAAATAGATGCCTTTTAAGGAAGTTGTGAACTACATGGATTAACCATCAGGAAAGAATGAAAACGTGTTGTCAGTCACTCTTTTCCCATTTACTCCACAGTCCTGTCAGAATACACTCTTACACCAAATATTCAGATAGCTCCCACATACTAGAATCCATCTACATTGTCCAAAGGAAGGAGAGGCTACGTGACAAATTACCAAAAATAATTATAATAAATTTTCATTATCACACCATCAAGAGCAAAATCTGTATTTGTCTACCACGAAACTGTTTGTACCAGGTAGTGCATGAAACATGGATCTCTCTACCTCCCAGCCTACTAACCTCCATCTGAACCCACTGGAAAGAATGAAGAATGTCACCTACAGCGTAGCTGAAGCCTCTCCCAGGACCTAAAGACACTCGGTGACCCCACGCAGCATCGCTGCTAAGCCCTCATGTTTTGCTGGACTCAGGGAGATTCAAGTCTCCTTCTAAGTTTCCCATCCTTTCTTCCTTTAGGGCTGGACTCTGGGGTCAAGAAGGCAGCACCACCAGGATCTCCACAAAGCCAACAGTGGAGGTGTAAAATCTGGCAGTGCTGCTCAGAAATAAAACACATGGCAAGTATCATGGAACTTACATCTTTGAATTAATGAGATTAAAAAAAAAAAACCCACATTAATTAGTATGGTGGGTATTTAGAATCCCATATCACTGCCCCGGCAGCATAGTGCTCACAGTTAGCAAAAACCCTGATTTTCATGCACAAGTGGTACTTTAAAAACTAATCAGATTTGAATTACCAAAAGAAGTAATGCAAGTTGAATGATCCTTTTATTCCTTATTTGAAGTGATCCCCATGAAAGCAGTGTTTCCACTATTGTTGTTTATCCCTCTGGCTTCCTACTCCTTTCTCCTTCTGCTAAGACTTTAATCTTTCAACTCTTCATCCACTCATCATTTCCCTAGGCTTGAAAATTAATCCTCTGAGGTCAGTGAGGAAACTTCCATTGACTCCAGGAGATTTAGAATTATATTGTACACTTAATTTTCCTCCCCCTTCTACCTCCCAACTTCCTCTTTTGTTTCTTCTGGAACCTATTTACTCATCCCTTTAGCCGTTCCATATCTGGTCCCATGAAATTGGGAATTTACTGGAGCATTAAGAAAGAGAGCTAAGTAGATGTCCCTCCAGCCATTATTATTGTTTGCACTTCCTATTTTAAGTCACATTCCCTCCTGCCCCTTTCTCATCATCTTCTTTAAGACTTCTAAGCCCTTTTAGACAAATATCTTATTTTATCCATTTATACAGAAACAAATATGACAGTGAGTGAAGTGTGATGCTACTCGACAATACCAATTACAACCACCTGTATTTCCAGCTGTTCTGAGCAATAGCACTTCAGGAAAGTTCCAGCTCTAGAAAACCACTATTTAATGGTTAACATAATAATTTCTTAATTTTTAAAGACCCAAACAGCAAATACAAGAACACACAATACATGTAAAACTCAACAACCCTTAATCTCTTTGGAGAACACCAGCACCTCGGTTTTAGATTTAGAATACTTTAGAAAATTCTATTTAAATCACAGAAACATAATCTCAGCATGTTTCTATTGAAACATTTGAGTACGCCAACCACAGGAATTTCACATACAAAATATCTCAATTTTGCAGTGAAGAGGAAAAGAAATGAACATCAGATACTGTATTTATTGATTAATTTAACTAAGTACTCTCTAAAAGAAGACTAATTCTCAAACCAAAACTCAGAATGCTAACACGCTCACAACTATGTACACAAAAAAGCAGCTGTAGAATCAGTCTCATAACTCTAAGAAGTCACATTATATAAAAATTTACTTTAAATATAAACAGCATTCCTTATCCTTGCTCTCCACTTGAGAGCACTGCACTCACGTATCTGTGGACTTAATATAGAAGTAAACACATCTGTTATCCCTAATCACTCACTAGATGGGATAAGAGATAAATAAAAAATCAGGTAAGAAAACCTACTCATCTCCATAGTTGTTTTCTCTCCAAACAACTCCCAGGAAGAAGAAAACACATCAATTTCTCACAAAAATATTCTGGTTTAATGGTATATCTACAGGAATATTGATCAGCTAACCCAATGGACACTTTCACAGGAATGTGCACTTTAATCTGTCAAGCCCTCTGAGATGTCACCAAGAATCTCCAGATGGGCACAACTGGTGGAGAAATCTTTGCCAATGTACTGTCCTGTATTACATTTCAGCTGGTAGCTAAAAAAAGAAAACATTGCAAACATCATAATTAAGTCTCATCTTGTTATTCCACAGCCAAGAGAACCCACAGGTGTGTGAGCAGCCCCCAGAACGGCCCGGCCAGGGCTGTCAGTCCGTACTGGGACACTCTCTGACAGGAACATGGCTTTCCATGCCCTTCTACCTGCTGTTCCAGCCTATCATCAACGCTCCTGCTACACACACTTTCTTTCATGGAGCACTCCTAAGTTCAAGAGACAGATGTTAGGATGTCTTTGGCTGTAAGTCAGTATCTTAATGATTACGTTAAGATACATCAATGTAAAAAAAACAAAGTACACAAACTGATCATATTATGATCCCACGGTCATCTTCCTGTCCAATCATACCCAGTATTTCCATCTTTATTCCCAATATAAAACAAAGAGCTGTGCTTGCTGTTTCAAATGAACTTGCCACTTAAAGCAAGCAAAAAATTAGTAGGAAGGATCAAAAAACTTACATAAATGTCCAGCATGCAATAATTTAAATTGGTAACAAGGAGCAACAATGCTGAAAAATCAATTGCAGAGTGAACTGGATGACCAGAGGGAACACTAAAACTACAATTATCTTAATCTAAGGCCTACAAATCAGAGACAGAACAGTGCTCCAAGTAGGAAACAAAGCAAAAAAAAAAAAAAGCTTTGCTTTGAGCTGAGCTATTGAAATGTAGTAACAAGTTACTCTTCGGTCTTTGGCAAATGAACGAATTGCAGAACACAGTAAATGAAACTTTTCTATTAAAGCTGTAAAAATTACTATATTTAGTTCTGCAGCTTGGCATGAATAAAGTCAATTTACACAGTTCTGGAAGAGGAATTCTTTCTACTTTGTCCAAAGTTTTAAACAAGGCCCTAGTGATATTATTTTTGAAATCCATATAGAGTTCAAGATTTGCTTTAAACCTCACCAATTAAAATTAAGATTTATTTCTCAGAACAGCAGTAAAATGTTTTAGCAACACACAGAAAGATTAATTAAACTCGTATGGTGGGGGTATTTTACCATGCAATGCTTATGAAATATCAATTTAAAACAGAAAATTGATGATCAAATTAACTTGCATAAAATATTATCTATTGCAAATCACAAGACTGTATCATCCAGCTGCTTGGTAGGTGAAGAATGCGTGCTTAGGACCTAATGTAGTTTCTGTGTTAAGGTTTAAAGCTATTTTACTGCATCAATTAGTTTCTTTCGATCTCTTAACGGCCCGTAGAGCCAAGCTCAGGCTCGCCTCTCAAAAACAGACCAATTGCTCCCTCCTCTGGAAGTCACCGACCCTTACACCGGGGTGCCGAGATGTGCAGATAAAACGCGCATCAGTAACAAGCGGAGTTAAACAAATTAGAGGGGGTTTCCCCTTAATTTCTTGATAGTCGGCTAAGATTTGACAGACTGATAACCTGCACTTTTCATTCTCTTACCAGAAAGATTCACATACACAGGTTTACAAAATCTAAAAGCTTAAAAGTAGAGAATGTAGAAGACAAGGTGAGTCACCTGAACCATGGAATCGTGGGGTGGTTTGGGTTCAAAGGGACCTTAGAAACCATCCCTCCTCCAGTTCTAACGTCCTGCCAGGGCCAGGGCCAGCCTCCACTGGACCAGGTCACACTGGATGGGGCTCTGAGTGGCCTTGGACACTTCAAGGGATGGGGCATCCACAACTTCTCTGGGCTACTTGTTCCAGTTATCACCACCCTCATAAGGAAGAATTTCTTCCTAATATCTAATGTAAACCTACTCTCCTTCAGTTTAAACCCATTCCCTTTTCCTGTCACTGCATGCTCTAGGAAATTGCCCCTTTACACCTTTTTTGTAGGCTCCTTTCAGGTACTGGAAGACCACAATTAGGTCACCCTGAAGCCCTCTCCAGGCTGAACAACCCCAATTCTCTCAGCCTTTCCTCACAGGAGAGGGGCTCCATCTTCATGTCCTTCCTGTGGACTTGCTCCAACACATCTGTCCTGAACACTTACAGACTCAGTAAAATACTCCCATCAGCTTTAAACACAAGGAATCTAAAATAAAGAATATTTTCTGTACTCTGCCTGCAATGACAGGTGGGAATAGTTTTTAATGGAGAATCTATTGCGTGGGGATCTTCTGTGCAAAACTTACCTGAAAGCTGAAAAGTCTCAGAAAATATTCACATGAAATACAAATCCAGTGTATTTAAAGAAGCAAAACTTGACATACAAAATCCCTGACCTAACAAGCAAAATGTTAATCTGTGCACAAAATGAATTTCAATCAGGTCAAGGTAAAGTTAATTTTCAGCATTTGGTATACGCAAAAACTTACTCTCATTTCTCACATACCGTAAGAAAGAAAAAGTTGTATTCCATTATCATTTTCAAAAGCTTTATCTGTGATACTACTTACCTACAGACATGCTCAATGAGAGCCTAGCCCTTGCTCAGGCAGTCAGGGAAGATAAACTCAGTGACTGCAAGGTCCTTGCTGAATACCAGTTACACATTCTTGCTGAATACTGAAGCTGTAATGATGCAGGTCAGAAACCAAGAGTCTGCAGGCTTTATATTGAGTAAAGACATTCCAACTCACACCACCTTTTTTTACTGGGCACTTACATGAATATTGATGATATCAAGAGTTCTCAGCTGAGAAAAGCAATGCCTTCAGCCTCAGCTCCTGTTGTTATCCACATCAGTGGTGCACAGACTTGGAGTGTCAGCTAAAATGTGCTCAAAATCAAATATATTTCTCCTCTAAGTCCCTCTATCAACTCAGCAGCAGTGAATAATATGATACTGTAAACCTTCTGGAGGTTTACAGTCCTGTTAAACAGTAAAAATATAAAGCAAACATGCCACTAAATGACAGCGGTTTTCCTTGGAAAAGAACACACAGCACACAAAAATTAAGTGCTTGGTCTTCCCATTAAACAGGTTGGTTACCCACAAAACCAGGCTTTGACAGCTTCCACAGCCTGATCACTCAGGAAGGATTTTGCAGTTGCCCTCCAAAAAATTCCAAGCATACCCACAGAAGAAAAATCTGTTGTGTTATGAAAATTCTTGGGAAAACACTTCCAAGAGAATAATATGTTGTGCTAATCACAATATTTTATTGATTAGATGGTATAGTCATGGTAGTAGAATTATGAAGTGTTATGTTTATTACAGAATGTTTCAAAAAATTTTGCTCTTCAGCTCATAACTAAAAGTCTGGGACAGTTTGCAAAATGAACTTCAATAGCATTTTATTGCACATGAAACAACCAATCCCTGAAAATGGAAAAAGAGGCAGAAAAGAGACAAATAAATTATTACTTTAAGAACATTGCTACAACTAAAACCAGGAACCCTCAGAACTGGGAAGTACACAAATAGCATTACAAGATTATAGTAAGAAAAGAATCCACCCAAGATTTTACTTCAGGTAGCAAACAGTGTTTTATTGAGAATTAATGCAGTTTCTAATTCTTGCTGCACAACTAACCACTTTTAGTTACGGCCTTTTAATCCTCAGCTGACCCCAGACACACTCTGCCATGATACAGCAGCAATTCCCAGTTTGCTTCCAGAGGGAGAGAAAAGCTCATATAAGCTATGCTATCATGACAGAAATCTCAAGGATGCACTTTTAGTATCAACAGACACATTCTAAGCAGTATTACAGATTCATTATTTTTTAAAGCTATGACATTCTACTTACCTTAATGACAAATTTGTTGGATGCCATGATAGGTCAGTGAAAGCAGGTCCTATAAAGAAACCAATTAAAAGTGATCTCTACAGCAATCGAGAATGAATTTCACATCTATGGCCCATTCCTTCACAACTACTGTTCTTCAAACCCTACACTCTGTTTTTTAAAAAACAAGGAAAACTCTTATTTAAAGGACAATTACTTAGCTACCTGTGTTTGTTTCTTTAATTGAACCTCATAACTTTGGAGGCACTTTGCATCCAGCACAGGAAATACAAACTTAGAACTCTTTCAAGTAAGATACCATAGCTTTTGGCTCACCTGGGATCCATCCATCCATCCACGTTATGTATATTTAAAATTTCATATTACACACATAAAGCAGCATAACCCAACTCCTATGGTGGTTGCACAAAAGTAAAGTGAACTTTGGACTTCCTCCTCCCTTGCTCATCCCAAACAGCTCCTAAATCACTTAGTTTGGGATCCTAAGTGAAAACATTAAAAATTGAGGAATGTGTACATATTTCTCATTGCATACTTCAAATTATTAAGTACTGTGAGAGAGCTGTCAAATTTCAGGACCCAAGTCAGGCTGGGGATACATGTTTCTGTCAGGCACTATGCTTACATGTTTCAAAATGCAGTTGTTACCATTATTTGACTTCAAAAAAGTGCAAAACAAGATAAACACCCACTTTAAAACTACATGGCGTAGCACAGATTATTTTAATCTCAAGATTAAAAGAGATTAAAACAGTCCTGGACACAGAAGCTGGAATACCATCATGCCTTGTGCCATGCTGCTATCACTCTCCCTTGCACCAAACAGCCCTGGAAACTGCTCCATTTTATCAGATTAAGTCCTGACAACTTTACTGATGGCAATTTTGAGAAACACAATGGAAAGAACAGAGCTCTGGGCCACTTGAAACATCCTAGTTCAGTTCCGTCATGTAGTAGTTCAGCTGAACTTACCCTGGCATCACTCATTTCTTTCTGGTAGCAATTTACTTTCCAGAATAATACTGTTGCAACACGTCTGCTACTAGTCATGTGAGAACCGCTGGCAGGCAGCAATCCCCTCCAAATACAGTTTACAAAATAACAGAAGAAAAACATAAAAAGGAAAAGGACGCACAAGAAAAGTTAGCTTTGGTTCAGTTTGCTCTTCCTGGGAGTAAGCTGACTTTGGGAGCTTGCCAACTACCCCATTCTTTGCACTGACCACACAGATAAGACAAAGGAAATAGAGCAGACAGACAAAATGTAAGCAAATCCACAGAAAGCAAAAAGGAAAATATTTTATGTGTGAACCATCAGGGAAATCACTGAAGTGACACAGGTGAAAAAATACTCAATACTAAGACATCAGAAGATGAGGAAAACCACTCATCAATTGTTCAAGAAAAAAAAACAACTAGCCCCAAAACAACTCACCCCAAAATACTTTGCCATTTCCTGTGTTTAAAAAAAACATCAAACACCAAAAACACAGATCTGTTACAACTGCTACTGTTTGACAGAAAGATTCTATCTCATGGAATGCTTTTTGTATTGCCAACCTCTAAAGTAAGCACCACATAAGGACACATGAAGATAAGCCAATATGGCAGAAAAACTCCTCACAAGACTATATATACACACATATATATATGTATACAAAAAACAAGTCCTGAGGTGGGATGTGTAGTACTCCAAGGCCTAAAATGTTGACACAACCTGTGTACGACGACATGATTTAGAATCAAACACACAGGTTGCCTGTAGCTAGAGTGAGACACACTGTAAAAATAATGTGGCAGAATATCTTTCTTTCCTAAATTTGAGCCAAATGGAGCGGTGGGTACTCAGGAGAAGCCAGAAAACACAGTGACCCACAGAGCAAGTTCAGGTGTCCTTTGCCAGCAGAAGAACAGCATCTTACCTCAGCAAAGCAGCTTCCTGTGGTGAGGAAATGCAGAGCTCGGAGGGAGGAGGATCTGAAAACTCCTGGCACCCGCTTGGAGATACAGCAGCAAGCTTCACCCACTGCCCATCCCTGGGTGGGGAGAGGGGGCACCTGAGAACGGCAGAAACAAACAAACGCTCACTAAGGAACTCCGTAGGGCAAGTTGATATTAACTATTTTTGTAGTATGAAATTAACTATCACAACATAAAAAAACCTTTCCCGTCCAGCACTGGTCAGTTTCCAGGAGTGCATCCTAAGCCTGGGGTGAGCAGTGCAATGCTCAGCTATTCACACATCCCCAGTTCTGAAAAGACACACCACGATCTTCCATTTGCCATTCAGGATTTCTGTGCCCACTGATGCCAATTACTCCACTTAACCCCTGAAAAATACCCTTCCAGCCACTCAGCGCCTTTTCTCTTCATTGTTATTGACACTCCTTCATTCATCAACTGCCCATTCTCCTTTAAGGCTCAATAAGTTAATTTCCAAAACATGACCCAGTCACCACAGAACTGCCTAGAACTAGAGGGAGGAGAGGTTCTGAGGAGCACCAGAGGGCCACAAACAGGTACTATTATATTTTTTAACTTTTGTGCAACAGCTAAATGCAATTAACAATTAAAAATTATTATAGAATTAAAAAATTATATTCCTTTCTGCATGAAGATCAGACATTAAATACTTGTCTTTTGGCTACAGTCAAAAACTCTGCAACTATAAACGAACTTGAAGACAAACCCATTCATTAACAAATGAATATAAAACGAGATATTCCTGACAGTGACTGCAAGGGTAGAGAGAAGAGTGAACACAGGAAAAATATAACTGTATTCACGAGAGTATTTCTTGTACTTACAGGAGTGAATACACGAAAAGTGAATACAGGAAAGCAGAAGAGCTAAGGAAAAGGGGAGTTCAGGGAAGAAAGTTATTTGAACTTGTTTTGGCCAGGGCGCTTCTGCCCGCCCACAGGAAGCCTCAGACGGCTGGGCGGAGGTGAAAGGCGGAGTGGCTGCATTACCAGGTATGCAAGAAAGAAAAATCAGAGATATATATACGTATTTTTCTGCCTGGCCGGGCTGGGCGGGGGTGAGGAACGGGACAGAGCGGCTGAGGCAGCGCCTGAGGCAGGCTCGGTGGGAGCCAGCCAGCACCGCGACTAGAGTCCCGGCTGTCCGAGCCTGCCCTCAAAAATTTAACCAAGGAGAGCAGCAGGGCCAGAGGCCAAGGCACAACCACAAGAACCGGGCGGCATTAAGGAGCCGTAGCCGTAGCCATGCCCGTACCCCTCCCCACGCCGTGCCCGCCTCCCACCGCTTCTCTGCCCTACCCAAAATGGCCGCGCCCGTCGCCGCCGCCCGCCCCGCGCTGCCCGCACGCAAAATGGCCGCCGGCGGCTGGGGCGGGCCGCGCCGCCAGTGACGCTGCGCGCGGCTAATGGCGGGCGCGCGGGGCGGTGCGGCACGTCCGGGGCCGTGCTTCTCGCTGCGCTTCTTCTTCCTGCCGGGCCGCGTTTGAATGTGCGGGGGGTGGGTGAACGCTTGCCTCCCCGGGAAGGCCCCTCGGTAGCACCTTCCTCGCTCGCTCCCGGAGCGGGGAGACGCCTCAGGTGCGCCGTGCCCGCGGTCTGTGCCCTCAGGCGCCGCTGCCCCTCAGCCGCCCGCGCCTCAAGGTCGCTGGGTCCGGGGAAGGAGGAGGAGGAGGAGGAGGAGGAGGAGTGGGCTGTGAGCGCTCCGTAGCGCGATGGAGGGGTGGTTGGTGGGGCGGGTTACACCTGCCAGGGCCACGGAGCTGGGCCGGGTGTGGGAGCATTTCCTGTCCGAGTTACAGCTCTGTAGCCGCTCAAACCAGCGAGGCGTTTTGGTGTAGAACGTGAGTGTCCGTGAGAAATCCCATGGAAAGTAGTTTTTTTCCAGTTTCTCATTACATGAGGATTAATTTATTGCTTTCTTTGATGATGCCTCTTCTGAATATTATAAGGTGGTCGGGCAAAGCTGCACAAAGATAAAGTGGTGTCAGAAGCTTCACACCTTGCTTTGTCTGCAATTTCAAAGTTCTGCGTTGCCTTAGGAGCCCAGCTACTCATTGAATTTATTAACTATAGGGGGAAGGTGTATTTTGAACCTGCTTTTGGGTTTTAGACGCTTGCTATCTGGGTAGTAGTGCTTGTAATTAGATAAAGCTTTGTTGTGTTTAAGATTTAGCATGCCAAAGCTCGAAGCAAATGCAGCAATTAACATTTCAAAATGTCTGAATTTAGGTTTTTTTGGTTTTTTTTAGTTCACAAAGTAAGGCTTTTTGTTTAGTGTTTTAGTCATCTGTTGCACTGTAATTTAAAGGTATTAACATTCAACTTCGTCTGTTCACTATTGTTATTGTAGAGTAAGAAAAAAAAGATTTCTAGAACATGTTTAAAATAATAAATTATCTTTACCTAGGTAGATGCCAGTTTGCAATGGGTCTTAAAACCTTCTGGAAGGACAACAAAGTTCTGATTGTTATGGGAGCTAGCCTGGGGCTAGTGCACTGGGGCTGGTATTACTTGAAGTCCAGTCCTATTTTCCAAGTGAAGACAGAGGATTTTTCTCCAGACCGTGAAATTCTGGCATTCATGATGCAAACCGCTCGCAAAAGTAAAGAAAAATAGCATTAGTACTTTGATTTTTGGGTAAGTTGCCTACTTAGTTGTACCTGTGTCTTTGAGGGAGAAGATGAATTAATTGAGAATTTTCAAATATAACAGCCTTGGTGTTTTAACTTTTGTCTTTTGGAGTTTTATCCTCCTTTGCAACTGAGTTATTTTTTTGTATCTACATGGACCCAAAAAGTGCATCATAAGTCTCAAAAACTACTGCTAAATCCCACATGATGAGATCAATTAAGCAAGGTTATTATATGTCTTAAAGGTATTTTAAAATAAGCTCCAGTAACTTCAGGACAGCAATTAAACTCATGTGACTGGATCTGTAACAGTGTCCTTTCCGGCTTAAAAGGGCCCAGAAATAATTGTGACTGTACATAGTAACATATTTTGTGTTAGTAGGGATGGTGATTACAGCCCAGAAACAAAATGAAGTACAAGTGTAAATACTGTAGAGTTCACATAGAAATTTAAAGAAGCATTGGTTTCAGTTTTACTGTTGTAAGAACTGAAAAACTTTCTTTGTGGGCCTCTTGAAGTAAGAAACCTTTGTCTGAGCCAGATTTCTTGAAGTTGTTTGAACATCAAAAGCTGTTGTTTCTGTTGCCTGGCAAGCAATGCTGACTAGTTGAGTTCTTATGTTTTTGAGTAAAATCAGGTGGAAATTGCTGTAGTTTTGGTACTTCAGTGAAGTTGATGGTAGCCCTACTTACAGACCTGCTGATGAGAGTACAGACCAGTGATCAGAATTGAAGTTATTGATAAACAGGTATAATTGATGCACTCTGTGTTTGTACCAAAATCGTATTAGTAGATTTTCTCAGTTAAAAAGCTTTATAGAATGCATAGGCCAGTGGAGGTTCAAGAGGCCCAGTGCTGTGTCCTGCACTGGGGCCACAGCCCCATGCTGAGTTACAGGGAAGAGTGGCAGGAGAGATTCCTGGGCATGCTGTGACACAGCTGAACGTGAGCCAGCGTGTGCTGACAGTGACTGTCCCCTGTGCTTGGCACGGCTGAGGGACACTAAGGTGCTGAACGCGCCCTGAGAAGGGCACTGCTCCTGTGGGCAGTGCTGAGGGAGCTGGGGGTCTTCAGCCCGGGGAGAGGAAGGCTCAGGACAACCTTACTGTTCCTACAACCCCTGGAAGGAGGCTGCAGGCAGGTGGGGTCAGTCTCTTCTCCCGAGTGACAAGTGCTAGGACAAGAGAAAACAGCCTCAGGTTGCACCAGGGGAGGTTTGGATTGGGTATTAGGGAAACTGTCTTCACAGGAAGGGTTGTCAAGCACTGGCACAGGCTGCCCAGGGAGGTGGCTGTGTCACCATTCCTGGAGGTGTTTAATGAGTGCACAGATGTGGCATTTGGGGACATGCCGCAGTGGTGGCTTGGCACTGCTGGGGTAACAGCAGGACTTGACTTCAAAGGTTTTTTACAACCTGAACGATTTTTTGATGCAGTATTTGTCCTTCTGTGACTTTTTCTGGTGAAAACTAGAATAGGTCAAGCTATACAATATTTTCATAAGATTATTTGTTAGAACTCTGACTTGGTGTCCCAACAATTATTCTAATATCTTTCTGGTTTTTATTGTAGGTATAACTAAGCTTGAAGGTTTTCATCTGTGCCTGTTGCCAGAAAATATGAAGAAGACTACCTGGATTAGAAAGAACTTTCTGCTTGTAGCAGGACTGTCACTTATAGGTGTCCATATAGGAAGCATGCTTGTAAACTTTGTTGCAAAAAAATCTGCTCAGTCTCATTCAGAAGCCAGAAGAGATCGTCCATAATGAAATAGCTTCCTGCTGTCACTATTTTTCCATTTTGCAACATGATTTAAGCCTCGTTTTAAGAGACCTGTGATGAGTAGTTTAGGGAATGTTATATATACTGTGTCACACTGAAAATAATCCTTACCTGCAAAGAATTAAAATGTACCACTCCTAAAATATAAAAGTGCAATGAATTATAGATCCAAGTAAAAATGAAATGGTTTTTTTGCTGGAATTAAAATCTTACCTTCAGAATGTCTCGCCTTGAAGCTAAAAAGCCTCCGTTATTTATTAGCGAGCCACTAACTAGAGATGCAGTGAGTCAGTCGCTGTCTGTGCTGAGTGGGATATTAAAATCTTCCTACGGTCCTGCTGGTCGACTCAAGCAGCTCCACAATGGTGTGGGGGGCTGTGTTTGTACCACTTCCCAGTCCTCAGCCCTCCTGGGGCACCTTTCCCTCAGCCAGCCCGTGACGCGTGTCCTGACAGCCTCCGTACGGAACCACGTGTCACGTTTCAGTGACTGTGGCTTATTCACTGCCATCCTTTGCTGTGGCTTCATCGAAAATTTCAGGAGCCTGAATGTTGCACCTTTTACTGTCATTAAAATAAGCAAGCATCTTCTGAGTCTGTGCATGGACCACCTGAAATCTGAGGCCTGTGGTTGCCGGGTGTCCGTGGATTTTAGCAGTGTTGAGACCCTTGTTTGTTTGGTTCGGAGCATTTTAACTAGCAAACCTGCTTGCATGCTTAATAAAACTGAAGTTGATCATCTCACCTCACTGGTTTTAAAGGCTTTTATATTTACTGTTCCACGTCACGTTGAGACTAACGCTGTTTTAGGGAAGTGTGTGGTTATACCTGTGAAAGGTGGAAGAGTTGTGGATTCTACAGTTCTTCCTGGACTGCTGATAGAAACAGCAGAAATCCAGTTGGGAAAACCACTTACTGTCAAAAGGACTGGTTCAAGCGTGATCAAGATTGCCCTTTTCAGTGTGTCCATGTCAGGGGATGGCTCTAACCCTGAGGAAGGGACTATAGCAGTCCGTCATGGAGTTTCTCTCGAAGGGTTGGAGCTGAATCAGTTGCTGAATGTGGGGAAGCAGCTGGTTAAGGATGAGGTGGGCCTTGTGGTGTGCCAGAAGGTGATGCATCCCTCCTTGAAGCAGTTCCTGAAGGAGCAGGGTGTCGTGGCTGTGGACAGGGCTGGGCTGTCCCTGATGGAGCCCCTGGGCCGTGTGACAGGTAACAGGCCAGTTCTCTGCCTGAACAATCGTTCTGCAGCTGTCACTGTGAGGAGAGCGTCACCTGGGCTGGTGTCATGGCAGAGGAAGGTCTCTTATTTCCCTCTACCTTAGCCACCAAGCAAGAGTTACTCTTTTCTAGTCCAAAACCATTTTTCGAGGTGACTCGGTCTTCTGTGCAGGCCCTGATGGTGGCATACCACAGGTGGTACTACTGCTTGTGGCATGAGGGATATCCAGTTCCAGTTTGTTTTCAAACTTTGCTTCAAGGCAAATGAAACAATTACTTTCTTTAATCTCAAATTGCCACCAGGTCTCGCACTCCAAATGCATTGCGTTCTGTGATTTCTGTGGTGAATTGAAATGACGGGTATTGAGCAATGTGTATAACTTAAAAAGCCAAGAGGAATAAAGGTGATGCTTTATGAAATGCATCAGCTCGGTGTTCTGATGGTGCCATATACTGTTTTCTCCTTTTTTAATTGACAGGTTCACAGCCTATAGCTTCCATACATTCATTGCCTCCTGGCTGTTACGGCAGCTTGAAAGATTTGTGCGTTGAGACTTTTGCTTCAAAGCGTTTTCTACATCTAATTCCTGAGGACACAGTTATCTGCAGCCTGGTACTCTGTAACAGAAGTGAAACAGCATGGGATGAGTTGAAGGTGGGCAAATTTTCTTCAAATATTTTCTTTGAAAGTCATGTTTTTAATGGAAAAATACTGAGAAATATGAAATACGCTGTGTTTAGAAACATAGTTTTTTCAGTACATAAATTAGGTTTATTTGTTTCCAGAATTTCAAAATCCTAGAAGTGCTCATTTTCTTTTAATGCCTCTGTTTTAATACAGGAAGTTGTTTAGGGACAGGTACATTTTTCACCTGTTCTTGAGGCCAGTGCTGGATAAATGTTTTCAATTTTCATTACTTGGTCTATGAGAACATAAAAATCAAAACTGCCTAGCAAAAAGCCTGCAGCAGCACATACAATGATAGTCAAGCATTGTTTTCCATTGAACAGTTGGTCTGGAAATGTCATTGATACTGACTGACTTTTTATATGTGGCCCTGTTTTGAAAAAAGGAGGATTAAAATGCACCTTTTCATTTCTGTCTTTCCATAGTGTGGACAAATAAAGACAATTTCTCATTAAGTAAACAAGGTCTTGGAAATCTCTTAGCAGTTTTTTATCCACATGTAATTCAACTTTATGGTATCTGTAGCAGAAACTACTGAAAATTTTATTCAATGGGGACAAATCCTATTAATCGTGGTATATTTTAACGGTAATTTCCTGTGTTTTTCAGCGTGTCTGTGAAACTGCAGAACACGTGTTACAGTTAACAGTGAAGGAACCTTTGGCATTATTAGGAGGGGGCTGTACAGAAACTCACCTGGCTTCATACATAAGACACAAGGTATGTAACATGTAAGTGTTTTAAAGATGTTTAATGTACTTAAGAAACAAGAATTTATGTAGAATCACTGCGACAGTAAAACACTTGTCTCTTCTAGATTAATGTGGCATTTTTGCTAACTACTAACATAAAGTAAGGGGTCTATTTGAAGCACTCAGTTTTAATTATATCTTTTAAACTAAACACTATATTTGTACTTGTTGATCTTTCTCTAGGTATCTGTTGTAGTAACTGCATGTTTTTAAGTGTTGAAAATATGTAGGGTTTTTATATTGAAAGATGATCATGCAGAACTCTGCTTTGACTCTTTCCTATCGTGGGATAATAATTAAACATTTTTTAGTTAGAACTGAACCATCTGTTTTGGGGAAAAAAACCCAACAGTATGATACATGCTTAAAATTATTCCTGTGAAACAGTGTTCTGACTTTGCTTTCCTGGTTCTGGTTTCTTTTTTAGAGTTCTAGCCTGCCTGCCAGCGCTTTCAGAGACCTGGGTTGTTCTCAGACACAGTACCGATTGGTTGCTGAGGGCTTTTGCCGTTCCCTGGAGTCTGCAGCTCGCTCTCTGAGTCACGATGGAGAAGAAGTCCTGACAGATGTGGTGTATGGGCACTGCTGGTTTGTTCCCCCAGGTTCTCCCTGTGTCTCCAGGTGGTCAGATTTAGTTTCAAAATGCGGCTGTGGGGTGAGTGGCAGCACAGAGGACCTCAGCTGGAGCTTTTTGCAAGGCCAGACTGGCTCTCCTGTTTTACAGGGCTGCCCTCGAGAGCCCTCAGTAAAGGTTGCTGACCTCCAGGTTCTGGATTGCTTTGCTGCCAAGTGCAGTGGCCTGCAAGTAGCTCTGGAGACAGCCAACCTAATTCTGGATCTCTCATACATAATTGAAGATCAGAATTAGCTCTGATCTTACATGATTTATGTTGTTTAGCAAGACAGCCCTGAATTGAAGGCAGGATAATGTATAATGTGTTAAAATATTTGAATGGGTTAGAAGGTGGACAACAGGCAGAAATTTTAAATTCAACAGCTGGCCATTGAATACTCATTGTTAATCAGCTGTGCTCTCAAGCTTTTTCAAATGTTCAGCCTGTTCCCGCTGCATTGAGGAAAGTTTTGGATGTTGGTTAGCTCTGTGGCATCTTCAAAGGAATGGGAAAAATGGATTCACTTGCTGAGAAAATATGTTATGTATTAGGATTTATACATCTCAGCAAAAGCTTTACACCTCTAAAGAGACTTATATTGCAGCAGAATTGAATCACTGGTATTTTTAATTTTGTAGGTAAAAAAGGCTTAGCAGATACCTTGAGCCACTTGTTTTTAATTTTGTCCTGAAGTTTTTGTCACCATATACTATATGTATATGCAGTTTCTATTTCTAAATGGGTGAAAGATTTAAATTCATATTTGTAATTTATTTAGCAAGTTATAAAATCTCAACCTGGAGCTCTTAAGGTAGCAGGTAGGTAATAGAAGATTTGAAAAGAAATGGCAGACTGGGTGGAAAAAACTTCTGTCAAGTGGACCTTGATTATCTTCTGTGGAATACAGGGCAGTCTATAATGAGGTTTCTATCATTCAAGCAAAGCTGCAAGAATGTCCCATTTACCATTCAATTAACTCTTTGACTGTGCATGGCTTCTTTTAATGAAGTAAGGCTTTAAGCTGCTCAGGCTTGTTTTGATCTTTAAATAAGACTGTAGACTGAATGATCAAAACTTTTCCTCATTCTCAGCTTGCATGCAAGATCAAAACAGGTGCTACATTTTCTTACTTAAGCTCATTTTCTTTGCCACTTTTCTTCTCCCTCTTTGTTTTCAGCCACAAGGGACAAATCATGCATGGTGCATTTCCAGAAAACATCCGAGTCAGTTGTCGTCTAGTCTGCTTATTTTTTTCCTGCTCTCTTAAGATTTTAGTATATTTATTTACTGCATATAAGCAGTAGAATTGTTATATATAACTCAGTTTTGAAATATGTAATTAAAACTTGATCTTTCAGGCCTTTTGTACAAAGTTCTTTTAATTTTGAGAACATAAGTAATCATTTTCTCACTGGGAAAAAAAAAGAAGAGTTATTTAAAGTTCTTTATCTTTTTATGACCTGAAATGATGATTGCTTCAGTGCTGTAAGCTGTGCTTTGGGGACTTGTGCAAGAATGTTACAAGGGTTGAGAATGGAGGCTGCTGAAAGCTGGTTTGAAAGCTAATAAGGCTGCTTTCATATCTTGATCCTCCCATATGCCATGAACTATATGAAAACATCAGGAATAATGAAGCCAAATGATGGTGCACATCTTAAGGCACAGAAGAATCTTGGTAATACTTCATCTAATTATGACTCTCCAGCTCAGAGTGCTGAATTATACTATTTTACTTCGTATAATAGCAGCTTGTTATGCAGTGTGGAAAATGTTGAGTTTAGTGACTACAGCTGTGAAGTGAAAATTAAAACAATATTCAAGCAGAAGCAGTTGTGAGTGTTCTTTTGTCTTGGTATCTGAAGGTCGAATCACAGGTCTTGAATCAGAGCTGACAAGGGTTTTTATTCTCCCCCAAAAAGAAAGTCACAGATTAAAAAACTGAAAAAATTAAATTTTTGCTAATTAGCTAAAAATAATTTATATGTGAACTAATGATTTTTTCATATATAGATAACTTTGATAACAATGAATTTTTGCCTTCTACTGTAATTGAAAAGGATAAATAAGCAGCTTGCTCTACTGTTTATGGACAGTATAGGTTCAGTTCTCAGTTGTACTGCAGTAGGCTTGAACCTTTAGTGTTTATTGTTGCCTCATTGAGGGGTAACATAGGAGGAGTACAGCTTTGGATAGTTTTTAAAATCCACGTAAAAAGAATTTTGACTCAATCTAACAGCAACATAAAGTAACTTTTTTGAACTTGATGTTTTCTAATAAAATTTGGGTGCAAAAATGGTTGGGTTTCCCTGTGTGTTTCAAAGTTGACAGAATGAAATACGCTCCGCTGTAATGCCTCTGAGAAGCCAGTCTGGTTTTATTCCCATTCCCCTTGGCATTTGGTTGGAATTCAAGATCAGCAATGTCAGACATATCAGCAATCCTTACTGTATCATGTCTTCAGAGTCTGTGCTCTGCTGTTCAGTGGATGTTTGTGTGATGCTAATCCTTGAAGACAGGCTAGAAACAGGTTTGTGACTTTGGGAAAATTGACCTAACTATATCGGTGGCATAACACTGGTTTGTTGGTTTAAATTTTTTTTTTTTTTTATTCAAGTGTTTGGGGTTTTTTAGGCTGAGCAGCCACTACAGTGTTAGATCTGTCCCAGTAAGGAGGGTATTGATTGCTGTCAAAGCTTGTGAGGAAAATAGTGCCTGGAATATCACAGGCATAGCAGTGTTTGTACAAAACAATTCACACCTTACCCAAAACCTGTACTCTTGAGTTTTACTTGTGCCCTTATTTTGCTGTGCTGATTAGCAAAATGTGGTATTTATCACATTTTCAGCAGTGCCATGAGATCTGAGTCATGTAAGTATGACACTCTTCAATCTCAGAAAAATCAATATCTTTGAGTCAATGTTGTAGGAAGAACTTTAACTGGATCTGCGTTTACTGCTTTTCTGAAGATGCAGAAACAGTCTGACTTTATTGCAAAGGGACTGCATCCAGCATGCTTACAATCTGCCAGCCAGACTTTTTGAGAAGCAATATTACAATGGGTAGTTCTAGAATATTAGTAGCTTCTATCCATTATTGTAAATACAAGTCATTTCTATGTTTGTCAGCAGGGACAAGTTGCACAGTACTAATAAATAACTTTTTGACCAGTAACACTGTGATCTTAAACTCTCAGTTAAGAAATAACTTTGCTTTTTGTTTGTATGCATTGCCTGGTTTAAATTAGTCTTGCACATCATAAGCTCAAAAGCATATACAAATTTATTCTGTATGCTGGAAGCAGAAATGTAGTTACAGTGTTTGTAAGTAGAGCCACCATGTCATTATTTCAGGCACCTGTAAAATTAAGTGCAGAACAGGTTCCAGGATTGGGCTGCTTGACCTAATCATTAAGCACATTTTATTTTCACACCTTACTGAAAACATCTTTATAAACATGAGCTTTTAAATCTGCTTGCACATGAAAAGCTTTTATTCAAGCTTTTATCATGTGCCTGGAAGGCCCCAGCTGTTTGTGTCTGCCTTCTGGAAACTGATTACTAGTGTCCTTGTAATTTTTTGTCTGGACAACATCAGCTCTCTTCAGGTACACATTAAATACACATTAAATACTAGCTGCCTTTTTTTTTTGTTAATACTATTACATGATGTCTGCTAAGCATTTGTGGGACAGCACTGCAATGTCAACAGCTATTCCTGATTGGTAACCCTCTTTTTATAAACCATTAAATATAGTCTCTTTAAGGCTTTATGACATTGGTAGACTGACCTGTTATTCCTGATAAAAAAAACTGTGAGGTTTGGGGAAAACTGAGTTCCCTAATCTGTGGCAATGACTCGGAGGACCCTGAGTCACCATTTGCGTGTGGGCTGTGCAGGCCCTGCTGATGGATGGTGCACTCAGGCAATGGCTGAATGGTTTTTTCAGGGAATTGTAGAACTGTGGTACCTTCAGTTCTTGGAAGACTTTGTGACTTATTTAAGAACCAGAAGCAAAACTATTTCACCCTCATTTATTACTTTGTAACTAATATTCCTCCTGGCACGCACCTGGCACGCACCTGCCCAGCCACTTGCTCACGCCTCAGCTCAACAGAGGGAGAAAATGGGATGAAAAACCTCCTGGGTCCAGGTAAGCCTCTCCTGCTGTGTTTCCCACTCTTCTCCCCTAAATTCCTCGCTGCCAAGCGGCATTTTGCCCTTTTTCAGATGTGTTTAAGGAGAGCTGGAGCCCCCTGCTCCCCTCAGGGCTCCTGAGGTGCCTCACGGGCGCCATTTTGAGAGCCCTCACGATGGCTGCTGGAGGGTGCGGAAAATCGCTGCGTTTAATGAGACCTGGAAATCACTAGGGCTGCCAGCAAAGCCCAGTGCTGGGAAAGGTGCTGGGAAAATGGGGTTTTTCCTTGTGCAGTGAGTGCTTCAGGAGGGACAGGCACCCTGGAGATCAGCCAAGGGAGAGCCGACCTCAGAAAAGGTACGGACAGAGACCAACCCGGCTCCTCTTTGCCAAGGGTGGTTTGAAGCCGATGGCTCCTGATGGCGGTTATGCAGGGCGGCTGTGACAGAGTGCCCTGCTCCCTCAGAGATGGATCCCACCTGTGGAGAAGCAAGGGTGGATGGTGTGCTGAAGGACTGGGGAGCTGTGGGGATTTGGGCACTTTCTGGGAAGGCGAGATCGCTTCCTGGGGCTTTGAAAAGGGGAGAGGCCCAGCAGCGCTTGGTGAGGCAGCTCCCACCGTACGACCACCTGGAGTGGCCTGAGGGCACGGGCATGGGAGAGAGACAGAGCATTGACCCACGGCCCCTCCACCATCACGTGAGCTGCAGTCCACAGGGCGACTCCAAAAAGTGAGTTTTAATTTACTTACATTTACATTTACTTTGCACCAGCACTGTCCCTGCTAAGCAAGTACTTGTGTGACATGGCTAGCAGTTGATGCCAACCCTTTTCCTCTCTTTCTGCTTTCCATTGCTTCATTTTTAAGCAACAAAATATTTTTTTCTCTAACTAATGAAAGCAGGAGAAATTCTTCCCTTGCTTTTGCATACCTTAACCCTGGTATGCTGTATGTGTTTCTTCTTTGGGTTTGCCAGCAAAAGTGAGGAAAATAAAATTAGATTTCAGTTTTTACTTGAGTTCTTTTTGGCTATTTGAAATCATGATCCTAGGAAGCAGGTTTCAGCAGTCTTGAAACTGCCTGTTCTTGCACCACTGAAGGGTCGTGTAGTTGTGATCAGCATTGCACTGACTTCCATGGTTTGTGTTTGACCCAGATATCTTTGCTGAATCAGGTTTTGAACTGTCCTGTCATGATGCTTTACTTGCAATTGTGAATATGTCCATAAATTATTCTGGTGTGTTCCATAAATTGTTTGGTCTGGCCAGTCAGATGTGTTAATGTTCTACAGCTGGGAACATTTCTAATTGAAAGTTGTTTTCAGCTGAAACAAGGTTATTTAGATAATAGCTCTGGCAGCTGAAGATGCCCTTGCTGTTTCTTACCTTTGAAATTAACTAGGTAGAAGAATATAATTCAAAATGCTAAGAAAGTGGAATACTTGAACCCTCTATTGAATAATCCAGTCTCCTCTTTTTTTTTTCTTTCCAAATAAAGAACTCATCCCCAAAGCAAAGCAGCAGAGAAATTAGATTTCTAATAACAAAAACTGCTGTGCAAAACCCTCCTTTGGGTACTGAAATATGGCATCAAATAAAATTTATAAAAGCAGTATGCACTTGATGCATTTGTGACTGTAAAACCCCTTCAAGGAGTTCTTTGTATGAGTGTGTCACCAAAGAGCAGGGTTCTGAGGGGACTGTGAGCGCACATCCTGGTTTTAGGGGTTAGGAAGATCTGTTGTGTCTGTTTAATCAAAATAGCTGCTAAATGAAAAATCTTTCCAAAACTGCATGCACAACAGCAGATGTCACTCCAGTTTTTAGCTGGGCTCCCAGAGAAGGATTTGCTCCACTGCAAGAATAACTCGTGCATGGCATTATTGCTTAGGTTTAATATCGTGTGTCGAGGAATAGCGGGAACACATCACAGAATTTCTGAGACTAACTGGCGATTGCTGGGGTGCATACCAGAGAAACGCTGTGTTCCTGAACTCTCTCCACTTGGAGCTGAGCGTGTGGGCATGGGTGGAACCAGTTTGTGAAGAGCTGTGGGCAGTGGGCAGCAATGCACACCTTATGCATGGGCTGTGTTTAAGGCAGCGGGGTTCTCTGTTCACTGAGAAGAATGTGCAGTTGCATGGCTGAACTGATCTAAGAGTTTTAAGATTGTATTATAATTAAGAAGATTTTAAGCAAACTACAGCAAATAAATAGTCTAAAGGAGCATTTTGTTTCAGTGTTTATACTTTGGTCATAATAATTGCTAAATTTATGCAAAATTTATGTAGGAGCCCAGAATGAAAGTTTCAAGTTTCTGGAAGTAGTGCTGACTGAAGCAGGCACATCTTGTATGACTTTATGTGTACTATGTGTTACAAAGTTTAGGCCAAAAATCTCATGGCAAGGTGGCAAAATAGGTTTCCTGAACACAAAAAGAAACATGAACATCCACAATCTTAAAAATGTGGTTTTGGTTGGGTTTGCACACTGGAAAGGGATTGAAAACCTCCCCTGCTACTGGCCCTAAAGACACTAGAGTAGAAAGCAAGATTATTTCTGTACCATAGGTTGCCTAAAACTATGACTTGTAGGCATAAAGTCATCCAGAGCTACATCTGTCTGAATCTAGTGCCTGCAGAGAAAGGAAGGTAGTTGTTTTTACATCAGAGCAAGAAAGGAAAGAAAAGTTTTATGATATTAAAGTGCCTTTTAGGGGGAAAAGGAATGGTTGTACCTCTGCAAAAATGCAGAGGTGAGTTTCCATTTTACTGACAGACATTTTGCTTGAAGTTTTGGGTAGTGAAAAGTGCTGCAGGTAGTTATCTTTGTAAGAGGTTAATATGAAATGTCTCTTGAATGTGCATACCACATACAATACAAGGATTACTTGCAATATTGGGAAATAGGCATTTATTTACCATGATGCTTTGGTCAGCCCCAGCATTGCTGCAGGGTGCCAGGCAGGTGATATTAAAGGACTCAAAATAAAATACTTATCTATATTTACAGCTTCAGGTAGATAATATTTGCCAGCCTAAGTGGTGACTGTGTGTAGTGACTGGCAAAGCCAGCAGTAATTGGAAGGCACAAAATCAATCCCATAGCTGTAACAAATACAGTTTAAAAAACAGCCATGAAACACAGAGAGTGGATTTGGAGCCACAGGCCAAGAGGTTATTTCTCTATAGGGTGGAAAGAAAACACTCAATTTTATCATAATTGTGTAGTAAGGCTCCCTGAATAGAGAATTAGATTGGCGTTTTCAGGTAGAAAAAACATAGAGTTGTTTGGCAAGGACACCATGGTCATAACTGTGTGTGTAGTAGGAAGAATACCTGGACAAAAAATCAGTTTATTGAATATACAAGCTTGAACTTTATTGGGCAAAGATGGGCAAACTCTGTCCCACATGCTTGTGATCATTAATCAATGATTGCACATGTCACTTGTGATCATTAATGTTTAATCATGAATTTAACCAACTTCCTAGCCAGACATGCTCTCACTAGTTGCCACAGGAACAAAAGAGTGTCCCTGCCTGGGGCTCTGGCTATCAGGAAGTTCCAGCTGAACAGGATGTTTATCTCCATTAGGGACAAGTCACCTAGCTGGGAACTTGTGCCATAATGAAACAGCCAGGAGCAGAAATGCTGTGCTTCAGCCCTTTCCTGGCAGAATGCTCAGGGACACGTTGGTAATGACTAGAGTTGATGGAATTCCCTGGGCAGCAGTTCTGGTGCGATGAGTTTGAAGGTCTGCGTGCTTCTGGGGGTTGTCAGGGGCGAGGCAGGCCCTGCTCTGCCTGCCCAGCCCGAATGGAGAACCTGGGGATGCTGCATGGGAAGCGCCTGCCTTGCAGAGAGCCCCAGGCAGATGGTGAGAGTGGGATCTGCTGCCTTCCCAGAGACCGCACAAGCACTCCCTGCTTTCTTTTGGCCCCTGAACAGTGTGCCTGGAGGTTGTTGCCATAGTGCTGAGTACTCAGCTTAGCTTGGAGGAGCTGGACTTGATGAAATTCTGTCCTTTTCAAAGAATTGTGTGCTTGTTTTTATGGTGATTGTTTGTGTTAAGCTTTTTTTTTTTTTGCCTCCTTTTCTTGAAATGGTGGGATTACAGTGACTCGTAAAGTAAGAAAATATGAGAATCTGATTTTTATTCCAATTTTTAAAAAATGGAATATTCAAAATTTGGGCCAGATCCTAGAAATGTCTGTTTCTTTTTGGTTCTGGGATATGAAAAGATGTCATTTCCCCATTGCTATGTTGAAAATTTGGTCTGTTTCTTGACACTGTTTGAATACAGGAAGAACTAAGTAAAATACAGGCCAAAAGGATCATTTTCTCTGCCCTCAAAAGATACGAGTGATGATGAGACACAAGGTAAGCACACTCTCAGCTGAGATACAATTATCTTCATTCTCTACAGTGGCCTTTTAAGTGCTGAGGGAAGAACAGCAAGAACTCTCCTGGACAGCTCTTTTAGCTTCTAGCAATCAGCAATTTAGGGACTTCTGGGTCAGGCTGCATCTGGATTGTCAGTTTTAATGGGCACTCATAGGGTGATTTCTCAGTAATGCCTAAATGTGGGTTTCTTTAGGTTTGTCTTTATTTGGAGGAACTAAACTCTGGCTCAGAAGAAAAGAAGAGGACAAAACAGTGCTGAACTGAGATTTCAGATCAGGAAGGAGCATGTCTAGGGCTGAGCATTTTTGTGTGAGTTTTAAGAGCGGTGCCTAAAAACCATGGTGAAATACTGATGTGGCAGGATGAGATCCAAAGGTGTATATATGGACTGTCTGTGAGCCCCTGGTCACACTTCAGTGGCAGAGTTTCAGTCTCTGTTTTTGTCTGAACAATATGAGATCCCGGAGGTCACCTTTATCTGTGTTGGGGACAGAGCAGAGGGCTGAGCTGGAGACCCAGAGAGATTTACTGCATGAAAGCAGGGAAAGAAAGATGTGCCTGTCCTGTTCTTGAGTTCTCTAGGTGTCTGTGTTTTGCCCACCCAGGCTCAATGCCATCTCTTCTAGAGCCCCCAGCATCAGATGGTAAGTCATAATACAAATTGTTTAAGAATAAAAAAGAGATTTACAGTTGAAGTGACCCAGGGCACTTACTTTGTAGTGGATGTGCTCCAGACTGGGGTTATTCTGCAATAGCAAATATTTCAAGTGGTTTATGTTCCTGATGGTCCCATTACTCTGAGCGAACCTAAGCAGTGAGTTGTTACAAGCATGCAGAACACAGATTAAGAAATACAACTGCCAAGCGCAGTGTAGGCTGGGCACATGACTTGTGATGGAGTAGGGGCCTCTGTGCCAGGAGCAGCCTTGAGTCATTGTTAATGGGAGTGCCAGTGGTAGGAGACCACAAGCTGAACCTCAGCCTTTTGAGAGGAAGAAATAAGTGTTTATTTCTGGGTTTTATTTTAAAAAAGGAAACAAAATGAATTCTTCAGAATTGTCTGCATATAAAAGAAGAGGGGCCCAGTGAGGCTCACTGAGATAATCCCTACAACAGAGCAAGGGTAGGGAGATGTGGCTTCCCAGTGGGTTAGAAAAGGAAGCCTAATTTAGAATGCTGTAGGTCACACCTTAGGTAGGAAGAGGTGGTATTTGATCTTTTGTCTCTTGAGTCCTGAACTCACATCGTGCCTACAGAGGGCCTGAATTTTTCTACTTCACATCCATGTCCTTATGAATTAAAGAGTGTTTGTTTGATCTGGGCGTTTGGGAGTTAGCAGCTTTATATCATAGCTCTCCCACACCTGTGTGTGAAGTTAATACTAAAGTCCACGCTGCATTAAAGGTTGAAATCTTTAAGATGCCCTTGATATCGAGGATGAGAGATTCCATTCTTCTAGACTTAGGTTCTTTTGCAAATTGTTAGACTAGGGAAACCATTAGAGAGAAAATCTGTGCTTTTTGCTGAATTTATGCCTGGAGAAACTATGCAAATCAAAGAAAAGATTTGCTGCTCTGCTTTTCTTCCCTCTGCTATTTGTATCCTTTAACACTTCTGTCAGCTGCAGATGGGCAATAAGTGAAGGACAGAGAAAGTGGCAGGTGTTCAATCCTTCCAAAGCCTATCTGGTTTTAGTAGAATAAATTAAAAAAAAAAATTGAAGAATTTGGTTGCTATGATAAAGCTAAGTCATCAGTTACTCTGCCTTGCTGCAATGCTGTCATGGGACTGCAGGCACACTGCTGTGGTAAGGCAAGCACCTCAGTCCCAGTCCTTCAGTTTAATTTGCACAAAGTGCTTGTAAAATTTGGAATGTTGGTAGAGTTGGGTTGCAAATGTACACTTTACATTTCTCGTGGTACTGCACATGCCTGTTTCCAGAGCAGCTTGGGCCTTAGCCGTGTTTCTCCCTTAATCCCAATGCACCAGTGAAACACTTCAGTACTGCTTATATTGGTAATATTAAATGTACAGAACACGGCTGTTGAACTTGGGTTCTCTAAATATTTTAGTTCTGGCTGGTGGGTGGGATTAGTGTGACCAGAGAGGTCAGCACCCCCAGTGCTCTGGCCTGTCCCTGTGCTTTCATTGCTGAGCTCCAACAGTTTAACCCACAGCCCTTTAATGCACTACAACAATACTGAGCTATAAACTGGGGGTTTCAGTAGCTCATTTGTAGATGTTTCAGTCCATTGTGTAGTGGGTGTGGGTCAGCTGTTCAACAGATGTCTTTGAGCCATTTTCCATGCCAGCAGTCAGCCTCTCCTCCATCTTTCTAGTTATCTTCTTTGGAATAAAAAATTCTGTACTCAGTGAGCATTTTGCTTTGCTGGTTTGTTTTGGCCAAGGACTGTTTTTGGAAAAGAAGAGCCAGAGCAGTATAAAGTTGGTTTTAAGCAAACCATAATGACACTGTAATATTTTGCACTAATATTCAGCTGTTGGCTGTCTGTATGGCACACAGTGCTCCAAGGAAGGTCTAGCCTGGATAAACAAGGGGAGGTAAAGCTGGAGAGCTTGTCTTACTGAAAGCTGTTTATTTGGAGCTCTATTTATAACTGTTTTCTTTAATAAATACCTCTGTTTAGGAGGTACTGTTATGCCATATGTTTCAACAAATCTCATCTCAAGCAAGTCCTGATGGATGAAAAACATTTTATGAAATGTCTAGTCTGTTGGGTTTTTTGCCTGAAAAGGTAAAAGTAATATATGAAGTCATGCACAGTGTATCCAGATGTTTTTCTGAGATGTACCCCAAAAGCTTGGATTTCTGATGATTTTAAAAGCAGAGAAGATAGAAATACACTCCATCGGTGTGTCCAGTATGAATGCAAACATCTCTTTCCATAATGACAGTGCGGGATGAGTTCCATCTTTTTGTCCTAAGGTCAGGTGAATCTACTGCTTTTGGATGGCAGGTGCTATTTCTTTCACTCCAGGTTTTGTATTGAGGACAGGTTGGACGGGACTCTGAGCATCCTGGTTTAGTGGAAGATGGCTCTACCCATGGCAGGGGAGATGGAATCAGATGGCCTTTGAGGTCCCTTCCAGCCCAAACCATTCTGTGAGTGCTCAATGCTTCTATCATACGCAGGACAATAATCCAGCCTTGGAGCAGCGCCGTGTAACGTGCAGCATCCGACTGCTCCTGGCTCAAGCAAATCAGAAAATAGAATCAGGCTGGAGGGGCCTTAAAGCTCATCTGCTTCTGAGTCCTCTGCTGTGGGCAGGCAGGGATGCCACCACTCGATCAGGTTGCTCAAGAACCCCTTCCAACTTGGTCTGGAATGTTTTCAGGGATGGGGTACATCCACAACTTTTTCTAGGCAACCTGTTCCAGTGTCTCACCACTCTCACAGTAAAGAATTTCTTCCTTACATCTAATCTAAACCTGTTCTCTGTCATTTGGAAGCTATTCCTCCTCGTCCTACCATTCCATGTCCTTGTTAAAAGTCCCTCTCCAGCTCTCTTGTAGTTGACCTATAGGTATTGAAATGCCACTGTAAGGTCTGCTTGGAGCCTTCTCCAGTGTGGCCAGCAACCCTCCTCAAGTAACGCATCGTTTGTTCTCTGTTTTAAATGTGTGTTTCCATAATTCCTTGCTTCAATAGGTGCTTGTTACCGTGTTTCAACACTTTTATATTTGCATGCTGATCACAATGGCAGTAGCTGGTCATGGACTCTAAGTCATCTCATAATGAGTCATTTTGACCTCCTGTATTTCAGAGGTAAAGTGGCTGTGACTTTACAGCCAAAGGGACACAATTTCCAGAAGGCTCCAGCCATTATCTTTGTAAAAGAAACAGCAGCATTCAGATATCTGCACTCCTCGCTGACTGGTTCAAAGCAAAAACCACCAGTCATCTCTGCCAGTCATGCCGCGGTAGGCTTGTGGTTTTCTAACTGCTTCACACCCACTCGCAGCTCCCTGGTGCTGTGACTCAGCTGCAGGAATGCTTCTGTGCCTGGCCTAGAGCTACACGTGTCACTGTGCTGTTGTCAATCCACATCCAGGCAGCGCTCTTGCTTCTGGCAGATTTTGGTTCCTTGGTGTGACCTCTGAGCAGGGCGAGCCAGGGAAGCTCTGCACAGGCTCCTGCTCATCCCGAGCCTTCCGTGAAAGGGAAGGTGCTGGCTCTTTGTCCTTGCTGAGCTTCCTGTGTGCTCCAGCCTCTCTGCTGCCTGACAGGCTGCCCCTACTGGCTTTTCTCAGTTCCCTTGTGCCTAGCTGAGCCTAAACACAGTTTCCTCTGGAAAAAATAAGCACTGTGACTCTCCAGTTTCTTGCATGTTTTATCTCTGTGCACTTCTCCTCTGCCAGTGGTGCTGGGGTGTCTTTACACTGTAGCTGATCCTGTGCTTGAGTGTCTTTGGTGTTTTCTGTATCAGTGTATTGTGTCAGCAGAATTTCATTGGAAAAAGAAAAGTGTCTTTATATCTTTCCTGGATAGTTTGCTCCATCAGCTTTGTTAACTGAATGTGGGAATCTTGAGGGTAGAATTGACAAAAGTCAACTATTCAATATGCTCTCAGAATTCCATGCTATAGTCAATAAACTGCTTGCTAAAAGAAGAAATTCTGGGGAAAAATATATTTTGTTGCTGAAGTGTTCTTGTAATAAAAACATGGGAGTTTTGCACAAAGAAGAAAATAAAGTAAAACAAAATAGCAAAGTCCTTTTTGTGGCTGCTGTTTTAGTAGCATAGAGCAAATGAATGTTTAACATGAAGGAAAATATAGATAAGATTAAAGTAATCATTAACTAAACCACTTCACTGCAGGAACTTGATTGGATCCATTTGAGACTACTGCATTGTGACATCTGCCTATTCAGCCTGTGTGCCTGGCTAAAATACAGTGGAGCACTGCTCCATCACCCAAGGATATGAAGAAAGTAGGATTACTGCAGGGGTTTTGAGGAAAAGATCTGCTGCTCTGTAATTTGAGTGTTTAGACCATTTGAGTGGGCTCATTAAATTAAAAGTTGCTTAATAAGAAAGAGCATTAAGTGGCTGCCTAAAATCACTCCATAGCAGTTGCAAGAATTTTTAAGGAATATATCCTATAGGTGTATTTGAAGGTAATGGAAAGTTTTGGTATAATTCTGTTTAAAATTCAGGTAAGAAACTTGTGGAGAACAGAACTGTATGGAGCTAGAAGGAATATCAGATATTGCAGGACACAGAATTGCTTTTACCTTTCACAGGACTCCATGATGTGCTTGATTTCAAGGAGCTGATCAAGAAATTTCCAGGCTTAGCCAGCCAAGACAAGGATGGGTTTGTTTGCTAGATACCAAAAATACCAAAGTAACTTCTGCTACAGTCCATGCTATTGACTGTTGTTGCATTATTCTATCTTAAAGTATTAAATATTTTAATACAGATATTTTATAAACACAGGGGGAATTCTCTGTTCAGACTGCTGTGCACAAAGACACAAAATTCCTTGGCTTGCATCCTCAGGAAAAAAAAACCTATGGGCGATCACAGAACAAATTACCAGGATTTCTGGCCCAGTGATTTGCTGGAGAAGTGAGTGTTGAGCATTCTTCAGTCTTTTATTTCTTCATGTGGTTGCCAATGTTGCTTCTGCTTCCCATCCAGATTAATCCAACTTTTTGAAGTAAAATTTTCAAAAATGCTCCTTGTCAGGGATCTTCTGAATTTAGACATATTTTAAAATGCTGCCTTCTCTAAAATAACCAAGGTGGTTTTTGTCTGTATTTTGGGACTTTGATAGTTCCCTTTTTGAACCCAAATCAGTGCCTTCCTTTTTTCCTCTCCTTACATTGCTCTGACCTTGTGAAAGACATCCAGAAGTATAGAAAGCCTGACAACATTCTTAGAGCTCTCTGAAGATCTGATTCCCTTCATCCCAGTAGTAGCTTGACTATTATTAGCTGTACTGATCTTTGTCCCTTGATGTTTTTGGGGAGCTGCTTCAAGTGGTGTTCAGTCTTTCTGGATTCTCAGATGCCTATTGTAGATTGTTGTTCCTAGGAAGGCCTCTGAACCATTGTGGTGGCAAACACAGCAGAAAGGTCCTGGAGAAATCTGATTAAAAGGGCAGTAGTGTGCAGGCAGCTTTTGTTTAATGCACAGCAACATCTGAGTCAGTAAAGGACCCTCTTTGGCTGTGATTGTACAGTATGAGCCACCAGAAGGCTGCTGAACATTGGACTGCTCTGAGAGTTAGGACAAAAGATGAACACTGAGTCTCTGAGATCTGTGTCAAGAAACTGGAAAATCTGTGACTTTGGCCGAGAGAATTCTCTGTTCTTCAAGAAAATTCTCTTTTGGAATCAAACCACAATAAAAAATCATAGCTGCTGTACTCTGGTAAAAAAAAAAAAAAGCCTGATTGCTTAAATGATAGAAACTAATAGTAAAGATCAAACTCAACCTCAAAGAAGTAACAAGTGAATTAATTTTGATTCTTTCTTCTCAGTTAGGAAACTCAGTTAGACCCTCCTTTTCAGTTGGACTGCTTTACTTTACCTGTGTTTCATCTTGTCCTGTCAGTCTGCACAACATGAGCCAAAGGTGTTCTGGGAAGTTGTCCACTTCAGTGACCTTCCTAATTGTTTGTTTTGTTTTGCTTTCATATATGTGCTTGTATAAAAATGTATATAAATGTTTGGGTTGTGTTTTGGGTTTTTTTTGGTTTTTTTTTCATGGAGCTCTAGTCAAGAGAAGCAGCAATCAGAAAATGTTAATCTTTAGTTGAGTACAAATCATGTCTACAGCAGAGAATCAAATTTGTTAATCTGCTCAAAAATGTGATATTTTTGACATATTTGGATCATAAATAAGGTCTTCCTTTACTTGTGTGCTTGTGCAGCTAATAGAATTATAGAAAGGATATTGTATGTGCAACAGACTAAATGCAGGCATCACACAGCAAGAAACCTGTCCCAAATTCCTGGTTTTCAGATAATCTCTAACCTTAGTTGCTAAAATATACATATATTCATGCCTATTTCTGATCTTGCGTGTCCTCTGGGTTATTAGAGTGTACAAAAAGAGCCACAAGCAGTTGCATCTTTTGATGGCAGCTTTATTGTATATCTTTTTTTGTGTATTCCTTATAAACCACAGTGCAAGTTTCCATTCTTTTTGCCTAGAAAGTCTGGAGTACTCATCTACTGCAGTGTTAATTAAGCAGATGTAATGATTTAACTTGGCAGTTACAGGGAATTTAATATTTCTGTTTCGAAGCAAGAGAAATAGACATACCTATACTCCTGCAAAAAATTCCATGAGTTTGGCTTCTTTCTGCAGTTACAAACACACGGAGTCGCAGTTTTCAGTTTGAAAATAAAAAAACCCCAAACAAGTGTACTGATTGCAATGCAGAGAAGCTTGAAAAAATGAATCGGACAGTTTCCAAGCAGGCAAAAAGCTGTAAGTATCAAAACAGTGCTTTGGTCTGCCTTGTTATGAAGTGGGTGCACTGGAGTGGCATTAAAGGCCTGGCATGACTATGATTGGCTTTAGAGCTGTGGGTTGGACTCGTGTGTGCTGGGGGACTCAAGTGGGGAAATCACAATGAGTTTTGTCCTAATGAGGCATGAGAAGCACATCTTCTTTCCCCTGTGAGGTGTGAAATGAGACCCAGCACTGCGGTGTCTATTTGTGCTCCAGCTGTTCTGGGGTTTTCAATTATTTTTTTACTTTCTTTCACTTCACACTTTCCAACCTCGCCATGTCCATTGCAGCTTGAGGAATTGGACAAACAGCTTTCTTCCTCCCCGTGGGCAGTGAGTCCAGTTCTTCCTGCAAGTGTGAGCCATAGGAAGCCCGAGGAACAGGCTGTTCTCCTCCACTGTGGTGTTACATAAATAAAAACGGGGCTCCTGAGACCTCTGCCATGTCTGCAGTGAGGGACCAGCTGACTGACAGCCAGCCAGAGCAGGAACTGGATCGCGTAGGGGCAGCCAAGGGCCCTGCTGCTCTGGAGGGGATGGCACGTGCCATTGTTACCCTGATACTGTCAGACAAAGTCTCTGGTTTGGTTAGGGCCTCAGCAATAACAGACACGTTGTCTTTCACGTTTTCTTCTGCACATGAGGAGATTAAAAACAGAACGAGGAAGAAAAAGAGCCAGATCTCAGTAGCTATCCACTGTTAATCCTTGCTGCTTTTCCACGTCATCTCTGTGGGAGAAAGCAAAACACAGGTACTCAAATCTGCATTGGGTTTTATGCCTCCTTTTTCTTTTGAGGGAGAAGTTGCTAGCTGTTGAAGGCAAAAATGGGTCATGTAGCTGCTACATCTTAAAAATAAAATCTTTGGCAGACTTCCCTGCCTGCAACATAGTGCACTGAATTTCAATGAAAATCACCCAAATATACAGAGCTCATAGGCAGCTCTGAATTCTGCAATAGAAAATGCTGCAGCGCACATTTCCAGGCAACTTCCGTGCCATTTGATTTGCTTGTTCATAAATCTTTTCTCAATCAAAGTACTATTATTTTTTGCAGGCAAATATCTAGGTTCTGAACTAAGCAGCATTCATAATACTATTTCCTCTTCCATGCTCATACAGGGGATGCTGGTTTCTTTGAAAATATAAAATACATTTTTCTGAAAGCTGTCTATTTGAAAGGCAAAAACCAAATCCAAAACCTATGGTTTAGAAGGAGCAGAAAATCTTTATTGTCACAATTTATTGATACAGGCAGCTATGAAGTCTTTGCATTGCTCAGACTGCTGAACATTTTCTTTTGGATTTTTTTTCTTTTTTTGCAGTGCTAGTGTCGAAATTGTCAAAGATGTGTGGTAGCAATATAGTAGTATTGGATTATTGCTGTTAACCAGAAGGCTGTTAAGCAGCTGCTGTGTTGATGCTGGCATGCTTTTCCATGCTAGTTGGAAGCATTAGTTTATTGCTGCCACATTACACTTCTAACATAGCATGGTGCAAAGTAGTGGGTATAAACTCACTGCAGCGCTTGTGTAATCATGTCTAAACCATCAGCTGGACTGGGATGAAATCTCCAGAGCGTCTCTTGGATATCTCTATTAACATGAAGTGCAGTGGAACAAAGAAAGCATTTGTTTAAATTCCATATTCTTCTGAACAGCCTCAGGTTTTTTGGCTGTTTTCCCTTCACAAACCGATCTTATCCAGAAGAGGTGCAGTAGCAGTAATTTGTATAATCCCAAAGAATAGAATGTGTGCACATGGCTGGCAGTGAAGTCTCTGTACCTCTTCTAGTGGCTGAATATAAGTGCTGAAAGGGCAGGTAAAAGTTGATTCTGGTGTGATCAGTTAGTGAATTACCTAGTGGAGGGTGCATATCCTTTCACAGGGGGGAATCGCTCCAGAAAGGCTAAAAGCATTTCAGTACGTTCCCCTAAAGCCCTGCCACTTGTGTCTGGCAAACACACAGCAAGTTCTAGCTCCCCTGTCACTGGGTAGCGCAGGAGCCTCACGGAAGAGGGGGAAGGAGATGGGTGTGTGTCTTCTTTCCTCTGAGAGTCCACTAACATATGATCTGTTCTGCGTCTTAGCCTAGACTTAGGCAGGGGCAGGCCTAGAGTATAAAGCTTTACAAGAACTGCCGGCTGTGCTTTGGGAGGATCATTTATGAGATTGCTCAGGAATGAAAGTCTTGGTGGTGGTCAGCAACTGGGACCAGTCCATCTACCAAAATTGGCAGTAGAAGGAAAAAGGTCTTCTCTGAATTCTCAAATCACATGATTTTATCTGTCTGTGTGCACAGAGTATCCATCTGCATTTGCCATTTTACCAAGTCACTGCAGACAAATTATTATATTGTATAGTTTTACATCAATTAGCACTTGCTCGTGAGAAATTTGCCTGTGGAAAGAAATGTCTGATATCACTGGGCTGTGGGTCATCTTTTCCAAAATTAGCATTTTCGTGTGTATTGTCTAAAGGGGATGTTGACCACATTTCAATCTAAATTAATCTCATTTATATTTGTTTTGAAAATGTTAGATGTCCTATCTTTCCTTCTTCCCAGTGGTTAATTTTGCCATATTTATCCTTGCTGGCTTGTGACTGTCTCTGTGCTGGTTGTTTAATTGGCAGCTGGGTTCATTTAAGTTGATAGAAAACTGAACTCTGAAGGGAAGCATGTTATCAAAATGCAGAGGCTAATCCTATTAGGTGAAAGCAATTTTGTTTAAATGGAAAATCATTAGACTGTATCTTTACTATCTCTTCAGGAGAGGCTGTAGCTGATTGCTGTTCCTGGAGGCTCCTATGGTGTTTCCTGAGTTGTGTGACTGTGAATGGAGAGACAGAGGAAAACTGCATTCATTCCCCTAATTGTAAGTGGAGAACCCAGTCTTGCTTCCCATGCTGTAATCATTGTGTTATGTTGTTTTTAAATACCACTGCAAAAGCAGTAGGACACAATGCACATTGGGAAATATATGAAATCCCCAGTTTTTTATCCTTCCCGAACTGAATCCACTGTGTTTTATTCCTGGCTGTGCCTGCAGCTGAAGTCATGTGGCCGTACATCTGCTTTACACTAACAGGCCCATTTTACATAATTCATTATGTGCAGCTACAATGCCCGTTGCTAATCCAGGCTAATCCAGCACTTTCCTGAAGAGCTGCATTAACAAGTGTTTCTTCAGCCTTTCCAGCTCAGCCCTGGACAGCTCTGGGTGTGCTGGACACAGCCCGGAGCTCGCAGGAGGTCGGGCTGGGGAGTGCAGAGCCACCAGTGCCCATCCCTCCCTGGTGTCTGCTGGGAGCCCTGGGCATGCTCCTGGTCCCTCTGTCAGGGCAGGCTGCAGCAGCTCCAGGAGATGAGGTGCCTGGGAGAGCCAGCACTGACAGCCAGGAGCTGATGTGCCAAGACAGGCAGAGTCCCTGCTCCGCATCGGTGCCTTCTAGGACAAATCCTGACGAGCACGTGTCTGGGGGAGTGCAGGCTGAGGAGCCTGCTGCGTCCTTGTGTCCCTGCACAGCCAAACCCAAGGCCTAACCAGAGCTCCTGCTTGTTTCCTGGTTGCAGTAACTCCTGCAAATTGGAAATGCAGAGTTTAGGGGCAGGGGGATTTTTGTTTGCTTTTTGAGGTTTCTTCATACCTGTGCTGTCAGGAGATGCCTCCTGGCATTTGGAGCAAGGGTGCTCTCCTGAGAGGCAGTGCACACCTGAACACCTGCTCCTGAAGCTGAGGGCTCAGCTGTACTCCCACAGTAAATCTTGAATTTCCAGCTGCAGCTTCAGAGACTCTTCTTTCACTGCTACAGACAGGTCTTAACACCTCTTCCTTGAAAATTACAGACTTCAATGTGTTTTCTCTCCTAATTTACCCAAGTGCTTATTCATGACTGAATTTTTCGTTTCTTCCTGTCCCTATATTCCCGATATAGACTATCTCCTGGCCCTGCCTGACAAAAAAAAAAGGGAAAAAAAGAAAAAACTTCCAATTTTTCTGTTTTGGCAAGTACAGATTTTCAGATGTTTTAGGTCTGACTTTTGTCTTGAGACTGCTCTGAGGGAGATGGTGGTGCTGTGAGGGCAGTGAGGCACTGGAACATTTTGCCCAGTGAGGCTGTGGGGGCCCTGTCCCTGGAAGTATTGAAGGCTGCATGGGGCTCTCAGCACTTTGGAAGTGTTCCTGCCCATGGCAGAGAAGTTGGAATGAGATGATTTTCAGGCCTGTTCCAACCCAAACCAATCTGTGATCTTATGTCTCCAGAGTCAGAGAGCACAGCCTGGCTTAAAGCCATGCCGTGCCATGCCATGGATAAGGATGTGCAGAAGCAATCCCTGCCCTACACTATCTGCTGCCAGGAGCAGCTCCTGGTCCATTTAGGGCATTTTGGAATAGGATTTGGCCCAGAGCCATACAGATCTTCAGAAGGTGTTCCTTGTCCAGGCACCAAAGCTCCTTGGAGCAAAACTACATGGAATATGGCTCAGTAATTTCTCAGTGTTGCTGTTAGTGACCCTTACATCCGTCTGGTTGTGATGTGCAGCAGCATGTGGGGCTTAACATCAGGAGCACATTGGCAGCCAGAGAGTCTGGGCTGCATTCAAGCACTTTCTGCCACTTAAAATACACTGGTTTTACTGGGGATGCTTGAGACAGGGAGGAATATTTTTCCCTCTTCTGAAGTATTTGTTCAAAGAGCAGCAACAACAAACAACCCCAGCCACAAGCTGTGGAATCATGACTTCATCTCCTCGGCTCTCTCCACGCTGTGCTGGGCAGAGGAGCAGCGCCGGCATTTGCAGATGCACAAATACACTTTTGGGACTTCTCCCTGCGGGAAACCATCACTTCACAGAGGAATGATTTAAACAGCTGTAGTTTGTCTTGACAGCATATTTTCTTTACTCTGAGCTGCAAAACAACCTCTTTGCTAAAGTTACTCTCAGCTGTGCGAATCAGATTCTGCAGTATATGCTTTTGCAGGTGTTGCCTGTTTCTTGAAAGAGATGGAGATTATTAAAAAATGGAGGGATGCTGTGAAGAAAAAAATATTTTTTCCTGCCCAAAATTTCAAGATTTGAATTAAAAAAAATAATCCACCTAGAAATTGAGATCGAATTTACAGGGGCAAAAATTCCACAATAGTATTTGATCCAGAAACGCTCGGTTGGTTGCTTGCTTTTATTTCTCATTCCTTCACCACCACTGCATTCCCACACTCTATTTCCCCCCTTTTCTTCCTGAGGATAAGTTGGTTTTTTATCCCACAATACTTCCTATTACTTATGACTACACCAACACAGCGTTAAATCCCCTGTCAACACTGAACTTCAGCTCAGACAAAAGGAAAAGAAGCAGGGGTGGTACTTTGAAGTTTTGAAATTACTCAGCTTTGTTTCAGGCTTGTCTAAATAAACTGTTAGTTTTGCGTTTTGTTTGTTTTAATAGAACAATGAAAATTCTTCATGGGGGAACACTTCTTTCAAGAAGAAAAATAGCTCAAATGAATTAATTCCTTTAATGTAAAAATGGATTTAATGTGTCTGGTCATTCAAGTAAGTAGAAAGAAACTTTATAGAAAGTACCACCCATGGCAGGGGGATATTTATATCTCTGAGGATGTCAAGGATATTCTGTAAGAGATGGGCCAAACTCAAAGACTATTGCAAACCCAAGAGCTTTGGAGTTTTTGTGCTGGCACTTCAGTATTCAATTCAGGCTGAAGTTCTGCCAGAAACATCTCAGTGAAAAGATGGAACAGGGCTTGCGTTAGAGAGCTGTCCCTTCCTCACCTGGCCTTCTGCCTTTTATTTTTTGCCTTCCCTCAGTCATTACCATTCTCAAGTTTGTGCAGCTCACTGGCAGCAAATCACCGTCCTTGCGTATCCCTCAACCTCTTGTACATCTCCATCATATTTAATTCTTGTAGCCTGTGTGATGCGCTGCCTTTGTGTGCTTTGGGAATCACAACTTCATAAAAAGCTGCTTGTATCACAGTGTTATACAACACTCTAAGTAGATTCCTAATCCTAGAGAGTTTTCCTAGGACAGTGACAATTATTCAGAATTTTTGTTTGTGTGGGCTTTCACCTTCTTTGCTTTTCAGATTAACTTTGCTGTTACCTGGACACTGCATTGACTGAAGTCATGTGTCCTAGTTGCTGGATTGAGTAATCCAATTTCTGCTTCAAATCTGGAATTTCAGATTTAATATTGCAGCTATCTAGTTTGCTGTGCTGGCTCAGTTTTGAATACTTGCCTAGCAAAGTCCCTGTGAGAAGATTCGGGAAGCAGAGAACAAATATTCTGTTTAGCCCTCTGTCACAATTTCACAAAACCCATAAAATCTCAATTAGCGTCACCCTCATCTTACACTTTGTGTACATTAAAAATATTCTCTGTGTTTCAAAGTACTTATGGAAATGATTTTGCAATTGTGTTCAGGTGGTTCCTACCCCTCATGGATTCACAGCTTCAGGAGTTTATCTTAGGCAAGATGTACAGAACTGAGCATTTCCAGGAAGTGCTTTACAGGGACCAGCAAGAGACAGAGTGCACTTCAAATATTTTGCAGTGGCGGAAATCCCACTCATCATTTCTCAGGTTTTCCTTACTGTTTTATCAGACTGGAACTCCAAACGACTAACAACAAGCTTGCTTGTTTTGGACAGTTAAATAAGGGATAAAAATCAAAGCTGGTACACAGCAATGATTTAGTGTTATATATGTCACTCCTTCAATAATGAGCTCAATTCTCAGCAGCCATTCTCACTTTTAAAGCTGTGCAGAAACACTCTGTGTGTGTGTGTGTGTGTGTGTTTGACCATAAATAGCAGGTGGATTTTGTTTGGCGTAGGATGGCTTGTATCACTGCAAAGTCTCGAGGCAGCCATGAAAAAAGAACTGTGTTCACTCAGGCTTCTGCCCTGTCAACACGTTTGCCAGCCAGACTCAACTAAGATGAACCTTTATGGTTAAGAGATGGCTGAAAGAAGATATTCCTGTGCACTTCAGTTTGTCCCTCTGACGCAGGCACGTTGACTCATGAGCAGACTCACCCACACACAGTTCTTTGGCCCAGCTGCACCTTTGCCCCTTGGGGCTGAAGCTCCTGGGGCAGTGAGGGGGCTGTACGTGCCTGTAGCAGGGGGTGCTGGCCCCAGGAGCAGCCTGGGGACACTGCTGGGACATGGGCACCGCTGGGACACGGGCACCGCTGGGACACGGGCACCGCTGGGACATGAGCACTGCTGGGACACAGGCACTGCGCTGGGACACGGGCACCGCTGGGACACAGACACCGCTGGGACACGGGCACCGCTGGGACACAGACACCGCTGGGACACGGGCACCGCTGGGACACAGACACCGCTGGGACACGGGCACCGCTGGGACACGGGCACCGCTGGGACACAGACACCGCTGGGACACGGGCACCGCTGGGACACGGGCACTGCTGGGACACGGGCACTGTGCTGCTGGGACACGGGCACTGCTGGGACATGGGCACAGCTGGGACACGGGCACAGCTGGGACACAGGCACTGCGCTGGGACACGGGCACCGCTGGGACACAGACACCGCTGGGACACGGGCACCACTGGGACATGAGCACTGCTGGGACACAGGCACTGCGCTGGGACACGGGCACCGCTGGGACACAGACACCGCTGGGACACGGGCACCGCTGGGACACGGGCACTGCTGGGACACGGGCACTGTGCTGCTGGGACACGGGCACTGCTGGGACATGGGCACAGCTGGGACACGGGCACAGCTGGGACACAGGCACAGCTGGGACACGGGCACAGCTGGGACACGGGCACCGCTGGGACACGGGCACTGCGCTGGGACACGGGCACCGCTGGGACACGGGCACCGCTGGGACACGGGCACTGCGCTGGGACACGGGCACCGCTGGGACACGGGCACCGCTGGGACACAGACACAGCTGGGACACAGGCACAGCTGGGACACGGGCGCCGCTGGGACACGGGCACCGCTGGGACACGGGCACCGCTGGGACACAGACACTGCGCTGGGACACGGGCACCGCTGGGACACAGGCACTGCTGGGACACGGGCACCGCTGGGACACGGGCACCGCTGGGACACAGGCACTGCGCTGGGACACGGGCACCCCTGGGACACAGACACAGCTGGGACACGGGCGCCACTGGGACACGGGCACCGCTGGGACACGGGCACCGCTGGGACACAGACACTGCGCTGGGACACGGGCACCCCTGGGACACAGACACCGCTGGGACACAGGCACAGCTGGGACACGGGCGCCGCTGGGACACAGACACAGCTGGGACACGGGCGCCACTGGGACACGGGCACCGCTGGGACACGGGCACCGCTGGGACACAGGCAATGCTGGGACACGGGCACTGCGCTGGGACACAGGTACTTCTGTGCAGAGCATTTGATGGGCAGGCAGAACATCTGGCTGGCACCTCATGTGTAACAAGTCAGGCCCTTCCCTACAATAAACTTCTACCGACTGAAGTTGAATAAAGGCATTTTAGTTCTCCTGTCTCTCTTTAAACAGGAATATTTTAAAGGAAGTTAGAAGTAAATATTTTGAATTGGTTACTGAGATACTTTGGTAGAGTTTTCTCCTTCCCCCAGATTGCTTTTCTTGGTTTGTGTTTTACTATTGAGCATAATCAGAAGTAATTAGAGAGTTTTGTCATAATACAGTAATCTGCAATCTATAGGTTTCCAACTAGTATCAGCTGAGACCCTGCTCTTACTCAAGACTTTGCTCACTAAAGTAACTGTCCATGACTTTCTAGTGGGCGGTGTCCCTGTCCATGGCAGGGAATTGCAGCTCGATCATATTGAAGGCCCCTTCCAACCAAAAGTGTTCTACGTTTCCATGTTTACCGGTCTCTGCTATGCAGTCCCTGCTGTTTGCTCCCTGTGCCTCTAAATGCGGTCACTGCAGAGCAGAAGGATGTCCGAGGGCTGTGCCTTGTGTTCCTTCTGCATCCTCACAGCCACAGCAGCCACTCTGCTTTGCACCGAGGTTTTACTGTGCCCATTTTCAGCTTGGATTGCTCCTCCTCTGCACCCTCCTCCGGCCCCAGCCCCTTCCTCTTCTCCAGCTGTCTGACTTACCCGTGCTTCTCGTGGGTGTTTAGGGCTTTAAAACTTAATTACACATCTGTTCGAGGGCAAATAGACTTTCTCTTTAACCTCAAGGCCGAGAAACTCAATGACTATGACTTTGAATATGAGGGTAAGGCTGTAGGGATTGCCTGAAAAAAGTAGCAGTTCATTAAATTTTATGTTCCTGATTAATTTCTTCTCATATTCTAATTTAGTCCAAGAAACAGAAATGTGAGGTGGGCACTGAAAATATGGATTAAGATAAAGGCTTAAGGCTAAATGTCAGAATTATAGCTTCTGTTTCTTCAAAATTAACTTGTCAGCATGTATTTTCATGGAGTTTATAAATTGACTCTAACAACCCAGGCTTTTGGGGTCCTTTCATCAGCTGGATTTATTATTGCTGATGTGGTGAAATCTGGAAATCCAGTACAAGGAAGTTAGAACAGGTAATGTTTCCTGCAAGCATTTTGCTCGAGTTTGTGTCCTGTTGGTTTTGATGCCCGAAGATCCCCTTAGCACAATGGGATCTGTGTGTGGTCATGCTTCAGAAGCCTCATCAACCCCTCATGAGAGTGGAAATGAACTGGTTTGTTCCTTTCTAATGAAATTCTGATCAGAATTTGGATAGAAGACCTACTGTTTTGTAAGTAGAACTTACAGTTCCTGTATTTAAGGTAGCATTTAGCAAATTAATTTAGGATGCCCTATAGCAAAGTTTACTAAATAATTTCTGATATAGTGTTGTTTTTTTTTTAATGCCAACTTGAGATGTTCTGGATTTAGCTTAAATAAACCCAGAACTGGATAGTTATCCTAGGTGGGAATGAGGGAACTCTGCTTCCTCTACCTGCTTTTTGTGCTTTTTAAAAACACAGATTTTAAATGCTTCAATAAAGTAAAAAAAGAACCAAAAAAACAAAAAAAAACCAAAAAACCCTAAGGAAAACAAACAAACAAATCAACCAAAACTGTAGTCTTTGTAGCTTTAATGAATGAAATTTGTGGAAGAGGGGAAAGTGAACTGTGTTGCCTCTGTTAGGAAAGATTCTCCAGCTGTCTCAAGGAGAAGCACTCACTACTTATGAAATTTAGCAGCTGAAGGGGCTCTCATTTCTTTCCCTTCTGTGAAATATCTTCCCAGTGCTTGCCTGTCTGTCCTCAGCTATCCAAACATCTTTGTTTACATCAGCCTATGGAAACTTTTTAGACATTTTTGGATAGACTATCTAAAAAATTCCCCTGGCAGCCCTCATTTTCTGGCTTCTGGGACTGTCAGGGCTGAGCCAAGGCTGCCTCGCAGGTGTCCTCCAGCGTGACACTGGCGCGGTGTTCAGCTGTGGAGTGAAAAGCCAGGGGCTGTTTGTTTCTCTGGAGCTTCTCCCGCTGAAATCATGGAGGAGAGAGCCTGACTGAAAGGCCAGGGGTAAAAAACATGAAAGCAGAGGGATGAGAGGCAAGTGGAATGAGGGACAGCAGTGGAGGCAGGTGGGTTCACCAGAAGAGCAGGAAGGGAACAAGCGGCTGGGTGGGAGCCGGGGGAGCAGGAGAAGCCTGCTGGGGAGAGCCAAGGGAAGCCAAGGAGAAGAGCAGAGTTGTGGGGAGCACTGGAGCAGGAGTGGTGGGAAGGGAGCCGTGGTCTGCAGCAAAGGCAGCGCGAGGCTGGGAGCCAGCCATGGAGCACTGCCCGCAGCACTGCTTTGGCAGGGCGGGGAGGAGCCCTGATCCCACAGCCACCACTTCTCCCAGTCAGCAAGGAGCTGGGAAGCACACCAGGAGAGTCAGCCCCCTCCATCTGCTACCCACTGCTTGACCAAACTGGTTACCCATCTTGAGCAGAATTTGCATGGGCAGCAGTGAACTTGGAATAGATCCCAATTGTGTGGGAAACAGCATGGTCCCACATCATGGTTTATTTTGATTTCCCTCACCACCATCTTCTGTGGTTTGGTTTGATGGTTTTTTGGGGTTTTTTTATGTTTTCCTTTTTTGAAGGGGGAGAGGGTATTTTGTATTTACGAAATAATGTTCAAAACTGTTTGGTATTTTACAACACAAACATAATCTCTCTTAATACTGTTACAGAGGGATCCAACACTGGCAAAATAAATTATATGGGACCTGCCCCCCGACCCCATCCAACCAGCCCAACGCCCTAACTTCTCAGCAGGGTTTCTCTCCTCTGTCTGCATTTCTTGTAGCTGTTTGCAGGTTTAAAAATACTCTGGGTTCCACTAACTTCCAAACAAAATGGCTCAACAGACAGCAGTCACATCCTACACACCTACGCCCACAGGCGCACACAGCAGCCGTGCAGATCCTTAAGCTGTCTCTGAAACACATAATTTTCCTTATTACCAAGTACTCGTCTCTTCCCTTTCCAATGCCTTGAAAATAAAAAGTTATATGTGCACATGTACACAGGAGAAGGAAGAAGGAGGGGGAAGAAAGTGTGTGGATTAGTTTATCTGCATTCAGATCCCTTAAATAAAAGTCTTTGGTGATCTCTGCACATTCAGGTCCAGATCCAAAACCCGTGGAGGTTAGCAGCTAGTGTGTGGCAGACAGAATATTTCGGAGAATAATTATCATCTCTATTTCTAGGTTCAAAGTATATCTATAATAAGTGTGTCACATGGCACAGGCATCTCTCAGGGAGCGCTTTATATTTGCTGCGCTAACTCTGGCATATTTAGTTTTCTTCAGAAATGAAGGATGTATTTTGTCCATGTAAGTTAATATAATTTACATTTCCTGAAAACAAATTAAAATCAAACAATATTGATTTTTTTTAGTTATAGTTTTTTTTAATATATAGTACATCACCAAATTTTCAAGAATAATAGTTATTTTTCACTTTACCTTTGCATCAAATCCATTCATTTTTCATAACATGTGCTCTGTCAAACCACAAGATGCTGAGTATTATCCATGTTTTCTTTTCTTGCATTGGTGTCCCTTCATAAAGCTGTAACACTCTTGAGTTCAAAAGCTCTGCATTTGTGCTATGGCTGGGAATCATTAACATCCTAAAAGTTTTAAGGTTTCTTAGAGGCAACTCACTTTGATTTCTACTTACTTTTTAAAATTTCCTTTCTGAGTTTCTCCCTGCTGAAATCAGGTCAGATATTTGATGAAGGGCTTTTTTTTCTTTTTTTTTTTCGTGAATTATTACACTACTTATGAATTTTGTTCTGTTGAGGAATAACATTCAAATATCCTTCCTTGGTGTTGTTTTTATATTGCCATTTCTCACCTAGGCTAGGAAAGGAGGAGAATGCATGAAGTGAAAGTAGTTTTTAAGTATGGATTTCTAGAGCTCAACAGACATTGTCTTTTTGTTCAACTTACGCAGCTGAGTGGTTTATTCAGCTATGCCACTTGAGACTATTAAAAGCCCTTTTCCCTATGACCACCTTAAACCAACACCAACACGAAGATCTTGCCGTTCTAGAAACCACTGGTGAGATGGCATTAAAAGTCTAGAAATAAGGGATAGTTTACCAATTTATTGTGCCTTTCAACATGGCCATTTTATCCAGGGAGAGTTGTAATTCCAGCCCCTTGCCGTGTCCCTTTCCTCGGGCAGGTGACTCTGCCCCGTGCTTGCTCCGCCTCAGCGAGAGGCTGCCGTGTATCAGGGACCCAGGGGCCAACCAGCGGGAGAAAGGGGACAAACAGGGAAATGCCTCATTCCAGGCAGTGGAATTAAAACATCTGGGCTTTCTCCCCTGTTGAGTCAGCCACTGCACCAGGGATTTGGGGTGCACAAAACTCAACAAATAAAAGCAGGTTGTTGCAGTGATAAACTACAGGAGATCGAGCCTTTCCTTGCATTCTTTTAAGAATAATTAATCCTAGAAGTGTCAATTTCCAAAAATATTGGAGAAATTCAATAAATATTTACTGAAGTAATTTTCAGCCAGCTCATAGAAGACCCTGCATGCAGTGGAGGAGGTTACAAAGACAGCTGCAATGAAACATCTCAAAGTTTCTGTCCTTTAAGCTTCCCATTTGGCAAAAAGTTCCAGTAGTTTGGGTTTTGATCTTTGTTCCACATGAAAAAAGATGTCAAAACATGTTCCTTCACAGCAACAATTATATTTTTGATCAGCTTTAATGGCTTTTGGAAGTATGAGTTTCTTTCAATAAGGTACATTCTTGTCAAATACAAAAAATAATACTTCCATTTACATCTTCATTACTTTTTTATCTATTTCTCACCCTTTGCAAATATCCTTGTATTTGCATGTTTCCATTGTGAGGCATTTTCCAATATGATTATTGCCCTCCCCCAGTAGGCTTTGACATTGCAGAATGATTGTGCTGTCACAAATACTGGAATGCCCCAACAGACAGGATTAGAAATGGTCAGCAGATTAAAAGTGTTTGCTTGAAGTTTATTCTTTGGTTTGAAGTAGTGGGGGAAAATATTTGCATAAATGAATTTTTAATAGACACCAAAAATAAAACACTGCTAAAGAAAATGTAGCTTGTCTGCATTATCATGCAATTTTAATTATGCAAGCATTTATGTTCTTTGTGTATTTTGACTTACGGCCATGTGAGATACACGAGTGAACTGTCACTCATGCAGAATTAATTCTAATTTGTCCATATAGGGGAAAAAACCCTGGGAAAATATGATAACGCTTTTCATTGGCAGCAAACCCTAGTTGTTGTTAGTCATTTGAGAAAATTATTGTTAGCAGACTATCCAAATTCTGTAGGTCAAAGCCTTCCTTGAAAAGAGGTGTATTAGCAGATGACATAATCCACTACAGGAATGTATTTTATCTACTAAGGAACTGCATCCTTCTGTACCATAACATTTATGTAATTTTTTTCTTTCCCTTGAGCATGAGAAAAATATTTTGATTCAGTGTTTGGCAATCCACGCCAGGTTATTTAAAATAATAGTCACTTGGAATGTACCAAGTGTAATTTTTAGTGTAGTTACTTTTCTACAGTTTTGCAAACCAAAATCTTTTGTTTCCCATGAAACACAATACAAAAGCAGTTTGTAAAGAGTCTTTAGACTTTGCACTTCCTCTCCCAGGCGATTTGCAAATAAGAAGTTGCAACTGACACGTAGGGCAACAAATGGATAAAGCAAGCATGGATTCTGAGATCTATAATTTTTAATAATCTTTAAACTAGCTACAAAATGTCAATCACTTCACAAACTGACAGGAGACATAAGGAATTTTCATATTACATGCTGTAAATGATATTTATCTCACAGTTTATCTAGAGTTCATTCATTTAGGTTTTTTAATTATTTTTTAATTGTCAGCTACTAAACATCTCAGCGATTTGGTGTGCATAGCTCTAGGTAAGCAACAGAGAACTGTACCGATAACAAACCACATGGGGATAGCGACTAGTAAGAGAGAGCCTTATAAAAATTACATTTCTTTGCACCATTTCATATGGTAGTTGTTTCCTCCAAAAGATAGTCTTCAAAAGCAGCAGACAAACCCAATATATTACACTTATTTCTTTTTGTCTTTGACATATTTTCAGCCGAGCTTTTATTTTGCTGGCAATGGCTAAATGGTGAGTGCCAAATCCCTCTTTTTTTCATAATTAAAAAAATGATCATGATTAATAACTATATATATATCAACAAGAAAAAAGTGGCACAACTGCAAACTTGCTGGTATAACATAGTCCCAAAAGAGTCCGAATACTGAGCATGCTTTTGTTGTCATTGTTGGTGTGCTACTGCCATGGGAAAATTCTTGTTTAAGTAGGAGTCTAAAAGTCTATTTATTCCTCATGCATAACTGCATAAATCACATCACTTTTTAGTGCAATGCTTGTTATAATAATATAATTCCACATTGTCTAATCATGAAATCATAACAACAGATAATGGCAATGAAGAACTGAAGACAGCAGGTTTAAGTGCTTAAACATCATGATACCCAAAGACAGGAGCATGGCAGTAGCTCTGTGGAATGTCACAGTTTTACAAGAACAATACTGTATATTTAAAGGTTAACAGCACGTTTAGCATTCCAACAGTGTTGCCATTCAGCAAACATCATTAAAAAAAAGAAAAATGAGAAGGAAAAAAAAGGAAAGGAATCCAAAACAGAAACAAGGAAAGGAAAGGAAGAACCCCAAAAAACATCATAGTGAGCTATAGCCATCAAATCAGCACTATGTACAACCTTTGGAAAGAAAGATATCTAGAAAAAAATAATTACAAGTATCATTTTTGGAAAGCTGACAAACTACACAGGACAACATTTACAATGGGGCTGATATGTGCATGTGTGCAAACCTAGTAGATAAATACCATGATAAAAGCATGAAGGTGCTGCCCTGCTGGACAGCACTAAAAGGAAATGCACTTCTCTGCATTTAACCGCTGCCCAGCATCTTTGTTGCACGCTGGTTGGCTTCATCAATCCTGGTTTTGTTGGAATCAGCCTGGGGAAACACAGTGGAAAGAGAAGGATGAGTACAGGGAAGAAAGAGAATATGAGAGAAAAAAAGAGTACAGGGAAGAAAGACAGTGCTTTGTGGGTGGTTCCATAATTTTGGCTAGGTCACGGAAAAATGAAACTTGAAAATACTGGAGAGCTGCTCTTTAGAGTGGTATGAGGGACCCAAAAGGAGATTACAGATTTTCTGGTTTTACTTCATGTAGCATTCAAGCCGAGCTTTCTGTTTGTGGTCAGCTCCACTGAACTCCTGTAAAGTCTGTGCCAGATCCATAGCTGGTGCTGTCGAGAGCACTGGTGGTACTGATGGTAATGGATGACAGCATGAGAACTGGTGCTGTGCATCTGCGTTTTGCTGGGGAAAAGTTTCAGAGCCCTCTGAGATTCAGTGGACCCAGACTGTGGTTTGACTTAGATCATCAGCTACTAGCCAAAATTAAAATTTTGGTCGGTGTAGAGACTCCCGGAGCAGAGGAGCTGGATCATCTGATGTAGGGAATGCTGGTAAAGATAAATTTCTTTGAAAAGATCAGCCTGGATATCTTTGCTGTGCATGTGAAAGGAAGGGAATAGGTTGGAGGGATGCCAGTACTCCGAAGTTCACCAATGCGGTTGCAATAGAGAGAAGCCTCTTTCATAAGACAGCAGCATAAACAGGAGTTAAGAAAAGGCAGGGATTCTACTGTGATTTGAAGCAATCAAACTGCAATTTAGTCCAGCATAGACTGAGCCATTAACTGCACTGTTTTCCCTGCGGTAACACCTGCCATGATTATAAAACGCCATTAATAAAATGGTACCACTTGGGAGGTTGGGGAGTTCTCTCTGAGTGGGAAGACACTTGGACCATGACTTTCTGTAGCTCTGTAGAAGTTTATTTTGGAGACTAAAGACACTGTTTAGCTGAGAAAAATGGGCAAAACTCCACTCAACCCCACGTTGCCATGCCGACTTATTCTAGCAGAGGGACTAGATAGAAAATGGTTTCAATTTTTAAAACCAGACCTGTGGGAAAGGTGAGAATTGTGTTGCTGCTTTAAAAGCATGGACTCCAATAGCAAACTCCTTCTGTGGTTTGATGGCTGCGTTTTGTTAGCTTTGATGAATGTTCCCACATCTCTGGGGTGTATCCAAATTGTACAGATTTATTTTAAATCTCCAATTTGCAAAGACAGAATGGTGAGGCAACTTTCCCACAGGCATTTAAGAATCCTTTAAGAATGTTTATGCTGATGTGCAATAAATCTTTCTGAAAGATCTTGGGCTTTTCTCAGTAATTGTTTTGGAAAATGCTATGTGTATTCTCAGTGCAGTAGCACGTGCCAGCTCCTCAACAAGCGTAAATGAGTAAAACTACTCATTACAAGCCACACTCCTTTATTTTAGCCATGAGTTTGACCTTGTCTACCACAGCACAATTTTGTGTGCTTTTGCCAAAAGCCTACCTAGAAAGTTAATGGGTTTGGAAGCAGTTACCTTTGTCACGAAATGCATGAATATTCATTGCACAGTGATGAAACATCACGTTCCTAATGATGTTTAGACATTAGCATCTGGTGGATGATGTTGCATTGGAAGCAGTGGGATTCTTTGTGCTGACCTTCCCACTTAGGTCAAGACAGAGTGATTTGAGGCCCCTCTACTTTCCTCCCAGCCTCCTATTTATGGTAGATTTTAGGGGCAGGTCCTTTGGGTGACGGTACCATTTGACCTACTCATCACACTGTCATTTTGGTTTTTGTCCCTTTTTCTCAGATCTGAGGAAAGGATAAAGAAAGTCTTTTATTCATGGCTGTCCTGAATGTGGCTAGATCAGATTACATGGCTGCATTATGAGATTGCTCTGGTTTGGGTGCATGCATCCAGTATAACATTGCTCCTTTAGGAGAGTTTATGATGCATCCCAGGGTACTTTGGCTTAGCTTTGTGATGCACCCCAACTTTTGCAAAGTGTGCCAGCCAGGGGTCTTTCTAATGATCATAACTGACCCAAAGCACAGTGCTCCAGCTGGTCAGGAAAAGAACCCCAGCATTGCTGCGAGGGCAATGAGAGTCTGTTGCCATATTTCATTGCAGACTGGGTGTGCATGCAACTGAGGTTTTGCTGTTATCCAGCTAACCATTATTTCTGTCTTTTATAGAGGGTTTAACTAATACATTGTGTTCCTTTTTCTAGTACCTCATTACTGTATGTCCTTACTCTGAGAAATTTGGCTCATTTTTCACTAAGACTGAAGACTGTCTTATTTTTGTGCTGCTCTCATGATGACTCCTCTGTGTACCATGCAAATCCATCTTTCACAAATGTGTCACTGTTCCTTAGCCAAGGGCCCTGGGTGATTTTATGAATGCATTAGCTGCCAATGTTATTTTGCCATTCCTGTACAAAATGCCAAAGTCTGTGAGAAGACCACAAAGCTGTGGAAGGCTGGTCCTTCAGCTCACTGCTCTCAGCATGCACTGTTAGAGGTCTGGCCCATGTGCTTTATGTGCACAGAGGACCTGGTCAATGTTTTCAAAATCCAGATGTTTGCAAGCCTGAGCTGGTAGGAGAACAGTGACTTGTTGGGCTTGCTGTATTTTGGGATAGGATTCTGCAGGCACGGGTAGGATGCCACTGATTTCCATCCACAGGGCACATCTCTGGTCACTGTGACATGAGCAGGGGAGGGGGGAACACAATAGTGCACATCCTCATTGCTTTGAGAAAATAACGTATGTCATAGGCTTCCTAGTTAAAGGTACTCATGGTGTAGGCTGTATAAACTCCCCGTCCCTTCTCAAAGTATAGAGAGATGTGCTGCTTTCTAGTTCTTTGCATATGAATAGCAGCAGTAAATCCTTCCCCCGATGCTCCTCCTTTTCCCAGAAATATGAAATGGTGCCTAATGGCATCCCAGTAATACTGTGCATTTTCCAGTGCAGTCAAACACATGCAGCTTTATAAAGCAAGACTTTTGACCAACACCAAGCCACGAGGAGGCTGCCTCTCTGTCAGGGCTGATCTTCCCAGCCTTCAGACAGTGTATACTTCACCCAGTTCTCTCTGGAATCTGCCTTCAATAAGGAAAGCTCTTGGAGTGAATCCCTCAGTGCAGTATTTTCCTTTTTATTACTAGGCTCTGATATGGTTAACTGACACAAAAAACAGGCATGGGCATCCTGCTTGTTTGAGGAGGCGTGCGTGTGTAAGAAGGCTCAAGAGCACCAGCTCTACCGCTTGAGGTCAGAATTAACTCTAAGCACCACATGTAAGTCCTTGGGTTAGCTCCTCAGGTTGTGTAAATCTCAACGGAAGTGGAGCATTGTGTTGGTTTTACACCAGATGAAGATCTAGCCTCTTATGTCACTTCAGCCTGCCTGTGCCTGGAGCTCTGCCAGTACCAATGCAGATGGCCTGCAGATCTTGGGATCTCAGGATGGCAGTGAGCTCCCAGCCAGGCTTGGAGGGGGCTGCTCTCTGCTTCAGAAATCTGCAGTGCAGGTCTGGCACTGGAACAGGGCTCTCTGCCTTTTTACATGGTGATTCTGCAGAGCTAATGCTGAGCTTTTGCATTCCACTGGGGCCATGTGGGGCTCTATTATGTGTGTATATATATATATATATATATACACACACACACCCCCCCCCCAAGAGAGCAGGTAGATCTCTGTCCTAATATTGTTATAAGCAGCACAACAAAACTGGCTGCACTGTTACCATATGGCAAAGATTTGGGATTTTAATAAATCCCCATCCTTGTTTGAGGACTGGTCCTCCAAGCAGGTGATCTAATCCTGAGCTGCTCATGGAGTTTCAGAGGAAGGAAAAGCCCAGGAGGATTTCTTTCCAGGAAGTGCCAGGGTAGTCAGATCCAAGCCCCACATTTCAGCATAGCTCAGGGCACTTGTCCTTTTTCAGAGCTATTGAAGAAGGAGCCTTGATGTCTGCTAAGGGATTCCCTTGCAGCTGTGTGGCAAACTCAACAGCAAGGGTTCAACCCAGCCTGCACCAGAGGTGCAGATTCACAGCAGCGAGCTCTGCTTTGGCCCAAGGATTTGGGGAATGAAGAGAGGAGCTATTTCTGTCCCTTGTCCTTTCCAGGCCCATTTCTCCCCTCAGAAAAGGGGAAACAGAGCCCCTTTTGGGGTCCTCACAGAAAAGGCAGCTCTTACCTTCTCCATGATCCTGTCAATCTGGCGGTTCTGTGTGTCGATCTCGTTGCCCATGTCCAAGGCCATGTGACGTAAGTTGCCAATGATGCCGCTGACCTGCTCCAGGTTCTCATCCATTTCATTTTCCCGGGCATCGTTTGTTACCCTGGGAACAAAAACCCAATTCTTTAAAGCAGAGACAGGAGACTCCCCCTGAAACTGGGATTCACCCAAAACCTCCACTGCATCCTCCATCTCTTGTCACCCGAGGAGCAAGCTGCTGTGCTCAGCTTTGAACAGAAGGGATTAATGAATAGGTAACCTGAAGATGTTCCATGCTTAGTATTTGGATGTTGGGCTCAGTTGTCTGGGTTGTCAGTGCTCTGTTTATACTGCTCGTGTCTGCTGTTGGTAGAGGTGTTGCTGTCTGATCTTGCCTGTACCACGTGCTGCACCCCTCTGCAGTGATCATCCTTCCCAAGCAATGAAAGGGTGCTCCATTCAGATTGTGTGTGGTTAGCGTTCATGGGAAGTGCTGGAAGGTGGTGGAATTACAGCGATAGCAGCTCCCCTCCTTGGGCTGCAGATAGCTAATGAACACTGTCCAGTCCTTTTATGCTTGGGGTCACAGAGATATTGGGGAAGAGGTGCTTCAGCTGTGAAAATCCTGACCTAGCATCCTATTTAATTAGCTGTATTTCTAGTGAAAGACAGAAGCAGCTTCTCTTAGATTTACTGGCTTTAGCAAAGATCATTTATCTCTCATTCTTAGCACCATCTTTTGCAGTTGCTTGCTTTTTGGAAGGAAAAGCTTGTGCCTGAGCCAAGGCCCAGTTCAACTCTCCAGTGACTGAAGAGGTAGGTGGTGACTGATGCTGGGAAAAGCAAGGTCCATGGGTGCTGCTCAGAAAAATCCTACTTTGAGTCTCTTATGCAGTTTGTGTTCATGTAGGTGCCCAAAGGGTGCTCCAGGCTATTTGCAGAACAATCATGGTGCAGCATAATTTCCTTCACTGTTATTCTATTATCATGCCCCAGCCTTCATTTTGGTGGGGCTGACATCCAGAAATTTAAAAGAAAAAGTGAATGGCAGACCCATCAAACTTAAATGGCAACTCCATCCCACACTCCAGATTGCATGACAGCATTGTTTCTACCACACTGATTTCCCTTTATCACAGCAGCCAAAGAAATAAGTGGATAATAGTTTTTGGAAAGATAATTACTTATTAAACTAGTGTCCTTAATCTTCAGAGATCAAAGCTTTTCCTACTGGTATGCTGATAGCATTGTCTGCTAAATACATGCCCCATAAGCTCTGTAATCAGTAGGTACTTTGTGCTGGATATCCCTGTGTGTCGTGGGAAGTTTGCAGTGGGGCTGCCTTTAATATAGCTGTGTGCATCAAACTGGCTTTGATTTGAGAGCTCAGGGATTCCCACTCTGGTCCTCCATAGCTGTGGCTTCCCAGCAGCTGAGGAATGGGACATCATTCCCCTTGCAGTGAGGTTTTGAGGACACTCACGAGCAAGGGAGGGGTGCACCTCTAGTTTAAAGTGTTCTTCAGGTTCTGGGCTTGGCTCGGTGCTTTGGCAGGAAGCCTGAGGCTTTTTTGTTGTTGAAAAGAAAGGGAGGGCTGCTGGATGCTCTGGTGTATCTTCTGGCAAGGATGGATAATGGGCACTACATGCCTTGAGACATAATGGCATAAACTAGTATTTATCTGACACTTCATTTCTGAGGCGTTTGGCAAGTGTCATTAGTGAGACCTGTGATAAGGCCCCCAGGATAAATGTTCACACAGGGAGCTGGAGTGCTGAGGACAATGCTGGCTGGCCTTGGCTGTCTGCACCCTCACAGTGCTGCTGTGGAATAAATAAATAGGCTTCATTTCTAGTTTATTATTGCCCAAATCTGGGCAGTCTCAAAAAGAAAGGTTTGGGCTTGCCTTTTCAAGCACCTTCTGGTTCTCAGGACCAAGACCTCTCCTTCCAGGATTTCCAGCAAGGTCACCATCCTTTGCACTGGAGCTCAGGTGACTCTCAGGCCCGGGAGAAGTCCCTGGATGCAGTAAACTTTTAGGACGTGCCTTAGTCACCATCAACCTGAATCCGAGCACCACTTGGTGGAAAACCCTGGCTCCACCACATTACCCAGCACCTCTGAAGGAGTTAATGAGCAGCACAGAGCTCATGACCATATGGAAGCAATCTAAATATATCAGTGACAAGGAGAGCAGAGAGAAAACAGTGGATAAAAAGGCTCACCTGCGGATAAAGCCACCACTGATGGCCATCTGCTCCCGTTCATCTACGACACGTGCAGGCTGGCTGGCTACAACACCATCCTGATTATTGCCCCAGGCCTTTTTGTAAGCATCGCTTGATTTAAGCCTATGCGAGAAAGATGATGAGTAACAAAGCACCAAGTGCACAAGGACAAATGCAAAACTCTTTACCTCTCCAAGCTAAAAGCTGAATCAAGCAAATGAGTTTTCAGATAGAGGGTCATTGTTTGTATACCGATATATCATAACCCTGAATAAAAGGAGGGGGTGGGTCTTTTGCTTATTTTTTACTTTACTGCCACAACAGTGATGGTCAGAAGTTTAGTTTCCAATAGGGTGAATTGCAGTTGTCAGGTCTACAACATTGCACACAGGTTTTTGGATGTTGACGTAGTTTCCAGAATGAAGGAAAATTTAAAAAAAAAAAGAAAAAAGGAAAAAAAAAGGAAAAAGAAGAGAAGAGATACAGATAAGTAGAAAACATTGTTTCATTTCAGTGACACGTATGTTTTGACATCAAACACAGAGGACGTACTGGCAGACAGACATAAAAACAGAACTGCCAAGTATAGTGTGTACATCACATCACAGCAACACACCCTCTTAGAGAAAAACAGATTTGGCTACAATTTAACCTTTTACCATGCAGAATATTTGGCTTCTTATGATATTTTTTCAATATGTATGTGGCATAATAGGCATTAAAAGCCACTGACTTTTTCCAAGGTGATTTGGGGATGATTTTATCATAGGGTTCATTAGATTTTTCAAATAATATATCGGTACTTGAAAATAGTAATCATACATCGACAGTTGATGTACAAACCTTTGTCCACAGAGACAAAAAGTAAAATAGGCAGAAGTGAAATGAGTGCAGGAGAAAAAAAAAGATACAAGCAATCTAGCATCAGAAAGGGAAATTTTTCTACGTTTTTCTTCATGCACCAGCTACAGGCATGAATAAGAAGTAAAGCATTCTCACTAAGCACAGTTGCCCCAATAGTTCATCATACCCTCAATGCATCAGCAGTAACAGCCTTCACAATAAGCAAGACACAGGCAAAGAAGGATCATCACTTCCTTCAGGAGTTTTAAACCACAGGACTTCAAAAATAGCCTGGCAACTTGTTCTATTTGTATTTTGTGGCAGTTACATTAACCTGCAGAGAGCCATTTTTGACTGAGCTGCCGTAGATAGAAAATTAAAATTCAGGCACCCCTAGAGTGGAAAATTGACATGTGCAGCCTATTTAGGGCTGCTGTCATTGGGGTCACCAGACAAGATTGAACATTTTAACGGGGGAATGTAAGGATTTGGGGTCCACAGGTATATGTTTGTGATTTTATTCTGGAAATGGGCCTGTTTCCAACAAAACCACTGGGAGTTGCAAATCTCTGTGGTTTCCCTGTTCCTTGGTCAGCTCCAATCAATCCTATAAACAGCCCTGTGGCTTGGATTTTGGGGGAGGAACTGAACGTGCTTCTGGGAGATTTGGGAAAGGACATGACAAACCCATCTCCGGCGTCATGTTCTCTCCATGCCCCCTGAAGCAGCTCAGTTTTAAATGAGCCTGAAGATGTGTTGTATGATCCAATATAGAATTAAAATATAGATTAAAAGAGGATCTTTCCTACTCATTTGTTCTGTTGCTTATTTCCTACTAAAGTTTGTGAAGACTTAAAAATATGATGGTTGGCTTGATTAATTTTAGGTCTCTGAAACCATACATCAGCTTTGGCATTTCTAAAATGCCTGAAAGTAATCCTCTTGCTGCAGATACATTGACAGGGTTTTGCCTGTTCTGTGGATCTATGCAACTTTGTCAGTGAGACAGTTTCTGTGTTTGAGGTAAATGATTTTATACACCCAGAATCCAATCTCTTATTTTCTTGTGGACTTCCAATTGAAGTCAACCGGTGGAGCTTGGATCTGCTCATGGTCAATAGGAGCTGTCTTTTTGAATGCAACCTGGTAAAAGTTCCATGCTGTGGGCATTTTGGATCTCCTAAGAATGTAGGATCAAGCTTTACATATTTTTAAGGCTCAGAGAACTGTACTTTCACTGTGTATCAGGGTAGACTTACATGTGAAGTGGATAATCTTTTTATAAATATATGCCATTAATCTCCCACCAGCCACAAGAGCTGTGGGGGATCATGGTGATTCTGAAGCCCAGAACTGTATGGATTTCTCTCTCTCCCACACTCTACTCCTCAGATCATCTTATCTGTACCGGGGCGTCCTGGCTTAGTGACTCAGGGAGCAGTCTCTAAAACCATTCTTCCTCCATCCTCTGAGCATTGGTTAGCAATGCTGCACTCTGAAATATGGCTCCAGACTGATAGGGTCAGAATGCCTTAGAGAAGGGAAGAGGCCCCTTCACAAATTCATGCCCCCTCCATCCCCTGTAGAATCATTCTGTTCTTGCAGCATGACGCTGCAGCCGTAGCAAAGTGCCAAATGTTTTAGTGCCACGTGCCAGGTGCTAATCCCACTGCTGTCACATGTCTGGCTGTCAGTTCTGAGCTTTTACAGCTCGTACAGTGTAGGAGCTGTGAAGTTTCTGCTGCATTTGTACCTGCAGCCCTTGTGCACCTGCTCCTCTGGCGCAGCACAGCAAGGGCTATGGCCTGTCAGAGCTCACGGTGCTTGCAGAAGGGGTGTATGCAGTCCTTCCCGTTCCTCCTGCCCCCTCTGCCACTGCACATCAAGGCTGTAATCATTCTGGGCAAAATGTCTACCTCATAAAAGTGTTCAGGCCTTGGTACACAGAAGGAAAATACCTGAGGCGGTATCTGCATTGTGTCCCAAGGGAATTAACTTCAAAATAAATATGACTGATAAGGCAAAACCCTAGCCCTGCTCTCCTGATTTTTGGCAAAGTACCCCATGAACCCTATGACAGCTCCCTTTCCTTTTGGTCTTGATAATCGGGGAAGGATCGGGCTTTGGCAGTGAACAAATTTCGCCTAGAAAGGGAATTTAATACTACAGCAACACTTCTCTCTGCTTTGTCTCCTGCTGATCTCTGGCCAACCATTTAGGAATGTTTTCACTGCAGCCTAGTTTCATGCCTACTCACTGCATGCTGGATTTGCCATTCCTCAAGAACTTTGGGTTGGTCCCCAGTTTCCTACACCCACATAACCGCACATCACATTTTCATTTGGCATTTAAAACAAGCTTGGCATTACTTGGAGGACGGTTTCGTTCAAGTGTGATGGCATGCAAGCAAATTCAATGCATTTCAACATTTCTGCTTAGTGTACGTGCTACCCAAACGAAAGAAATTTGGCATGTTAAGGTTTTGTCAAATTTTTTGCCTGTGGCAGGATGAAAACCATTTCAAGTTGGGTTCCAATTATGAAACGTCGCATCTCTTTCAAGATCTCATCAAGGACTATTTCTGCTGAACAACAAAAAAAGCTGTGATTTTCATCCACAATTTGGAGCAACATTTAGTAAGACCCCTTCTGCATTTTTCATCTCTTTTTTTTGTGAAACTTGTCCATGAAAAAATGTTTCCAAATTTAGAGTGTCCAGGAATAAGGTAGCCCCAAGTGTTTTTGTCCGCTGGAAAATGGACTCAGTACCACTCAGTACACTTTGTGTAAAATGTTGAAACTTTTACCATTAAAAGGTGTCAACAGTGAAGCTTTCACTGCAGTATGCCTGATTTTAATGCATCTACAGTAATTCCCAGTCAGTTGTCTATGCTATGAAATGAATGCATTTGAACCAGAATCGTTCTTTCTGCATGCCACATGCTCATCCTGTCCATGTGCCTAGCAAGGATGAGCTTCACAAGGCCTTTGGGATCAGCCTTAAGTGCTCAAAGAGATGAGGCAGGCAGCACCTACTTGTTACATGGACAGACACAAAGACCACAGAATTTTCCTAGGTCCGTCAAATTCTTTTCTGCTTCTTTCATGTCCTTATTGATTTGGTCCATTCCCTCTTCGATGCGTTCCAGTTGTTCTGATTAAACACAAGTATTTTATCCCCACAGAATGAAGCAGATGGAAAAGGACAAAGAAAAAAAAGACAAAAACTTCAGACATTCACTGTGACAAAAAACTGGACACCACATAGCAGAGCCGGTACCCAGTACCTACTTGTTACAAGGACATATGAAAAGGCCACAGCATTTCCCTAAATCTTTTAAATTTTTCTCGGCCTCCTTCATGTCTTGGTTGATATGGTTCATGCCTTCTTCAACACGATCGAGTTGTTCTGGTCAGGACAAAGGGATGACAGTGTGGAATGAATTGTATTTTTGTTTGTTTGATTTTGTCTTCAACAGAATATGAAAAATGACCATGTAGAACTGAGTTAAAAATGACATTACAATGCATTAATCTGAGCTGATGCATTGCTGAAAGGACGTATGCTGCATTGGATGCTGAAGATTTTTTTTATTAGTATGGGAAGAGTAAAACAAAGGAGAAATTTATTTGAAATATATTAATATAAACAAGATGTAATGATGTAGAAAGGAAGGGTTATAAAGTTCAAGGTCCAGAAACATAATACAATACATCAACTTACTAAGACACAGTGACATCCAGGAGAAAGAGAGATAGTGTTATTATTTTGCATTTATGTATGTTAATATTAGAGAAAAGAAGTCCTTCCATGGAAAACGCTTCCGTTACTTACGCTTACAAATGCCTCAGAATTAGGTGGGTTTGGGCAGCACAGCTGCTGTGGCTAGTGAGTGAGAGAGCCGGTAGTTAATGGCAGTGGTAATGGAGTGAGCTGTTAAGGGCTGGTGTCGAGGTACCCTTCATTCCAGAGGCCGAGGAAACAGACCTGTCACTGTCACTGGTGCTGGATATTGATCTCCAGCCTGAGTGTGGCCTCGGGGCTGGTTTCCTTCCCGTGTGGGTGCTGCAAAGCAGGAGTAACCTCAGTGAGCACGGAACACTGAAACCACTCCGGGAGCCCGGCGCTCTCTGTGGGAGGGTCACCGGCTGTGGCGCTCCTTGTCCCTGGCCCCAAGGGACCTTACGGAAACAGGCATTGGGTGAACAGTCATGTCTTCAGTGAGGCCACTTCTGCTTTGCTCCAGGACAAGTTAAGAAGCACCAGGCCCAGAAACCAGCCACGTATCGACCCTATCTCTCTGCCGGCATTAAACAATACTTGGTATATTTCCACCTAAGGCTGGTGGGTTTTCTTAGTGACTTGGTTTTCTAAGTGACATGGGGCCTCAGAATAACTTAATGTGTTAATTTATTTTCACGTTTAAAGCTGGGGAAATGTCCTAGAAGAACAGAAAAGTGTAGGAACAGGATTCTCTGCTGAGGTAAACAGATATGGATCCAATCAGATCAAGTGTCTCATGTGGAGTCTGCAGTAGGGACAGCATTTTACATGGGATTTACATTTTACACCATTTGTTCCCAAAGAATAGACGCAGATGCTACCCAGGATCAGAGGGGTACTTGGAGTGACATTTCAATCCATTAAAAATTGTAACTGTACCTAACAAGGAAAAGTATAGCAGTCCCAGTAAAATACAAATACATCCCTAGTCCTCGTATGGAATAGAAAAACACTGAATTAGACTGTAGAGGAAGGAACTAAGAGTGCTGGTTACAGGAGGAATTTAATGTCATCCCTGATGTTAACTGAGTCCTATCCAGAAAAAAAAAGAAAGAAGAAGAAAATTCTAGAAGAAAAATCGTATGCATATTGACGTCAGTATAAAGCTCTTCTTAACTTCTTTGAGAACATGAAGATGCCTAATTTCTTACTTGGGTTTTTAATAACAATTGAGGTTTTGCTTTTCAAAGCTTTCTGGGGGGTTTAGATGCCCTGTTCCCATTTAAATTCATTTTATTTAATTAATTTTAATGGGAAACAGGAACCTCACCCCTCAAGGGCCTAGAAAATCCTGGGCTAAATTATTCAAGCTGGAATAATTCAAGTATTGAACTTGTGTTCTTTGTTTAATTCTTGCATGACGCTGGGCTTTGAGAAGGAGAGGTGCCACGTCAGTATGGTGAGATTCATCTGCCTTTCTGCTGTCTGCTCTCATTCTCCTCAGCTGGATGGGCCTCTCTCCTGGTACCACGGCAGTTATTGCTCCCAAATCCAAGGATATATTTAGAGGATCAGATTTACCTGGCACTGCCCTCTAAAGGGGCACACACTGTGTAAGCAAAGGATTGGGAAACCGAGAAGGAAACCTGAGAGAGGGACTGTACAAGTTCAGCCAGGTAAACTGCTGAGCTGAGAGCCAGAAAAGCAAGGTTGGATTGTCTTAATGCACATTTTAATGTAGGCTTCAGCAGAAGCTTTGGCTGGTGTGCACAGGCACAGATTGTCACTCTCATCAGAAATGTGTCGGTGGTAGAAGGGGACAGCCCTCCCTGTGCTCCTGCTCCTCGGCTGGGCAGCGCTTGCTCTCGCTCTGGGGAGCAGCTGTGGCACTGTGAGCTGCCTTTGGTGCTGCTTCATGCAGCGTGACGGGATTTGCTGCACTTCTGTCTCAGACTCCCAGCTCCTGCTTCCGAGCACTGCAGAGCCCCTTGGCGGTTAAAGAACGGCTGGGCCCACACGTGCATTTTGACTCTGGGGAATATGGCAGGTGTCTGATCTTTCTTCCATTGATTTTCCTGCTAGTGCCTCTCTAACCTCATCTGTCCAGTAGCAAAATCCAGGTTCACCCTGCATGGGTCAGTCCTAGATCTGGTACCACTGGTAGCTCTCCGTGGAAGCAATTCTCCTTGCCCAGATGCACATTCTCCAAAGCCATGTATGTAACAGGTCCTTTTGAACTGTCTTTACCTGTTTTATCTTCTGCCTGAATAAATGAGTGCTTATTGAACAGTATATTTGGCACAAATAAAAGACTTCCATTTTAACTACAGTCCTCTCTAGAAGCCTAACTTTATTTATCCTACTTCAGGATTTGTGTTTGATGCCTGGACTATTACTGAATTAGGAGAGGGAGCCACAACTCATTTATCTTCCACTAAAGGATACCTCATCAGTGTAAAAAAAAAACCCATGTCATATTTGCAGCCCAGAAGTCAAGACAGCTGGCTGCTGGTCCTAAAACCACTTGCTAGTTGTTAGTGTTGTGGGCTGGATTGTTAGCTGGTTTGAATCAGCATAGTTATGCTGGCTTTGTGGAGCCATGCCAATTTATACCTGCCAAAGATCTGGTCCCACAAGCAAGGAGATAGATTCATGAGTCTAACCACAATTATTGAGGCATAAATATTATAGTGGAATTAACTGAATGGGGTCATGCTGGATTTGTTTTGATATAACTGCTATTAAAATGTGGCCCAGAATGAATCACTGCTGGTAGGAAATCAGATGGCAATCGAGAGGTTAATTTAATGTCTGTTCCCATAGATCTTCCCTATTCCAATGTTCCGTGCTGTATCAAAGGTTTTAGGGAAGACAGTTTGTTGGCATACACTGCCATGAACCTACGCAAATTCACGCCTACAAGAGATAATGTCTTTTGTCTTCCATTTAGAGAAGCCCTTCAAGGTCAGAGTTTGAACATCTTTTGACACTTTGTTGCAATATTATTTGAATAAACTGCACCTATATGTTTATGTATGATGTATGATATATACCTAAGAGAATTGATACTGTCTGGAGGCAGAATACACATCAGAGATACGTTTCATTGTGATTTCCTTCATTTTTTTTCCCCTCTGGAAAATGCTGCAACTCTTTTTGTATCTTGATGTCTGAGAACATTGCTTTCATTTCAAGGTAGAGACCATAAATCTTCCAGATCTTACAGCAAACAAATGGCCTATCTTAAGGCACAAACTAATAGATTTTTATCTGTATAATTTTACTTGTGAATGACTCCTGTAAAGTAACTGAGGGAACATAAGCTAGTCCTGTTAGTTTTATCATAGCACTATGGCCATTTGCCAGTGGGTCTTTGCCAGGATCCCCTGTACCATCCTGGCAATTCCCCATCCTGTGACTGATCTGGGGAAGTGGCTGGGGCAGGGAAGCTGTAGCAAGGGCATCTCTCAGCTGCTTCTGTGGTGTCTTGAGCAAAAAAAGCTGCAAAAGCATCTTACAGGGCATTGGTAGCAAGACCAGCACAGAGCAAGTGTGGTGTTGCTTCCCCTTTGCATCCTCATCTGTGTTTTATAACAAATATTCTTTCACTGATGTCCAGGATCTGGGGCCTGTGCTTGAATGTCAGCTAATGTCTGTGCAGGCTGAAACTTGTTCCTTTGCCTGGAGTATTGTGCAGCAAGCAATTTCCCCCAAGGGCAATTTTAATTAGGAAAAAAGGAAGAAAACACAAAGGACATCTTAAGAACACATAGCAATCATAATTGCATACAAGAGGGTTTAATTTGAGACTCAGCAGATGAGCTATTTCCAATGCTAGGCTGTCATCCCGTTTTCCATGAAGGAGAATTGTACTGGAGCAGAGACTGCGGGCCAGCCTTTTCAGAGATCCTGAGCTCTGACCTAGCTGGGCTCTGAAAGCACTGCTGGGCACAGGCACCCGTGGAACAAAGCTGGAGGGGAGAGCTGCGAGCCCACGTGGAGCTCTGCTAAAAATAACAGGAGACAAAGGCACAACCTGCTTTGTGGGGCTTCATCTGTCTTTTGTTCTGTGCTACGATTTCAGCATAATTAATACCATCTTCCCTGGGAAAACTGCAGTGGTTGTTAGTCCCCTTTAATTTTGCTAATTAGCCATAACATACAAAACTGCCAAACCCACGACTCCTGCAAAAACAGTGGAGGTCAGGTCACATGTGTGCCAGTGCTTTTGTTTGTGGGATTGCCCAGTTATTTCCAAGTTCTATCTCCTTTATAAGCTTGATCTGGAGTAAAATCTGCTAGGTAGATTAATCTGCTCCCCATGTTCCCCAGCATAGCTGTTTGTGCATTCATGGTGCAAGGAGAAAATTCCAATTGCACTGATATTTTCTTTGTCTCTTATCAAAGTTGTGGCCATTCCTCTGTCTTGTCTTGGATGAAAAATGACTGTGCTGCTGCTGTTGTTATTGGAAAAGTTTCTCCCCTCCACCTCATTTGGAATACAAGAACAAAATTCTTCTGCAACAAACTGCATGAGGACATCATCACATAGAAAATATCCTTGAAGGTCCAAATCTTTAACCCTGCTACGATGTCCAGGTGATGGGAGTTTCCTATGGATAAACAGAGTTACCAGCCTGGGACCTTTTCTGTGTTAGCACTTCAGATTTACCTTCATATCTTCACTTTGTACTATTAGTTTCATTTTTACTGTTTGCTTTTAACCAAAATGCATCCAGACATTAACATTTTTCTAAGTTAGCATGTTTTAAAGAGGCAGAGGAATTCCCATTTCTCAATAGTCCTTGGCAGCATTTATTTTTTCATGTAAAATACAAGTATTTTAGTTCAAAGGGTTATATACATATTTATATTTATATCATTAATTAAGGGAGCTTGACTCAAGGCCAGATTAAAAAAATGCAAGCATAATGGATGAACAAGTGGTCTGGGAATGACTTTCTTAGTGATGGGAAAAAACCCAACAAGGAAAATCTAAACTCCTGGCTCATTCTTGTGGGCTCCCCGCGGCAAGAGATGTGTTCAACTGGTTTGGGTGACAATACCTGACCCAAAAAATGATAACTCTTGATATTGCAGAGGGGCTACTCAGGGTCCCATTTTTCAGAGGACACTGGAGGAGGTCTCTAGTTTTTATGGGAGTGCATTCTCTGTGAGTCAGGGGGCTCCTGTGAAGCTCCAGATCTCTGTGGGTTTGACGGACTCTGTAACCTGCTGTGCAGCCAGCTGTGCTAAACCTTTGGGCAAGAGCAGCTATCCAGGCTGCCTTTGGTGTACAAATACCTGGCATTGGGAAATTACCTTGGCTCACTGCCTTTATGATCCCGGAGACTTCTGCTCACTGATACCAGAAAATCAGTTCTGCTTTGCACTATTTGGGTTGAATTGGCTCAGAAAGGTTTTTCCATGTAAGGTCTGTTTAACTTCAAAACAAGCAATTTTGTAAGGAAACCTAGAAATAGAGCTTCCAGCAAGTGCAGAGATTAGATCTTCTGCCTGCCGCCCACTGAAAAGATCAATGTGATGTTTTCTGTATATTTAACACCTAATAATCTTAAGTGACTTGTGCAGTCAGCTGCAAAGAGATCACATGGCAGTGTTAGCAAATGATTTCCTTAATCTGATAATCTGCTGAGACATGCGTGAGCTGCACACATTGCACTAATTACAGAGGGTTCAAAGTCATCATTAGTGTATTTTGCCCAGTAGTGTAAGTCCTTTATCACTAAAATGAAATAAAAAAAATTAGCAATTATTACACCTACATATGGTTAAATGGAGAAAACTTAATTAAACATTTAGCATAGTACAAGGTTACAATATTTTCAGGGTTGGTAACATTATTTGGCTGTTTTCCTTGAGAAACGCACACTGTATAGTCATAAGCTAAATTTACTGAACCACTTAAGGCATGACCATAACCAATTTAAAGAGGCTTCAAGACCTTCCGAGTCTCTGCTGGAGGTATTGGCTACTGCATCCGTGACTGTACAACAAGCATGGCAGGTCTCACTCTCAATAAGGGTTTAACACGGAGGGAGCTGAGTGTGGCCAGTCTCGGCTCCGTGACTCACACAGATTGTTCTTCCTGTCATGGCTGCAGAGTGAATCACTCAGAAAACTTCTGAATACAGGGGTTTATCAGTAGTAGAAGTCCAAAATAATAACTTAAAAACCCCAAAAAATTCAGGATTAAAATTAAAAAAACTCCCTAGCAGTCTGTGGAAATAGAACAGCTAAGGAAAAGAAACATACATAGTAGCCACTAAAGTTTCTGGTATGGTACTCTGCCTGTGAATTACATTGCAAGACACACCTGGGTATTAACATACTTTCTTTGACAATATTTGTGATTTATTACAACTGTATAATCTACTGCTGAAACAAACCACATTATTTACACAGGTGCCATATCTGTTTCAACATAAGTAATTTCTGGTTTTCTGTATTTGGTGATAGTTTTTCTAATGCCATTATTTTTTGAAGACAACAAAATGTTCTCTGTGATATTTTTCTTGTCAAGACAAATTGATGTGACAGAATTTGGTTAAATTTTGTTTCCCTAAATGGGGCATATGGAGGCAAAGCAATGAGACATACATTTAAAAAGCAAATAGAAGAAAAGACTTTCCATTTAGGTCCTGTCATTACTTTTCATTCGTTATAGTGTCAGAGAGGCAGGGACATTAAAACTGGAAAGGTTCTGTTGTGTTCTGCAGTCCATTTCCCAAGAATTCCATACCCTGGCTTATTATCATTGTCCAGGTTTGATGAGTAACGCAGCATTGCCTCTGCAGAAAACATTTCCTAATAATAATTTTGTGTCCTGCCACACAGTAAATAATAAGAAGGGCCTTTGGGGGGCTGGTCCGATAGAGAGTAGCAGAAATTTCTGCTCTGTTGATTTATTGGAGACACCATTTTCCTGGGGCTCTGGGTCTATGGTAAATGAAGACTTATTAGTTTTATTGAGAGGGAGAGAAGGCTACCTTTTCTTTTAATATTATGAAGGGCAAAAATGTAATTTCCTGGAATGTATTGAATATATCAGGCTCTGTCTTTGTCATTGCCATCTGCAGACAGATAGTGTAAGTCTGAAACCTCCTATATGGACAATTGTAATGAGCTGATTGTGGAATACCTTTTAATGTTTAAATTCTGTCATTCTCACTGCCTCACTACTGTACAAAAAGTAACTGAATCTTACACAAACTAAACCCATTTACCTTCTCTTGGGATGCATTTGTTGCATGTCTTTCACTTGTGATTTAAGTGGGAAAATTATTTAGCACCTGCATAAATAATGCTGGATTTTACACTTATAGAGGCAAATCTTCTCATCATGTAGCTGGATCTTGACCCAAAGCTTGCTGAAATCAAATGGTGATTTGGTTGAGTTCAGCCTGCAGCTCTGACATTAATGGGAAGCAGATCAAAAGGAGTACAGACTTTTAGGCAGCTGCTGTACATTTTTCTCTGCTGGAGAACAAAGTTAAAGGCAAAGAGGTTTTGGGGTTCTCATGCACAACCACACGTATTTTCTGTCCCTCGTTTCCAGGGTTGCACACAGTCAGCACAGCACTTTGAGAAGGGTTATACTTCCTTACTGAAGCAATCTGAACTTACCTCCTTGCTCATCCAACATAACCAAAGTCCTGATACCAGCATCTTTACTCTACATCCCAATAGTGGTAGCAAGGTAAGGAGAGAGAGGGGGAGAAGAGAGAGAGAGAGAAAGAGAGATCAGTGAGGGAACACTCAGCCCTTGGTATGGGACATAGGAAGACACAAGAAAAACAGTGAAAGGAATGACAAGGGGCTGATGGCACAGTCCAAAGGCCTTATGTGCCTGGACACTGTGTGAGGAGCTAGGTACTCTCCATTGTACCATCAGTCCTTCTGGATTCACTGGCACACCGAACTTCTGCAGAGAGCACAAAGCCATGGACCTTGAGATTAAAACAACCGCTTTACACAAGACTAATCTCTAAAAAGAGAAAGCTCATCTCCAAGTCCAGTGAAGCAGGAGAACGGAGGATGGGGTGTTGATATTGTAGGTGGATGTGAATCTCACAGGAGAAATTCCCAGGGAAAACAGGTGTGACACAAACATGTTTGGGAAGGTGGCACAGTGGTTTGTGCACAGCTCTTGCTGCTGACAGAAGTCAGAAAGCTTACCTACTTAGGAAATCCAGTTTAAAGCAGGCTAATATTTAATAGGATTAAGCCATATTTTTTGGCTCAGTGATCTAATAGATATGGGCTTGAGCCAAGTTTTAATTCAGTCAACAGACACCTTTAGCATTAATGGACTTTGAATTGAGCTTGAAGGTAGGATTTTCAAAACACCTACACACTGAATCTGCCTCTGCTCCCCGAGCTTAGTGGGAATCTTACCACTGCCTTTGCTGGATACAGGGTTGGAGCGATGCTGAGCCGTCCACAGCTCCCACCTGCCCAAGCCAGGGGTGGGGCACCTCTCACAAGTACAAGTACAATTTTTATTATGCATTATCATCACTCTGGGATGTGATCAGGTGTCTCTGGTTCCTGGGTGCTGTGGTACTCAGCTTTATCACACATCAAATTATCTCCTTTTTAATTACAAAGGGGAAACCAGCTCCATTGTGCTTGGAGCAGTGATAACATCTGTGAATAATTCATGGCCTGAATGATCTCCTGACTGTTGCATGTCAATAACAGAAGAAGTCCTCTGTGGCCTGACAGCTTGACAGTAGAGCTACCTGGGCATGTGCAGCAGTAATTTACTTGTTGCCATGAACAGAAAGTGATCCATGCTCCTGGGAAACAGATAAAGGTGGTGGTGGTGGTGTCAGTTTTGCAGAGGGCAGGGAGATGCCCACGGTTGCACAGCTACATCAGGAACAGAAAACTAAACTCCTGAGTGACTCTCTTGCTTTTCACCACTCCTGGTGGCAAATCAAGGACCTCATGTTATCCTAGCTGCCAGCTGCTCATCAGTTTTTGTGGGTGCAGTGAAGTGTCTGTGGCCGTGAGCTGCCCTGCCCATGCTCACAGGGCACTCCCAGGCTCCTGCAGCCCACACTGGTCAGCCATGAGCCCAGTCCTGCCAGGCTGTTTGCAGGTGCAGCTGGTGCTTCTGTGCTGTGCTCCTGCTTGGCTCGAGAGGGACACGAGGTACCTCTTGCTGTGCTCTTCTCTGCCTCTCCCTGCACCCCCATTCATGTCTGTAATGTCTACATCACTGCAGAAACTGGGAAAAACATCAGATGTGTGCAGGCTGGTTTGCTGTCTCTTTGTAAAAAGTCCCTGTGTGAGTTGCCAGATGGACAGAAAAGGCCTCCTGCTTTCCCCCAGGTCTGCTGCACCCTGCTGCCCTCGGGTCAGCCATCGACCAGGAACCCACTGCTGCTCTCTCTCCCTTCCAGTTCACTGCATTTACTTGAATCCCAGCCAGCTTTCATTTTTGCAGCCTTTAAAAACTTAGGGTGCGAGGGTTATCTTAGGTTCGCCAGTTTAGAATAAAGAAACCACCTTTGATTATTTAATGTTTTCTGTAGGACACTAAGCACCCTGTGTCTGCTAAGCACCGCCTGTACAACAGTTTTTTATTGGATCTTTTTATACTCTTGGTAACCAGGGAATTTTTCCCCCTCTAGATTTGTATGTATTTTGACAAACATGGAAACTCATGCAAACACAAGGCTGCTTGGGTCCTGAGTCACCTTGTGTTTCAGTAAATAGGGTGCAGTCTGACATGGGACCCTTCCAAATATTGAGCTCCAAAACTTTTTGCTGAATCAAACATAGTTGGGCTGAGAAATATTTACTGCTCTTCAACCCTCTGACCTTATTTTCCTGCTGTGTTTAGCATCTGAGCAAACCACCTTTATAGAGCTAAGATGTCCAGTGACCTGAACAAGACGTGCTGGGAGATGAGCTCAGGAACTAGACCCTGTGGGTTATATTTCATATCAAATTCTTACACAGAGCAAAAGAGGTGCAATTTTCTGTTCTTTACCTGATCAACAGTGCCATTTAATTTTATCAGGCAATGCTGTATCTCTTACAAACAGCCTGCCACAGCATTAACACAAATGTGAAAATATTAAAGGGTGTGCAATGAATAAACTTGTCTGCATCTGTGGTCTAATCCAAAGCATATTGAAGCTAATAAAGAGGTGGTGACTGAAAAGGATGAGATGTGATTCAGACATCAAGTGACAATCTCCTTCTGTTCCAAATTTCTATTAAGCATTAATTTACAGCTTTCCTCCAAAAAGAATTAAATGTGTAAAATCAATCAAAAAATAAATCATGTTTGTGCATTTAAAATAGGTCCAGACTTTTCTAAAAGCTCAGTTATTTCCATTATGGCTGGTATCTTAGATAACACAAACCCAAACCTCTCTGTAGGACAGAACTATTCCAAAACTGTGTTCATCATCCAGTACATCATCCAGATGTCTGAGCAGGAGAGAAGCACTCTGTGTCTGATCCCCAGTGACAACAGACTGAGGCAACTCTGGAAAGTACAAGAGCTCAGTGAAAGAAATCTAGGGGAAGAAATGTGTCCAGCAAGAGTGTTTGGGGGGCGAACACAGGCACGCTGGCATTTCCTGCACTGGCAGTGCCACAGAAGCACCCTGGGTGTCAGTGGAGCTCGTGCCACCGGAGCTGGCTGTGGGGACAGTGTGTAACAGGAGGAGATGAAAGCTCTGCTGGTAAGCACCGGTCCAGAAGGACAGCTTTCACAGCCTCTGCCTCTGAGCCCTCGGTCACAGACTCACATCACCATGGGCCCAGTGACTGTGCTTGGCCCTGGCTGCTCCCGGGGGCTCAGGAAGGATTCCCACACACATCCAGTGCTCGCCACTGTCAGTGATAGCCTGTGTGGGAAGCCATGAATTCATAGAACTAGCGGGGTCCACCATGTTATGAAGTTGTGCGCTCAATTCCCACCTTGGCCAGGGTTAGAGTACTTCTTCCCTCCTGTGCAGTGGAGGAATCTCCTCAGACCCTCCAGTCCTTGTAGAGACAATCCTGTATTATTTTAGCAAAACAAGGGCTCTCAAAAAAGTTAAATGCTTAGGGTAGGTCAGGCCACAGAGATGAGGAATGCATCTTTCACAGGACCCTAGAAAGTTCATAGAGCACACACCATTTTCATCCAGCTCTTTAATCTGTAGCACTCATCTCTTTTGAGAACAACTTCTGACTCTCCTTGTCTTCTCATTGCACTTGAGAGGAGAATTTGGACTGCTGGATTTTGCCATTGCACAGCCAACCTCTCACATTCTTGTCCTTTATAAGAAAATGGCACAGCAAGAATTGCTAATGTTGAGGCATTAAACTGGCAGCCTGGAGTTCCTCTGTTTATCCATAATGCAGGTATTCTGCAGATGGTAAAATATATAATATATAAAATAATTTTGCACATGAGATGACCCTTCAGGGCAGGAGGCCAACGCTTCCAACTTAAAAATGTATCACATTAGGTGAAACAGACCCCATAGATTTCAGGAAAGTTTATGTCCTTTGATCTTTCAGCCAGGCTCTAATGCTTGAATAAAAGCAAATGAACAAGCAGTACTGGTTTGGGTTCTGCATCATTTATATGAAGCACATGCCGAGCTTCTCCATTTGGTCACTGGCAAAGCTATTAATCAAAGAACCAGAATATATGATTTTAAACCTTCAGGCTTAATACAACTCATAGATACTTTAGTCTGTCAGTGCTTCAGTGAAGCCTGGTTAACAGCATTACTGGGAACCCTTTTGGAGGCTTTAACAGACATTATCCTTAGTCTTCTGTAATAGCTTTTAAAAATTTTTTGGTTGCTTTTGCTTTGGGCTGTTTGTTTGTTTGTTTGTTTGGGATTTTTTTGTGAGGGTTTCACTCAAAGCATGTCAGCAACAAAACATTTACTAAAATTTGCCCAGCACTTTGGAGAGGAATTGCATTGCTGTATAATTTCTTGTTATTGCTGTTACAGAACTTAATTTCCCAAGATGGAAATAAAAGTGGGAAGACAATTGGAATGACTTCTCAAAGGGCTCATCAGTCCCTCCAGGAACACAGTGTGTTGGGTCCTATCCTACCAAAGGCAGCTACTCAAATTTCGGTTTAGCCTGAGTGAAGATTTTCCTAATGCTGTAAGGGGATGATGTATCAGATAGAGAATCCAAACTCTGGAAATCACTTTCCCTGCATTTCAGGAGGTGTCCTGAAAGACACATATAGACTCTCAGTTATGAGAAGAACACATAAACTTCCACTTCGATGAAGAATTTTGCTTTAATCCAGAATTAGGGAGTTTGTTTTGAATAAATTAATACAGACAATTATGTACCAGGACAGGCTGACATTGCTAGCAGTTCCCACAGACACTAAAGAGAACTGTCAACACCCTAAAGACAAAAATGTGGTCAAAGAAACATTTTTTAGTCATCCGTAGCAATGAATTTGCTCAGCTCCTGCTGCAGGTTCCCTGTCACGCTGTTAACGCTGCGATGTCTCCCTGATTAAAGAGGCACACACTGCTGCTCTGCCTGGTAAGGCACACCCCAGCCCACGTGAACCTGCTATCCCCCTGGCCAGCACACACCAAGGGCTCCAATCCTGCACTGGAGGAAGAGAGGCCACAATTATGGATCACATTCCCTCGTGCCAGATATGTGGAATTACACTGGGTAAAACACTTTTCTGAGGAGAGCGCTTCCAATAGTTCAGTACTTCCAATAGGTCTAATGATATCAAAGGTGAATTTCAAATCAGCTTTGACAAGGTTTGGGCCAAACTCTAAATTCATAGAGCACTTTTTCTTCTGTTTTTTCAGACTAAGAAGCATTTGGCTGTGATAATAAATGTCAGGGTACCCTCACAGCTGGTAAATTGGCATTCTGTGTGTTCAGTATCCTGTGTAGGGCAGCACCAGTTATCAAACATTTATAGCTCAGCATTTCACCTTCGATACTTCACTCTCACCTCACATGAGAGAAGATAGTCCTGTCTGGATTTAAATGTACAAAACAGCCCTTTTGTCTGTACAATCCTAAGTGCTTTCTTCTGAGCTTTTACCGCTACTGATCTTGTTATTTTTTCCTTGCTGCTTCATAGCTACAAAACATCCTTTTTTCCCTATACTACCACAACTGATTTTCCTTAAAGGCCATGATAGTGGCACTGGGAGATGGGAGCAAAATCCCAGCTTTTCTCCCTGCATGTGATATTCTGCATTGCATAATGTTGCCTCAGAGAAAAAAAGATTGAACATAAAAAGAAGGTCAGCTACAAACTGTATTTAGTCTTACTTGTTCTGCCTCACTTCATTTTTATTTTATGTTTTGCCCAAACATTGCACAGCATCGTCAGAAAATACAGGTATTTATAGCACTGAGTGGCTCAAAAGAGCACTGGTCAGCGCAGATTAACTGCACTGCCTGGGCACGATGGGCACCATGGAGCAAACCGGGTTTTGGAATCTGCCATTCCAGTACGGAGCTGCCTTGGGGCAAAGCCGTGGCTGCTTTTGTAACACTTCTTGCCTCCCTTCTTGTGCCAGAACTGGAAAAATCAGCTTCTTGCAAAGCTGGCTTCTAAAACCAAGAAGCAATGACATCCTTGGTTTTCCTTGCCATGTTCCTTGAGAACAGCATTGGGGCTTAGTCTCCAAACTCTGAATAGCCTTCTGGGGCAAACAGGGCGTGTCCTCTGGGGACGTGTCCCCAGGCTTGGAGCTGCAATTAGGGCTTCCTTGGATGGACAGCACCCTCCTGGCTCTAGGATGGAGTCCAGTCAGTCTGCTTAATCCATACAAATGTACACAGTAATAATGCTTAAACATGGAGGCATCCTTTTTCTAAGAAAGGAAGAACAGATCTGCTGTATCAAGAGAACAGAGTAAAAAGCATTCTTTCTAGTAGTTTCTATCTCTGTCTACTAGACAGGTTCTGCTAAGTGAGGAAGTCTAATTGGATTTTGGGGGATTATTAAATCAGAGCAGTGCAAGTTCAATTTCAAATACTCTCATCATTTGTCTTTTTGGTATAAAATCTCTCACTCCCTAAATGCTGCATTTTTTTTAAAGTACCTAGGAAAAGGGATTGGAATAATCAACCAGCTATTTAGGCCACAGAAGAATTTTAAAGGTCTCCTGTAGTCACTTTAGTGAAAATAATATTCATCTCATTTTAGAAGAACTCCCTTGACTACTCAGTGCTAGTTTTAGCAGCTTCTCTATTTGGACAGGAAGATATTGTGGCATCTGAATAAACGCCAGGTCCAGAGACGCCGAGCTCTTCCAAAGAGCACTATAAATTCATTGGTAAATTCAGCAGTCCCAGTTCTCCTCCCACTTTGCCATTTGCTGTGATTTAGTACTGAAATTCCAGTGGCATTCACAATATGCTGGTTCAATATGTTAGGAAGACTCAGGCAGCGCACAGGCCGCACAGATACGGCTCAGGAGAGGCAGGGCTGATATTTACTGATGGCTTGGCCCCGAGCAAATCACTTCCCTTTCCTGAGCCTCTCCTTCCCACTCATCATCTGCCTCATCTATTTAGATCCCAGGCATTTTGGGGCAGCCGGCTCTCCTGCCTTGTGCTGTGGGGGTACTCATATGAGCCTCTCTTCCTTGTTGTTGAATAGATTTCAGCAGGAGCTGCATCCAGCACAGAGCTGACGTCAGCGGTGGTTAGGAATGGCATGTCCAGGGAACTGAGCAGCAAAAAGGGACAGATTGCTCGTGAGACAAGAGAGTGTTTTGGCTGCAAGGGGCCCTGATCTAAAGTGTTTGTGGAGGAGAAGCGATGCTGACTATGCTCAGTGACCCATCTGTCTGTCTGTACGTGGAAATTTAATTTTGTCTCCACTGGACTCCATTGATCTTCACAGTGGTGATTGATTTCAAGGCCATAAAGCCTACGGCTGGGGCTGTTCTTGTTCCTGAACCAGACCTGATGTAATTTTCTTCCCGTTGTCTCTGCTGGAGACTCCTCTGGTTGTCAGGAGTACTGGGACTGTCAGTGCTGATGACCCTGATTAAAAATGTCACCAGCTCCAGCACTAGGGCTTGCATGGTGCCTGAAAATAATATGTTCTGTCAGGCAGCAGCAAAGTTTTCCATCACCTGATAGCTGAACACTCTAAACTAAACCGAGTTGAGATTTCCCAACTTTTAAACCCCTTTATTGTGGAGAGGGTGAAATATGGCCTGAGTGAATGGTTTTTTTCCCCTCCAGGCAAGTATTAGCTGTGAGGACCAAGCCAGGGCCCCCTTCCTTAGCACCATGGGAAATCAGAGAACTCCAAAGTGGTCAATCTAGGACATCTCATGAGCCTTGAAATCCTGATAAATATTTCAGAGATACACAAAGAAATAGCATTTAAATGCTGTGCTGACCAATGTTCTATAAATAGCTGCAAGTGTTTATGGAGAGGGAAGTATTTAAAGCAGAGTGGGAAAATGGATCAAGGGCCCTCCTCACCTTCCCCTCTTGCAGTGTTATGCCAAGGACGTGAGAGTGGTCCTGGCACAAGGCTCCCAGAGCTCTGCAGCAAACTCAGCCACTTGTCCCTGACTCCAGGTCACCTTCAGAGGCTGTTTCCTTCATTTATCTCCAGAATCCTGTCTCAGTACATCCTCAGGTATGACCAGACCGATGCCTTGGAAACCAGGGAACAATGTCTTGCATGGCCCTAGTGAGGGGTAGGGATGAGCAGGGACAATGGCACGTAAAACCATGGCCAGGCCCTAGCAATGTGAATTTAAACAAAGCCACTTCCAGTGTCAGGTTCTGCACCACTTCTGCTCACAACGGAAGTGAAATGAGATGCAAGTCCTTACCTCTTCAACAAGCTGCAGCATTCGACGGGTGCTCTCAAGGGACTGAAAAAAAATAGGGAAAAACCCTGAGATTTGGCAAGTTACGCTTTCCAGCGCTAATATGCAGGCTCACGCTGACAGGATGTTTTTCCTGCGCTCTTTCCCTCCCCTCCAAATCAGGCCATCAGCAGGGCACTGGTGATCTCTCCATCTCCAGCTCTGTGGATGGCTAATGCAGCACATCTCGAGGCAGCTGCAGTCTCCCCTTGTCTCCCCTTGCTCACACGCTGTGGTGGTGCTGCTCAGAACCACAGGTGTTCCACTTTAAAAATAAAGCCTGTGGTTTTCAGCTATGACTCTTCAGAAACCTAATTGGTGACTTCTAACATTTAATAGGTTTGACAAATCGAAGGAATCCTCAGAAAATATTAAATTACTGCCTTTTGCTCTGAGGACAGTGAAATTGATGCACAATCTAATACCTAAACCAAACTCATGATCAATAAATTCCCTAATCTGGACTGAGCGCAACATTAAATTTTACCCCAGCTCATTTAATTTCCAATTCCGCTTTCAGTGTAAAGCTGATGGAAAAGAGCTCTAGAAATCCTTTGTGGGATCAGCTCCTATTTCTGGCTGTGTGTTTCACACCAAGCCCAGCCCCAGGTTCCCAGTTTAGCTACTGGTCTCACTTCATCAGCGAGCTGGTCGGCACGCCGCTGCATTTCTTCCAACTCATTGCGCATATCCGCGTCTTCCGCCATTTTAGCTGTGGAGGTGTTTGGGGACGCTGCCGATCAGGATTTGCACTCAGCTGCTTTGTGAGCCTGGAAGACAGCGAAAGGAAGAGAAACAGTTGAGTTAGGAGCCGTGCTTAAACATCAGTCCCACAAAAGCACTTTTATTACATCCCTGTCCTCACCCAAAGTCTCATTCGGGATAGTAATTCCTATGTAGAGAGCAAATCCTTCCTTTTTTCTTAGCCTTTCAAATGCAATTCATGCAGAAGCTAGACACTCAGGAGATGCTATTTGCTGCCAGAAACAATCTTGAAACCCATTCATTCTTCTCTAGAATTGAAAGGCTTAATGTGAAGAAGGTCAAGGTCAAGCCTCTGCCCCTCACATCCTATGTTTCAGCTGCATTGCTGGGAGGGCTGGATGCTCAGCTAACACATTTGTAATTAAAGTGAAGACTATGAAACTTGGCGTATTTTCATTGGCCAATGACTTATCCACCATGCTATAGCTCAGACTATGAAATAATATTTACAGCTAGACTGGGAGACATCTACATGGGAGAAACCTTCATTTTGGGGGAAGTGACTGTAGGACCTAACTGGTATTTTCAACTTCTCCACAAAGTGGGTCAGATTCTGATGCTCGTTATCCCTCTTGATACAGAAGGACACCCCTGAGCTGGTCATAACCAGAGGTCAGGATGCAGCCCATTAATCCTCGATTTGGTAGGGTTTCTTTTTTGTTACAAATTCAAGCTAACTCTGATTAGTGAGCATGACTTGATTAAGAAAGGCGGCCCCTCCTACCATCTGTCAGGTCTTTATAACAACAACACTGGCTTATTTCTTTGCTTGATTCAAGCATGGCACATTGCAAATTACTGCTCACTGAATGTTAGATTTGTTCATTGCAGGAAAACCTAATTGCAGGTGCAGAGGAGGTGGGGAAGTTGTGGGAGACTGCAAGTAAACAGCCATAAAGCAGATGCCATCATGCTCAATTACAGAAAGAGGACAAAAGCAGCCCCTTTCAGCAAAGCTGCTCTAAAGAAGGCAGGATCCCGGGGGCTGTTTTCTGTCCTGTCTTTGCGATAAGTGCAGCCTTTATGAAACAAGATAAGTCAGGGCAGAGCTTGGCTCTAAAATTTTAACAGTAACAACTCTGTTAAAACAGAAGTTGTTACATATTGGGGATTAAACATCCCTCTCTTCAATGGTGCTCTCCATTAGGACATCAGGAGTATGAGCAGGTATAACTAGGTGGCAGGGATATTTCCTGGATCACACCCTGTTTGCTTAGAAAGGTGTACAGAAAGCAGACAGCTCCTTGCATTTCCTCTGCAGCTTCAGCAAAAGATCTGCTGTTTTTCTTATCTGAGAGGGAATATGTGACCTTCATGCCTTCACATTAGCTGTGCCCTCACTCGTGGTTGCTTTTCCTCTCTGAAGCTACAGGAGGAAGAAATCCATCTTGAGGAGTCAGCCCTGCAGCTATTGGCACGATATTCTACTTTCATCACTGCACACATCGCCACATCCTTGTCAGAGGGAGGCTGGCATTTTGTGATGGGTCACACCATGTGTAGGAGCCTAAATGTCTGCTGGAGAAGGAGGCCACCTGGTCCTGCCAGCTGCATGGTCACAGCAGTGCGAAGGACCAAGCTTAGGCAACTCATCTGCAAGCCCAGCTGTGCAAAGGCAGAGCTTAATTTCATGGCTAATACTCAGGCTGGTATCGGACACTTCAAGGATGCTCACAAAGAGCAGGAAATGAGCTTTAGCAAAAACATGGTGCACTTGGATATTTAGGAGGAAAAGATAAACCGGGAACTGGTCTCTTCTGGAAGGGCATGTGAAGGTGTGGGGATACTCTCAAGGCCGCCCCAACCTTCCCACCCTGCTGCTGTGCTGGTGCTGCCCTTCATAGCACTCAGCTCCAGAAAAACACTGCTTCAGGCCAGCAAATGGAGCATGCTAGGATAAAAATAAGTTATTCTGATAAAGAACCATGCTCCAAACTCCTGTCCCACTTGGCACAGGCTGGCTCTAGCACTGGTCACTGCTTCACAAATTGTGTTTTTTCCCCAGAATGAGGCATAACCCAGAGCTGAAATATTTCTGGCATAGCCTCTGTACCAGAACATCAAGACTAAGTATGTGGACCTAGTTTTTGAGCATCTGGTTAAAATATTCTCCTCTGCCTGGACCCCTCCCTACACTTGTGCTGGCAGAGGAGTAACACCGAGCTTCAGCCAAAATCAGGACAATTTGTTGAGGGCTTTGGCCCTGATCTAATGGTAAATACATGTAGACGTTGATGGGCAGGAAAGTGGTTCTGCTCTGTGTGTGTTGGTATCATCTCACTAGCTGTAAAGTGGGAGGTGATGCATCAGTGAGAGGGTGGGATGCCAGCAGGGAATCTGCTTCATTTTCTAAGCATATCCAGTGTGAGCTGAATAATTACAGACCTGTAAGTGAATGGAGGTGACATGAGGGCTTCTACTGACAACAGCAATTTATCTATTGACTGTTGGTCAGTCTCTGCAGATAAAAAAAACAACACAGCAAATTCCATTCTCAGGTAGATTCCAGCCTGACTTATGATGTTTTCCTTACAATTTTTTTTTTGATCACGAGCCAGTGGTGGTAATGGGTGGTGCAAAAAAAAAAAAGGAAACAAATATGGAGAGACTTTTACAGAAGCACAGAATGGTTTGAGTTGGAAGGTTCCTTGAAGATCATTTCATTCCAGCCCCCTGCCATGGACTGGGACACCTTTCACTAGACCAGGTTGCTCAGAGTTCCATCCAACCAGACCCTGAACACTTCCAGGGATGGGGCATCCACAGCTTCTCTGGACAATCTGTTCCAGTGACTCACCATCCTCAGAGTCAAGAATTTCTTCTTAACATTTAATCTAAACCTACTACCTGTCAGTTTGAAGCCATTGTCCCTCGTCCCGTCACTCCATGCTCTTGTGGGGTTGTTTTAGGTACCCTTCTTGGTTTGTTAGAGCCATCAGTTGGCATCTTAGTGACAGACGTGTCTTATTTTGCATCAAGCTAAAAAAGTGTCAGAGCTTGTAAGCGGAGAGATGTTGTGCAGCAAGTGATCGAACTTGACAGGTTTATTGAGATTGTTTGGTACTTGTAAAGCACTTAGCATGGATTGAGAAATAGCAAAAAGCATTCTTCCAGACAAGTCATTTTACGTCAAGTTTTAGTCATAAACAGAAGTGCCCCGCAGCTCTGCTGATTCAACTTTATTTAATAGAAAACCATGCCCAAGAATCAATAAAGGTTACTGATTTGCACACAGTGTGATAAACTACATATATTTTGTAGATGGCAGGGAATGAGTTTAATTTTTTTTTCAGATTTTGCAATTTACAATGTGGAATAGGACAGATTAGAGATAAGATTTTCCTTGAAAACTCCTGTTTAGGCTGAAATGCCATTCCAGTGTCATGACTTTCCAACAACAAACCCTGTTATCAATAAAAATCCCGGTGAGAGAAGAATTATGTTTTAAAAGGGAATTATTGCTCTGAAGTACAAAGTAACAGTTCTCCCTCTATAGTGTTTCTTAGGAACACCTATAAAAAGCTGTTATTTAAAACTCCTGATGTTTTAAAACATTGAAAATTAACAATTTCAGGAATGTTCAAGGAAAGTTAAACCATGATGAATTGGCTTTTACTGATATTAGACAGACTTTCAAAAGCATAAGGTCTGGCTCAGGCCCACTGAAACCTGCACTTCTTTAAGTCGAACAGAAACAGGCCTAAGATAATCTCAAGGACTTAGGGTAATAAATTCCTTGCAGAATTTATATTTTTGTTACTAGTTGATATTTTCCATTCTGTTCTCATTGAAGTTAATTTGAACCAAGTATCAAAATCCTACAATTATCTTAGGAATCTCTAATATAGCTGGAATAAACTCTCCAAAGTGTACTCTGTACTTTTAACTTAAACTACATTTTATTTTATCTATGGTCCCTGCAGAGATGACAAATAAAATTAAAAAAAAAAAAAAGAAAAGAGAAAACCAAAGCAGGGATGTAATATGTTAAGCTCTTTCAATCTAAAAATTTGATTTAAAAAAGGTTGCTACAGAAGTTACAGACCCCACATTCACTCAATTTGTGTTTATACTTTTGGCAATTGCTGATACAAATTCAGCCTGAAAATTTAATGTGGACCTTGGTTTTTCCTTTTCGGAAAAGGAAATCCTCTGGGTTCACACACAAACATCCCCGGTGCTCTTTGAAAAGGAGAAAAAGCCCAAGCAGTGCTACAAAATGCCGTGTACAGCGTGTTCCAGGCTGTGCTCCGCGTCTCCTACACAATGCAAGCGGCTGCAGGCACGCGGGTCATTTGCATCCAGTCTCGTCCCGTGTGCCAGGGCTCGTGCAGACGCACCACAGACAGTGTTAGAGGGAAATACAGACTGCCCGATGGAAAGGCACTGCCTATTACACTTTGAATTCAGCATCTGCTGTTTCAGTAGTGCCAAGATGCAGTAAAGGATCCCTTAGCAAGAGCATTATATAATCTGTATGGAGTAATACTGAAGGCTCAGAGAGACCTACGTCTGTCCCCAGAGGAAGAGAGATACAGCGACTGACCTTTGAAAGCAAATATTTGCTTCACAGTGATATCAACACTTCAATGCAATAAATACAGGAAAATGAAAATGCTGCAATTTACTGGGGTGAAGGCAACACAGCAATAAAATGTTCTTTTTTTAAGCACTCTCCCTGTTATTAAAGGACACATCTACTCTTCCCATAGATATTTGTAGCCAGAAGATGACTGCATTGGCGTATTTTACTAAAAAAATCAGAGTTAGGCAATCCCACTCCTTGTGCCTCTTTCTTGTAGGATTGAAAGCATTACCACAGTGTTGTGGTGTTCATAGAACCACAGAAAACCCGAGGAGAGACTTTGAATCAAGTGTCTCAGGATGGATGCTGGGCCATTTAAAGGTGGAATTTGGGTTGCTGCTACTGTCTGGCTGCTGGTAGAAGAAGAAACACTGTCAAAGGGGGAGATGAAGGAGGTCATCCTTTCTCCCCAGTGTTTCCCCTCATTTGGCTTCCCATGTGCCGTCCAAGGGGTGTTCAGCCTCTGTGGGGTCAGGCACAAGGCAGCTCTGGGGATACTTAGGATCCTCCTGTCACAGGACACATCCTTTATCCTGCTGGACCTCCTCAACAGCTACCGCTGCCCAGGGACTCTCTACAGCTCCCCTGGCTAGCACATTGGCCTCCACAAGCCTTCCCTACAGGGGCTTCTGGCAGCTGTGTTATGGGAAATGCTCTGGCTTTATCCCCAAAGCCCAGGAACGGCCTGATAACACCAGCAGGGAGTGAAAGGACGTGAAAAGTGCCAAGCTGCTGCAAAGGCATGCTTAGGAACCGTTCCCTGTGTGTGTCACTGACACCAGCAGGCTCCCCTGAGGCTGTGCTGAGGATGGAGTGTTGGAAGGCAGATCCCCACAGAAAGCCAGGAGAGTCACATGTGTGCTGCCCACAGCCGGTGTGACAGGCAGCAGCTGGTGAGGAACTGAGGGGACTCGGCAATGGAGTTTTTATAGGCTGTGGGCTCTCAGCAACGGCCCTCACAAGCTCCAGCTTCTCTGACTTCTGTCATCTCCATCTACTTGGACACAGAGCTTACCACAATTGATACTGTCTATAACCAAACTTGCCCTGCTTTTGCTCTTCCTGTATTTTAACTGATCTGAAAGCACTTGGAAGGAAATGAGATAAGTTTGTAACGAAAAATCCTATTTAAACATTTTACACTGTGGCATAAAATGTAACAACGAAAAATTAGTTGGAATTTTAATTTAGATTTAATTTCTAAATGCATTTGAAAGAAAGTCTTGAAGGAAGTCTGTTGTTCAATTCTCCAGCACCTATTGCATGGATCCAATTTATTCACAAGATTTTCAGCAAAGTTCTCATTTCCAAAGAAACACCTTTTTAACATTTGTGGTAGAGATTAAACCAAAAAGCTGGAGCAGTGTTTCTCTAGGGTCTGTCAGCCTTTACCCAAGGCACAGACACCTCATCTCCCTCCTGCTGCAGTCCCACAGCATTTTGATTCAAGCCTTTGGGCCCACTTCCACAGCCCAGGCTGACAGAGTACAGGGATAATAACCAATTTCACTCCAAATTCTTGCTTGATATTCAGCAGAGAGTAATGCCTCCCAATGAGGACTTGTCAGACAGTGACTTAGGACAAGACAGGCACTGAGATGTTGCAAATATGAATTCAGGAGAGGCAGGTAATTCCTAGTTTGTTCCTGTCTTCCTGCATCACCTTCGGCAAACATTTTGCTCCGGGGCTTGCTTGCCCTGCCTGCAGGCAGATCCCTGGAGCTGTGTGAGGTGCTGCAGGTGTTGGGTTTCCTGCTGCTGGCTCCATCCACCAGCACCGTGCAGGTGTCCTGGATACCCTCTGATGGGACCGCTTCTCCACGTCTAACAACCGAATCTGTCCACCCTCTCCACAACACAGATAAAATCCTTCTCTTCCTTCCTGTCTTGCCCTTGTTGTAGTCCTACTTAAATTGCAGGTGTTCCAGGGCATGGACCAGCGCCTTGCCTGGCCTCCAGGTCACCTGGCACTTTGGGATAAATGCTGGGGACTGCGCAGCCGTATGGCGCCCGTGCCAGCCCCCAGTCCGGGGCAGGTGGGTGCTCTCCTGTCAGCTGGCAGGAAACAGGGCTGCTCCACCCGGCCCCTCCAGCACCCACCTGCGGCTCCAGCGGCCCCCAAGCGACAGCCATTTTGTAACAATGCCACCTCAGAGCAATGGAAACCTGACTTTCTACCCGTTTTACTCCACTGCTGAACGAAAACAAACCTCTCAATGTGTTATCCCTTTGCAGGCATTTTTGCACCTATATACCCACACATTTTTCCTTTTTTTTTTTTTTTTTTTTTCTTTCCCACAGAAACAGCAAGACATCCAAGGCAAAAATGTTTGTTCTGTTCATCTGGCAGAGCAACCAGGCAGAGAGGTGCAGGGTGAAGAAAGAAAACTTCTGAAGGGGAAGTGGGCACCACATCTACTGGCAGCACAGAGCAGAGACCTGAACAGAACAAGCTGCTGTGAATCAAATTCCCTGTTATTGCAGCTCCCTGTCTCATGTAGCGTCATTTATAATTTAACAAGCTATGTCCTATGAATCACTAAGCTTATTGTGTTCCCACTAGTTCTGAGTCCACACCCTCATTTCTCCAGTACCTGGAAAACACTTTACTTCTAGCACAAATTGATTCCCAGCTAGGAAACAGCAGCTTGTTCCTGTGCTCATGCTGTCCCTGTGGCTTAAATATTTTCTCTTCTTCCCTGCTCTCTCCTTCTCTCTCTCTGAGGTACAGAAATGGGACTTGTAATGTTTCCCAAAATTCCTTATGATGTGAAAGATGAGCTCTGTTAGTCCTTTCCTGGTAGGCAGGCTGTTTGTCATCCTACCAGCTCTTGGTTTTGCCAGTTCCATTTGGATTAGTCTTCTCTGGGAAAGGGTGGCTGGCATTTCACAGGCTATTTTTAATGAGGGTGTGGGCTTTGCTGAAAGGGCTTAGTGCTTCCCTGTCTTTCCAGGAGATACCTTCTCCAAAATATCCTACAACCTCACTTGCCATTGGCATAGCTGGATCTTGATGGCTCAGAACAAGAAATCCAGGTATTAGTAGAGAGGATTAAAGAAAACATCTTGACTTGTGAAAAGCTGTTTCCATTCTGAGGCCAGAATCTTGGAGAAAAACTAAAGGCAGCTGCCTAGCTGGAGGATGAGATTTCTGACTGTGTCATGATTTCCAGTACAATTCAAACCCTAAATCCATTCAGGTCTTCAGAATATTTACTGGCCATCACTGCAGCAACAATGAGCAGTCAGCCTCTCTTCCATTTGATTCCAACCTGGCTTTCTTTATACTGCTCCTAAGCCACTAAATCTGATTAATGGCCAATTTTAGAAGCTAGTGGTGAAAGTCACGCCCCGTTTCAAGTTGGAGGAGGTGTCACCACTGCCATTAGTGGGGTCAGAATTGCAGGTGGAGCTACGAGCCAGTGACAGTGGTTCTGGGAGAGGCCAGCAGTGTGTGGAGGGGCAGCTGTGAGTGTGGAAACACCAAACAGAAGTGCTTGGCATCTTAAATACTTTTCTGCCAGATTTTCCTGGGGCTCTAACTTGCTCCCTTCTGTTTCTCTGAGATGGAATAGAAATATAAAATGGAAGTATTGCAAAACATTAATTGAGGGATTCAAGGCACAGCAAGGAATAAGAAAGCTGCATGGCTAATTTTCCTGGGGCATTCCCACCAGGCTCTATGAGGCCTGCTGCATTTGCTGTTGCTGGGTTTGTAGAAAGAAGCTGCTCCCTCTGCACAGTCTTCTCAAGAGTGCTACAGCTCCTGGTCCAGCCTCCACTCCAAATACACACCCAAACCTCTTCCAGATCTCCTGGTTCATGTTAACCATCACCCTCAGCATTCCAGACCATAATGAGCCATGGGTGAAGAGCATCCTTCTGTGCCTCACAAAGCAAGAGGAGCAGCCCCAGTGGCAACACAGAAAGGGAGCTGAGCTTCTGCAAGAGAGCATTCAATAGTAGTTCTTCACAAGACCTTGCCCCACATTGCCTCAACCTTTCCTACGTCTTCTCTGCCTCTGCAAAGTCAGCCCAAAACATCAGAAGAGTTCCACACTTGTATTACACACAGATCAAATCAATGGCAGCAAATGCAAACCAGCAGAGCTCATCCTCAAATTTCTCATAATGATCCAAGAAGGCAGCCTGACAACTGAGGAAGGACATTTTTAGCCTACATGCATGATGAAAAGGAAACCCACAAATTGAAGAAGGATTTTTTTAGGCTAAATGGATGATAGAAGGAAACTCGCAAACGGGGAAAGAATTTTTTTAAAGCTAAATAGATGATGAAAAGGAAACCCACAAACTGCAAAAAGGTATTTTTAGGCTAAATGGATGATAGAAAGGAAAGCCACAAGTATTACAGTAAGAAAAGGGAGTACATTTGCGTTGGCCTGTCAAAAAGTAGAGCTAATTTCTGCCGCAGTCTTTGTAAGTCTGCAAGTCAGGAGAAAATTTTGTGGTAACTTTATTTAATCTGAAAATGATTTTTTAAAAGTTAAACTGAACATAATAATGAATAACTTCACAGCTAAAACAGATGTGATGTTCTTCATTTGTATGTTGAAAATTGGTGCTATCCCATCTTCACTAGTCCTGATACTCCTAGGACTGGATGAAACAAGCTGTGAGTTTAAGTAGCACATTTAAAGGCTTAGTGTGGAATGGCTGCTGATTGTGACAGAAGGGAAACATGTGAAAAACATTGGCAGTGACACAGTTAACCTCGTCAGCATCGATGTTGCCAAAGCTTTGATTTCAAAGTGATAGACAGGAATAAGGTGTTCCCCTGATGGTTTGTTTGTTTCGGGCTGTCAGCGCACTCAGCTGGCATTTCACTTCTTTCTGCATGGTTTGCAGTTTGCAAGATTTCTCTGCAGCCCAGGACTCACACCTACCCCTGCCCCTGAGCTGTGCAACGCCAGAAAGAGCCTTCAACAGAAATGAAAAAAAATTCAATTAAAGCAGCTCTTGCTAAATATAAACATTTTAATAGGTGAGTAAAAATATAGTGCATGAGGGCATCAGGAATGTAAATAGACAACATTTCCCCTCTTGACATGTATTTGTGGTAAACAAAGCTATTCATTATGTTTATAATACTCATCCTTCCATTTCTGCCTGGTGGCAAAAGCATTTCAAGCAGTGGGCTGATATATTTTTAGCAGAAATCTTCTTTAACTAAGTAGTCAGAGTCAAATCAGCAGCTGACAAAATACAAGCTTTGTGAAACTGGGCTGATGATGTTATTCGTAGAATTGGATTTTTAATGGAAGGATGATTTTTTTCACCTATGAGGGACAGCAAAAGGAGATAGTTAAGAAATTATCTCATTGTCTCTGAGATTCTTGATAATCACTGATTATTCATGTTCTGTCTACCCAGCCTTCTGCTTGTTTTATCATACGGCATCTGAAGCAGGTAGCAAGAAGGAAGGGAACTTCCCAGCTTGGGCTGTTTTCCTTGTGCACGCAGCCATCTGTGGTGAGGGCACTGCCCCGTCAAGATGCAGCACCATCAGAAAATAGCAAAGGCACAAGAGGTTGCAGGCCTGAGCCAAAGCCCATGACCTCGAGGAACTGCTCTCCAAATGAGTCTCCTTCACCTCCCCACTATGGCCAGCGGGTTTTCTCTGGGGCAAAGGAGCTTTAAAAATGAACAAGCAAAACAAAAAGATAAAGGCTGACCTTTCTGAGGGTGCCCTGAATATCCCCCAAGAACGTCTCGTGCTTTGCCATGGTCTTGGCTCAGGGCTCACCTTCTGCCACTTCCTACCCCTGGCTCCTCTCTCCTCTACTTTGTGTTGTGGTCTCTGCTAGGAACTTAAACTATGGATGCAGGATTTAAAGCTGAAGCAGAGTTCATGAACTTTGAAAAGCTTACTTCCTTTCAAGAAAAAAAGAAATAGCTACAGCCATGTTATAAAAAGAAAGGATCCTTTTTAGTTTGTAACCCCCCTCCTTCTCTGTTTGTACGCAGGTGACACACAGATAGACGTGTGAGTACATAAAATGCAGCAGGCACAATTTAAGGACACATCAGAGTATCTTTTTTTAAAGGCAGTTTATGTAACAAAAAGGGCTGGGAACCCAATTTTGAACCACTGAACCTTATACAAGTTTAAATTTTATTATTTCAAGGCTCTTTTACAGAGTCACAACAACAAAAATTCCTGCTGCTGTTAAACAGCTCATCTCCCTGAAGGGATGCTGGATCCTTGACCAGTTCAGACCCATTCCCCAAATTCTGCAGTGCTGCAAATGCTGTTCAGAGAAGGGAGAAGATCTGGCTGCTTCCTTCACTGGGCACAACTGGAAGATTAAATGGGAAAGTCCTCAGGTCATATCCCCCATTCTCTACTGGTGGATACTTGTATCAAAACCAATAAATTGGGAACAGCCAGGAAAGGTGGATACAGTGGATGCTTACAATGCACTTAGAGTTGTACAAGACAGATATTGAAAGCATCTGACATTTCTGGGCTAAGTAACAAGCTATGTTAGCCACAGGAATGCAGAACAGCAGCCCACAGGTATGCAAAACTTATTCACCTGTTTTCAAAGGCCATTGCTGCTTTCTGATTCACACCTGCAACTAATTCCTGGCTGCTAGTCATTTTCCAGGAATCACCAATACAAATTCGAAGAAGGCTGATTAGAAACCTCTCTTTTTTCAGAAGTCCATTTCAGCTTCACAGGATGATGAGAAAAACCCCAGCGCACTCCTCATGGAAGATTACCCAGACTTGCAGGCGAGGATTTAGCTGTGCTAATACAAGAGCACAACTTCTACTCTTTTTTTTCTTTCTCCTTTCTTTTTTTATTGACCAATCAATTCAACAACAGGCTTGATAGTGCCTCAAGGGCATCGCTTTCAACCACGTGATCCGCAGATTAACAGAGAGGCTGCAAAATCCTTTCCGCTCAAACTGTTTTAACAGAGGATCAAAATCTTTCTCTCTGCGTGGGGATTTTATTTAGCTAGTTCTTTTTATTGAGTTTGCCCATGTTTGTGAAGGAATTAAGGCCTGCAAGGGCATGCAAGATGGTCTGGTTTGGCTGCTAACCTTTTCCTTTCAGTTTGTGTTTGGGAGTAGAAAGTTTTCCGGTTCCTTAAGGGAATGTTGTCCCTTCTCTGGTCCTACACTCGCATCATTAACCCTCATCAACCCACAGATGCTGGCACTGGAAGGATGGAATTGAAAACATTTTGAAAGAGCCCCCCTTTTCCCTGCAGCAGTTCTTGTTCTCACTAAGGGGGATGGATATGTTGAAACAGGCTGCGATACAATCTGCAGGGGAAAGATTTGGGAAATTCAGGAGCTGGGTAAGTCCTGTGGGGTCACATGAGATTTACAGAGCACTGCTGAACAGTAAAACAAGAGATTAAATTTGATCATGTAAATAAAATAAACAACAAGTAACTGTTTCTTGGCCTCAGCAGTCTGGCTCCTGGGAAGCTGCTGTTTGCACCATAGAGGTACATGGGGACTCCTGCTGAATTCCTTAATATTCAGTGCCCTGATTCCTGAGCTATGAAGGTACAGCTGCTGCTGGTGGCAAGAGGGTGCATTCAGTGCTGTAGACATGAGGAAAACAGAATAGAAAATACCCTGAAACAGAGCAGAAAACCAGGCTGCCTTATATCCCTCTAGGACATAATGCACACCTGGAGCTGCAGAGATGGAGGATCAAATGTGAAGGTCCACACATAACATGGCTGAGAGGTTTTTTTTGGCTCTAGCACAAAAGCAGCCCACTCACTCAGCTGCTGGATGATGAACCACAGCAGTGAGCTGGGACAAGAGCAATTCACATGTTAACAACAGAAACAGTAAGAACAAACTCAGCAAAAAAAAAAAAATAGCTGACATTTGACAGCAGCCACAGTCTGGTCACAAACAAGTCACAGAATTCAGCACATACAGGATTTTCCCAGAACTGCGCCTGGATATTCCCACACTTCTGCTGTCAATATCCTACAGCTCCAGATTTCAAGCAGAGTGTGTGCACACAGCTGAGGGCAGAGGGATTTTGCCTCACTGCCTGGCAATGAAAGCTCCAATTCTATTTGGATTTAAATCCCTAAACCTTTTTCTGCCTTTGCTGAGACCCACATAAGGTAACTTTGGGTCTTTAAGACCAGAGGCTTTATAAAAAGCCATGCCAAAATGAAGGAATAAATTATTCCTTGCAGTGGATGAATAGTGACAGCCAATCTGATTCTTCTAAACATTTAAACAGTGCTTGGTTTGCATCAGAAAAACAGGATTTGCCTTCCAACCTCCCCACCTTCATAAGACTCTCATTTATTTAGGTGCATCTGCATTCATTCACGTGAGCATCAGTCCAGAGTTTCTGGGTGTCACTGCTTTTCCAGCCCTGCGCAGGAGAGCACAGCTTGGCCTGAGGGCCTTCAGCAGGGCTGTCCCCAGAGCACCATGGGGACAGCTCACCCAGGCTGGGAGAGAGGCACCGCGGCCCACAGAGCTGTGCCAAGGGCAGGAGTGTGACAAGGACACCGGGCACAGCCCCAGGTGGCACCAGCTGGCCCTGCACCCTGAGCACAGGGGAAGTGTCTGAGCAGGAGGCACATCTTCCCCAAAGGTGTGTTCAGCAGCCCTAGGGGCCTTCTGGAGGTGTCCCATTGGGAGTTAGGGCTGGGATGCTGTGGAGCTTGTGAGATCAGGCACCAGAAAATGCTCCAGCCCACAATTGTTTCTACTTTCCTAAGTGGCCAAGCAGCCAGTGTTCAAGAGCTGCACCCAAGGGCTTTGCTGCAGCTGTTCAGTAAGTGTGTCTCTCCTCTGAGACCCACCAGTACAGAGCCATCTTCTCAGGTTTGGGTAGAAGAGCTCTGGTCTTTCAGTATCAGCCAAATTCCCTTGATTTTTTCAGCTGGTTTTAGTTTTGGAAAGCTTTTCCATCACTTCTACCCCTCCTGCAAATGTATGAGGGTTTTTTAGAAATAGAAACATTTTGAAGACAAGAACAATACTCGCTAATGAAGTCATTTGTAAGTAAAATAAGTTTCAATCAAGAATATTGACGTGTTATACTATATATTTATAAATACTACTCCTCTAAGTAAAGACAGCAGGATAGGGCATGAACTTCATTTGAATGTAATCCAATTTAAATCTAAAGCAATCATTGTTTACTTGTGTATTTTATGTAATTTAAATTCCTGAAAAACCCATGGTTCTTCATTCTTGACCGAACAATAATGTGGGGACAATTCTGTGTCTAAAACAGAAATGATTTTCTGTAAGCAACATTGCCCATTTCAGATATTTCACTCTGAACTGCGTTCACCATGCTGACAATATTTTTCAATAAATGAATAAAGAGAGGGAGATGATGCCTTCCTTCCTGAAGCCCCAGGGGCACATACAGCAGAAAATCTGTGTGCTGTAAGATACCTTGGAGTACAGCTGCTGTCTTCACACTTCACCCAAGGGGAGATTGGAGGCCACAGATTTAAATGAAGTTACTCTTGTAAGCTTTGAAAATTCATCTAAAGAGCAGATCTCAAGGACATACAGCCTGGACCCATCTGGTAGACTAAAAGCCCCTTGTTCAAGCAAATAAAAACCCCCACCCATTGTTGAGGGAAAGGGGGAGTATTTATGTCACTTAGATGGCTAAAGAAAGCTTTGTGACTGTACTTGAGCCCCTGTAAGCTCAGGGCCCTGTGGCTGACAGCCCAGCTGCTGCCCAACAGCTTCCCAGGCTTAGCGCAGATGCAGAGCGCATGGGGCAAAGTCAGGCAGCACATCTGTGGCCACAGCCCTGCGGCTCGCTGCTCTCCTGCTGAAACACCCGTGCTGCACTGAAAGGGCTGCGCTTCCAGCTGACCTTGAGCTAGAGAGAACAGGGCCAAGACATTTATTGAAGGAGCCCGTGGGGGAACATGGTCTATTTTTAAAGAAAAATAATCCATTTTGTGGGTTTATTACACTATGGGCCTGGGTGGCTGCCAGAGGGAAATGGCTCCCCTCCTCAGAGGGATGCCGTGAGCCCGATGCTTTCTGCCCGTCCTCACTGGGTTCCTGTGCTCCAGCAGCAGCGGGATGCCTTTCCCCCAGTCCCCCATCAATCCTCCTTTCCCTGGGTGTCTCCTCCTTGCAGCGCCCCAGTTCCTGCAGAGCAGAGGGCGCTGCAGTGTCTGCGGCGAGCCCTGCTGCAGCTCCCTGCCAGGCTGCCGCGGATTTGTGGCTGCTGCAGCAGCGTGTGCAGCTTTCTGCATCGTGTGCAGCTGCTGCAGCATTGTGTGCAGCCTCCTGCATCGTGTGCAGCCTCCTGCATCGTGTGCAGCCTCCTGCAGCATCGTGTGCAGCCTCCTGCATCGTGTGCAGCCTTCTGCAGCATGTGTGCGGCCTTCTGCAGCAGCGTGTGCAGCCTTCTGCAGCATCGTGTGCAGCCTTGTGCAGCAGCATGTGCAGCCTCCTGCATTGTGTGCAGCTGCTGCAGCAGCGTGTGCAGCCTTCTGCAGCATCGTGTGCAGCCTTCTGCAGCATCGTGTGCAGCCTCCTGCAGCATCGTGTGCAGCCTTCTGCAGCATCGTGTGCAGCCTCCTGCATCAGTGTGTGCAGCCTCCTGCATCGTGTGCAGCCTTCTGCAGCATCGTGTGCAGCCTTCTGCAGCATCGTGTGCAGCCTTCTGCAGCATCGTGTGCAGCCTTCTGCAGCATCGTGTGCAGCCTCCTGCATCGTGTGCAGCCTCCTGCAGCAGCGTGTGCAGCCTCCTGCAGTATCCAGCGCCGATCCCTGCCGAACCAGGGGCAGCTTCGGGACGAGGGAGAAATGCAGTTTTTGGCGAGGCTCCATGCTCTGCCCTGCGTTGGTGCAGGCCCAGGTGAAGGCATGCACCACAACAAGCTGACAGATGATCTATTTCTGTCCCTTTGCCCTGCGTTCCCCATTCCAACCCATGAGGCTGCCTTGAATCCAGGTTATGTAATTCAGGGTAGCAGAGTCACAAGAAAGACTAATTAATTCCTCAGGTTTCATTAGACATTAAGGGTAATCACTGTCTGAAACTTCAGACAGGCCCTGGATGAACACAAACCATCATCAGTGCCCAGCAGACAGCTGCCAGCAGTCTGGGAAGCAAATTTAGCTCCCTTCTGAATTTCAGGAACCCCAAAATACAGATCCTGATTTAAAACTTTGTCCTGGCATATGGAAATAAATGTAGCTGTAGCTGAAACTGGCAAATTAATGGGAAATTAATTTTAGATTAATTCTGTATTTAAGGAAGAAAACCACCAGCTTGTGAGGGAGGGCTCTGAATGTCTCTTTTTCTCCACTGCTGAAAAGCAGTGAAGTGCCTTGGGCTGGGTGAGCTAAACTAGTGGTGAGTTCATTGAGGGAAGGATTTAAAATCTGCCTTTTCTGAGGACTTGCCCTGAGAGCCTGGAACAGGTCACTCTCTTTAATGAACTATGAAAATCCTTCTTCCTGTCAGGCAAAGGTGAGGAAGCAAACTCCTGCACAGATTTTCTCAGGGACATTAATCTCTCTCCTACTGAAGCAATGGAATCTTCCTTATGAACCCAGGGCAAGCAAAGTTTAACTCATAAGGCTAATTTCAAAGTAGCTCATATTGACTAACTTGTCTGATTGCAGATATTTATTCATAATGAAAAATCAATATTTATTCATATTTAAGAATCGTTCTCTGAAAGCAGGGCTTTCCCCTGCTGGTCAATATAAAGTAGAAGAAATTTCTCTGCTACTGAAACATGGCACTTCCTCTTCTACATCCCAAAATTAGTCCACTCAGTCCAGGCACCTGTTTCCATAATAAACTGTGCCATCTTTTTCTGAGGAATGTGAGATGGAAAACAATAGACCAACCCATGAATCCTGTTAGAAGTTGATGAATGTCAGGAGCGATCATCCACTGGGAAAATTCTCCCAGTAATTTTATGTGTCTGAGCCATGTTAGTGAAACTTTTCATGACACAGGGATCCTAGTTCTTTGGCAAGCCTTGCTGCTTCAACTTCCTCTGACTTGAAAAATGAACAAGAATTTAAAAATCTACCCCAAAGCTTAATGAGGTTATTTTATTTCCAGGACATTTCAATAGGCTTTAAGCTGAGCACTAATACAAGCTCACAAATAATACAGGCTCACAAATGCAACATTTTATGGCATAGATATGGAAAATGAAATAGAACCCACATATCTTCACCTCATTGTGTCTCAGTGCAACAATAAAATTCATCTGCAAGCTCATTCCTAGAATTAATAAACACATTGAACTGCAGTGCTGGGAGCGTTAGGTCAGGAGCAAATTAATGTCACAGAGCCAGTGAAGCCTGACTAGGTAAGGCAAGTGCCACGTTTGGGCTGCAGAGAAGGCTCCTTCCTTCCTTCTTTCCTTGCACTGCTGATTAACTCCTGCCCATGCTTAGCAGAGCAGCAACGTGCCTGTCAGGACAGCCTGGCTCCTGAGATTGTCAACAGAGCCCTTAGGGGCCCCTGCCCCAAACGTTACCAAACTCAAGAACCCAAACGCAGTGTGTGGTGCTTATTGCCATTGAAGGAGAGAAACGATGAGTTGTTAGGTGCTTTCCCTTCCCTTGCCTTCCCAGCACTGGGATTTGCCTGCTCCTCTGGACATGGAGGCCATAACCACTGAGGAGCACAGGGAGCCCCACACTGAAGGTCCGTGGGCAGAGCACCACGGGTTCATGGCATCAGCAACTGCTCACAGAGAGCCAGGGATGAGAGTGCACACCTGCCCTCTGCCCCGCAGAGGTCATCCAGCCCCAGGGCCAGGGCAGCCCCTAAACGTGACCAAATCAAGTTACACAGAAGGCAGTCACAGAACGTGAGCCTTCCATCATCTCCCAGCAGGTGCCTCGGCCATCTTCCCAGGATAACAGGTAGCCTCAGGCCTTTGGTGGCCCCATCCAAGGTCACTAAGGAACAGCAGCTCCTATCAGCTTGTTTTCCTTTAAGACTCTCCAAGGCCCACAGGCAGAAGAGGCACGGAGTGTGGGCAAAGCCAGGGAAAGGAGAATTGTGTTCAGCTTTTCCAGCTGTTCTTGAGGGCGATTTTGTAGAGCCTGAGACTTGAAAAGGGACCAGAGGGTACCACAAGGGATCCATCACAAGTGTATGCTGCATTAAAAATACAGAGTTCAGTAGGACAACAGTGCTAAAATATTATTTCTCCAGCCATTTGTTGATTTAAAAGAGGTCCTTCTTTCTGACCCATGGCACAGAACCTGCCATTCCAAACAAGATAAGTTTCAAGGCCATGTATTTTGTTCAATGCTATTTCCAGAAGAGACAGGAACCTGCATCACAGGCTGCCAGCCACAGCTTCCATATTATCCCAGACATCTGATGCAACATCTCCACAAATGGCTGGGCCATGAGAAGCCCAAACTGCTCTTTATCTGCTTCATCTCCTCCAAAAATGAGACATAAACATTTCCCATTTCCATTACATTTCTGTCACCAAAGTTGTGAGGCTGGGAAGGCTTTTTTAGCATCTTCAAAGCACAAACAAAAAAACTTTGTCCCCTTCTCTCCCCAGTTCTGATTGTATGTCAGTATTTCTTGGCTCTGAAGTCTATAATCAGTGTAAGTGTGTTAGGGGGTTTGGGACTAAACAATAGAACAAATGTCATTCATCAGCAGAGACTCTTTGGCAGGAGCTGAACGAGGCTCATGCCAGACAGAGACTGACACAAGTAAGCAAAGAAACAGTAAAAAGTTTCCCATTTTGTGGGAAATTTGCAATATGCTGGTTCTATAAACTAATCAAATAGCTATCAAAATGCTTACTAAGAAGATTAAAACTCTTCATTTCTTACGTAAATGGAAGCTTTGCGGAAAATGAAAAAAAAAGAAGTACGTATTTATTTCTAAAAATTACTGTCATCTTTTTCAAAGCTTGGACAGAAATGATTCCTTTTCTTTCCTCCAGCAAATCAAAGTTCCTGTTTTCACTGCCTGGGGATCTGACTACCTTGTCACACATTCTGCACACACACTTAGTCAGCCAGCTACTAAATCAGAGGCAATAGGTTGTGTTACTTCTGGAGGGAAGGACTGTTCTCTCAGGGGTTGGAATAGGTACAAAATGCAAAACATTTCTAATCTAAAATACTAAATTTCCCCCTATATTTTGCATTTTGAGCTTTCATATTTTACCATATAATTGAGATGTCCTCATGTGAGAAATACTAATTAGTTTAAGCAGTAATGGAGGTATTTATCCAGAGTGAGGTGCCTGAATTCTGAAACAAATTCATTTCAACAGCATTGATTAAACAGTATTTCCATATTCTTTGCTGGCCTAATTTATTAAACAAACAATCTCTCAGTGACCCATATTTCACAACTAGACCAGGACATCATTCAAGCAGGGCACTGCAACACAGTAGATGAATAAACTTTACTGGTAGTTCAGTGAAAAACCTAATTGATCACAAACAATAGTATTTGTGTTTACCAGAACAATATTTACATTTTTACATATGCAAAACTGGCAATATTGGTTTTCACAGTGACAACAAATATTCACAGCTCTTTTTGTCAATGTATCTTTTTTTATTGAGTACTAAAGAACCTCATCCTTTAGCAACCAACTGGCTTCCTTAGTTCATTATTAACCTTCATAAGGTTAATTCTTCACATGGCTTTGAAATGTGCTTCCCATGAAAATGGCACTTGTCCTTTGCTTTTTTATGGGTTCTAGGCAGAAAACTTCAAGAAAAGTCAGAGATGTTTGCAGTAATGGCCAACTAAGTTGTCATCTGACCTAGAAATGGAACTTTTTGAATCACAAGCACAAGTGAGGGGTTGAATTTCCTGTGACATCTGCAGTTACATCTGGACATTTCCCTTTAGTCCATCTGGATCTGGCAGTCCTGCAGTATGCATCATTTGCCCCAAAAATGCCAGATTGCTGCTGACCCCCACAAGTCCACATGCATTCGTCTTCCAAGAGAGACAGCTCTTGGCAGTTCTGTTAAAAATTTTAAATAATCACATGTCTCTATCTCAACTCAAAATAATCCACTCGTGTCCTGAGATGGACACTTTTTTATGATCCCCTGCACCTTGTTTGCTGTGTCCCATCTCCCACAGAGTGACCATGAGTTTGTGAAAATGAGTATGTCACCAGGACCAAACCTTTTATACCTCACTGGTTCAAAGCCAGTTTCATGTCTTTTCCCCATACTCCAACATATGGTAACGCAGAAAGGGATTTTCTGAAATTCAGGTTGAATGTTCTTGCTCCAGCATTCCCAGGAAGTTGCTCAGAGTTTTCCATGTATAATACTGTATTAGCCTTCCTGCAGTAACTATTTGTTCCTCTGTGTTACTCGTGGCAGGCCTGAACAGCCTGTCATCTTCCTTTAGGATGACTTTCAACAACGCTACAGCACCTAGGAGGAACATTTTAATCCAGACAAGCTTAATCACTGTCCTAGATATTTTTCTTTGCTCAGTGTGATTCTCTGAGGGCTGCATCTCTTGTGACTGTTGCTATTTCTGCAGAGGTGAACGTGATAGCTCAGCTGGGGAAATGGGACCAGCATACATCCAGCTGCAATTCTGCATTTTAATAGCCTCAAAACAAAGTTATTTCACATGTCTCTGTTAAGATTTCTGTCAAAAATCTTGTGGATAAAGTTACAGGAAAAAATGCTTGCCAAAATAGCATTTTTTTAAAATACTTAATTAGGAATATTCAGAGAGAGCAAATTCTGGATTTGAAGCACAAGCTTTTCACTGTTCCCACACCTTCCCACATCTGCAGCCCTTGCACACTCAGTAAGGGAACAGGAAGCCCTTGGGACAGCATGGAAGGAATGCAGTACAGGTTGGGCCTCGAGGTCTGCAGTGAGCTGTCTGAAGATCCAGAGATTTTTTTTCTGAAAAAAGACTCATCAAATCATTTCAGATTAAAAGGAAGTCAAGGAAATCAAAATTCATGGTGAGCATTCCCAGAGCACCGAAAATGATGGGGATTTCACTATATAATTAGTTTGCTGCAAATTGCTCTCTGATTTCTTCAGGTGCGTCATCCCTTGAGCGTACCTGGGCCACGTGATTGCTGAGGTGCTGATGAGCCACTTTCCTCAGCCTGCCTCTGTGCTGGACTGAAAGAACAGATCCAGCAGAGGTGAGTCAGCTCTGCTCTGCAGTGCTGGAGAGAGGACCCGGCCACGTTCTGCTGGAGACAGGTGGTGACTCATACCAAAATAGCTCCTGTGCTCGGCTGATTCAGGTTTGATGGAATACAGCACATCCCTGCCTCGTACAAAGCGCGGTGTGCTTGTGTGTGTGGAACTCTCTGCAGCGTCTCGGGCAGAACTCAGTCACTGCTAGCTCTGAGATTCAGGGAGGGCTGCTGCTGATGGTTTCTGTGCAGTGAAAAGGAGCACAGCCCTGTTTCCTTGGGGTGTAAAGAATGGTGTTCAAGGCTTCCTGAGCCCTGCTGTGCACTGTGTGCTCCAGTTGCACACCCCACTTCCATGGAAAGGAGCAGCAGCTCCACAGCTTGCCCTCTGCATAATGCAGCTGTGCGTTACTGAAGTGTTTGAACTCCAGACGTTTGCTTTGGGAACAGGCCCTTTGTTACTGCGTGCAGAGAGTCAAAAAGGCCCTAATTATGGCCAAACAGATCTTCCTCTTCCACTGAAATGTTTTGAGAAGTGCCTATGTTAAAGAGCTGCTTTCTTAGTGAAAGAACTGCCATTCTTTCCATAACAACACCCTTAAACCTGGAGTATTCCTGACAAAGCTCCCTGTTGCTCTGGAAGTTAGCGCTGTCCCAGCTCAACAGCCTGTGATGGGTCAGCCCTGATTATCCCAAGTGCTCACCAAAGCCACAACTCAACAGGACAGGGAAGAGAAAATACAACAAAAGCCTTGTGGGTCAAGATAAGGACAGGGAGGTGATGCAGGAATTTCTCTGGCAAAACAAACCCAGCTTGGGAAAAGTTACTGAATTTATTACCAATCAAGTCAGAGTATGACAGGGAGAAATAAACCCAAATCTTAGAACACCTTCCCCCCACCCCTCCCTCCTTCCTCAGCTCAGCTTTATTTCCAATTTGCTACCTTCTCCCTGCAGTAGGGAATGGGAACTGCAGTCAGTTCATCACACATTGACTTTGCTGCTCCTTCCTCCTGACGGGGACAATCCTCACACTCTTCTCATGCTCCAGTGTGGGGTTCCTTCCATGGGCGACAGTCCTCCATGAAATTCTGCAACTGGGCCCTTCCCATGGACTGTGGTTCTTCCTGACCTACCCCAGCATGGTCCCCTTCCCCAGGGTGTGATCCTTCAGGAACAGGCTGCTCCAGCCTGGGGCCATCCCATGGGCTGTGATCCTTCAGGAACTGGCTGCTCCATCCTGGGGCCATCCCATGGGCTGTGATCCTTCAGGAACTGGCTGCTCCATCCTGGGGCCATTCCATGGGCTGTGATCCTTCAGGAACAGGCTGCTCCATCCTGGGGCCAGTCCACCAGTCCATAGGCTGTGATCCTTCAGGAACTGGCTGCTCCAGCCTGGGGCCATTCCATGGGCTGTGATCCTTCAGGAACAGGCTGCTCCAGCCTGGGGCCATTCCATGGGCTGTGATCCTTCAGGAACAGGCTGCTCCAGCCTGGGGCCATTCCATGGGCTGTGATCCTTCAGGAACAGGCTGCTCCATCCTGGGGCCATTCCATGGGGTGATCCCAGGCTTCCAGCCTGGGGCCAGTCCATGGGCTGTGATCCTTCAGGAACAGGCTGCTCCATCCTGGGGCCATTCCATGGGCTGTGATCCTTCAGGAACAGGCTGCTCCAGCCTGGGGCCATTCCATGGGCTGTGATCCTTCAGGAACAGGCTGCTCCAGCCTGGGGCCAGTCCATGGGCTGTGATCCTTCAGGAGCAGGCTGCTCCATCCTGGGGCCATTCCATGGGCTGTGATCCTTCAGGAACAGGCTGCTCCAGCCTGGGGCCATTCCATGGGCTGTGATCCTTCAGGAACAGGCTGCTCCATCCTGGGGCCATTCCATGGGCTGTGATCCAGGCTGCTCCATCCTGGGGGCCGTTCCATGGGCTGTGATCCTTCAGGAACAGGCTGCTCCATCCTGGGGCCATTCCATGGGCTGTGATCCTTCAGGAACTGGCTGCTCCATCCTGGGGCCATTCCATGGGCTGTGGAACTGGCTGATCCTTCCATGGGCTGTGATCCTTCAGGAACAGGCTGCTCCAGCCTGGGGCCATTCCATGGGCTGTGATCCTTCAGGAACAGGCTGCTCCATCCTGGGGCCATTCCATGGGCTGTGATCCTTCAGGAACAGGCTGCTCCAGCCTGGGGCCATTCCATGGGCTGTGATCCTTCAGGAACAGGCTGCTCCATCCTGGGGCCATTCCATGGGCTGTGATCCTTCAGGAACTGGCTGCTCCATCCTGGGGCCATTCCATGGGCTGTGATCCTTCAGGAACAGGCTGCTCCAGCCTGGGGCCAGTCCATGGGCTGTGATCCTTCAGGAACTGGCTGCTCCATCCTGGGGCCAGTCCATGGGCTGTGATCCTTCAGGAACAGGCTGCTCCATCCTGGGGCCAATCCATGGGCTGTGATCCTTCAGGAACAGGCTGCTCCATCCTGGGGCCATTCCATGGGCTGTGATCCTTCAGGAACTGGCTGCTCCAGCCTGGGGCCATTCCATGGGCTGTGATCCTTCAGGAACAGGCTCCATCCTGGGGCCAGTCCATCCTGGGGCCAATTCCATGGGCTGTGATCCTTCAGGAACAGGCTGCTCCAGCCTGGGGCCAATCCATGGGCTGTGATCCTTCAGGAACAGGCTGCTCCAGCCTGGGGCCATTCCATGGGCTGTGATCCTTCAGGAACTGGCTGCTCCAGCATGAGTTCCCCCAGGATCGGGAGTCCTGCCAGCAAACCTGCTCCAGTGTGGGATCCTCTCTGCCTGGGTCCACAGGTCCTGCCAGGAGTCTGCTCCACTGCCAGCTTCCTATGAGGTCCCAGCCCGTAAGGGCCTCCCCCTGCTCTGGCATGAGTCTCCTCCATGGGCTGCAGGTGGATCTCTGCTGCCCTGTGGACCTCCATGGGCTGCACGGTCTGCCCCACAGGCTGGGGGAATCTCTGTTCAGCACCTGGAGCACCTCCTCCCTGTCCTTCACTGGCCTTGGTGTCTGCAGAGCTGTTCCTCCTACATTTTCTCACTCCTCTCTCTGGCTGCAGTCACTCTTGTGCAGGTTTTTTCCCCTTGTTACATCTGTTATCCCAGAGGCGCTGCCGCCATCGCTCACAGCGGGTCCATCTTGGAGCCAGCTGGCACTGGCTCCACTGAACCCAGGGGAAGTTTCTGGCACTTTCTCACAGAATCTGCCCCTCGTATCCCCCCCAAAACCTTGCCACACACTCGCAGTGCACAGCCACATTTCTGTGATTGCTCTGGTGAGCTCCCTGTCTCTGTGCCAGCTCAGGAGACCAGGCCCCACCATACTCCATGGCAGATTGTCCCGAGCAAAGCAGTACAATCCTCACCAGGAGACAGGATCTCCAAAATGGCCGTGACTGTTCCCTTCTCCCCCTCACTCCAGCCCATAAAACCACTCATCTGAGCACCTGCTTACAAGCACAGGCAGGATGTTCACAAATCCCAGCTCACAGTGGGATCTCCTCCCTTCTGATGGTCCCCTCCCTATAGTCTACCACTTCCACTCCCTTGGGTGTCTCCAGCTGGGAGGCAGCAATTTAACCCCCTATCTGGTGCTATTAATTTGCACTGATAACTTCATGTCTCTTCTGAAACAGGCTTCCATTTCTAACACACTTGAAAAGAGAGCCTTTTTTAGAATTTCTAGCAAAAGGAAAAGTGTCTGGGCTCTGCCTTGAGATGTCACAAACACTGCTTTGCTTTTATTTTCAGTATAAGTGCTGCAGAGCAAGTGCACATCTCCAGCACCGCAGTGAGTGGGTAGCAGTTGTTATCCTTCTGCTCTGCTGTTTGTCTCTGAGACACCAGCTACAGGGGACACTGCTCACAAATCCTGCCATCCTGCTGCCTGTATGTGCCTATAAAACCGAGATTAAGAGTAAGGATGCACCTCTGCACCTGCTCTGCATTGTGAAATGCAAAGATGGAACACAAGGCTGTGGCTGCTAAGGGGAGTTGAGACTGTTTTATAACCTAACACTTCAGGATCCTAACATTTAAAATGACTCTTATCAAAAACTTGAGGATTGACATTTACTTTTGAAGTCTAGGTAATTGTTAGTGGTGTGCTCATAGGGAAAGAACAGCAAGAAAGAGAATTAAACAAAAAACCATCTTGTACTTTCTCTTATTTGAGTCTGCTGGCCTTTGTCTTTTTTTTTTTTTTTTTTTTTTTTTTTGTGCTTGTGCTTTGTTGGGGTATTTTTCATTCCCCTAGTTATTAACTCTGGTTTTGTCCTTATGTCCTATTCTTCATCCATATTGGTACAGTGGATCATTTTTTGGTTAAGAAAAAGCAACTGTTCTAAGCCCAGGAACTGGCCTACTGTGTTTGACAACACTGGGGAGCCTGGTTGACTTTTGAAAGGTCTCTGACTTCCCTGCTGCAGGAAGGTGGTTGTTTTGAGAAATAGATTCTGACTGCAGGCATGAATGGAAGAACTCTGTCTGGAGAACAGCTGAGTATACAACACATTTCTTGGAAGTGTCACTGCAAAAACAGAATACAAAAGGAAGGTAAAGAAATTGAAATCTTTAAACAGCATTGGAGTCTCACATTCTGTGCCTGAACATCTAATTTCCAGCATCATGGAGTCTGTCCTGGCCTTTGGATCAGTGTTTTATCTCTTCACCTGCCAGGCTGGGGATTCCTTTAAAAGTTTCATGAGTAAAGTTCTAGGTGCAAGTAAAGATTTTCTGCAAGTGAGGAAAGGACAGAAATACAGGATCCTTACTGGGAAAGAATGGAGCTCTTAAGAATACGAACTCTAAAGAGGAAAGCAAGTTCCTTTATGTTACTCCATAAAGGAATAGGGGTAACAACTGGAAAATCAGTGTGGCAGCTGCCGAGCTGTTCATCAATCTAAATAGCAGTTTAATGACTTTGCAGATAAATGCTTGCATCCACAATAAAGAATTTATTGGATCTCACCGTTCAATTAAAAACCATATATTGTCACATTCTTCACTGTGGGCAATTTCTGAAAGCAAAGCTGGAATATTGCATTGCTGGAGAAGCAGTTAAGACAGAGAAACCCTGCAACCTGTGTGGGATATTCTATTTTAGAGGGGGCTCAGTTCACTGATGAGTAACTTCTTCCAGCCTCTTACCCAATGACCCAGTCAAAGGAGAGGGAAGCACTGGGGTCCTTGTTCTGAGAGGGAGTGAGCTCTTCATCTCCACCCGCACTGTGTTCCTGTCTTCCTACTCTTTCCCTGTAACCCCTCTGTGATCTGGGTGGCCCATTGCCTGTAAAGCCTTGTGTGTCCATTCCAAGCCCCTGTCCAAATGGGGCTGAAAAGGGTCTTTCTCTGCATGTCCTTCTCTTGAGAGGATGGTTTCCCTCAGGCCGTTTGGGGAACATGATGACAGCAGAGAGCTGAGGCTGCAGAAGTTGAGGTAGGGCTGGGAGGAGACCCCTAACTCCAAGAAAAATAAAAAGGCAGCACAGCTATTGAGGCCTCCAGAGGATGAGATCTGCTGCTCGGCTCTTCTGTCACATGCTACCCTCTATCAGCCTGCTTAATACTGTAACCTTAAGTGCCCTGGGCACTAATCTGGAAATTGGGGACCTTTTGTGTGACGTTGGCAGCTCTCTCGCATTCTTATTTGTCAGCCTGTTAGAGGTACACACCTGTTCTTGTTTACCAGGCTTAGAAAATGATCCTCAGAGCCTGCAAGTTGCTTCAGGAGCAGCCTATTTTATAATATTGAAAACAGTTAACTAAGAAAATGGGAACAAGACGACACAATGCTTTAAAAATGCCTTGCTAATATTGAAAATCTAAAGCCTGCAGATGGCCCTGCTGTTGCATTACAAAGGCAGTCTACAGCATTTTCAATTATATTTAGTGCATTCCTGACGCCTCGAGGGGTTTTTCCACTGTCTCTTGACGTGCTCATCTCTAAAATGAACTAAACCGACAGCGAAGAACCATCCAGGCCTTTTTTCCCCTCCTCTCTTTTCTTCTGTTAAATAAGCAAACCTCTTAGGAACATCAGACTTGAGGGGACTCGCTGCCTTATCAAGTCCAGCCCTTGTGACCGCCACCAGCCATGCCACACAATCCCTTCCTGCACTCCTCCAGCATCATCTCACACCCCTCTGCTGCTCTTGGCCTTTCTGCCTCTTGCCTCTGCCTTGGCACAATAAAGACCCACATTTTCAGGAATTGCAAATTCCGTATGCCAAGAACAGGATTTTAACTGCAGAAAAGCAGCAGGAAATCCTTCAGTAAGTGCTGCAACCAGTACCTGTCTCCATACAGCTGAGCAAATAAACCAAGCGCTTCCCTGGGGAGAACTGCTTGTTGGAAGGCGCAGTGAATTCCAGTTTAATTGGGTTTGCATACCTTGGTTTGTTTCTTGAGGGCTTTTCACATCCTTGAGTGTCACTTAGGTGAATGCTCTCTGGAAAAGCAAATGTTTGGCTGAAATACTCGATTATTCACAGAACACAGCTGGGCTGTATGTTCAGCTGTCGTGTTACTGGTTTGGCATCGGTGCTGCTGAAGGGAGAGGGCTCAGTCCCACTCTCCCCTGTAGATCAGTGCAGCTCTGGAGGAACACAGGGCTCTGGCAAAGTCCTGGTCTTGTGTAATGCACGAGCAAATGCATCAATGTTTCACCCACCCTCTGGTCTGAGAGCGCGTTCTTCTCTTGCTATTGTCAATGCAATAGCAATAATCTGGATTTACACGGCATCTTCCAGCCAAGCCCTTTGCTAACCTGAAGGGAACAATCGTGGGTAACACCCTGTCAAATTCTAGGTAAATGACAACCACCTTCGTTGGGACAATGTTGCATTTTGAGTTTAGGTCACCACCCTCAGGCAGTGGAAACTGCTGTACCCTAATATTCATAAAAATATCTTTTCAAAGGTAAGGGGTACTTGTCCTACATCTGAAGCTGAGGGATGTAAACTGGCAGTTGTTTTAATCTCAGATTTTTCTTTTATGGATGGAGGCAATTGAGGCACTTGGCAAAGGTAACATTTGTTTAATGTGTGACACTTGCACCTGAATCCAGATATCCCACATGAAGTCCTGGAGTTTTAATCCCCCACCGCCCACAGCTGAAGTTCAGATGTCACTGAACATCTCCAGTCCAATTAATTGCCAGCACCTTCCTGCTGCTTTCTGCAGGAGCGAGCCATCCCTGTGAGCTGTGTGTGCCCAACAAACGGGGAACAGGAATTCCTCCCTCACCATGGCGGTCACTGCCAGGGCCACAGGCAGCCCTGAGCCTCACAGGGTGAGCCCAGGGTGAGCCCAGGGTGAGCCCAGGGTGAGCCCAGGCTGTGCCCAGGCTGTGCCCAGGGTGTGCCCAGGGTGTGCCCAGGGTGTGCCCTGGCTGTGCCCAGGGTGAGCCCAGGGTGAGCCCAGGGTGTGCCCAGGCTGTGCCCAGGCTGTGCCCAGGGTGAGCCCAGGGTGTGCCCAGGGTGAGCCCAGGGTGTGCCCAGGGTGAGCCCAGGGTGTGCCCAGGCTGTGCCCAGGGTGAGCCCAGGGTGTGCCCAGGGTGAGCCCAGGGTGAGCCCAGGCTGTGCCCTGGCTGTGCCCAGGGTGAGCCCAGGGTGAGCCCAGGCTGTGCCCAGGGTGTGCCCAGGGTGTGCCCAGGGTGTGCCCTGGCTGTGCCCAGGGTGAGCCCAGGGTGAGCCCAGGGTGTGCCCAGGCTGTGCCCAGGCTGTGCCCAGGGTGAGCCCAGGGTGTGCCCAGGGTGAGCCCAGGGTGTGCCCAGGGTGTGCCCAGGGTGAGCCCAGGGTGTGCCCAGGCTGTGCCCAGGCTGAGCCCAGGCTGTGCCCAGGCTGTGCCCTGGCTGCAGGCAGCAGCAGCAGCAGCAGCAGCACTGAGCTGCACCAAGCAGCAGCTCCCTGATGCCTGCAGAAATGCAAGCTTGGCTGCATCTCTGCGAGGTGAATGCTGAGGAGCCTGAGGATGTGAATGGGACCAGACTGAACAAAAAATACTAGCACAGGGAGGAGAAAGAAAACTTTAATTTCCATCTCAAGCATAGGGAGGCTAATTTTAGTACCTTTTATTTTAAAAAATGCTTAAATATGCATGGGAGACTTCTGTTCCTGTTTAAAAAAGGAATCAGTGAATGGTAACACTATTTTGACAGATGAGCTCTTTTGAGGTAGTATACTTTTGTTTCGTGAAGTTTTTTAGAGTAGCTGGAGGAAATATATTTACCTCTGTAAGACAGATCAAGGAACCAGCATCTGCACAGTTCCACTGGGAGCAATAATTTCCAGGAGTGGGAAAAGGAACCAAAGGAGAGGTTGGCACATCTTCCAAATAACTGTTTTATACGAAAGGAAAAATACAATTACTACTTCTTCTATGACTGTGTTGCAATTCGGAAACAGAATTCCTCTCCTTTGGGTGGAGGGTAAGTATAACAAATACATGCAGCATGATGAACACTGAGCTGGGAAATGATCAGAGCTTTAGTTTTCAATCTAAACTTCTAGTCTCTTCGACAGACAAGTGACAGTAAAAGTATTTGGAGATTTACTGGGATTTTTAGCAAGGGAATGCTATGAGAAAATGTGGGAGATGGAAGAGATCAATGCAGAATTACAAACATGCCTTGGATGTGCAACTCCCTGATAATTTGTAGGTTTTGAGGAAGAAATAGCAAATCTTGCATTAATTTCACAAATCACCTACATGAGGCATCCTTTTGTAATGTCTAGGATACAAATTTTAGTCGTGAGCACTGCCATAGTCTATGATAACTCATTTTGCTCATGGATTCTACCAGTAAACGCTGGCACAAAAACGTGGTCATATCAAAAGCACAAGGGAAACTATAATTATAGTGAAAACATATAAGAGCAGTTCCTCCTGTTCAGTTTTGGACTCTTGTACAGTGAGTCCAAAACTGAACAAGAGGAATTGTTGGCTTTGCCTCCGTTCTTTCATATTGCAACTCTACGAATACAATGTCTCAGCCATTAAGAATATTGCCTTTTAAAAACTTGGGGGAAGACGCCTAAAATTCCTGTGCACTTAGTGGAATGCAGGAAAATTTCACCCTACTCCCCAGCTTGAAAGAACAATTAATGGCTGCAGCTAGGAATTTCTGACTTTTTCTGCACACAACCGTGCCTTTAGGAAAAACTCAGCTGTGTCCTGGGTTTTACACCACATTTGAGTTCTGCTGGTGTTATGTACCAGCAGAGTGCAGCAGAACCCAGCCTGAAACAGAGGCGTAACAGGCAGGATTCCTCCTCCTGCTGTTCATCCCTGCTCCCTGGCACCCCTTCTGAGGCAGCCTGGCCATCAGGGTCTGCAACAGTGAGACCAGGCTGGCAAAAACCAGGGGTGGGCTTCGGCAGGGCAGCACCTGAAATGAGCTCTTTTTTTAGAAGAGCTGCTCCTTCAGCAAACAGACCCATTTCTGGTTTAAAACACAAACAAGGAGTCCCAGCTTGAAAGATTATTGGCCTGCAGAGTAGCACAGCACTCACTTATGCCACTTCACACCCATTGACAATGGGGCCAAACAATAAATTATATCCCATTCAAAAAGGGAAACAGAGCACTGTTAGCTTTAAAGAAAAAATAAAAAGTCTCCTCAATAGCCAGACAGAGCACAGATTGGTCAGCACTAACATTCAGCTCTAAAAGGCCTGGAACAGCCATGATTAATTACTTAGTGTTTCCCTCTTCTCCTCCCTGTCCCTGTAGTAGAATTCAGATTTCTCCAGTGAGAGATACCATGTCTCTTATTATTAAAAAAAAAAGAAAAGAAGAAAAAAAGGAAAATGTTATAATGCAATATTACATTCTCTTTAGAATTACTAGTGCTAGTATATTTCAGAGGGAATATGTACACAGAATTTGTTTCCCTTTGAAAAACCTAAACTGCTTAATATTCTTTTACAAGTCCCACAAAATGATGTAGGGAAGTATTTTCCTTGATTCCAACTGACTTTGGATTAGACCTGCTGGAATAATCAAAATCAGAAGGTGACACTCATCACCCTTCACATCAGGGTCCTAATGCCCCTGATGTGTTTCTTTCATCCTGGTGATCTTTAGCAGGAATTAAAAGAGGATTGTAGGTGAGCACGAGGTGATGAGCAAATAGCAAGTGAACAAGATGAAAGATGCAAGAGCAAAGCTAAATTTCCTCCTAAAATAGCAGGGCAAGTGGTTCAAACATTTCCTCAAGGCCACTCAGATCCACTTTTGGGTCTTGCAATGTCAGCCTTGGGGCCATCAGAAAGCAAGAAAGAACAATTTTGAACCTGTGCGGTTGACTTGTCTTTTGGGCTTAGTGGAAAGTCCTAGAAAATGTAGTGGGATGTGGGACGGCATATTGAAAATCATGATCAGATAAGAGGCAGATTTTGCTGGTGGGAGTTTGTGTGTGTCTAAGCATTTGTGGGGGGAATAACAAAGGGGTGACAGACAAGAACTAGGAATATAACTTGTGTGTTTTGGAGAAAGTGCTGTTGCAATACAATGCAGCAAGCTGAATCTGAAAGGTCCGCGGGCAAGAAAGCCAGAGTGTATTGTAACTAATGAAAAACAGACCGTTGGAGGCTCAAAAACAAAAAGCTAAAACCAATAAACTATTCCGTGACAACTTACAGCCTTGACAAACTACATCCAGCATTCCCAGGAGTAGATAGACGAGCCCTATGCCCACTCCACAGCCCAGCTTCCTAGAGGTAATCACGATTTGCCTGAGAAGTGCATCCTGCAGCAGCTCTCCAGCCACACATTATTCTTGTCTCTTTAGAATCTAAAGCTCTGAAATGCTTGAACAAGGCTGCTGTTACAGATTGCCTGGCACTGGCCCAGCCCAAAGGTGGCTGCATTGGTAGCAGGGCATGAAACTCCACAGACAGAAAAATGCACTCTGCCCAATGAATGCTGCAAAGTCAGCCTGCGTCTGTTGTGGTTTTACCCAGCCTAGAACCCTGGAGATCTCTGAAATGAGTGTGTGTGTGCATATAAATATGTGCAGATGAAAGTACCCTCCTTATGTTATAAAATGCTATGACAGAGATTGGGGGGGGGAAATGCAAGAGAAAGAGTAACTGTGTGACAACAAGCCAAGGTAAAGGGAAAACAGTTTCTGTTCCTCGCTCCTGAGAGAAAAAATCATTCGCAAACTGAGCCCTACGCCATGCCATATACTTTCTATTTTTCCCTGAGGGTTGCTACAAATGCAGCAGCTGTAGTCCTGTGACACACAGACGTACAAATTGCTGAAGTTGTTCCCACTGACAGGAAAAGTGTTTTGTTTCGTTACCTCACACAGTTAAAGCAGTGCAAGCACTAGGCAGAGATCATGCTTTATTTGCCTCAGCACTTTCATCTTGCCATTTGTTGCCATACCTAAAGCATAGGGACAAAAATGAAAAGCTTTCCCTTGACCTGAAAAGCATCTCCCACCTCCAGTGCAATAAATCTGGGAAGTGGAGCTGCATCTCATTAGATGTATTTTGCGGGTTCATGCTGGCTAGATTCTGCTGTTCTTTCTTTCACTGCCCCCATGAGTTCAATGGACACACAGCCTGGTCCCGAGAGCTCTCGGAAATGCCACTCTCATTTTCTAGTTAGCTGTGGCAAGAAAGTTAAGCTGCATTTATTTGGGGGCTGCTATCTAGCTACTATTTGGTACAGTAACATGCTGAGTTTCTGCAGCTCCTCTTGACTTTGGAGGCAGCCTCAAGCTTTTCCTTTTGTCAACCAGGCCTGCCTGCATCTTTGGTTTGGTCACCTCTGTTATGCGTTTGGCACCCATCCTAGGAACCAAACTCTTCAGCAGTCACCTCCTGGCTGACCCACTCTGCGTGATGCAGCAGCAATGGAAAACCACTGCTGCTTCTTCCTAGACTGGCTTCTTTGCAGGGATGTGCAGGTGGCTGGGGGCCCAGCAGAGTCACTTCCCCAGCCATTCCCACCGGAGCACTCATCTCCCAGACGGCTCCATCGCTCCCCTTGCCGCCCGCAGCGGGGCTGCCCCACACCATCCTCGCGCTGATCAGCGGGGGAGCTGCTCCATGCCCAGAGCTAGGTCGAGGTGGGGGTGTGGGACACGCATATCCCTGCAGATGCTGCGGCCGGGGCTGGAAGCAAACGGGTCTGGGTTCGGGGGCTGCTCTGCCACCCCCGGGCAGCGCTGCAGGCCAGCCCCCCATTTCCCCCCTGCTCCCCGTTCTTCAGCTGGGAACGAAACCAGCAGCAATTATTCAGGCCAAGCACGTAAATCTGGCAGGTCCCGCGGCTCCGGTTTGACGCAGCTACGCAGCGCAGTGTCTGGACACGCAGCCCAATCCCCCTTTCTCCCCTTGTTTATTCGCCCCGCAGGATAAAAACCCAGCGAAGTTACCAACTCGGGACCGCAGCGAGGCGTTCGGGCGGCTGGGGTGCCGGGCAGCGGCAAGGACGGGCGGAGGGAGCGCCGGGGGAGCCGGGGCCAGCAGCCGTGACGGGGCAGCCCGCGTTACATAAGGCGGCGGCTCCGCACCGCTCCGCAGCGCGGGGACGGCAGGGGGGCGGCGCGGGCCCGTGTCCCCGTGTCACGGCGCAGCGGCGCCCGCGGGCACGGAGCGCGGCTGCGGGAACCCGCCGGGCTGCCGGGGCTCCCTGCGGGCCGCGCCCGGCCCGGGGGGACCCCGCGGGCTGGGCGTTATGTAACCCCCGCCGTCCCTGCACAAACCGCGCTCCGGGGAGAGGGGCCCAAGTGCCGAGCGCCGCTTAATTGCAGGAACTGATGTTATTTGATTTTTGCTGTTGTTGTTGTTTGCTTGCTTTTTGTTTTTAAAATTTTATTTCTCCCTCTTCTCACTCTGAGCTACAGAGCCGCAACTGCGCTTGCCCGCGGTCCTGTCCTGGAATGAGGGAGCACCGCCGCTCGCCAGTCGGGAATCGCTTCCCAGTCCCGTGTCCGGGGGGGCAGCCCCGGGGCGGGGGGCGCGGAGCCGCAGGGCTCTGCAGCACGGCCGCCTCCTCTGCCGCGGTGCTGAACATGCCCAGACACGCGGACACGGGCACAGACACACGGACACGGGCACAGACACAGGCTGCTCGCACTCCCCGGTCCCGGCGCGGGCCCTGCGCTGTCCGCGGTGCTGAGCACACACACGGACGCACAGACAGACACAGACACACGTCTCCTCCCCGTCTCGCTCGGGCCCGGCGCTGTCCGCGGTGCTGAGCACACACACGGAGACACGGAGACACGGACAGACCCACGGACAGACCCGGACAGACACACACACGTACACAGGCAGGCGCACGGCCCCCCCCGGCGCCGCTCGGGCCCCGCGCTGTCCGCGGTGCTGATGCTCCGCCGCAGCCCGGCGCGCTGCGGGCGCTGCAGTGCCCGGGGCGGCACAGCCCGGGCCGGCCCCGCAGCGCAGAGCGCCGCACACGCTTCTCCCCGCTCGGAGCTGGGAATGGCGCTGGTTCCCCTTCTCCTCTGACACTGCCTCCTCCGCCGGCCTCCTGCCGCCCGCACGGCCGAGAGGCACGGCCCGGCTGCCTCCCTGGCTCCAGCCGGCCATGAGGCTGGCGGCGAAATCAAATCACCCCCTTCTCCCTGCCTGTCTCTGTGCCCCCAGCAGTCCAGAGGCTGGAGACAAAAAGCCGAACGGGTCCCACTTTAAATATCTCCTTTTCCTCCATTGCATTACCTTCAGTAGGGCCCCCTCCCCCTCTGAGCCGGTGCCCGCGGCGTGTCCCACCTTTACCTGGGCTGGCGGAGCGCGGCGCGGCGGGGTCGGTGGCTCGGTGCCGCAGCTGGATGGGAGGCAAGGACAGGAGGCTGCTGACCTCCGCGGGTCTCCTTCTTCAATGGATCGGGAGCCGTGCCCTCATCAAAGATGGCCGTCCGCTCCTACGTCAGCAGCTTTTAATAGCCCTCCCCGGCGGGGGGAGCGGGAGGGGGCAGAGCGGGCCGGGCGGGCTTGAGTCATCGCCGCCGCACCGCTCCCGCAGCCGGCCCCGCCGCCGCCCGCAGCCGCCCGCCGCCGCCTCCCCCGGGGCCGGGGCCGGGGCCGGGGCCGGGGCAGGGGGCCGGGGGCGGCTGCGGGCCGACCGCCCGGGCAGGGGGGCAGGGGCCCTCCCGCAGCAGCGATTTCCTCCGCCAAAGGGGTGGTCCGAAGAGGGTATCCCTCTGAAGTCCCCGGTACTCCATATATGGCCAATCTACGTGGGCTTCTATTTTTATGTGTGAATTCTTCCTTCTCTCCCCTCTTTTTATTTCTCAGAACATCCTGCCAGGGGTCTGGGTGTGTTAATCTGTTTATTCTCCCCCTCCTCCCTCCCCTCTCCCACGTCTGAGCAGCCAAACACGAGAAAATCCATGGTTAAGGACATGTGTTGTAACTGATCATTTGAGGGACAGGTTCAAAAATGAGAGAGAGAAATCAAAAACAAAGCCTGGACAAGTACATGAACACACACACAGCACAGTGAGCACATCCCAGTGCTGCTGAGGAAGGAAACGGTAACTCAGTTCGAGGAAAGTGCCTGGCTTATTTATCATTAATTAATTAAAATATTCATTCCGAGCATACCTAATTTGGAGCAAATGGAGCTGTCTCCAGCGTGATTTCTAATGGAGAGGAAATAATTTCTTTTCATACAAAACTGTGTATGTTTGTAAAATTTATCTCTTAGTGGGGATCTTAATGAACATTGGGGATTGCAGTCCAAGTGCAACGCTCTCTTTCATAACCTCAGTCCTCCTTTCCCTCTCACCCCACAAGCCTTGGCTTTCATTTATGGAACCATCCAGACCAGGAGATGATGCCTCCCTGTTCCCTGTCTGAGCCGCTCCTGCGAGCTGGGTTAACTCTGACACCGTGCGTGCAGGCTTTTCTGAACAGCCAGCGGATGGCAGAGTCAAAACATCAGTTCCACATGAGGCTGATTCCATCCTCATCCTCTCTTCTTGCCCCCCTCTTGCCAAGGGGAAGGAGACCGGAAGAGAGGGGAGGCTTTGCAGTGTTTTGGAGCGCCTTCATCCCGTGTTATGGTTGTATGGGCGCGGGGGAGGGACGGCGAGGGGAGGGGAGGGAGGGAGGCGCGGGGGAGAAGGAGAGAGAATTGCGGGTGATTCCTCCTCCCCTGCTCTGTGGTTCCCCACAGAAAAACGTGACTCCAGATCGTGCTGTGTGAGTCTCACCCTCTTCCTACGAAAATATGTCCTTCAGTCTCTTTTGAAAGGAAGCAGTCAAAAGTTTGCTAAATATACGAGAAGGAATTCTCAGTCGAGAGGGGCTTCCTGCTGCATTAGAGTACCTAATGAGCTGTGCACACGGAAACCGCAGGGAAGGAGAGAGCCTGTCACGTTCCCGGGCTGTAAACACAGCCTGCGATTAACTCTGTGCAGACACCCCCTCCAGGTGAGGCATCTGGAGCAGCAGCCTCATTGGGAAACGCGTTTAGCGTCAGGAACGGCAGTGTGGGAAAACAAAGCTTTGCAGGCCGGCTCCCGCAGGGGTTAATCGTGCCCAGCACCCGGGTGAGGTGTGCACTGCGGATGGATGGCGAGAGGAATCCCAGAGCAGCCCTGCCCAACTTGCTGGCACACACGGAAAGTTTAAAAGGAATTCTCAGCCAGACAACTCGGCTGATAGGTGCTCCAGAAACAAGTATGATTTTCGAGACAGCAATACTAGTACTTATTAATAATTCATATTAACGGTAGATAAGGGAAGGAAAAGAGAGATTATAAACTGTTGTTTTGGCTAAGCCACCAGCACTGCAAAATGCTGGCTGGGTTTGGATTCAGCCCAATAATGCCTCAGAGAAGAATTTCAGTCCATTGGATACCAGCAGGGATGAATTTGGCTCCATGCATCAAAAGTCAGGGACGAAAATGCAGTGAAGGCAAAATAAAATGCAGCATAACTTGGGGAAACAGATATAAGGAATGGTAAAAGGAAGAGAAAGCAGAGAGGGAGTGGGAGGAGGATAAGAGGTAGTTTTCTAGTGAGAAAGCTGGGTTCAATTTAAGATTCATTTTCCAGCTCTGCTGCAGCAGAAATCATGGAGTTTAATAAAAAAACAAAGGGCAGAATCATTAAATAGATCACAAACATTGCCCAGTAAGCTTAGAAGAAGCAGCCACCTTTAGTTCTGAAAACGAGGGAGGAAGGGATGGACCGTGTGCTGTTCAGGAATGTGGCTGCCTCTATCCTGGGAGATGCAGAGGGGGGCAGGCTTTTGCACCGCAGCGCCGGGATTTCTGTCGCAATAAGTGCCACTAAGCAATTCTAACTGATTCCTTAGCATCTTCTAAGGATAATTTGAAAAAAAAACACCAAAAAGAAAACGCACATGGGGAGTTTATTGACTCTACCTGGCACTATTTGAACAGTCATTTCACACTGTGTACAGGCGATATGTGAGAAGAGAAGCCTATAAATGAAGTAGGAGGAGAGAGAAAACCGGAATTTGGTCTAAGAATGATTCAGCTCCTTCTTAATTATTCAGGCAAATATTCAGCGGGCTTAACAAGCAGTACCTGTGGGCACAGCCCATGAATAATGAGGCAGGAGCATGCTCTCCTGCAAGACAGCAGCAGGATGTGTGCCCCCACATTACCGGCCAGGAGCCAGAGAGGGGCAGGACAGGCAGAGCCTGCAGCGCGTTAAGGGGAGACAGAACAGCCCCTGTTTGTCCATGGTTTGAGAGCTGTGGGCGGTGGGAGCTTCCTGGCTGTTCACAGCATCACCTCCAGCCTCCAACTCCCACCCCTGTGTGCTGCAAAGCTGGGCTGTGGGGCCGCCAAGTGAGGGCAACCCCAAAATGCTGACAGTGCCTCCAGATCCTGCATGTTATTTCCTGGGCTCCCGTAGAGTCAGCTGTAACACAGAGACTGCCTTGATTCTCTCCACCTTCCTCAGACATTTCCTTTTTTTTCCTTTTCCAGCAGAGAGGGAAATATTTATCCAAATGCTGCTCATCCTGGCCTCAAGTAGGTGGTTGGGAAAGAAACTGAACGAAGCATAGAGCAAACAAGAGAGGGAAAATGTACCTGCTTTGGCACTGAACGCTTCCAGCCTCTCCAACTTCTGCCTGCTCCCAGGCTGAGGTGCTGAGGCATACCCCAGTCTGGTAGCTGCAATAAGAGCAGTCTGAGGATGGAGCCCTTTGTGCAGAGCTCCTAACTGCCTTCTGTCATTCGCTGCTCTTTATGTAACTCTGAATGTTGACCATCAACAGCCCTTGCATCTCTGTGCCCCAGGCTGCTTCTGATTAAATTTGAGGGAATGGCTGGGCCTAATTTTCCCCGGCATGCTCAGGATCTCTAGATACACAGTCGGGCTGTGGGCTTTTTTGAGGAGCTCTCTGTGATCGGGTGCTCCAGTTTGGGCCAAGCCAAGATTTCTCTGAGGCTTGTGCTCAAAAATAGAGAGATTTAAAATACAATTGTAACATAAACCCTTGGAGATGAGTCCCCACCGATTTCCTGATCACGCTTTTAGATGTGCAGAGCCAGATCCCCAAAGGTTTCTGATTCCTGACTAGTTGCTTAAAGAGCAACCAGGACTTGAATATTTGGTGAGTCTGGGTTCCACTGCTGCCCCAGCTCCCCCTGCCTTGGCTGGGCCCTTCTCTCAGCTGTGCTGTAAATGTGTCATTCCTGCAATGCCAGACCTCAGCATCTATAGTCCCCTATGCAAAGGACAGCCACATCTCCGAGGGCTGTCATCTGCTCTGGGGGTAGGACTGCTCTGAGGCCTCCAGAAACCTTGCCAATGGGAATTTTAGGCCCAGCTCAGCTTTCATGAGAGGAAAGCTCTGCCCAAGAAAGTCACAAAGGTATTGGACACAGAGGAAGGAGGGCTACAGCCATTTAATCTGTATTATACAGAGGAAAGAAGACATAGAAACAGCTTTCTCTATGTTCCTATGACACAGACAGCAGATAAGGCTTAAACTCCATTTTTTTTATTTAAAACAATCCCGATTTAGTAAAATAAACTATAATTGGATTTTCATTCTCCTTCTGTGCATGTGACCTGAATTTGGGAACCGTTTCAAAAACCTGCCTGAAAGCTGAACTAGGAAAGGACAGAGGTGCCACAAAGCAGGGCACAGGCTTCACTGAGAGATGTGAACTGCTGTGTGGTGCTACAGTCCCCTGTTTCTTTGGCCTAACTTCTCTGTGAGCACAAAAACACAGTGGCAGACGCCAGTATATTAGCACACAATGTCATTTACTTGCACTTCCCCATGATTTTAGCTATATACACTGACAACTAATCTTTAGGTGAGTGCAAATCAAAGTCCTAGTTTAATCCACACTTTTAGCAAGGTTGTGCCTTTGGGGGCTATTGCTTGTTTACAGGAAACACAGGCTATTTAAAACTGGGACTTTTGGAACTGAGAAGTGCAATTCTCTTTGTGTGCAGGCTTTGAAACCAGTGGAGCTGTGACGAGTTCAACAAGCTGAATTGTGGTTTTTAATAATCCGCCTGGAGATGAGGGTATGGCTGGTCCTTCCTTTATGGTTATAATTGCCAACTGCACAATGCATGTGCTTGTTACACTATTTATTGAGTCATTTTTGAATGCTGTGAAGTGCTGCACGAGTACTAACTTCATTCCACTTGTGCCTGATTACACTGAGTGAGGTAAATGGGATTTAAGAAGGGAAATAGAAACCTCACTAATCTTGAAGCAAAACACAAAAATGTACAGCAAGCCAGAAGGCCCCTTCTCCTCCCAGCTACTGATTTCTCTCCATAGGACAGACAGCCCGGGGGGAGCTACAGAGGTTTGGTTCAGGGCCACCAGCTGTCCCAGGTGGTGGTGAAAGCCACAGCACTGAGGATGTCCTGAAGCTGCTGCCCTCAGCAGAGTGAGGGCTAGAGCTGCCTGTCACACCGTGCCAGCACAGCGACTGCTCTGCCCGCAGCACCTGTCCTGCCGCCTCTGGGCTCCTCCAGGAGGACCAGCACTGCCCTCCCTGACATGGACAAGGACCAGCACTGCCCACTCCCTGACATGGACCAGCACTGCCCACTCCCCGGCATGGACAAGGAGAAACACTGCCCACTCCCTGGCATGGACCAGCACTGCCCACTCCCCGGCATGGACAAGGACCAGCACTGCCCACTCCCCGGCATGGACAAGGACCAGCACTGCCCACTCCCCGGCATGGACAGGGACCAGCACTGCCCACTCCCCGGCATGGCCAAGGACCAGCACTGCCCTCCCTGGCATGGACAAGGACCAGCACTGCCCACTCCCCAGCATGGACAAGGACCAGCACTGCCCTCCCTGGCATGGACAAGGACCAGCACTGCCCTCCCTGGCATGGACAAGGACCAGCACTGCCCTCCCTGGCATGGACAAGGACCAGCACTGCCCACTCCCTGACATGGACAAGGACCAGCACTGCCCTCCCTGGCATGGACAAGGACCAGCACTGCCCACTCCCTGACATGGACAAGGACCAGCACTGCCCTCCCTGGCATGGACAAGGACCAGCACTGCCCTCCCTGGCATGGACAAGGACCAGCACTGCCCTCCCCAGCATGGCCTGGCCAAGGACCAGCACTGCCCACTCCCTGATATGGACAAGGACCAGCACTGCCCACTCCCCGGCATGGACAAGGAGAAACACTGCCCACTCCCCGGCATGGCCAAGGACCAGCACTGCCCACTCCCCGGCATGGACAAGGACCAGCACTGCCCACTCCCCAGCATGGACAAGGACCCATTGCCCCTCCCGGCATGGACAAGGACCAGGAGCATGGCCAAGGACCAGCACTGCCCACTCCCCAGCATGGCCAAGGACCAGCACTGCCCACTCCCCGGCATGGCCAAGGACCAGCACTGCCCACTCCCCAGCATGGCCAAGGACCAGCACTGCCCACTCCCCGGCATGGCCAAGGACCAGCACTGCCCTCCCTGGCATGGACAAGGACCAGCACTGCCCACTCCCCAGCATGGACAAGGACCAGCACTGCCCTCCCTGGCATGGACAAGGACCAGCACTGCCCTCCCCAGCATGGACAAGGACCAGCACTGCCCACTCCCCGGCATGGACAAGGACCAGCACTGCCCACTCCCTGACATGGACAAGGACCAGCACTGCCCACTCCCTGACATGGACAAGGACCAGCATTGCCCACTCCCCGGCATGGACAGGGACCAGCACTGCCCACTCCCTGGCATGGACAAGGACCAGCACTGCCCACTCCCTGACATGGACAAGGACCAGCACTGCCCACTCCCCGGCATGGACAAGGACCAGCACTGCCCACTCCCCGGCATGGACAAGGACCAGCACTGCCCTCCCCAGCATGGCCAAGGACCAGCACTGCCCACTCCCCGGCATGGACAAGGAGAAACACTGCCCCACTCCCTGGCATGGACAAGGACCAGCACTGCCCTCCCTGGCATGGACAAGGACCAGCACTGCCCACTCCCTGGCATGGACAAGGACCAGCACTGCCCACTCCCTAACATGGACAAGGACCAGCACTGCCCACTCCCTGACATGGACAAGGACCAGCACTGCCCCACTCCCTGACATGGACAAGGACCAGCACTGCCCCACTCCCCAGCATGGACAAGGACCAGCACTGCCCACTCCCCGGCATCCTGCTGTGCCTCCCAGCCCCTCTGAGGCAGCCTCAGCCAATGCGAACCACCTGAGCTCTTCCTACCTTAGTTGTTTGCACCTGGGCTGATTTGCTCTGTCCCAGCCAGGAGGCTGCTGAGGTTCCACCCCTCCCTTGCACAGGTAAAGGGCTGGGCAGAGAGGGGGGTTCTTTAGGTAGGAAACTTCCCTGGCACAAGCTTTAACCTGGCGGACTGAGTTTGTAGCTCAAACAGGAGATGTAAGCACCAAGTTTTCTCCTCTCCCTTGCTGTTTCCTCTCCTTTGAGTGTGTGGGAAGGTGTTGACTGTTAGTAGGTCTAGTTCCTGCTCTTCCTTTAAACTGGGTCATCACAATTTACCCTCCTACCTGCTGTAAGGATATGGGGTTTTTTCCTTCTCTACCCTTTGATATTATCCTTCTGCAACTCTCCCTCTCCTCCCCTTCTTTCCCTTCCCCCTGTTTCCTCCTCACTCTAAACAGGAGGAAAGTGGGTCACTTCATAATTGCTCTTCTCTATTTCAGAGAAACCCAGAGGCACAAAATGGAACAAACAGGTGAGTGTCACTAATTCAGGGGAGTTTAAAGATATTTTCCTTTTATTTTCTCTTGGGCTTGCTTCACTGACTCCTTTCCCTTTGCTTCCAAACTCTTGAGGTAACAACTAGTGCTGCTTTCTGGTTGTGTAGCTAAAATTCAAGTTGAGACTAGGTGGCTTGGGATGCTGAAAGTAAGCATATTGAGCTTTTTGCTCTCCCTTTTATATGTTTCTTTACTTCAATGAAATGAAAAAATCATGAAGGGAATGAATTGTACTTAAATATGCCAAGGAGGGCGTGATTCAGTGTTGATGCAATACTTTGCAATAACCTTGGGCATCCATAGGAGTGATTCAGAAAAAAAGAAAGGCATCCTCACTCACTAAGTCTTTATCTGTGAGCTGCCTGCCACATAACAGGATTTCAGATCATCCTCAGTCAGACAAAATAAGAGAGGTGCAGTCCAGTCAAGCATACAATTTTTTCATGTAGGTGCAGCCCCAGGGATTCCTTTGCCCCCAAGGCTTGCTTTTGTCAGGGCCCTTTTCTGCTGCGTTCAGTGAAACGCTTCATGAGGAGTGGGTCCTTCTCTGAGCAGAGAGCTGCAGTCTGCTCCCACACTCCGGGGCCAGGAGGCCCTTTGTGGACAGGCACCACATCTCGTCTTTGGTTCGGTTTGAGCTGCAGGGCTCACCCTCCTAGGGCTGCAGGGCTCACCCTTTACACAGCACAGTTAATTAACCTGGAGCATGTCAGACCAGCAGGCTTGGTGCTCCCCATACAGCCCGTGAGTGTTACTGTCCATCACGAGATTGCTGTTGTGGGGTTTCACTTTGGGCCTTTGGGTAGCACCTTTTGCTCCAATTTTCACTGTGCTGAGCAAGAAAGTGTTCTCTCACCTTGGCAAATTCTCCTGTTATTTGTTGTTCAGAGAGGAGGAGCAGACCAAGCTCTCGAAGAAGGACAGGGACCTGGGTTTTGCTCCTAGCCTGGTTACTGAGCAGCTGTACTATTCTGGAAAAAGCCACTTCCACCTTGAAAATTGGTGTTTTGGGCTGAGCTACAAAAGCATCAGACCCTCTATGAGCACTGTCTGGCACAGTCCTTGGTTTTTTACAGAACATGCTGCTCTTTCCTTGTTGAAACTGAGGTTGAATGTCTCTGCTTCTCTTCCTGCTGCTTCTTCCACCCTGTCAAGGATGTAAATATTTCCACCTTCACACATTGTTTGCTGTACATCTGTCCAGGGGGACTTGGTGCTGCCTCTGTAATTTGCCTCTCCAAGGAGAGCCTGCAAAGCCAAGGGGGCACCTGCCCAGAGAGGAGGTTTCTGTTTGTAGGTAGAGGGAAGGCAGGAGCTTGCTGATGTTTTGGGGACTCATTTCTGTCACTCAGGGCTCTGGGGAAAGCCTGAGGTGTCTGTTTAACCCCTGCCCAGGAAGGGGCTGCATCAGACAGGGAGCCCACTGCAGGGGAGGTGCCAAGTGCTCCTCCGGGCTGTGATGCCAGCTTTGTTACAGGGCGTGCATCTGGAATAATCCAGGTGGCTCAAAGGAGGCCAGGTCTGTTCTATACAACTGGGCTGAGCTTTATGATAGACCACAAAACATGTGGCTTAAGGTGTTAACCCTTTTTGCTCCTCAGATTCCATATACATTGCACTAGGTTCAAAATTGCTCCTGGCAGTGCTCCTCAGCCTTGTTGGAGGCAAAAGGAGTCTAATGCACCCTTGGTCTAATAGGAATACTCTCTCTGAGGATTTATGGGTCCATGTCTTCATGCATCTCTGAAATGGGAGTAAAACTGCCCTGCTAACTTCCTGAGAGTTATTTCAATTTCCCTTCCTAGTGTTCTGAAGGTAATCTATATTTTTTTAAATTGATAAACTTGGTGAAAATTACAAGTGAGGGAAAGAAATCTGTCAAGAACTCCCAAGCTTCTGAATACTGAGTGTTGTTTTTTCTCCCTTGACTTACAAATGTTCAAAATATTTTGAGAAACCAGTGCTGGTCTGAAGAAAAGTCTACTTCTCTCAGCCTAATTCTTGCCCTTGGTGTTTTTTTAGCTGCCTTAAGGGATGTTCTTCGACCTGCCTGTTTCTAAAATATGTGTAATTATGGGCTTCTCTTGAGTAATTAGTGAGCCTTGTTCTCACATGAGGTATGTGCATAATATGAAGCTGAACCTGAGATGCCAGTTTACTGCTGAATGCCCACTTTTCCTGCAAGTACCAAGCCCTGGAGCGTGACAGCCGCTGACCGCCTGCAGGGCTGGGAAGGCTGCTCCTGGTGTGGCAGGGGCTGCTGTGGGCCAGGCCTGGCTGTGCTGCCTGCTGAGGAGCTGCTTTCATGTTACCTCATCCAGGTGGGCCCTTGCACTGTCAGAATATGAGAGGGAAGGACTGGAGGATGTGGAGACCTGACCCAAAATTTCCTGTGGGTTTTAACACAGGTCTGCAGACAGCTTTGGGCTGAGGGATGATGTGGATTCCTGTTGGATCACTTATAAATAGTTCCCTAGAGATTCTCCCTTGTGCAGCAGAAATCCTCATTATTTGAAGACTGTCTGAGCAACCCACCCACCAGTCAGACTGCAGCTCTTACTCTTGCCAAAAAAAGAGACCCTTTATTGAGAGGAGTCCCTCGGAGGCAGCCCAGAGCACAGCTGAGCACCCCCAGGTGAGGTGAAGCCTCCCCTGGGAGCTCTGTTCAGGCCATCGCAGCCCTCAGCAGGCTCAGCTGCCTCTATCAGTGCCCACAGCAGCGCTGCCTTTCTCCCTCGGGGCCTCAGAGCAGGCCTGGGGCATTTCTGTCTCTGACTTGTCGGAAATGCCTTTGAAAGATGTCCAGAGACTTACCGTGATCTGCCAGCACCTTGGCAAGGTGAAGGGATGCAGTTAAAGGATGATTAGAGAAACAATAATCTATTTTAATTGTTTATTGTCTTGTTGTTTTAGTGTGGCTGCTACAGCTGAAACAATGTCGTGTTCCTCATGACCAGGATGATCCAGATAACGGGGAGATTAAAATAGTCCTTTGCCTCTGGCATTGTTTTTGCTGTCATGGTCTCAAGGGACGCTGGGGATGGCTCTGCTGGAGCTGGGCTGTTGGCTTGGCTGAGCAGAGGAGATGGGGCTCCTGGTGTCCTTCTGTGCAGGCACTGGGAGGGAAATGGAGCTGATGTCCCCTCTGTGGTGGCTTCTGCCCCATGCAGCCTGGATTCATGGTTTGCTATTTGACTCCCCAGGGAAGTGGGCACTGCACCAAGGCTGCCAGAGCTCAAGCAGCACTTGGACAACACCCCCAGGCACAGGGTGGCATCCTTGGGCACGTCCCGTGGGGAGCCAGGAGTTGGGCTTTGATCTTTGGGGGTCCCTCGTAGCGCAGAACACGCCGTGGTTCTGTGGTTTGGGTTTCTGAATGCCCCCGTGCTCCTGTGAGTCACCTGGCACGTGGCCTGATGGCTCACAGGGTGGTGCTCTCTGTGCCAGCACTGGAGCCTCTCTGCAGAAGGAGCCCTTTGGCTGATCTGAGTCTCTGCACAAAAAGCCCAGAATTGATCATGCTAAGGCAGAAATAGCTTTGTGCTGGAGCCAAGGTCCTTTCAAGGTAGGAGTCCTTCCTCTGGGCGATTTTAGCAGCACTGAGCTTGTTGATAACCTCAGTACCTGAATTCATTGGGAGTCCAGCCCCAAATACGTGGTACTCAAGGAAATTAAAGACAATCCCTTTGGAGCACGTATTTGCTTTCTAGCTTTCAGCTACTTGAAAGCTGGGCTTCCAGCACTTCCACCTCCAGCCACAGCTGGTGGAAAATGGACCGAAGATTGTTGCAGTACAGAGCTTGGCAGAGAAGGAGCTGCCCTGCTGCTGTCGGGGGAGTTGGACCATATGCTGCCTCCTAAGCTTTGGAGGCTCCTCCCAGGAATTTTCCATTTTTCCCTGCTCCCCACACATGTGCTTCTGACAGGAGCCAGAATGTGGCCCTGCATGGATAGGGCAGCATTGCTGTGCCCTCTTGTGTTGCTGCAGGGGCTATCCAGAACTTCCAGCTCTTACTGCTCTATTCCTAGATGATCATTCACAGCACAGCCTTATTCACACTGAAAGCTGGAGAAACTTCTGGTGTGATAAAGGTACTGGAACTTTTCTCTTTCAATCCGTCTGCTTGGTGACGTTGATTGGTTTTGCTGGGGGAGGGTCAAGGCTCTGCACAATTTATTGGTTTCACCTTCCCCATAAACAGACGATAATGCAGCACAGGCTGAAGGGGGGAGCAGCCTGCATTAATAGCTGGCATGACATTTCCTTGTGGAAATGTAGCTTACCTGTGGGAAGAGTCAGCCCTGGCACTGTTTTCTTCCTGCATGTAGAGCTTGGGATGCTGCCATCCTATGCACCAGTCCCACTGCTTATTTGGCAATAAGCAAGTGAGGCCTTGCCTGGTACTGGGTATGAATCCACAGCAGGGAGGAATTCTCCCACACACTGCCAGGGAACAGATTTATTGCCACATATCCACACACGGTGCCGAACGCACCTAAGTCTCTTTTAATGTTCTATTTTAATTGCTTGTCTCAGCCAGCTGAGGATAAATCGGTCTTAAATTCACAGCAAGCATTTGGGGGTAGGGATTGAATGAGATTTTATTGATATTATTGCAAAAGGTCTTTTCTATCTTTTCTGGGAAAATGAATTCTGTCCTTTTGGTTGTATTAAAGATCTCTCCGAAGCAATCTGCCAGCATCCCCCTCTGCACACTGAGCAATCTCTGTGCAGGCTGCTGCATCCCCAGGCAGCACAATACAGTGTGCTGGCTGGAGCCCTCAGCTCCACCTGCCTGCGCTGGAGATCAGACTGCAGGGAAGGACTTGTGCTACAAGCCTCTTGCCTTGCTCTTTGCTGCTGGCTTTTTTTCCTTTAAACCTGTTCTGTAGGGCTAAACTGTAGTCTTGCAGTGCTTGTGGGACAGCATCTGAGCAGGAACAGAAACCATGGCGTGGAACAGTTCTCCCTCTCAATGCAGGAGCAGTTGGCAGGCCATAATCTGAATCCTAGCATTACAGTTCAGCTACGGAGTTTTAGAAGTTCCTTTTTAAAAACTTTCTGTAGAAATCCTTTTTTTCCCCCTGGTATGGAGCCTTTTCCAAGAAGGGCTTTTTGGAATCAGTGGGTGCATCATAGTTTGAATATAACCCCGTCAATTATAAATTAACCTGACAGTAGTGCCTAAAGCAAGGCTAATCCCATCTTCTCTAGTGCTATATAACGTATATAATGATGAAGATACTCATGCCTCAATGAGTTTGTGGTCTAAAATAGGCAAGACTAGCAAAAGGCAGTAGAAAATAGCCATTTCTAGTCTCTACTTTCAGTAATTTTTCCCTGCAATGCTGACAACTCCAAGATTGTGCAAGGTAATGGTTATGATTAATCCAAGAGACCTGGGAGGTATTTAAATTTAAACTCATATGCTTCAGATCATAATTCAGACGCTCTCTGAGGAAGAAATGATCGATTTTGATCTTGATATTTTTTCTTTTTTGCTGGGGACAGTCTTGTAGCTGCCTGACTGGGGAGATGATGGGAAGATCCAGCAGCATGTGTCCCCTCACCGTAGGTCCTGCTGGGCACCTGGGGCAGGGCTGCCGGCGGTGCGGTGTGCTGGGTGCCCTGTGGGGGCCGTGTGTGCAGGGCAGTGCAGCCCCTGCTCTGCTGCATGGCCTGGCAGGACCCTTGGGCCGTGAGCACCAGCGGCTTAATGTGGCTGAGGGGAAGGAAGGGAGGACAAAACCCAAGCCAGGCAGGGTTGTTTGTAGGAAAAACCCATGCTGACAAAGGCATGAGCTTCATTCACAGTTCTCAAAGCAATCTGCCAAAACCTGGTTTGGCAGGACAAGCTGTGATTCACTTATGTAACTTTTTTCCCCCTAATTTTAGAATAATTTTTATTGCTAGGTGTGGCAATGAGCCTGTTTAGGGGCTGAGTAGTCAAACAATGTGAATGGAGCCCTGAATTCTCAGTGGTTCCTGAGACCAGCGAAGTACAAGCTGCTCCTGATGGCTCCCTTCCTGGGCAGTGAGACAGGTCAGGCTCCCAGCTGCCTTCCTTCTCTGTGGAAACTGCAGGGCAATGGGAGCAATGAGGAAATGGGGTTCCAGTTCTGCTGCAATTAGCTTTGCAGGTAAATCTCTCTACATGTGGATTACCTTTTGTCATCTGAGAAATGGTGATTAGAGGCTCTTGAGATCTAAAGCCTTTGTTTTCATCATTCTGCACCTCTTGGCTGGAAGATGAAATACCTTGATCATTGTGTGCAGTTGAAATTCAGAGCTCTGGTTTGGGCAATCCACATGTGTACTGCAAAGTTCCCAGTTTTGTTCTCTCAGGACTCCTGGTTATGATTCAGTGGACACAACAATTATTTTGTCTTTAATTTTTAAAAAGTTTGAGCTGGGATCTTAGTTCAATTGCTATTTTGTGCAGCAAAAGATGAGAGCTCTTGACAAACCCCAAGATATTAAGAAATGTAAAAAAGGTGGAGAACAGAAGCGTATCATAAAAAGTGAAATGTGAAGATTTTGGGTGGGGATGTGGCAGTATCTTCTTGTCTTTCTGAGCAGGAAGCTGGATGTTCACATCAGGTTGTTTTCCTACAGGAAAGTACTGGGGTCTGGGAGAGAGCAGGCAAAGCAGGAACAGGCTCAGTTTTGTCTGCATGGCCTTCATTAGAAGTCAGGCAAAAAAAAGAAAAGGCATCTTGATATTGTGGAATCCTCAGATCTAAAGGAAACCAGTAATGATGCATTAATGGAGGGGAGGAGTTTGGGGAAAGGGATGTGCTTGCTTGTTACTCCTCAAAGGTGGAGCCAGAGATGGGTCAGAGCAAATAGCTTTACATTAAAAAGTAGGTAAAAACCACGGCTTTGCTCTCTAGAGGAAGGCAGTAACCTGTGAGGGGACTTGTTTCCCCTCTGGACTCACTACTTTTGTTTTATGGCAACCTGAGATTAAGTCCTCGCCTTCCACCAGTTTAATGAACCTTTGAGACAGAAACATCAGTGAGGGGAGGAATTCTCTGAGCTGCCTTATCAGACAGCACAGGGCCAGGGACTGTCCTGCTTGGGCAGAGGTTGCCATTTCCTCCATGAACAGGAGAATCTGTACAGCAGTGGTCTCATCTTGCCTCAGCAGGTGGCTGGAGAGGTTCAAAGGATGTGTTTGTGCTATTACGGCTGTTCCTCTCCTGCGAGACACAGTATGGTTAAAAGGCAAAACCTGGCATGCTCTGCTACTTGTGGGTACTGCTGTTGCCTTTGTGTGTCACCCCCATGCAGGCTTTGAAGCCTGGTGCTTGCCAGGGCGCGTGGCACACGTCCTGCAGTGCGCCAGGGAAACGCGTGAGACGCAGCCGCGCTGGTTATGGGAGCACGGCTTGCTTGTGGCAGCCTTGCTGCTTTCAGGTGGTGTGCTTCGCTCTCCCATGAGTCAGCTGGGAATATTATATTGAACATCCCTTGAAGCCTGCCTCAGGGGCTGACTGAGGCATGAGACACAAGGGTGCTCTAATGAGAAGTGATATAAACACTAGATAATGGGAGAAAAATCCCAGGTGCAAGTGAGCTAAAAATTGTAACTTGCTGCATTATCTTCACTTCCAAGGCATGATTTATTTGATGGAAGAAGTCCAAGTGTGTTACATTTGCCATTCTTGGAGCACGTGAGCCAAGACTGATTGGTTGACTTGTGTTAAGGGAAGGGACTGGGTTCAGTGTAACTGGTGCTGCAGCAGCATGGCCTCACCAGCAGCAAAGCTTAGGTCAGAAGAAATAGGATTGTGTGTACAACAAGGGCCCTGCTGTCCCCATGCTTTCCAGAAAAACAAGTACTTTTCAGAAGCCCAGTGAAAATAAATAGTGAAAGGGGTACTGAGATCAAGAAAAAATAATCTGTCCTGGCATTTCATCTAGGGATACTTGAAATATTGCAAGAGTCTGGAATCCACTGGGGAGATGAGCCTGAAATGACAGGGCTGTGCAGGAGCTGTTCTGAGAGCTGGAGGAAGACACACAGTTAAAAATAAAACAAAGCAAGGGAAGATGCTGCAGTAACTTAGCCCACTCTGTATTGCTTTTGTATAGGTGTGGGGGAGAAGGCAGCAGCAGCTGGCTGCTTCAGAAAGCCTATTCTTATTAAGTCAAGTTTCCAAAAGCCAATCCAGTCAATATGGGGTGTAAAACCCTTGAGATCTCTTCTTCTGATGCTGGAGCCTGTATTTTTCATCCTTCTCTTCCCTTGCACCTCCTGCCACAACAGCAAACAACCCAAGTGTCTCTTCCTCCAGCATTGCTTTTCTGGGGACCTCCATGGTTCCCAGGGTACACAACATGGAAGAAACTAATTAGAGATCTGACCCTGAATGAATTCTTAATTGCAGTTTCCAACCCAGCGTGAAGTGGACTGATCTTATTATTGGCAGTTACTAACTGATATTGGCACAGAATCACTCTTGAGTGCACTCTCTGGGGAGAATCCATCACAGCAGCACCTATTTCTGTGCCCTCTGTTCTTGGCAGCTTTCTGTTTGCTCATGTTTGTCTCTGCGGTGCTCTTGGTGTACCTGACAGAGGTGTCTGTGCTCCCTGGGGTCCAGCAGAGCAGCCCACATGGATTGCTCCAGTTGCAGAGCCCTTGGAAGCAGCACGGTGTGAACAAACCCATTGCTTTGCTCCTTCTCAGGGGAAGAGAAGCTCTTTAATCCTTCAGGTGGTGTTAAGGCACAGAGTACTGATGGGGGTGGGATACGGACAGGCTGACAAAAAGATGCTTGGGAAAGGAGCGGCCACCTTCCTGAGGGAGGGATGCACTGTTGGATTCTTTGTCATTGCAATCCTCTTGCTGAAGCAGATCTTAGCCTCCAGGCCAGACCAAATCAGTCTGGAGAGCCAGCAGAGCGACAGTATCCATGTTTGACACCTGTGTCCTTCAGAGACTGATAAACCTGCAGCTTCATCTGGGCCTGAGGCAACCAAATCCCCAGGCATGGTCGGGCCAGTGAGGCTGGGCTTTCCAACCAGCCTGGAGCCTCAAATCTTCAGCATATTCCTGCCTCTGGGCTGGTAGAGGATCTCAGAATGGTGGTCTGTGTACGTGACTGCTGTCTCCTGAAGTTACCCACATTCTGAGGATGTGACTCTCCTGCAGGGAGCAGAGTGCCAAGGCTGCTCTCATGGTAAATTCCTCAAGAGTCTACAAGGTGCTTTAGCAAAAGCAGCCTCATGCTGCTCCAAGTGATGGTTTGGGTGAAGCTCAGCAGTGCCCTGCTGCTCACCTGGGCACAGGGAAAGGGTGAGGGTGGCAGGTGAGAACACCTGTCTACAACTGCACTTATTAAAGAGTCTCCCTTTTGCCTTTTTAATAGTTGTGTTTGCCCTGTTCAGGGGATGGCAGTGGATTTAGCAATATTTTCCCTTCTTTTGCACCCTCACTCATCCCTGCCCATGTGCTGGAGCAGCTGTCCTGTCGGGTGGTGAGAAAGTTTGCAGGTAAATATTGATTATCTCTTCATAGTAATTCAGCAAAAAGACAGCACTTTGCTTCTCACCTGCATTGTGTCCCTTCTCTCAAGTGGATTACTTCCTGAGGAGTATCCTTAGGAGAGAAATCCTTCCATATGTGAATGGAGCAGGCCTTTAAAATAGGTGCAGAATCCCTGATAAAGGATCCCCAGAGCCCTATAACCATTCTGCTGCCTTCATTAGTGCCTAAAAACTAATGTTGTGTGGGGGAAAGAAATGAGGTGGGAGGCAGCTGATGAGAGGAGCAGTGTACCCTGCTACCAAACTCATCTGAACAGACACATCCAGGAGCTCTGTCTCCTTTCACCTGCCTCATTCTGAGCAACCACATTAAGAAGGAAAAAAAAAATATTTAATGCTCTACTAACCAGAGCCCCATGGGGAAACAAGATAAATATCAGCAGAGCTGGTGCTGCCATGGGTGGGAAACCCACACAGCACCAGGATCAGCACAGCCCTGCCTGTGGCAGCATCTGCTGCTGCCCTGCCGGGGTGCAGGTTCCAGTGCTCCTCTGAACTCTGCTTTGGTCTGGAGCTGTGTTCAGCAGCGGGCACTTGGTTAATTCTGTTCTCCTGGTGCTGAGGGGAGGAAGAGCTCACTTTAGACCTCATGCATTGGGAGATGCTCCCTGTCCTTAGGGCTTTCCTGATCCTCTCCATGTGCAGCCCTTTCTCAGGAAGGAGCTGGTCCTGTGAGACACAGAGTCCACTGGGGCACTGACATGTGAGGGTGTTTTCAGGCCAGGCCACTGCAGCCTCAGCCCCCTCCTTCCCCTTCCACCCTGTGGAAGTCAGGGCTGCCTTTCCTGCAGCACTGGCTCTCTACTGCTTGCCAGAACCTCGGTCTACCATCTGAGGATGCAGCAGTTAAATAACAGTCTGAGCTTCTGCAAAACAACTGTGGGAGTCCCTCAGGCCAGCGAGGCTGCAGTTCCTCCCCCAGAGCCCCAGGGAGCAGAGGCAGTGACTGTGGGAAGCCTTCTGAGGACAGCAGCATAAAAGCAGCTCACACAGGGGGCCAGCAGGCTCCAGCTGGGCTGCAACCTGCCCCATCCTGCAGCAAATGCCAGTATGGGGGTGCTTTTCTCCTGAACGGGGCGTGAGGAGTAGAGCAGGGATCCCTTTCCGACTGAAAATCAGGCAATATGGGGACAATCTTTTAACCTAAAACTCAGACTGTTTCCAGTAGCAGCGGTCCTTGCCCACCAGGATTCCTGCATCAGTCAGTTCGGTGCTGCTTTCAGGAAGGCATCTGCCCCTGGCTTGGGATGGAAGTTGTGCTCTTTGCTCTCTGGGGATGGCTTCCCCTGGCTGGAGAGTTGGTACCTGCCTTCCCTAAGGACAGCCTTTGCCTGCTGCTTGTTTTCCTCCCTGAATGCCTGTTTCCAAGGGAAAGTGCTGCTTTAGGGTCCATGCTCCACTCTTGCTGAGCCCTGGTGAGGGCTGTCAGAGCCCTTCCCAAACTGGTGATGAGGACGGCAGGCAGTGACTGCTCTTACCTGGGGTGTGCTTTGGGGCCCCCAGGAGCAGCAAAGCTCTTCTGTAAACTCCAGCAGAACACAGGCTGTGTGTTGAGGTAATCAGCATCCTTGATGTTCTCCTCTGAGACCCAGCAGTTAGCTTATTTGCACTCTGTTGTGGCAAAAATACAAAGAAAACAAATATGAAAGATTATTTAATGAACTCTGGAAATGAATAATGAATACATCACTTTAAGTGGTTCTTCAGGCTGCTGCAGAGTGCTATCCTGAGATGTGAGAGCAGGAGCCTTGGCTAATACCGAGGAGGGCAGTCATTTGGTTCCTGAATGAGCAGCTCACAGGATGAATGGGACAGTTAATGGTTTCTTGAAGCAAACTTCTCAGGCATCAGTGTGGCTAAGAAGGAGACTTGGCAGTGTGCTGAGCCTTAATTTTTAAACAGTGTGAAAGATGGGCTTGACTTACCTTTGCTTTGAGTTGGTGCAATGCCACTGACTTCAGTGGGGAATTTGTAGCCCTCACATTTCACCTGCCTGGCAATTTGTTGGCACTGCAATGAGAAATGAAACACCAAGCAGGGTTTTCCAGCAAGACTACAATTTTCTGGAAGATCTCATGCTGACAGAGTAGAACATATGACTGACTTAAACTGATTTGTTACATGTCTTGTGTTAAACACATTATCTTTGCTGTGATATCCCGGCTTAGTCAGATCTGAAAACCAAGAAAGGTGTTTGGAACCTTCATCTATTGGGAGATTGGCTCACATTCCAAATAAGTTATACAGCATTCTTTCCTAGACTGAAAACATTCAGCTTGGTCTTCAATTATTGCTTATAATTCAAAAGGGTTCTGGGGCAGCTGTACATTCTGGGTTTGGTGTCCCTTGGAGTCCTTGGTGGATAGACTCATGATAGTGAAACCATTTTAGGGATGGATGACTCAAGAAATTCCCTTTTTAGAGTCTCTTTAAAATAACTTCATTTGAATGAGAAAATCAGATGGATTCTTCAAAAAAGCAAATGTGTATTTCAGTGTGATGTGAATTTATGGCTAAAAAAAGCCAATTTAAGAACTAACAACCCCAGAAAATTATTAGCAAAGGTAGAAAGTTTTCAAGTTACGAACAAGGAGAAAATGCGCGAGCAGCTCAGGCTTATCGAGGGAGCTCCTCCGCTGTGAAGGCATCTCCTGTGCCCGCAGCTTGCAGGCGGGTCAGGGGCTGGAGGGGAGCGCTGGGGCCCTGGAGGGGAGCTCTGGGGAGCAGCTGGAGGGGAGCTCTGGGGCCCTGGTGAGGAGCAGCTGGAGGGGAGCTCTGGGGCCCTGGTGGGGAGCAGCTGGAGGGGAGCTCTGGGGCCCTGGTGAGGAGCAGCTGGAGGGGAGCTCTGGGGCCCTGGTGGGGAGCAGCTGGAGGGGAGCTCCGGGGCCCTGGTGGGGAGCAGCTGGAGGGGAGCTCTGGGGCCCTGGTGAGGAGCAGCCTGGTGGGGAGCTCTGGGGCTCTGGTGAGGAGCAGCTGGAGGGGAGCTCTGGGGCCCTGGTGAGGAGCCGTCGGGGGGCTCTGGGGCCCTGGTGGGAGCTCTGGGGCCCTGGTGGGGAGCAGCTGGAGGGGAGCTCTGGGGCCCTGGTGGGGAGCAGCTGGAGGGGCTCTGGGGCCCTGGTGGGGAGCTCTGGGGCTCTGGTGAGGAGCAGCAGGAGGAGGGGGGCCCTGGGGGCCCTGGAGGGGAGCTGGGGCCCTGTGAGGGAGCTGGAGGGGAGCTCTGGGGCCCTGGTGAGGAGCTCTGGGGCCCTGGTGAGGAGCAGCTGGAGGGGAGCTCTGGGGCCCTGGTGAGGAGCTCTGGGGCCCTGGTGAGGAGCAGCTGGAGGGGAGCTCTGGGGCCCTGGTGAGGAGCAGCTGGGGGAGCTCTGGGGCCCTGGTGCAGCTGGGGGGAGCTCTGGGGCCCTGGTGAGGAGCAGCTGGAGGGGAGCTCTGGGGCCCTGGTGAGGAGCTCTGGGGCCCTGGTGGGGAGCAGCTGGAGGGGAGCTCTGGGGCCCTGGTGGGGAGCTCTGGGGCCCTGGTGAGGAGCAGCCTGGTGGGGAGCTCTGGGGCCCTGGTGAGGAGCAGCTGGAGGGGAGCTCTGGGGCCCTGGTGAGGAGCAGCTGGAGGGGAGCTCTGGGGCCCTGGTGGGGAGCAGCCTGGAGGGGAGCTCTGGGGCCCTGGTGAGGAGCAGCTGGAGGGGAGCTCTGGGGCCCTGGTGAGGAGCAGCCTGGCCCGGCCCAGCCCTGCCGGCCCTGCCTCGTGGTGCTGTGCCTCGCCCCCACCTGCGGTGGCTGTGCCCCTTGGCCAGGCAGCTCCCACAGGGACAAGGCCCTTGCCCACGTGCCCTCCAGGGAACAGACACTGCTCGCGTGGTGGCCAGCGGGACCCCAGGCAGGGCTCCCTGCCACGCTCCCTGGGAGCCACGTGTTAGTGGCAAGTAAGCCCTTTGCTGAAGTGTGAGGTGAAGAAAGCTTAACTTTTATTTTCATGCGGAGAGACTATTACAAACCAGTCATCTCCCTGGTGTGCCACATGCTGGGTTTTGTTGTGTGTGAGACACAGATGTGGTCCACAACCTTCCTTTCACATCAAAGGCTGGATCTTGCTTCAAGGTCAAGTGTGGTTTTCTTAATTCACTCTTCTCTTACAATTTGTTTCCCCCAGCTTAAAAATTAAGGGTTACACTTGTGTGTTGTTGCATGTAAAGGCAGAAATTTGATTTTTAAAACATGGCAGACATCTCTTTGAAACTGGGAGCTAGATCCCTAAATATCTTTTGAAATCTGGAGCTGTGCACCAGATGGAGAATCAGCACTTAAAGAGTAATTTCACAAAGGAAGTGGAGTGAAATTATTTCCTTTAGCAAATAGTTTCCCAGCATGAAGAAAGAAAGCAGAGCCAGCATCTTGCACAGGGAGATCATGCTTATTCTCCCCTTCTTCATGCCTCTTTCCTAGGCTTTTGGGGGGGTTTTGGTTTGGCTTTTTTTCCTCCTATGGATGCATCCAGGCTACATCATGGTACAATGGAATGTGCCAAAACTAGATATTGGTTAATCTCTAATTGGCACCAGTCACAGGTGAGAGTGAGCACTTTGTGTCTCATGAAAGGCTGAACCCTTTTTGTGTCCTGAAGTGATTTGAGAGTCGATATAAATGTCACAGATACACTGAACAAGAATTACTGGCCTGCAGAATTAATCCAAGATAATGTCAGAGGCTCTTTGAGGCAGGCTGACAGTGTGGTGTGTCAGCCTTACGTAACTGGGTACATGTACCTGAGGCCATGTGCAAATGTAGGGGCTGCAGCCGGGCTCAACACCCCAGGAAATGGACAGGAAAATCCCAGTGTCAGAGTAGCAAAGACCGGCAGTGTCCCTGGTGGGGAAAACCCAGCCCCTGATCATCTCTGAAGACAACAGTGACACTGCAGATTGTCAGGAATCAGTCCTGATCCAGACCGTCTGGGAGAGATCCCCAAAGTTTCCTTATCCTGGATGCTGGGCACATGTGAGGTGTGCAAGTACGATTTTTGCAGTGTCTGGGAGGAAAATGAAACTTTCTAGACAGGTGGAGCTCATCAGTTTTCAGAAAAACAGCTTCTGCTTAGAGATCAAACAACTGCCATATGGTGTTGTTTTTTCCTATAGCACAAACATATTTAGCTGTGCCAGGAGAAGTCTGGGGAACTGGTTGTCAGTGGCCACAGAGGATATGGCTAAACTTGGATCAAAACACGAGCAAAGCACGGAGCAGCTCTGGAGAAAGGAGCTGAATGGCAGCTGGGGGAGGGAGCGATGCAGTGGGTCACTTAGGGAAAGAGGTACTGCTCAGTTTCACCTCAGTTTTATTGGATGGAAACCTGGCTGCTGCAAAGATACAGGTGTAAAAAAAGATAAACATTCTAAAACCCTTATATATAACCCTTTATATGACTAGACTCCTTCACCAAGCTCTGAATCAACATTATTTCAGTTAAAAAAAACCCTCACCAAACAAATAATTGCATGTTACTGCTCTTATTCTTGGCTATAAGATAAAATCTCATTAGTAGCTGCAATAATAGCACATCTAACAGCAAAATTTGGCTTAGAATGCTTCCACTTTCACAACACCCACTTTTCATTTGAATGCTCAAAGTTGCTGCAAAACATTTTTGAAAATTAGCTATTAGCTACACACTGTAGTAATTTTTCTAGTGACAGCCATTGCACAGAACATCTACATTGCAATAAACTTTTTGCAGTACCTTGAATTTGTCTTATTATTGTCTATCAAGTGTTGTTATTGCTAAACTTGTTCTAGTGCTGACTCAGTTGATGAGCATAATTTTACCATGTAGGCAGCCCTAATTCGTGATGATCTGGGGCTTCACATAGCCTCTAGAACCTTCCTCAAAAGCCATTTTGCAAGTGACTAAGACATTCATAAAGATCTTTGAGCTGGAGGTTTGTGCTACAAATGCAAAGCAACAATTATTATTTGGGCTTTGCAAATGCAGTTTTAATTTTGCCTTAATCAATACTTCATTAAAGTGGGCCACGTAGGAACTGTTTTTTTCCTCTGGTCTCCCAAGCAGCTTTCTGTGTCACATTAGGAAAGAAAAAAATAAGCAAGCAAAGGGCATTCAAGACAGCCTGAAAAAATATTTTTCCTTTCCTTGGCCTCCCCTCCCCCTTGCAGGCTTTCTGCTCCAGTGGCTTGGGTTGTAGTCGCACTGTGCTTGGAGTGACTTGAGAGCATCCCTAGCGCTGCATCCCTGGCACTGTAGGCAAACAAACCATTTCTGTGCAGCGCTCTGCAAGCTGCGCTTCGAGAGCAATCTCCTCGCCTGCCGACAGACACCCGGGAAGGCTCAGGGAGGTCTGAGCGGGAGGGCAGTGGCAGGAGGAGGAAAGTTTCCTTTCCTCGTCTTCCCTGGTGCGGTAAATGCAGAGCAGCTGCAGGAGGGGTCAGCGGCACTGGGATTCCCTGTCCATTGGCACGGTGGGTGCAGCTGCAGCCGCTGCCTTTGGCTGTGTGCCCCAGGGGCTGCAGGGCCAGCACAGCCCTCCGGAATGCACCAGCGTCAGGGCATGGCACCCTCAGCTACAGCTCGGTGGGACACAAATGGGACCCGGGTTCGTGCCAGTTGTGTTCCAAACGGGGTCATCCAAATGGGGGAGTTCTGCCTTAACACAGGGTTTGATCTGAGGGGAAGCTGCCTCCTCCCTCTGCCCCCTTTTCCACCTCTGGTGATGACCAGGGGGTGTGGGGGCTTTCCCAGCTGTGCTGTGGCAGGACCAAACCCATGGCCCTGAGTGATGGCACCAAGGGTAACTGCACAGAGGGTGTTGGACACCTGCAGGGTGGAACCAGTGGCAGGGACAGAGACCACAGAGAGCTGGACTGCTTTGTCCTTAAATCTGTCCTGCCAAGGCAAAATCCTTTCCCTCTCAGAAAATTCACAGGTCTCCCTGCCATGGACATCTGGCATCCAGGAAAGCTGCTTTTCCTTTTGCTTTCATTTCTGGAGAGTTTCCTGCAACTCTCTTTGGATTTTAAGCTGAGTTTGTTGAAATCTTATGTTCTTTCCCTCCCACTCCAGTATTTCACAGGGGCATTTTTTTGCCCCCTGCCTTTTGTTAGATAACAAATTGCCCCTGCTCCATTGGAGCTGTGGTTTGCTGTGCTCTTTGTACAAGATGGTTTCAGAGAGTGGAGGATTAGCTCAGACCTCTTGACTACTGTCCCCATACACCATTTCTGAGGCTTCAAGGCTCACCTGGTTTTTAGCAAATGAGAGTTGATGCTGGCTGACTTCAATGCTGGTGGAAGCTTTTCCCTGCTGCATGGTGTTTCTGGATGGGCTCTTGGCAAGTGCTCCTGACTGCAGCTGCTAAAGCCTTCTCTCGCTCTGTAAGGAGGTGCAGGAATTGCCTCCAGTGGGTCCCTGGGGGCTCTTGCTGCAGTGCCAGAAGCTTGTTCCATTGCAGGGAGGGGGCAAAGGCTGCAGAAGGCCAGTTCAGCACACTGAGCTTACAGCTGGCTTGGCTGGGGGAATTGATGCCTGCGGTGTAATGTGTGAGTTGTAACCAGAGGTCTGGTGTCCCAGTTAGCTCCGGTGAATGTGTGAGCATGGCACTACTCTTACTGAGAATAAACCTACCCTGCATCCTATAAAAATCCAGCAAGACGCCCTCAGATCTCATAAACACTCCTGTTCCACTGCTGACTGCTGCTTCTTGGGGCTGGCTTGAACTGCAGCCTAGGGAGGAGCCAGGAGGTGGAGGAGAGCCACTCTCCCTCCCAGAGTGGTCTGGCCTGGGGTGGAATTAACCTCTTTGTTCAGTGCAGAGGAAAAGAAATTCAAAGCAGGCCGGGGTTGACCTACATTTGATCCTTGCAATGTGCAAGTTCTGCTTCCTGCACTTTTTCTTGTGGTGACCTTTTGTTCCTAGGAGGTAAGAACTGCTTTGAGGCATTGCTGCATGTTTTGTACAGAAAAACTTTCCTTCCAGCAGGAAAGGATAATTTGAAGATCGCTATTTCTGTTACAGGAAACCCCAAAGCTGAATTAAAAAAAGGAAACGTGTTCTTGTGAAGTCTTCAAATATCATAGGATTGAATCTCTCTTTAGATTCTGACATTCTGGATGGGATGATTGCCACTGATCTCTCATCTGTGCCGTGTGCTTTGGAAGAGGAGGTTTTGCCAAAGTCTCTCGTCACCAAACCTCAGTGAGTGGGGAAGAGAAATGTGGTCTGAGCCAGCGGGGTGAGGGAAGGGCCAAGGGCTGGCTTTCCAAACTGAAAGCTGAGGAAAGGATGGGTATTTTCATCTGCTTGTGGGAGAGGGGAGGGAGCAGGCGCTGCTCGTTCAGAGGACAAGAGGTGGTCCAGAGCAGCAGAGGGTAGTCCAGGGCAGGGCTGTGCCAGTGCTTTTCCCTGCTCCCTCCCGTCTGTTTCTGGGGGAACGAAGGCAGGGGTGAGGAAGGATGTGAGGAAGGGCCTTGGACAGAATACCTGCATTTACAGAACTGGGAGCCGAGGCTTAAAGGAACTGGGAGAGCCACTCCCAGGGCCTAAGTGATGGATGGCTCCCTTGCACCCTCCTCGCCCTTTCCTCAGTGACCACTGCCTCCCACTGCTTTGAGCCTTTAGCTGATGGAAGTAAGAGCCTGGAAAGACTCTTCTAAAAGGGGAGCACAGGCAGCTGCCTGAGTCAGGGGCCTCTCCCAGCATCACTGGAGCACTGGTGGTGCTGTGTTATGTTTACTCCAGGAGATGCTCAGTGCCTCTTCCATGGCCCGCACAAGAGGAGGTACTGGCAGACTTTAAGGGATACTGGGATTTTTCAGTGATGTTTTCCAGGGGACAGTGACAAGGCCCCTTGGTGCTCATCTCCTGGGAGCCATCAGTGAAGAAGGGCATTGGCGCTGCTGCCTCATTACGTATCAAAGTGTGCGTTTGGCTCTGCTTTCTCCTGAGGAAGGGGCTGGAGAACGTGCAGGTGAGGGTGGACAGAAGTGGCCCTTGCCAGCAGCCTCCCTGCTGCAAGGTCAGCCCCAGTGGCACCCTGTGCATGCACTGCCTGCTGCATCGTGCTGCGGGCAGGCCTGACCCGTCCCAGCTGACAAAGGGAAGACAAACACCGCGTGCAGAGCCCGAGGTGCCTGCAGGCAGCCACATCTCCACAAGGTCCCATCTGTAGCAGGACTCAACCCCAAAACCGACCTGCCCTATTTTGCATTGCTGCCTCCTGGCAAGGCAGATGCTATCCAGTCACTGCAGGAGGGCACTCGGTGCCTTTGGGCTGCTTTGTCAGCCAGCACCTTCTCCCTTCCGTGCAGCTAGCCAGGTGAACTCAGTTGAGCACTGCTGAACGCCCGGGGGCAGAGAGCAGCCTGACCTTAGCAGTGCTTCCAGTGTCCCGTTCATCTGAAGGATGCTGAGGTTATGGAGCCAGAGGTAGGAGATGGAAAACAGTGTTTGCTGGAGCAGAGCATCAGCTCCTGCCCCGTTACCCCTCCTGCACAGTGAAGGGAAGCTGTGACCAAGACCAGAGCGCAGCTGGTCAGCTCCAGGTTCGTTACACTGTTGAGTTCTGGTTATTTGTGCAGCCTTGCTTCTGCTGCGTCCCAGCTTCTGAGAGCTGAACTGCTTCTTGTCTTCTGTGTGCTGCTTTAAGAAAAAAATAAAGAGAACTAGAAATCCATCTGTCCTGTTTTGTGGCCTTGCATTTAACAGCCACACAGGGCTCAGACCTTTAGATTAGCTTTACTTTGCTTTATGGACCAGTAGAGCAGTGAACTGTCAGGCCCTTACATGGTGGCCCTGTTTAGTGTTCTCTCCATCATGCATTGTGCGGTGCGAGATCCAGCTTTGCTTGGATCCTGCACAGTGCCCTTCCTGCGTCCAACTCCTGCTCACTTGTGAGCAGTCAGCACAATCTATTTGCTGTGGAATATAACCTGTCAGCAGATTTTTCTCCTTCCTCATGGAAAGGCTGAATCCAACGCAGTGCTGCCACTGTACTCTGCATTATAAACCCTTCCGAGCAGGGATTTGCACTTACAAAGCATCTTTCTGTCCCTCTCTAGTGGCCAGCACACAAGCAGAGATTTATGAATTTCCATCACCAAACAGTTTTGCAGAGCAGTTGGGCTTGCTGTCAGATGCTGTGGTTGTCCCTTGATGCTAATCATCCAGTGTGGAATATCAAGTGATGGCTCCAAAGGAACAGCAAGTCAGAGCCTCCATTGGTATCAGCCCCTGCAATGCCTCTGAAGGCAGCACAGCTCCAGCACTTCACACCACACATGGTGTGTGCCAGCCTTTATCTGGCATCTCCGGCTCTAATAGGAACATACGCTTGGCTAAATTAAGAAGGAATATTTTTGTGCTTTAGTGTAAGCATACTAACAATTCCAGTTTATTTTAAGGATGTGTCTTAAAAGCATTAAGAGTGGCATAAAATAATAATATATGTGATGTACCACTGTGGAGACTGTCAAGTGTTGTCATGCTACCAGCACTGTATTTAATACCCGGGCCGCCAAGAGGCATCGCTAATAGAATTTGCATTAATATACACAGCTTCTTTAAAAATTAATTACCCAAAGTAGAGCATCATGTACTGAGACTCTCAAACAGGAGAGAAACATTGAAGCAGCACTGAAATAAGCAGTCTCAGAGCTCCTTGGGAAGCCAAGGGCGGCTGGAAACATTGCCCCAGCCCTTCTCTCCTGCCCAGCGCATCATGATGGGGATGCAGACACAAACTGACAGCAGGAAGCATTGCTACGGAAAATTCTGAAGGAAATCATAGATTTGGACTGGGCCCGGAGGCTGCTGTGCTGCTGCTGAAGGCTGCTGCTGTTGCAGCTGCAAAGAAATACAAGGAACCTGTTAAGTCAGGAAAGGGAAATGTGATCTTTGCCAATGTCTCCCCAGAGGCAGGGAGGTGCCAGCACCCCACAACACATGTGGGTCTCACGATTTGTGTGCTGAGGGGGGTTTGCATGGGTCAGAATGCCTGGCAGCGCCAGTAAGGAAATGTCTGATAACATTCATCAGTCACTCTATTTTCCTTTTCTTCCATCAGCTTGCAAATGCAATGGCACATTGGGATGCTGCTCACTTGACTGTAATAAATTAGCAGCAGCCATTCAGTCTCCAGCCCCTCCAGTTTCTTCACGTGCTGGAAATGGCTGGAGATGCTTTTTTGCTGCTCTGCATGGAGGAGAAAAAACAAATGTTACTGGTCACACGTACTGATAGCTTTAGTCAGAAGCTGAACAAAGTTAATGGTATTTGTGAAACCACTTGGGCAGCTGTGGCCTTCTCCTCTTTTGTACTTTAGCTTTGCTGGGTTGTAAGTCTGAGCTCTGGTGTGGCCACAAGGGATCTGACCTCATTGCCCATGGACATCCTTTGTATGGGCTGAGAGAGGGGCAGCAGGCCCAGGAACGCAGATTGTGCCCGAGCCAGGCAGTTTCTTTCTCTCCAGTAAGTTTTTCACATTGCTGAGCTCTTTACAGCTTTTCTGCCAAGAAGTTCCCACAAGTGTAGGCACTTTCCTTCATTACTACCTGTAAGTGAATGTTCTGCCTCCAGCTCTGTTAAAATCATGACTGATTTCCAGCCTTCTCCTGTACTGTCCCTGGAAGGTGTTTCTGAGCTCCGGCCCTGCTCCCTGTGAGTGGAGGCAGTGCCATTGTTTCCTTTGCAGTCCCAGGCCTCACTGGCCAATTTCAGGGCTCCTCACTCAGCAGTGGAAGCTCTCTCTGGGCTGGAATTTGGAAAGTGGGCTTTAGGCTGGGAGCAGCTACAAAACATCCAATGCAGCTATTCCCTGCATGCTCATGGCGGAGCAAGGGAAATGAATGGCTTTAGTGGCAGCCAGGCTGCTTTTGGTCAATGATGGGACGTTAAATGATTTCAAGCAGTGCAGCAGTGCTGCTTTTGCTGCAGCCTCTGTCCCCTCAGCATCTCCATCTGCCTGAGGCACGTGTTCAGTCTGGGCAAGGGAGCTCAGGTGCAGAGGCTGCTGCAAGTCTTGGTGGTCAGGCTAAAATACAGCTGAAGACCTTAAAAGGGGCAGCTTTCAAGACAAATTCTTCAGTTTCTCTGAATCCAGCCCTGGTCAGTACTTGTAGGCTCCTTGGCTCTCTATGGATGGAGAGGAAGGCCAGGTATAGTCTCTGAGAGCTGTTTTTTGATTTAAAGGAGGTTGTTACAGTGAGAACTGAGATGTTTAATGAGTGCCTGTTTTTCTGATTCATCATTTCAAAACTGTGTTTGGTGCTCTGGGTTCCCTTCCCTCTCCAATTCCCAGAAAATCGTGTTATTAATGACAAATGCTCAGGCTGCTGCTGGTGTCGGAGGGTTCACTGCACAGAGCAGGCTCAGGGGACAGGAATATCCCCCCGGGGAGGCTGAGGGGGTGGTTGGCAACGAGAAAGAACCTGCATTCTGTTCTGCAGCAAAATGAGACAAATTAAATTCTTCCACTCCAAACAGGGAAACTCGCAGGGCCCCTTTGCTGACCGGGGTGCTGAGGGGCAGAAGGGGAAGGCAGAGCTGGGGGTGGGAGTGTGTGTGTTTGTCAAGGGATCCATTGCTTTCCACCCAATGCAGGATGAACTGGGACATGATGAGGGGTATTGGAGATGGGTTGAGCTGGACTCCAGCTCTCAAAGACAGGCTGAAAGCTCCGGAGTGGGGCCAAGGAGTGAGATGGGTCAGGAAGCCAAGCCTAGGAAGTCTTTGTTTGCTCAACACAATGAAAATGGGTTTTTCCCTTTCTTTCTCTGCCCACGTTGGTGGGAATGCCATTCTGGGGACTGCCCTGAGGGCGTCCCCCTGTTGTGCTGCTTCACCACCACCCCTGCAGCCAGCACTCCAGAGCAAAAGAGGATGGAGAAAGGGATTGCTCTCGGCTCCAGCACTGGGAACTGGGGATACAAACAGAGTCTGAGGCTGCTGCTCCCAGTTTTTGGTGGGAGAAGTCTCCTGGTTCAGACTGTCCTGAGCTTCTTCCAAGGCTGAAATCCAGAAGGTGCAGATACAGTGCTGGGAACAGCGGGCAGTCCCTGCCTAGAGGAGGATGGAGCTGTCGAGACCTGCAGACAGGATTTTGAGGACTGCAGTGAAGCGGGCAGCTGAAAACATTCAGCCACGTTGTAAGGGTGAAGGAGACTGCTGAGGCCCTGGGGAGGGCAGGGTGCTGTCTGTCTGTGTCTCAGGACAGGCTGCACAGCCTCAGCTGCTCCCGGGAGCCACCAGGGACGAGCTGTGCCGTGGGAAGGGCTCTGCGTGCCAAGCAGAGTTCTGTGCTAATGGGGAGGGGATTTGTCTTCTTGTGCCTTGCTGCCTTTGATTTCCCCAGAAACAAAGTGAATCCCACAGGCGTTTCCTCCTCGCTTTCCTCCTGAAGTTTGGTTATTTGAAGAGATTCAGGAATTGCTGTTGAGGAGAAGGTTCCTGGGCAAGGCAGCTTCTGCTGCCTGGTGCTGCATCCTGAGACTGAGTCAGGAGCACCCTGGGAAAAACTGATCTGATGCTCAGTGCTGCAGCTCCAGGGTAGCCCACGGGGCTTTAAACCATCACAGGGCCTGGAGCAACAGCAAAACAGGGTAGCAGGGGACTGGGGCTGTAGCTAGTGAGGGGAAAATTGTTGCTTTCTTCACTGTTACCGGCAGCATCATTTCAGCCTCAGATTATTCCTGCTTCCAGCTCCAATGCTCAGCCAAACTGTGGGACAGACCTGGCTTGCTGACAGCCAGGAAGTGTGAATGCACACCAGGCATCACTCTGTTTCTGAACAAAGCTGATGTTCCCAAGGAAATCCCTGTTCTGGGGTGGCGAGGCCCCATGCCTCAGGGCTGTTCAGTAGATGGTGTCTGTGTCAGGGAATTGGCAGCAGGGAGTGGTGGGCTTGATGGAGCAGGGCTGCACCCCCACAGTGTAACCTGGTCCTCTTTTGTTAACGACAAAATGGTGGTTGAGCATTTTTTAAATATATTAATGACAAGATGGAGTTTGAGTATTTTTATTTTTATCCTTCTCTATTATTTCCCCCTCCGTCTCTTTCTAGTGCTCTGCTGCTCCTGACCAGGCAGCTGGGGGGCTGTGTGACCCTGGCTGTCCCAGGCCCTCCTGTCCTCAGGACATGGCCTTGCAGCTGGGACTAAATCCACGTGCTAGCCAAAACCCCAGCAACACTTTCCTTGAAGCCGTGTCTCTGGGGGAGCCTTCTCCAATATAACCCTGGTACTGCAAATGCTAGAGATATTTACCTTCTCTTTCAGGAGGGAGAGCTTTGGTCTTCCAGCACGATATTTAATTCCTTGGCTGGGCTTAGCCTTTCTGGCTCTGGGTTGTCAGCCAGGGGGCAGGGGAGCCGTGCTGGGTTTCTGCTTGTTCCCCCCGAGGTGTGTGAGGTATCACCCTCACAAGCAGATGGCTTTGGAGGAGCCTGTCTCCAAGGAGCTCTGCTGGCTCCGCGCGTGGCACAAGTCACAGCGCAGAAATCTTAGCATCAGCTTCACCTTGCAGATGTTATCCTCGCTCACCGCAGTTTCCTCCCTCCAGAAAGGCCTCTCTGATTGCTGCTCCTGGCTTAGGAAAGAAAGGGCCACCACGACACGTGGGTCTCACGAGCAGAGAATTTGAATTGACATGCATTGACCCAGAGGCTCTTGTGGCTGCTTGTAAGGTGATGCTCCACAGCTCTCGTGGTCCCAGGCAGCCGGGGATTGTCCCAGCTGAGGGCAGGGCCAGAGGAAAGGCATCTCTAGGTTTCTCATGGTCTTTTAAAAATGGCCATCTAAATGTTTCCATTCTCAACAGCAACACACTTTCAGAGGTTACTTAACAATACCTGGATCTCTGACAATTGAATACAGCTTTTTATCCAAACCCAGGTATCTCTATATACTCTCCCCTCTCCTAGTTTGCCTTTAGAAATGTAGAATGCTCAGAGTAGAAACTAAAAATACCCCCAGGTTTTAATTGTGGTTGAAAAGGCTATTTGCCTGTTTTGAAGGGTTAGTTTTCACTATTATTTAAACTGGTTGCCTAAAGCAAAGCACAAAGCTTAGGTTTGGCCTGCCCACAGAACATTGTCACACTGATGTTTGGTCAGCCTGGCACCCACAGGCTGGGTCACCCTTCCTCGTGGGGCAATGGAAGGTGGGTGAGGACACACTGCAGCAGGTGATGGAGACACTGGGGGATGCTGCCAGCTTCCTCATCCTCTCCTGCTCCCGGGAAATGTCTCCTGGAGCTAATGGCTGCAGGGAGAAGGGCTCCTGGGCAAGGCTGGGTGCTGCAGACACCACCCAGGGTGATGTGCCCACTCCTGCAGGGAGCCCCTGGCAGTGCCAGCAGTGAGTCAGGTTTCCTGCTCCTTAAATTTAGACTCGTCAGCCCTCACCTCTGCCTGCAGCTTTGTGAAGCACATTGGGATCCAAGGTAGTTACAAAACAATGTCAAAGGTGTTAAAACGATTACCATAAAAATACATCTCTTTTCTGCAGGAATGCCTTGGAATGCCTCAGAGCTTTGGGAACTAGAAGGGCGGCACACTGTGTCTGGTGTGGACTCGGAGAAGTCTGCTAAAATGGTAGGATTTTCTTTCCTTTTCAAATCATTATTGTAGGCAGTTAGAAAAAAGCCAATTCTATATTCTGTGTGATGAGATATTGATCTAACTTCTAAATCCCTCTAACCTGATTAAGGCCTTAACAATTTCAACTATTGAAAAATATTAATTTTTTTCCATATAAATATCTTAGGCTGCACTAGGGATATTAAGCTTAAGTCTTTTCCTGAGAAATTCAAACAGCTCAGCCTGTGGGGATCATTCAACCCTACCAAAGGCTTTAACATATGTTTGTATGTAAATATAGTTTACATATATATTAAGCTTTTACACATGTATGTAAATGTAGATGATGTATATGGCAGTTTGCAGCCAATCTCGAGAAGGGATTTTCTTGGTACCTTTCCAGGGTCTGTAGTTGGGCAAACAGAGCCTGATCTAAGCCAGGCAGTTTGGAGATGTGTGCTGTCCTTGTCATCCTTGGGATCACACCTTCCCTAAAGGGAGGTGGAGCTGGGGCATGTGGGGGTGGTTGCAGAGGTGCACCTTGCCCTGTGGGAGCATTCGCTTCGCTGCATGTGCTGGACAGGGTGTCAGTGCAGAAGGGTGGAGATCCGGGGCTCTGGAAAATGCTCATGGCACATATCCTTCACTGCCAAGGAGGGTTGCAATTTCCAGCTAAAGTTGCTGCGCTCTCACGGCTTGCCAAGTCCTTGCATGATGGTTTGCCACTCTCTGCCACCCACCCCAGCCTGGCACCTGCACCGTGCTGGCCATGGGGGTGACTTGAGCTCCCAGAGCTGACTGTCCTTGTCCTCTCATGCTGGGCTCAAAGTGGGGACAGATCTTGGCAACTGCAGCAAGTGAGAGCAGGAAGGGCCGGATCTAACCAGCCTGAATGGAGCTGGTCTGGTCCTGCAGATCACAGAGCTTTGGGAGCCACCACCCCTACTAAAGTGGGAGTCTTGGGCTTCCTTGGAAGCAGGGAGCCATGATCATTTCACTCTGTGCTGATGTTCTGGCCTTGGGGCATTGTGCTCCCTCATGTCTGCAGAGCATGGTCAAACCCAGGGCTGGGAAAGAAGAGCTGTGGCTCAGAGTGGCTGCAGCACCTTACACCTGCAGTGGTGGCTGGTTTTGCTGCTCCCTGTGCTTTGTGGAGCTGTAAGGACCAGAGCTCCTGAACTGCCCAGGGAAATGCTGTAAGTGGTGTTTGGCTTTTCACAATTACAGCCCGGTGGCAATTGTCAAACCTGCCTCCTCCTGTGTGCCAGCAGCCCCTGCTAGCCGTGCGCAGCTTGGTGCTGACACACGCTCCAGGCACGTCCTGCTGCTCTGATCTGCAGCTGTAAACCCAATACACAGAGAGAGCTACACCGGTCAGTCACACATCTGGATTATTTAAAGGGCTGGAACTGCAGTGTGCTCTCAGCTGGCTCACAGTGGCGTTTGCATTTTGGCAGCACAAGTGCAGATTTTAATCCTGCCAACAAGAAATCTTTGCGGGTGGCCTGGCTGCATTCAGAAGTACAAGTTTCCTCGAGGCATTCCTGGTTGCAACAGTGAGATAATAAGTGATTGCTTTTTGAAAGTCACAAGGTTCTGGCTGACTTGTCTTTTCCCATGGAAAAATATTAGGATATATGATCTGGGTATGTGGTTGTAGCAATGGAGAAGCTCTCGACAGAAATAGAGAATCCTCCTGAGGACTTTTGCTCTCTGGCAGCTGAAAACTTATCTGCTGAGCTCCCTTTTGGGTAACTGAAGGAGACTCTGTGAGCAGTGGGAATTCAAAACCGTGCCCAAGGACTGTGCTGAGTGCTTCCTCCAGTGCAGGAATATTGCCTGTTTTAGTGAAGGGAGGGCCAAAAAAAGAAGATAACTGTGGGGAGGAGGAGGCAGATGCAAGAGGGAGAAGCACATGGAGCTGGAAGTGATGTGGGAACACCACTTGGAGCAGAGGAGAAAACCAGGGTGGTGCCTGTTTGGGAAGGGGCAGCCAGGATGAGGGGCAGGCTTGGAGAGATGTAGAAAAGAGGTGAAACAAGGCAGGCCACACAGATTTCAGTTGTTATGAGGCAGAGGGCATGAGGGATAAAGCAAAGCCAAAAGAAGGGTGACAGCAGGTAGCAGAAACTGAGAGACTGTTTTCCAGCAAAAATGGCAGCAGGGAAGAGGCCACGGTGCTTTTGCCATCCAGCTATACTAGAAATTCAGGAAGGGATGCTCATGGATACAATTTAACAGACTTTTGGCTGACCTGGAATCTCCAGATTATTCATAGGCATCTTGAAATGCCGGGGCTGAGATGTGGCAGGTTGGTTTTGTTAAAACACTCTAACTCCTTGTACAGTCTTCACATCTGTGATATCTACGGGTAAAAATAATTCAGCACAAATGTAGTTTGTGTCTGTCTTTAAGAAATCAAAGTTGTTGTGATGCCCGGGGCTGTGACAGAGAGCGTTAGAGAGGCGCAGGCAGAAAGCTGCTGCCGTAGGGAGGCAGAAAATCTGGAGTTAAATAAAGCAAGCAGCTCCAGCATCCCAGCCCCTCTCCAGCGGCCGGCGGGCAACGAGCGTGGCTGCCGACAGCCCTGCGATGGATTGATCAGCGCGGCGCTGAGGAGGAGCGCGGCTGGAGCGGCCCCAGGCTTTGCCTTTGGGGGGCCGCCCCGCCGGGCTGGGGGCTGCGATCGGCGCTGGACACACGGGCGGGCGGGCGGCCGGGAGGGGCTCCCCGAGCTGCGAGGCAGCCCCAGCAGCGAGCCGAGCTCCCGGAGCAGCCCTGCAGCCGCAGCGTGCTGCTTTACAAACCCGGGCCAAACGCGGGAGGGAAAATGGATGCTCGCTGCCAGCGAGTTTAGCTGAGCTTCGGTCACACTGGGCACTAGCCAGGAGACAGAACGTGTCTCGTGCTGGGTTATTAAAGAGGACCTTTAATTACCTTATTGAGGACCATTCTCTCCAAGTAAATGAAAATCCAAATCTGTCAGTGCAGTTCAGTGATGATTGTTTGCATCCTGAACAGCAAAGGGCCCAGAGGTGCTCTAGAGAGGCTTCAGTGGTCACTAACTCCCCTCATGGCATTTTCATGTCTCCTGTCTGCAGACACTGTCTGTCTGGGGAGGCTTTTTGAATGGGATTTGGAGAAAAACAAAAGTGTTTGAATGAAAACCTGGCTTTTGGGTCTAGAATGGAGTACTGACCTCCTGCTTGGGTTTCAAAGCAAAGGTGGGGTAGGATGATCTGTTTGGGGGTGGCTTGCTGTCTCTGCTAGGATTAGGAAATGGAAAATCCGGCAGCACTGTCTCCCAACCTACCCGGTTTAATTCAAATATGGGGGACCAGGGAGGCAAAGCACAGGCAGCACTCACCCTGAGTTTGTGCTGTTTCATAGTGAACCACCAACTGGCAGCTCAGCTACTTGAAGGGAGACTTGGTTTTGTGACTGTGCCCAAATGACAACTGCATAAACAAAGCAGAAGTGCTGCTGAATGATTTGATGTTGACGTGGGCTTCCTGAGACCTTCCCCTTCAGTGACTCAGGCCCTTGGTCCCTCGTGTGCTCAGACACATCCACACACAAAGGATGATCAGGCAGTCTGTTTCTGACACACTGGCTTGCTTTTAATTTTTTAATTATTAGTTGTTAATCCCACTGAGCCAAACAGTGAAGGAATATTGCTTCCAAATAATGCAGCCTAGGACAGTCTTGGAGGCAGAAGGTGCATTTGCCTGCTATTAACCCACCTCCTCACCCAAACCCAAACACCGTGGCCTGGACAAGGATCCCTTTGCCCTGCAGCACAGTTGTTTAAAATGACTCATTATGGATCAAAATAGGCATCAGCTCAGAGAAACCCTCCAGTGCATAACCCATCACTTCCCTGGGACTGCAGAGCAGACAGCACACGGCAGCAGAGCTCACAAAGGCTGCTGAACTGGCCACAAGTCATAGAAGCAGCAGGGCTGATGAGGAGTAACCTGCTTTAGGATATGCATTCACTGTTTACTTTTCACAGGGTTTATCGGAGAAAGCTGTTTCACCCTCTGAAGCATCACATGAGTTAGACATGACACTGGTGGTTGTGGTTTATGCTTGTTGCAAGCACCCCGTCCAAGGGGGTGGTACAAATAGAAAGAAACAAGGTCATATCCAAGCTGTAATAAATCCCCTGGTGACCATGGCTCTCTGAGCAGCTCTGAGTGCAGGATCCTCCTGCACAACCACCATGGCCAGGAGGTACCGGAGGGCCGGTGTGAGTTCACCAGTAATGGCGCAGGAGCCACCGAGTCTGTGAGGCAAAATCAATGGAGCAGGATCTAAAAGCTGTGCTCAGTAACTCCTCAATAATCATAAATCTTGTTACCAACAGCTCTCACGCTGCTTAAAGGGGGGAAGGATGCCCTCTCTTTGCAGAGGCGGCAATTCAGGCACGGAGGAAGGGAGCGCTGTTCCTAGAGATGCAGCAGAGAAGCAGGGGCTGGGTTTCTGGGTCGGTGTGTTATCCACAGGGCTGCGTTGCCTCCCTACCGTGAGCGAGTGAAGCGCCGTAGGAATAGCCTGCTGGCAGTTTGCAGCTCTCTGGCAGGTGCTTCAGGGAAGCATCTCCCTCTGGGCCCTGGAGCAGCACTGGGCTGTGGAGATTGTCCAGGAGGATGCTGAGAGGCAGCGGAGGAGCAGCTTGAAGCAGAGCTGCCTCTTCAGCCAGGAGCCTGCCCAATGGGGATTTCTCTCTCCTCTCAACTGGTCTGAGAGCGTGCAGCAGACGCAGAGCAGTCTGTGAGTGGTTTAAAAATCTGTTTTACAGCAGGGGATGGGAACAGCAGAACTCGGGAGAAAATGAAGCCTGTTGGAATATGCAGCAGTCTCGGTCCATCCCTGCTCGCTTGCCAAAGCATTTATCTCCATGAGAAAGGCAGCTTTTGTCTTAACTTATTTGGAAATTGCATCTGGCAGGGATCAGAGGGCTGTAAAACTTCTCCTAGGCTTTTCCCCAGAGCTCTGAACACAGGCAAGACCCTGTGAGAGGTAGCCTTTCCCTGAGTTGGCGATGGAAAATTGATGCCTGATCTAAATGTGGGGCTGTAAGCAGCAGTGGATGGGGCAGGGCTAAGTTTCTCAGAATGACTCCTGATTCAGAGAGAAATTCAAGTGTCTTTAACCCTCATCTTCCTTTTTTTTTTTTTTTTTAATTAATATTGAAGTCTGTAAATTGATTAAACCAGTATTTACCTGATGTGAGGTAATAAGGATGAATTAGCTTCTCAGTGAATTCCGTGTGGTGTTATTAGACAAGAAATCCTTCACCGGGTGACTTTAGGGTTTGTGTTGGGGACAAAGAAAAACCAAACCAGCTGTGCTACACTGGGGTATTAATGAGGCTGAGAGTGAGATTTTGCTGCAAAGGACCGGGGCTTGTTCCTCAGGAGGGCTCTGCTCTCAGCCTCGGCCGCGCATCAGCAGAGGGCAGCAGAGATCGGCAGAAAACTGCAGCGAAAGCCCTGCAGCAGTGCCAGAGACGGGCACTGAAAACACAGAAACCCCTCCTGGCAGTGATGGAGAGCGGCCTGCGGGGCTGGGTGTGTGTGCCCGGCTCCTCCTGGCAGTGATGGAGAGCGGCCTGTGGGGCTGGGTGCGTGTGCCCGGCTCCTGGCAGTGATGGAGAGCGGCCTGCGGGGCTGGGTGCGTGTGCCCGGCTCCTGTGATTGATGGAGAGCGGCCTGCGGGGCTGGGTGCGTGTGCCCGGCTCCTCCTGGCAGTGATGGAGAGCGGCCTGCGGGGCTGGGTGCGTGTGCCTGGCTCCTCCTGCGGGGCAGTGGTGGTGCCCCTGGCAGTGATGGAGGCGGCCTGCGGGGCTGGGTGCGTGTGCCCGGCTCCTGATGAGGCGGCCTGCGGGGCTGGGATGGAGCCCGGCTCCTGGCCTGCGGGGCTGGGTGCGTGTGCCTGGCTCCTGGCAGTGATGGAGGCGGCCTGCAGGGGCGGGTGCGTGTGCCTGGCTCCTCCTGATGAGAAGCGGCCTGCGGGGTGATGGTGTGTGCCCGGCCTGCGGGGCTGGGTGTGTGTGCCTGGCTCCTGGCAGTGATGGAGAGCGGCCTGCAGGGCTGGGTGCGTGTGCCTGGCTCCTCCTGTGAGTGATGGAGAGCGGCCTGCGGGGCTGGGTGCGTGTGCCCGGCTCCTGGCAGTGATGGAGAGCGGCCTGCGGGGCTGGGTGTGTGTGCCCGGCTCCTGGCAGTGATGGAGAGCGGCCTGCGGGGTTGGGTGCCTGTGCCCGCTGGCTCCTGCAGGGCTGGGTGGTGTGGCGGCCTGTGAGTGGGGCTGGGTGGGTGTGTGCCTGGCTCCTGTGAGTGATGGAGAGCGGCCTGCGGGGCTGGGTGCGTGTGCCCGGCTCCTCCTGGCAGTGATGGAGAGCGGCCTGCAGGGCTGGGTGCGTGTGCCCGGCTCCTGGCAGTGATGGCTGGGTGTGCGGCCTGCGGGGCTGGGTGTGTGTGCCCTGGCTCCTGGCAGTGATGGGAGGCGGCCTGCGGGGCTGGGGGTGTGTGCCCGTCTCCTCCTGGCAGTGATGGAGAGCGGCCTGCAGGGCTGGGTGTGTGTGCCCGGCTCCTCCTGCAGTGATGGAGGCGGCCTGCGGGGCTGGGGTGTGTGCCCGGCTCCTGGCAGTGATGGTGTGTGCCCGGCCTGCAGGGCCTGCGGGGCTGGGTGTGTGCCCGGCTCCTCCTGTGAGTGATGGAGAGCGGCCTGCGGGGTTGGGTGTGTGTGCCCGGCTCCTGTGAGTGATGGAGAGCGGCCTGCGGGGCTGGGTGTGTGTGCCCGGCTCCTGTGAGTGATGGAGAGCGGCCTGCGGGGCTGGGTGCGTGTGCCCGGCTCCTGGCAGTGGTGGAGAGCGGCCTGCGGGGCTGGGTGCGTGTGCCCGGCTCCTCCTGGCAGTGATGGAGAGCGGCCTGCGGGGCCGGGTGCGTGTGCCCGGCTCCTCCTGGCAGTGATGGAGAGCGGCCTGCGGGGCTGGGTGTGTGTGCCCGGCTCCTGGCAGTGATGGAGAGCGGCCTGCGGGGCTGGGTGTGTGTGCCCGCTGGCTCCTGGCAGTGATGGAGAGCGGCCTGCGGGGCTGGGGGTGTGTGCCCGTCTCCTCCTGGCAGTGATGGAGAGCGGCCTGCGGGGCTGGGTGCGTGTGCCCGGCTCCTGGCAGTGATGGAGAGCGGCCTGCGGGGCTGGGGGTGTGTGCCCGGCTCCTCCTGGCAGTGATGGAGAGCGGCCTGCGGGGCTGGGGTGTGTGCCCGGCTCCTGTGAGTGATGGAGAGCGGCCTGCGGGGCTGGGTGTGTGTGCCCGGCTCCTGGCAGTGATGGAGGCGGCCTGCAGGGCTGGGGTGTGTGCCCGGCTCCTGGCAGTGTGCCTGCGGGGCTCCTCCTGGCAGTGATGGAGGCGGCCTGCGGGGCTGGGTGTGTGCCCTGGCTCCTGGCAGTGCGGGGGCTGGGTGGCCCGGCCTGCAGTGATGGGGGCCTGGGGGCTGGGTGCGTGTGCCCGGCTCCTGGCAGTGATGGAGAGCGGCCTGTGGGGCTGGGTGTGTGCCCGTCTCCTCCTGGCAGTGATGGATGGCGGCCTGCGGGGCTGGGTGTGGGGCCTGGGTGTGTGTGCCCGGCTCCTCCTGGCAGTGATGTGCCCGGATCCTGGCAGTGATGGAGAGCCGCCTGCGGGGCTGGGTGCGTGTGCCCGGCTCCTGGCAGTGATGGAGAGCGGCCTGCGGGGCTGGGTGTGTGCCTGGCTCCTGGCAGTGATGGAGAGCGGCCTGCGGGGCTGGGTGCGTGTGCCCGGCTCCTCCTGGCAGTGATGGAGAGCGGCCTGCGGGGCTGGGTGTGTGTGCCCGGCTCCTGGCAGTGATGGAGAGCGGCCTGCGGGGCTGGGTGTGTGTGCCCGGCTCCTGGCAGTGATGGAGAGCGGCCTGCGGGGCTGGGTGCGTGTGCGGCTCCTGGAGGCGGCCTGCGGGGCTGGGTGCGTGTTGTGGGGCTGGGTGTGTGTGCCAGCCAGTGATGGGGCACTGCCTGCGGGGCTCGGCCCCCCTGGCACCGCTGCTGCCCTCGGAGGAACGCGAACAGAGCTCTGTGCTCTGGCTGTGCTCTGCACCAGGACCCGTCTCCTGCCAGCTGCCCCCACGGGGAAAATGTAGCAGATAAATATTAGCAAGGATGGAGAAAAGCAGCTCAGATTGACAGCTGTGCCCCAAGTGCTGCTCTGGGCTGGGAAGAAAATAGAGCATGCAAAATGCTGGGTCCCTCTTGCTCAGCCGAGGCAAAATCCTTGTGGAGGCACCTTTGCCCTGACAGTGGCTTTTATTTATGGCATGTAGGCAAACCACCCCTGTGCCCCCTGTGCCATCGCCACCACTGTGCCCCAGCCCCAAGGAGCAGACCCCAAACACGTGTGATGTCCTCACAAAGTAATTCAGCTCTATGGATGGGGGAGCCTCCCCAAAACAGGACTGCTAGGGATCCAATTATTTGTGTGGTATTGCATTTATTAGTATTAAATAATTATTTAACTCGATGTTATTAGAAGCTCCAGTGGAAGGAAGGCATCAACATCTACCTTTCTTTGAAGTGAACCCCTCACTGAAGCAAAGTTGCCTGCTGAGGACTTGCAGGTAGATACTTGGCATATATTTGAAGGATTAAATAGCCTAAAATATCCACCAGGCTGCTGACTGCCTTGGCACTGTGTCTTGCCTGTTTGGATGTGACTTTCAACTGAGCCTTTCACTTGTGCTGTAGTTTTTTTTGCTTAGTTTGTTGCTTCCAGGCAAATTTCTGAATGTTGTCAGGACCCTGGGCAGAGAACCCAGTGAAACAGCAGTGATGTCTCAGCTGCTGTGGCGTAAGCCTTTTGTAATTAGAAGGCATTTTTTTTCCACTAAAGCAAGGAGAATGGTGTTTCTGCATTGCTGTGCCATGATGGTGTTTGCCAGGGTGCCATCCTTCCTTCCCCCTTCCACGCTCTTAGGAGGCCTTGGCAGTGCTCCTGATCAGGGGAAGGGAGGTGCAGGGAGGGATGGGCAGCCCTTCAAAGCACGAAGGAGAGGCAGGAGATGAGGTGTGCCACTGAAGCCTGACCTGCCTAGTTGTTGGCTTTTATTCTAGTGCCTCTTTAACACAAGATTCTTGAGCAGATGTTGGGTCTGGAGCTCCATACCTGAACTGGACTCAGGACCTCTTTACCACAGCTTCTTGCTGCAGCTGAGTTTGAGACTGAAAATGTCAGTGGGCTGAGGATAAACCAAAGACAGAGCTGTGCAGTCTCTCAGGTGTGTTGTACATGGTACCAAGGCACAGAGTGTGAGATAAACGAACTGGGAGGTGTGGGGGGTTGAATGGTGTTCATGACATCTCAGAAAACTCTTCTGAAGGTCCAGGCAGGATTTTAAATCTAGGGGTCTAGCAAGGATCCTGCTTTACCCTGCTCTCAGCACATGTGCAATGGCACCCCAAGGCTCCCCAGGGAACAGCAGGACCAAAGCAAAAGGAGCTCCTCGGGGGGGATTTGCACCAAACCCACTCTTGTGGCACTGTTTGGAGAGATGCAGCCTCTCCCGAGCTCCTGAGACTGCTGCCAGCACTCCCTGTAAACAGGCAGCAGTTAACATTCAGCCTTGCAGCTCAGTGCTTGGTGCTGATGGGTCAGACCTGTCACGAGCAATTGTTTGTCTTCCCTGACTGGATAAGCATGCAGATAGAGTCAAGGAAACAGAACTGCCCAAAGCCCACAGATTTCTGTCACTCATTCTAGTGAAAACTATTGATGCTTAGTCTCAAAAGTCTGTTAGAACTGAGATATTAAGCATGAAAGGGTTTGGGTTTGGTTTTTTTGTTTGTTTCTTTCTTTTTGAGGTTGTTTTTTAAATTTATAACCCTATCCTGAGCCTGACAGAAAATGGTCAGTTTGAAAGTTTTGATTACAAACCCCATGAAAATTTTATTTAAAATGACCATATTTCAGCATTTTTCAGACCCTGCTGTGACTGCTGAAGGGTCACATTAAAATCGGTTTTTGTAAGCAGAGCAACACACATCTCTGAAATTCATTTTCACTGAATATTTTTACATTCAGGTAAAGCTTCCTCCCACACTGAAAGCACATTGCACAAGCCTGGCCCCAGCAAACTCATTTACAAAAAGATGCAAATCAGTGTTTCAAATGGGGATGGTGCCTGTCAGCACACACAGGTTTGACTGTCAGAGGTGGATATTCCTTGTTTACCAATCAATTCAAATCTGTTCACCCAGGAAAGCTTTAAAGCTTTCGGAGCCCCACGGTGACAGGAGAAAGCGCTGAATGCTCAGGCTGGGAGGGGATGCCCAGCCGCTGGCAATTCACAGGCAGCCCCAGGCAGCTGGGAGGGGGCCTGCACCTTCACCAGTGTAAAGGGACACCTGGCTGGGACACGGTGGGTGGTGGGGAAGAGCAGGGCCAGGAGCTCCAGCAAGCTCAGAGCGGGGTGCTGCCAGGAGGAACCAGCCATTGTCAAGGGGGGCTAAAAGGCAAAGGCGATGAAAGTCATGATGAAATGGTTCTTTAGCTATTTCTTCTAAGTAATGGCTGGATTTGATTTCTTTTTTTCCTCTGTAGAAGATGCCAGCTCACTCTGGCCCATCAGATAACAGTTGCTGACAGGCATCCAGAATTAATAGGCAATCTGAAGCTACTTCTGGCTCTTGTGAATGTTTCTGTTGGTCCTGTGTAATGGCTGCACAGCTCAACAGCAATTCCCTATGATGTGCCAGGCTTCTTCCTGCATCCTTAGTCACCAGCTAGGAGCTGCATTGCACAAAACTAACACATCCCTGTTTATGGACTGTCGCCTGTGTTTCTACAGCTCCCCTGCCTTTGGGGGTCCCTGGGCTCTGTTTCCCCTGTCAGCAGTATGTCACAGCCTGTAGCAGTTGCAGCAGCTCCAGAGGCTTGGATTTCCCTGCAATCCCTGTGCCATAGGAGAGCTGTTGGGTTCTACAGACACTGTTGCTAGTAGTAGAGCATTTATTCACCCCATCCTTCTGTAATACCATACCATACACAGCAAATACTCTGACACTTAATTTTATTTTTTCCCCTGCCTTCTTCCAGGAGGTCTCCATGGCCTATAATGCCAGCACACCATGATTTAGCCTTGTCCCAGTCAAGTTCATTTTGGGAGCAGGAAGTGAAGCCCTTACTTACGGATGAGGGAATGCTCCTTCCTCCAGCCCATTTAAGTCAATATAATTCCTCTTACTGAAAGTCTTCCCTGATTTGATATTATAAATGAGGTGTTCCTTGGAGATATGGCAAGAGATTTGTGGCAGTAGTAATGCTAAATTTAATTTCCTGGGATTCAGTCTCAAACAATTGATAAAGGTGGGTTATTCAGGAGCCATCAAAAGTCCAAAGCTGTAAATGTATTTATTAGCTCCACTGTGCTTACAGCGGCCCAGGAATTCCACTTTGTGGAATTTTTGTCTGTTTTCCACTAGCGTATGAGCACAGATTACTGGGACTAGAACAGTATTTGTGTTGCAAGTTGCCTTTCAGAAAAACCCAAATGAATGGTAAATGTGTTGAAAATGGGGAGGAAAAAGCAGGTTCTTGTATTTCAGTCATAAATACATACCTAATAAATATATGATAAATTGGGGAAAATACATGTACTGATGTAAGATTAATCTGAGGATAGAGGTGGGAGGAATATTTACCCCATAAATGTTATTTTGTGCCTTTTACTGAAGCTGTTGTGGTGTCAAAGCAATAACATGCTGTCCTGTTTGCCAGCACAAGGTGACTGTGCTCACATCTTCCTCCTTGGACAGCCATGGCAGAGGCAGGCTGGGGAAACTCCAGGAGGCTTAGGGGAGCCTTGGGAAGGAGGAACTGCACAAGGGGACTCATGGGCATGTTTGTGTTTGGGTAGGTGTGTGAGGGCTGCCTGCTGGGCCGTGGATGGATGGTAGGTGTGCAGGAGTCGAGCAGGACATGGAGCACTCCCAGCAGCAAGAGCAGCCAGCCCGAGGTACTTCTCTTGGGTTGAAACAATCCTTGGAGCTTCACAGGGGCTTGAGCCTCAAAGGCAAATCACTAAGTGTGGCTGAGGTTACGTGACAGCCTGCCTGTGACCCAGCACTCGCATTCAACTCCTCTGGCCTTAGGTTGTGTACATGTGCAGAGTTCATCTTTCCTTTCCTTTTTTTGTTGCTGCTCTCTGTCTGCTTAACTCTTCTGCACTGGTTTCCCCCTTTGATTTATTTTTTGCTTGTGTCACCCATCTCAAGAGACTGAGTCACAGCAGTAATCTGTTTGAACTCCTACCTGCAAATTTCCTTGTTCTCAGTACATTTTCTGGCACTCAACTGATTCAGCTTCCCAGAAGGATCTGTCACTTGGGAGAGCAGAGCTTTCCTCTCTATTGCCAAGGTCTCTCTCTGTCTGACTATCCCTTGGCCCCCTTTAAAACCATCCACCAAATGATCACTCAGCTTTTCCATAACCACTCCATTAGCAGTTTCCTTCCCTCTCTTACACCTTACTTCCAGCTCTTTGTTCAACACCCTTATTTCTGCTGATGTTATTTAAGTTCTGGAGCTTCATCCTTTGACTCTCCTTGTGACACCTGCTCTCACATCCCTAAAACCTTCCTGTGCTGCTGTCACTGCATCATGCCAGAGACTCTCCTACTCCACTTCTGATGTACAAGGGGAGTTTCTAAATACATCCTCACTGCCACCCTTGAGGACAGTCTTGAAAGATTCATCCTGACTCAGCCAAGCCCCTCTGTTTGCTCCACTTCTGCCTCTGGGCCCCAGTCATGCAGAAACGTTTTCTGAGCACTGGGTTTTCTGTCTGAATGGTAGGTATCCAAATGCCAGTTAAGCCAGCTCTTCTCCTTTCTTTGTGTGGAGCCACATGTGAAGAAGACTGGGAGAGTCTGCAGCCCATTGTGGCTGGGATGAGCAGGCCCGAGGATGATGCCAGTAAGGATTTCCTGAGGGAACAGGGGATGGTCCCCCCTCAGTACTTGTCCTGCCAAACGACCTTTTCATGGGCTAGTCACCAACATGGGTACATGATCCAAACTGATGCAGGAGATGGCCCCTGCTGCTGGCCAGGTTTGATTTTCCCCTTGCATCCAGGTTCTCTTCCACTTGCTCGCAGTGGTCCTGATGACTGCAGCCAGCACAAAATGGTCTGTCTGGACCTAAATGCAGCAGGAGCTCCCCAGTGAGGAAGAAGTCTCTTGCAGAGACAAGGCCTGAGGAGCTGGCTGTAACAGCAGAGCGGCTGGCTCTCCCAGCTCCAGTCTCCGCATCAGAACTCTGCCAGAAGCACCAGCCTTTTTCTGCAGCTGATGTACCATGCACTGGTCACATCTGCCCAGCCCAGAGCACGGCACGAGGGGCCCAGCCCAGCCATCCTCAGGGACAGCAGCTGGCACAGGGCTGCTGGGCACAAGCACTGGGGAGCCACGAGATCCTGTGAGTTATCTGCCAGCACAGGAGCTGCCCTGGCAGTGCCAGTTCCAGCTGTCAGGAGGAACTCAGTCCACACACTGGAACAGATGCCCAGAGACACTAAGGAATGTCACTCACTGGAGACACTCAAGAACTGCCTGGACACAATCCTGTGCTCTGCACTCTGGGATCACCTGTGGAAGCAGGGAGGTGGCACCAGATGACCCACTGTGGTCCCTTCCAACCCCAGCCATTCTGGGATTCTGCAACGAGGTGGGTTACCTCGTCACAAAAGGAACCTGCAGGAGCCGGTGCTGCCCCAGGGCCCCCCTGCACTCTGCCCCACCTCCTTTCCTGTACATCTGAGCAGCCCCAGGAGCCCACAGGGGACCCCTGAGGACACCTGATTTCCCTTTGCCAGCCCATTAATCCCCACCTGCTGCCAGGCTCATGCACCCACTTCTTTTCTTGGCATGCCCGCAGGATGGGATTCCTCCTGCCATGCCCCTGGTGTGTCAGGGGGCACCAGCCCTGCCAGCGCTCTGTGCCTGACCAGTTCCCAGGGGTGCAGCAATGTCACCGCTGCCACAGCTTTCCCTGCCTCCTGTGTCTGTAGCCAGCAGAGGAGCTGCCCTGGCAGCCCCAGGTCCTGCCTGCAGCATCATCCCCAGCTGTGTCCACGTGTCCCACACACAGAAGGTCCCAGCCAGGCTCTTTCTCATGAAAGTCTATTAAAGCAGGTGTGCAGGTTGAGGTGGCTACCGCAGCGCAGCAGTGGGCTCCTGTTCCCGCCGGGTGCTGCTGTGTTAGCCACCCAGGACAGGCAGCACGCTGTCACCTCCTGGGGGTGTCTCTGTGTCCCAGGTCCTCTGCATCCCCTGGGGAGCTGCTGTTCTCCTGTTCCCAGCAGGGGCTGGGCTCCCGGTGCTGTCACAGCGCTGGCAGGCGTGCCGGCCTGGCAGGAAGCCCTGCAGGGGTGGGTGCACAGCCCGGGGGCCGCCAGGGTCTGGGCGCTGCCGGGGGCTGTGGCACCGGCCCCCGCACCGGGGGACGGGCACTGATCGGGGGCAGAGATCTGTGGGGCCGTGCAGCCTGGGGCTGCCCACCTGGCTGACCGAGCTGGGGCAATCCCTGGCACCCTGAGGATCGCCTGGGCCTCCTGGGCGCTTCCTGGTGCGGTGACAACTTGTCCAGGGGACGGCTGTTGATCGGGGGCTGAGCTTCCTGCGGGTGAGCTAGCTGAGGCTCAGCATCCTCGGCTTGCCCAGCCGGGTGGAGGAGCTCCTGGCTCCTGGCAGAACGGCCCGGAGGTAGCCAAGGACTCCTGGTCGCTCCCCGCGGCAGCGGCACAGGCCCTGTATGCAGAGGACAGCTGATGCTCGGCTGCAAAGCTGTCTGGGGTTGAGCTTCCTGGGGCTGCCCGACCACCAGGTGAAGGAGCCATGGCAACTCCTGGTCTCCAGGAGAGTAACCTGGGGGTCGCTGGGGGCTCCTGGTGGCTCCCTGGGTTGGTGGTCCTGGCACTCTCTCCATGGAACAGCTACTGATCGGGGGCTGAGCTTCCTCAGGCTGCCCATCCAGGTGAAGGAGCCATGGCAGCTCCTGGCTCCCAGCAGAGCAGTCCGGGGGCCGTGGCAGTGCTGGAGGGCCAGATTTGGGCAGGCAGCAGCTGCCCTGCAGCTGCATAGGAGGCAGCTTTTCCTGTGCCACCCTCGACCTGTGGGCCTTGGTGGCTCTGTTCCCTGAGGGTGCAGAGCGGGGGAGCTTGTCCTGGGAGCGATGCTTCGGCGACTGGGGCATCTTCAGGGAACAGCCCGTGACCATCAGCCTCAGCCCCACAGTCAGACACGAGGACACGGCTGCCTGCAGGGGGACACAAGGGGCAGTGGGGGCTCAGGGTGCCTGGGGGGTGGCTGTCCCCAGTCCCCAGCCTACCTCCTTGTAGAGGAGCTCAAAGGCACCAATGGAGCAGGTGGGGTTGTCCCTGCGGTCGAGCACGAGGCGCAGCGTGTCCCGCTGGACGTTGGCGCACAGCTGGCGCGTCACCGCCGAGGAGGGGCTCATGGTGGGGCAGGAGTTGATCTCCAGCAGCCAGGGCTGGAGGTCCTCCCCGATGAGGAAGTCGGCCCCGAAGAGCTCAAAGCTGCCCTTGCGGGAGCCCACCTGGTCGCGGGCGCAGCGCAGGGCGTTCAGGATCGCCGCCTTCATGCCGGGCACCATCACCCGCTGCCAAGCGTTCGCCCGCCCCAGCCACGCCAGGTGGGCCTGGAAGTGCTTGTTGGACCAGATCTTGTCGGGGGGCACGCGGGGGTCCGGCTGCCACGCTTTGTACCGCCTCTGGATGGAGACGTTGCAGAGGTGCCTGGCGCTGGGGCAGGGAGAGCGGGGATGGGTCAGGGGGTGCCGCGGGGCTGGGCAGTGCCAGCCGGGGCTCAGGGGGACACTCACGGCTCCAGGTGGCACAGGGAGAAGGGCCGGGAGCAGAAACGCAGGTAGCAGTCTCGGTAGAACCAGACAGTCAGTGGCTTCCAGTCGGTCACCACGAACCACTGCCGGATGTCGAATTTGGTGTTGAAGATGGTCAGCGGCCGCTCCACGTACTTCTGCACCACCCACTCGCACACGCCCGCCGGGGTGCCCACGCAGCTCTGCGCCAGCTCCAGCACCTCCTCCAGCCGCGTGGCGCACACGATGCCTGGGCAACACAGGGACGGTGGGACCCCGTCTCTGCGGGGATATGTGTGCCCCACGCCTCCCCCAGCCTTACCCCTGCCGCGGGATTTGGCGCTGGGCTTGACGATCCAGACGTTGAGGCTGCCCTCTATGCCGAGCTGCGGCAGCTTCTCCTCCAGGCGCTGCAGCAGCTCCTGGCACCGCTCCCGCTGCTCCCTGTCCAGCTCCAGCCTGGCCCCCTCACTGTGGGGGGACACGGGCGTCAGCAGCGGCCCCACCACCGTCCCCCCTGCCCCGGCTCGCCCAGCACCCACTGTGCCACACGGTAGTACTCCGGCAGGAAGCGGTCCCAGTCGATGCACGTCCGGCAGGGTGACGGGGTGCTCCTGTCGATGTCCTGGTGCCCCAGAACTCCCAGGTGCTGCTCACAGACCTCCAGGGCCTCCTCCAGCAGCTCGGGATACAGGGGGGAGCACGGCCCTGCTGTGGACAGCGTGGGGTGAGATTCGTGACTCCTAAGCCAGCCTTGGGGCTGAAGCACTGAGCCTTCCTGTGGGACCGGTGCCTTTGGAGCTAGGGCAGGGGATGGAGTAAGGGATCCCAAGCCACAGACATGAGCAGAGGCTCAGCCTCCAAGCTCAGCCCTCAGACACGCCCTGAACTCCCCGTTTCATCCGTCGCCTCCACCCTGCTCGGCCAGCTCCGTGCACTCACCTGACACCTCGTCGGGTTCTGAGGGCTGCTCTGTCCCCACCGGCCTGTCCCCGACCTCCTGCAGGGCCAGTTTGAGAAGGCTGCGAGCTGCTGTCAGGCAGAAATCGTCTGCAAGAGGGAAGCAGCATCCCTAGCCAGTCCTGCACAGGACATGGGAAGACTGGAGCGCGAGGGGTGACAGGAGGGCAGCAGCCCTAGGCTCACCAATGAAGGCTTCCTTCTCGTCCCTGAACCCCAGCCGGTAGCACCGGGGGAAAAAGGTGTTGAAGTCGACTTGCTCGAACCAGGACAAGTTTTGCAGGCTTTGGCACAGCCCCTCCTGTTTAGAGAAGCTGGTGATTTCCTTCAGGACACCCGCACCCCTTGTGTCCCCTCCCTGAGGCCCCCGTGCTCCCACCTTGGTACAAAGCGCGGCCAGCCGGGGATAGCGGTTCACCATCTCAATCCTCGGCAGCAGCTCCCGGTCAACGCTGCTCAGGCGAATGGTCCAGAGGAAGTTTGGCACCTGGTCCTGCACCAGGAAGGACTGCGGGAGGGAGCGGGCTGGGCTGAGCCGGGGAGCCCCCATCCTGCCCCAGCCCTGAGCCCCAGGCTGAGCCCTGCCCCTGAGGGCCCCAGGGGAGGACGCGGGGAGCTGTGGCAGAGCTCAGCCCTAGCCCCCTTAGCTAACCATGAGGTCATGGATGTCTTCAGAGTCCTCACTGCACTGCTCTTTGTCTTCCTTCTCGTCTTCATCTTCCCTTTCCCCCTCGTTCTCCTTATCGCGTGCTGTGCAACATGGGTGCTGCAGGGGCTCTGCGGTGCCCAAGGAAGGCTGTGTCCCGCCAGGCGGGTTCAGCACTGCCTCCCCCTGCTCGTCACCGCCACCGCTTGCCCCCTTGTCCAGCTGCTGTTTGCTTTGGTCGGCAGGCTGCTGCTTCAGCTGCTTGCCATTGAGGGGCAGCTTCCTCTCCACCCAGCCCCGGGCGCGCAGCAGCCGGCGGATGACGGGGTAGGGGCCGTGCACGGTGAAGATCTTCTTCTCCTGCGGGACAGCAGCCAGCTCAGCCCGCCCTCCCAGCGCTGCGGCTCGGCTCTGCTGAGCACAGATGCTCAGCGCAAATGCCAGCATGTGCCATCTCGGTGGAACCGAACCCCTCACCTTAATGGCCTTCTCCACACGCAGCCTGGCCTTCCTGAGCCGCTCCGACTCAGCCGCGTACTGCTGGCCATCGTGGTAGCCGATGGCGGCAGCTGCCACCTGCCCTGTGAGGACAGCCCCACCTGAGCCCGCTGTCCCCGTGTCCCCAGCCCCACGGGGTGGGCAGGGAGGGGGAGAACATGCTGACCTGTCTGCCTCTGCCTCACTGCGTCTGGGGATCCTGCCATGGCATTTCTGGACGTGCCAAGCCCTCTGCCGGCATCCCAGCTGCACTCCACAGCCTCGGGATGCTGCGCTGTCCCCTTGTCCTTGGCCTGCTGGGCCGGGGGCAGCTGGGATGTCAGCTGCTCAGCTACTGGCCCTGGCTGAGGGGCCGTGTGCCTGCAGGGCTGCTCTGTGTCACACTGTCCCAGGCCAGTCCGGTGGTGAGGGGAGCTGCGGGTGGCTGCGCCTCCTCCGGGCCAAGCGGGTTTTCCTATTCCCCCATCCCTTAGAGACTGCACTGGGTGTCCTGCACAGGACATGGCCTCCTTATTCCATCACCACCGTGATGCCACAATGCAGGGTGCTCAAAGCAGCCTCAATACACAGGTCCTGGTTCTCCCCTCTTGTGAGGGGCTTTAAGCACCCTGACAACTGGAGAGGTAACACAGCAAAGTACAGACAGTCCAGGAGGTTCCTGGAAAGCTTTGATGATCCCTTCCTGACACAGATAGTGGAGGATCCCACAAGGAATGGTGTGCTGCTCAGCCTTGCACTAAGAACCAGGAAAAGCCTCGCTGGACATGTGAAGGCTGTGAACTGTCCTAGGTAACCTCCATGACAGAGCTCTGCCAGAAACAGTTTTACATTACAGTATAATTTCTGACTGCTGCTTGATTTTATTTTGATGGCTACTGTTCAGCAAATTGCCCCTTTGCTTCTCCTTCTTTCAGAGATGCAGTTTCATTTACGGTTGTTCACGGGCTCCTTGCCCACACTGCCTTCTATGACTTAACTGAAGCTCTACTATTTTTGTTATTTACAATCACCCGCAGCCAGCAGCAGTTTTATGCTGGCAGATAAAAATCACACACTGGTCACTCAGTGTTGTTTCACTGTGACTGCCCCCGAGGGATGTGTTACCAAGAACCTCAGTTACCTGGCTGCAGGGGTGGGTCACAGTGTTCAACTGGCATCACAGACAGGCCCCTTGGTTCTGGTGCAGGGATCGGGGGGCTCCAGACCTGCCGGAATGTTCTTCTCCAGGTGAAGTCAGGACAACCCTCAGAGGGTCATTCCTGGTGAAAGCTTTGCAGCTCTCAGGAAGGCTCACGGGGAGCTGCTGAACCAGAAGTGGTTCAGAGGGAATGGGAAATGAATCAGGCGCTTCAATTGGTCCTTCAGGAGGTGATGGAGCAAGATAAATCTCTTAGAAAGAAGCTTGAACTTGGAACAATAAATGTGATGTCAGTTTTGGATGCCCCAGAACGGTGTTTGTTAATAACCCCCTCTGGCAAATCAGAAGGGCTTAGGAAAAATTACCTGGAGGTTGAAGAGATACATATTCAGGTTGGACATAGGAGGAATTTCTTTATGGAAAGGTTACCGTTGGAATGGGCTGCCCAGGGAGGTGGTGGAGTCACCATCCCTGGCGGTGTTTAAGGAAAGACTGGATGTGGCACTCAGTGGCAAGGTCTGGGTGACACAGTGGTCAAAGGTTGGACTTGATGATCTCAGTGGCTTGGAACTCTGCAGTGCAGGTCTCCATCAGCACCCCCTATGAGACCCCTCCTTCATCTGAGAGGTAACAATGGTCTGTGGGAGACATGGCAAATGGAATACTGATTATTGTACAGAGATTATTATCCTTTCAAGAAATCAGAAGGAAAACAATATGGGCCTGTTGGGGTGGAAGCAGTTTCAGGTCTCACTCACACTTCAGAAAATGAATGGGAGAACATGAAGGAAGTACATGAGGCACTGTGCTAGTCCTGGCTGTAAATTCTGAACTCTCTGTGGCCTCTACAGACAACTCAGAACATTGCTGTCTTAACTAATTACTGAATGCCATCTTCATATCTACATATCTAGAGTAGAAGGGGACTGCATCTTCCAGGAAGAAGTTTTGTGTTGGGTTTGTGTTGGGGTGAAGAATGCCTTACAGAGCCACACCTTTGCAAAAGATGTGTGTGTCACAACAGTGGCCATTCCACTGAGCCAGCTCCAAGACTTGGAATCACATGAGGATCAATCTTTTTTCAGACTAAGCCCTCAACAAAAGATTGTATGTAAGCAACATAATCTATAGAGGAAAAACTTGATAGGATTTTCTTTTATGGCAACTGAGATTTATTTACTGAGCACTGCACGATTCCTTCCTTGCAAAGGAGTAGCCTTTTACATCTTTGTCTCTTCAAAACATGTGCTGAAGTAGCTTTTTCCAGATGCTGTGCTTATTTCTCAAATTTTCTATTGAAGAGGGTTGCAAAATCTGCCATGTGGCCACAAAGAGCAGCGTGTTCATTGAGCAATTCTCGCTTTTCTGCAAGCTGCATTGCTGTGGCATCAGGGCTCCATATCTACAAAATAAAGGTTTGTGTAGTTAATGTGGATGGGCCTTTTGCAACAGAGGCACTAAGAAGATACTGTTAGCCAAAGAGAGGCACGTTCTAGCACTCCTTTCCACTGTGAGACATAGAAAAGAAGCAGTGTGGCCTCCCAGCCGAAGAGAGGTCAACAATCTGTGTGTGCATAAACAGAGCATTCTCTTGTTGTCACTTCCAATCTGTATCATGCCATGGACTCCGATTACAGATAATGTGGGAAAGAAGATCTTAAGGTAATTATTTAAAATTACTGACTCAGGCTCACGATCCTCAGAGTGGAAAACAGTAATTAGCTGTAGAGTCATCAGCTCTGTAGCCTCAGTCCTCTGAGACCATTGTAGAAACTAGCACAAATCAGGGTTAGGGAAATGATAAACAAACTCCAAACACAACTGCTCAGCCAGCAGTGGCGTTCTTTTCCTTTTTATGGAGGAAAAAAATATTACAAAAATTACTTCACTGTGATTATGTTGTTCTGTTTCTCAGTTATTTCGAAGCGTGTATGAACAAGACCCAGACAGAAAAGCTGTATTTCCACTATTCCAACTCTAGGTAGCAAATATTTAGTGTGCTGTGATCCATCTAGTTCAGTAACTGTCACTGCCAAAAGATATCATGTGATAACTAATCAACAGGGCAAGTTAGAGGTTGGTGCCCATGCTATGCAAATAGACTCCTATCTTTTAAAAGCAGGAGTATAAAAATACGTGTCATAAATATAGTTGCATTTTATTTTACTGTGGCTGCACTTTAATCCAATTTAAAAATCCGATAAGAGATTTTGATTTTGATAAGAGATTTTGATATATAAAACAAATATTTGATTTCCACAAATATATGTCTTATATACATATTTGTGTCTTTATAAATTATACATCCACAAACTCTTTAATTTACTCTTGTTTGGTGGCAGCCTCTCCAGGTTGTGTCACATCATCTCTAAGCTAGATGAATGCTTGGATTGTTCTGGGCTTTGATCTCAGCAAGAGATCAAAAGTCACCATGGAACTGCACTCCTGTTTTGCTGCTGTACGTACTCTCCTGGGTCTGAAGGAGATGTCATCTTTGTCTTCTCTCGGTGCCAAGGATTTCCAATAGGCAGAACTGTCCTTACGGGAAAGCTTTGTCTTTTCAGGAGGAACAGCCTCTTCCTCGGGTGGCGGAGATCCATCTGGAGACTGAAGGGGAAGAAGGTACCAGTACTACCAAAACATCATGGTCACAAGCAAGGCATGAATCCTGCATCTTCTGATGCTCTGCTATGATGTTTACTGGGGGGATATTTTTGCTAATCTCTTCAGAACCTGTTTCTGTCAAAGCTGATTTTTTAAAATCAAAAATTGCAAGGACCCCCCTTTTGAAAGGTAAAAGGCACCTCTCTTCCTTGGGCACTGAAACATTAACTGCTCTTTGTGACTCCCAAGACAGTCACCTTGTACCACTGGTGATCCCATCCTCTTCCAAGTGAGGAATGAACAAGCACCTAAGGTTGTGTTCCTCCTGCTTCTGAAAGTCCTGTGCTGTCCCTGACATTCAAAACCTTTGTGCAAGGGGATGCCAACATTTAGCTGCTGGGACATATTTACTGCACTGTCCCGGGCAGCTGAAGGACACCTCCAGCCACGCAGATACAATTTCCACTGCTCCCTAAATAGCAAGCTGGATGTGACTAGAAGTGCACTGGTGAATCAGGAAGGTCTCATCCACAGGAGGAGAACCCAGATGTGGGCACGGAGGCTGATGTCAGCTTGGGAAGAGGGCAATGCTGAGCTGCTCAAGACTCCCAGAGGGTGCAGGAAAAGCATTCAGAAATAAAACAGACAAACATCAGTGTGGGATTTGAGAAACAGGACTCAGGTAAATAGTGGAAGAGGAAGGATATGGCATAAAATGGAAAATAGGAAGTTAGCAAGCCTTGTATTGTCTCAGTGAGTTCAACTAGGAGAATAAAAAGCCTTTTAACCAGTTTGAAGGGTATTGCTCTTATCTTGTGAAAAAAGAGGTTCTCCCTTTAAGAAATTATGGTTACCAGTTGTTCAGTGTTTACCACAACAGAGCTGGATGAGCATATACTTCAGAATGAGGAAAAAGAAAAGGAAATATTTTTCTGTGTCTGTTAGTGATACAGGACATCATTCTGATGTGTGTCTGGGGAAGACATGAAATTTGTCTAATTAGCAAGAAAAATTTCAACCAATGAACAAGTTCTAATACAAGAACAGTATGAGCATCTGAAAATACTCACTTTAACAAAGCTGCCCAAGTTACAGCGTTAGAGAGGAACGTGTGGAAAAGAATAGAAAGAAAAGAGCTCCCTGCTAACTATTAGCAAATCAGTCCTTTGTTACCATCTCTCATACCTCTGTTTTCACAGATTTCGGTGGCTCTGGTGGTTTTGGCTTCCCACCTTTTGCTGTCTTTGCTTCTTCTTTTTCTTGTTCTTCTGCCAAAATTCGCAATTGATTTTCAAGCAGTTCAATTATTGTAGCATCTTCAAATATTTCAGCAAGATCAAGAGCACTCCTTCCTGTATTTAAAAAAATAAGTATCTGTGTAAACCATGAAAATTAACTTTGGCACTGGTTTATTGCAGCTGGACAATCAACTGAATTTAATATGGCCAGTGTTTTGTTACCCATCCCATGTGCCAGCAGCGTGCCTGACATTGGTGTGAGGACCAGGGGTCATCAGCACTGCTTGCAGAAATAAGACCTGGCAGAAACGAGCCCTGAAACTTTTGTATTGCTTGCTTTGTTCTTAATGTTCTGCCACTTGCAGCTTAATACACTGGTCCTGCAGGTTGTCACTCTGATCTCTGAGAGCTGAGAGCATTTAGCACTAGGAGATGCTCTGCATTCCTGACCTTGTGCTGTGCTGGCCATCTCCTCCTGCCTCTGCTTGCTCTGTGGCTGGCAAGGGAAAGCCCCCTGATGGAAATGAACAGCTTCAGAGCTTAATGAAGGAAAAAAAATCTGTCCTGGTTCTTATGAGACTCTGGCTGTAAAGCATCTGTGAGATTGAACTGCTGTGCGAATCACAACTCTACATGATATAAGGAATACACATCCCTTCTACAAGCAGGGTTTCACCACTAGGCATTTTGGCAAGGAAAGCCTCATTGTGTAGCAATGCTGCTTCCTATGTTAGAGCAAGAGCTTGAAAGATGATGCATGTGAACTTTTCAGTTATTCTGGAGACAGTGGAAATAACTCTAAAGGAGGGATCTGCTGTGAGGAGGTAGCACTTCAGTACCAGCTCAGATTTGGTTTTCTGTTAATATTTTTTTCTCAGGAGTTATATCTACATGTAGAGCAGCAAGGAAGTTTTTTAGCCAGGGCTGCCTGTGCCTCAAAATAAATCACTTAAATGAGTGGCAGACTATACTCTGAGCCACAGCTGAAATCCAATTTTCCCTCAAATAATAATAACTAGATATAGAATGTTTTCATTAAAGCCACTTATAACTCTGTATGTATCTTGTGAGGAGTAACAGTCTCCCGAATTGAGTAATTAATCATGTTACTTCATCTTCTAGATATGCAAAGCCCAAGAAAGCCTTTTTTCAATAATTATTCCAGACTGGAGAAAACTAACTGAACCTGTTCTTTCATTCCAATCCTGACAGCAACCCCAAACACAGAACAGTTCTCCAAGTGTTCCAGGTGTTTTTAATAAAGAAACAGCCTGTTTTGGAGACATTGCTATTTACCATTGCTGTCTAAAGCCCGGACATCAGCACCCGCAGTGATTAAGAAATAGACCATGTCCAGCCTGCAGGCCTCAACAGCTCTCATCAGCGGGGTGGCCTCGCCTATTGAAGGGGCATTGACAGCTGCTCCAGCCTTCACCAGCACCTCAGCGATGTCCAGGTGTCCATTGTAGCAGGCATGGTGCAGAGGGGTCCACAGGAAGTTGTCTGTTGCGTTCACATCAGCCCTGCACAGGGTAAGAGCAGCTGTGGCAGCTGAAGCTGTTGGGTGCCTGCAGAACAGCCCCAGCTCCCAGTGCAATCAGCTGGAACTGCCCACTGCAGCGGCATATTCAATGGAAATAGCTATTTCCATATTGCTGTTCTGAACCTCTCTGAGTCCCTGAACTTGGCATGGAATAGTAATTGTAAGTGTGCCTGGCTGCTGCTCATGTCTCCCCCTAAGCCATCAGTGTCCTTCACATGGAGCTTTTCATGGGGACAGCTAAAAACACAGGCATTCAAACACCTTACTCCTGTAAAAGGCTGCTAGTGCTCCAGCTTCACTGAGAATGGCAGAAAGCAGATTCAGAATCTCAAAAAGTTCCCTTCTGGCCAAGAAGAGGTGCCACAGGACATAGGGCAACACTGCAGAGCTCGCCTGCACGAGAGGGAAGTGTTCACCTTTCCTTTCAGTGTTGCTGCCCTCTGCCTGCTCCGTTCCTCTGCACTGGCTTCTCCCTTTGACAAACGAGTTACACAAGGTCTGCCTTGGGAGTCTGAGCACTGAAAAACCCTTCAGCTACCGTGCTGCTGGGCTAGGACCTGTTCTGCTCCCAAATTAAAACTGGGATGCTCTGCAGAAGCAAAGGCTAGTTCAGGGGAGATCCCTGGATGAAACTGGGAGGAAAAGCATTACCAGCCCTAGAGGTCCTGAAGGGAGTTAGGGATGCTGTCCCATTTACTTGGTGGACAAAAAGCTGCTGTCTTCCCAAAACACAAGGAGGAAGGAAGAAAGAATAAAAATTATGAAGGAAGCTGCTTCCAGGGATAGCTGTTTACTCTTCAAGTCAGGTGATTGTCTAAATAAAAGCACAGATTCATCTGTTCTTCTTCCCTTGTTTAAATTTTTAATCTTTTTCAGAATTCTATCTTTGATGAGATCTTAGCACAGTAAATTCCCTGACCTACCACGTTTATCTGTCTTATCTTTCAGTCACTTAGCTGTTATGGTTTATTTGTATGCAGTTTTCATTTGTTTTAATTCTCATTAAAATGAGCTTCTTCAGTTATTTCACTTTTTCTGTCAAGCCAACCTCTTTGCCTGCACTCAGACTCTGTCTGCCCCTGAAACCTTTCTCCTAACTTCATCCTATCAGAAAGAAACCAGTCAGTGGGAACAGGGACAATGCAGCACTGATTTAAAAATTCCTTGGCATTTTCTGCCCATCAAGCACAGAATTTCCCATCAGACCAAATTTCATTTACTTCTAATTCTTTCTGAAGGAAGATAGAAAGTAGATACCACCAATTTAATTTTAAACACAATAAATGTTAACCATTTAGCTGGATAAATGTTTTGTTTTGTTTTCAATATGGATTTGTGGTTCTGTACTGAAAAGGTTATATTGTAAAAGGTATATGAATGCCCATGCTAAACTGCAAGCCTATGATGCTGAGAGACGCAAACCTAAATGCTACTGATAACTTTCTCTCAATTTTCATTTCTGTCTATTGAAAAAAAGTCTCAAAACTGGTACAATTTATTCTAGCTAAGTTACTGTGTTTCTAGGTCTTACTGTTAAATTGGATGTGACTCCAGTGCTGTCTACTGAGGCTTGGGAAAAGGAGCAGAGATTAATTAATTAATCTGGTGGATTAATTTGGTAGCTCCTACATCTTTATCTTCAGAAAACCTGAATATACACATTACCCAATTTTCCATATGCTCTAGGAATGTCAGTGTAATTACCAGGGTGTGAAAAGATCCATGTGCTGTTACTCTTTGCAGGAACCAGAGTAATGACTACAGCCCCTTTCCCTGAGATATTAATATTAACGTGAATTCTATCTATGTATAGTAGAGAAAGAACCCAGTTAACGTAAATATCTTTGAAAAATGTTCATTTAAGCAATTATGTGAAGGACTGTAGGACCACAGCAGTGTGACAATAAGAGATTATGCTATTACACAAGTATGACTGAATCCTTCTGAAATTGCTTTCATTTTTAAGGTGTCATTGAGATTTTTCACAAGTGTGTCTGCAGGCTACAGAATTGCTGAAGCACTTCTAAAATGAGGAGCAGGCTAATTAGTAGCAGGGGCTTCTGATGTAAATCCTGCTGTTTCAGCCTGCCTCAGCTGCAGAGGAAAGTGAAGGTTTGAGCCAGGCATGTGGAACAGGAAAGTCCAGGATCACCTCAATGATTTCAGGCAAATCCTTCAAGTCAGATTTCCCCAGAATCATTTCCCAGGTTTGAGAGTTCGCTAGTGAGGATGCACTACTTGATGCACTACTACTTGGGTATGAACCCCTGCTGCTGACCAAATATCAACAGCCCCGACACCAAAAATTGCAGTCCTGGGGAACTTGTCTCTTGGTTGTTTTCATTTCCATGCTACTAAAATGTGAAAAATAATAAACTTACCCCTGTGACTTGAGATCTTAGGGAAGTAACTGTAATATTAAATGTTATGTAAGCAAAAAATAAACCATAGCCTTTTGCAACCAAATGCTGGACATTTATGCTTTTGAAAGCCTTCCCAAAATAGCAATTGAATTGGAATTATCTTACCCCTTTTCCAGAAGAAACTCCACAAGAACTATGTTGCCAGTTGCACACGCAACCATCAAAGGTGTTTTGTAATATATATCTTTCATGTCTACTGGCACACCCTGGTCAAAAGCTCTCTGCAAAGACACAAAGTCTCCTTCTCTGACCAGGTAGTTGATATCCATGAGGGTTTTACTGGGCTCCTCCATGTACCAGACACGGTCATCGAACACGGGGTGGGCGGCATGGAGGGCGCGTTTGAATCGCTGCTCCTCGGGGATGGTGGGGACAGCCTCCACCATGCAGGCAGGGAGGCCATCTTCCCTGAGGGGGCGTTCACTCTTGGGGACTACACACACCGGCACAGGGAGCCCTTTCTTGCCTTTCTTTCTTGGCGGCTTCTTCTTCTTAATCTTTGCTTTGGGCCCAAAGGATGATAGCAGAAAGGTTTTCTGCAGGTATTTTGAGCCTTTAAAAAAATCATCCAGGCTGATCTTGTCAGAAGATACTTCATGCTTTTTAGCAAGAATTTCTATTTGTTCCTGATCCACGGTGTCCCAGCGCTTCCGAATGACTGCCATGAAATCACTTTTGGATACTATCCCCTCGTCTTCCTCGTCGATCTCAAACTCCTTGCGGATGGCATCCTCGTGCTGCACGGACCAGTCATACACCTTCAGGTACCAGGCAAGGGTCTTATCCGGCTTCTTTAGGGCTTTTTCAGCTTTGCGCAGCACTGTGGCTGCTGCTTTGAACCCACCGCCCTTGGCAACATCCCTTGCGGTCAGTTTTATCAAGTTGGTCCATGTAGGATCGCAGCCTAGAAATATGGACACAATATGGCTAATAGTGCAGTGGAATTCCTAATTTTATAATGAAAGAAACTTGTAATACACAGGCAACTCATGGCCACAGGTCTACAATTTTATATAAATAGCAGTGGTAGGTGGAACCACATCACTAATCCCAGGCTGGAAGGTCAGCCACATGTCCATATTTTTTTTCCAAAGGGAGAAGAATTGAGCAGCCCGTGCTCTATTTATTTATCCACCCATGAATATGTTTAAAGTGAAGTACAGTGGAAACCACATTTTTATTTGAAGTGGTGAGCAAGGTTAAGAAGCAAACTAAGATTAAGGTGTCATTTATTTCTATACCCCAACATTACAATTTGGCAATGGATCACTTGTTTGATCACAAGAACAGAATGTGGGATTTTGCATGGTGCTCTTGGATCAAAGCTTGAAGTGCCATGACCATCTGATCAAGTCAGGAAAGGATTACAGCTGCTTCAGGCCATGTTTCAATACCCATGGGCATGACGTTTTCCTCATGACTGCATAGAGATATTTTTTAAGTGATCACCAAACTAAAAATGTATTTTCAATTGGAAGTTTCAAAACAATACATCTAAACCCAACTAAACCCAGAACCACTTAATACTGCCCAACACTAGGTTATACAACCTCCTGATGTTTCTGCTGCTTTTTTTGAGAAATGTTTTCTCATCCACATGAAGTAAGAGCCACTGTTAGGCCCTTCTGAATAAGATTTTTGCCACAGGATACCCAAGAGTCAAATCCTTCAGAGATACCCAAATGAAATCTTTCCTTTAGCACAGAAATAGAATACAGATAATAGTTGGGAAGTAATTTAGTTGTCATGTACCTCTTTGTCCTATATACCTGCAGCAGTCTGTAAATCCTCCCTCTGCAGCATAATGAAGTGGTGTGTTACCATTCATAGCAACCAGTTTCAAGTCTGCACCATAACCTGAAATAATCGCCAGAATCTAGAAAAACAAACAGAGTCCCACCAAAAATCTTCTCTGTTCTTAACATGTGAAAATGTGAGATTGATTTACAAATAAATGCAATATCTGACATTCCCATTGTAATAATGAAGTTCTCTCCCATGTCCAGCTGGTCAATGCACATATAACATTGATGTTTTCTATAGTATTGTGCTTATTTAACTGATGAAACAGAAACCTTGGGTACTTGTAGACACCAAGGACAATCGTCTTGCCAGCTCCCTGTGAGCCCCTGTCTGGCCAATCACTGCTGGAATCCCTTTGATGCTTACAAAGAATCTGCTTTTGATTACTGATCATTATGCTTTGATCAGCTGAGATTACGGACTCAAAAAACCCCAACAAAAACACACTCCAAAACCCAAAGCAAACCCCCGTAACAACAGAAAACCCAGCCAGGTTTGGCTTTGCAGCAATGGTTTCACAGCAGAAATGTTACTACCTCAAGGAAGCCCCCTTTGGCCGCGAAGTGCGCAGCACTGTGTCTCTCGAAGTCGAAGAGGTTCACGTCGGCTCCCCTCTGCAGCAGAGCCAGCACCACGTCGGCAGCTCCCTCCCGAGCCGCCTCCATCACGGCTGTGCGCCCCGTGGCCTGCAGGGAGCAGGGAGCGTCACACTGGGAGCCTCCTTCCAGCTGTTACTGCCGGCAAAACACAGCCTCAGAGCCCCAAAGGGACCTGCAGGTAAGCCTTCAGAACCTACTCACTGGGCTGCCAAGAGAGAGCAGCCAGGTGCCAGAACTCAAGTACATTGAAGGATTGAGCCCCTTCAATGATTCCCAATCAATTCCTTAGTTAAGGAATCCTGGATTCTGTTGGTATCTTCTCATGCATATTTACAACACCTAACTCAAAATACCTCCTCAGATTACAAAAGCAGGAGAGTAAGGAGCTATGGCTAGGGAATGCAAAGCAATCAGGAAATTTCACTATGGTTCTGTGAGGAAAAGTTCACTCGAATACATTGAAATGGTCTTTTCCTAGACAATAATGGATGTTTGCTTTGGATAACTCCAAGGGAAAGCCTGAGTTTCTTGATTTTTCAACAGCACAGAGCTTCAGTCTTTCAGGACTTTGTTAAATTAAGGAAGCAAACAAATAAATGATTAAGACATACAAAAGAGAAGAAAGTTTCTCATGCCTTGTTCTTGCCTTGATTGCTCATCAGATTTTCCCTCCCTTTTAGCAAATATTCACTAAAATAACTTACCTTTTAATGAATACTATTTCAACTCTGAAAATCTAAGGGCACATCAAGGCAAATACAAATCAGCACTGTTCCACTGTAGTACAGTGAACTGCAGCTCCTAACAGCTGACCCAGTTACGTGTAAGTTCGGGGAAATATTTGCACTCTAAACCTACAAAAATCAAAAAGAACACTTAAATCCCTCTCTCCAAAAAAAGGGTGGTACAGAAGAGGGGAAGAGGTATGGCCACCTAGTTAAGCAATTTTCACTGCTTTATTATTTTAATGTGAGGATTTAAGGTTATGTACTCTGCTCTGTACTCCTGTATCTGTTCTTAGTTACAGAAAGGCTCATACCGGGTCTTTTGCATGGGGATCTGCTCCTTTCTCCAAGAAAATCAGGCACATATCTTTAACCTCATGAGCCTGCTCACAGGCTTGTAGAAGCAGAGACCTCCCAGTAGTGGTACAGCTGTTGACATCTGCACCATAATCCAAGGCAATTTTCAGGCAGTGGGTGTGGCGAACTGTAGGTGTAAGGCAGTAAAACAAAATACCTGCAAAGGAAACCAGTGGGGATTAGGGTGCAAAAGGAAATTACCAGAAGGGTTGTGAGGCTGTGGGCTTCACAGCTGACCAGTCTGCAACAGAGACCCCTTTACTGAGGGTGAAGCCATGCAAAAAAGATTTCTACTTCAGAGACTTTACTTGAGGAGAAACCCAGAGCTCAGTATGTCACAGGCCATGGGAGGAATGTGAGTCTCAATTATAAGTTACCTCTCAGCTCTCTGCTGGGGAGACTTATGATTTAAAGTCCTAGACACTTCAGGGAGAATTATTTTAATTTTCATCAAAGCTGTAATGCCAAGAGCTTCTGTAAGGAGGGGGCTGTAAGGATAACCCTCAAGCACAGCTCCTCTCTACAGACAGGACAATCACGTGTAGTAAGTGTGCCACACAGTTAAGGGATTGCTTTATGGTACTTCCTTCTCACTCACCTTTCCCTTCATTATCCACAGCAGTCATGTCTGCTTTAGCTGTTGCTAATAACTCCAGAACGGCCTCATAGCCCCGCTCAGCTGCCTGCATGGCTGGCGTGCAGCCCATGCCGTCGTGGACGTTGGGGCGCGCTCCGTGTTCCAGCAGGAAGCGGCACATTTCAATGTCGTTCTTCATGGCGGCCACGTGGAGGGCACTGTATCCTTCCTTGGGCTCTGTGTAATTAATGAGATCTGGGAATCCCTTCTGGATCAGGTTTTCTATTTGCTTCTTGTCTTTCTTGTGAACACACTGAAGAAGTTTGTAGATCTGTAAGTTTAGAAGCCTTTTATCTACTGGTAGCATCCCAGGATGGGGATGATTTTCTTCTTTCAAGGAAGTACTTTCTGCATGGACAAAAAAGACAACATGTAATCTCACAGAGGACATTATAATGACCTGCCAGTAAAATCAGGAATCAGACCATGCTCACAGCATGAAAATATCCACTTTACCTAGACAAAACATTAGGTTTTGAACTAATTTATCTTTTACTGTGGGCAGCACATATAGAGACTATATAAACCCAAGTAGCACCTTACAAAATTTTTCTTTCTAGTCATCCAACTGTTCTGAAGAGGTCTCATTCAAGGAGAAAATTAAGTTAAGAAGCTGTAGGGTAACTGCTCGCCATTCAAGGAACTGTTATAATCTACAATTACTTGGAAGCCTAAGGGGAGGCTGTTCATCTGTTACTTTCAATGGGGGAAAAAGTCATAAGACACCGTGTCCTCTGCACTTCCTGAAACATAAAATTGATACTAAAATTTATAGTAACATCACCTCATCAGTGCCTGAGCACCTTCCCCGTTTTTTGGGGGTTTTTTCTGGTAGCTGATGCATGAACTTCCTGCTAGGCTATGCAGATAAAAGAGTAAGTCAAATTTCTCTGCTATAAAACCCTTGGAGAAAAAAAAAATACAGACTGCAGGGCACTGGTCTGGGAAAAGGTTCTTCCAGGTCATGCATCACAAGCTTCTTGGAAAAAATTCAGTGCAGGACTTTGCACTTGCCTCAATTCTGGATGTTTTTCGTTTTTTTTCTTTTGGGTTTTTTTAGCCTCTTTTAGCTAGTCTCAGCTCTCATGATTGGAGGGTCAGGAAGGGTCAGACATTGCAGGGACCGTTTCTGAAGCTTTCCTAAGTGGATGGGAAGCTTAGCAGCTTCAGCAAAGCTTGGGTCAGCCTGTCCTCCAGAACTCTTACAGGACATGCAACACAAAAAGGTGAAGGAACATCTGTTAGAGAGCACTTGGGGTCTGGTTTGTTTGGGTTTCTTACGCATTGCAATGTACTCTGTAAATGGGACCCCTCCCCATCTGTGTGGCTACTCTGGGTGCTTTGTGGACATCTGTGAGAAGGGGAGATTGCAGAGAGATCAGAAGGATGCACGATTCCAACAGACTTCGTGAGGCAAGACCTCCCATTCTGGGAAGGAAGCCTGAGGGAAAACTGCAGGAAAAGTAGAAAAAGATGAAGGTGAATCATGTTGGGAATGGACAGAGAGGTCATTTTTGTACCACAGGTACAACTTGCCGGTTGTAGTTTCTGCAGCTATTGTCTCTCATGTCTTTGGAAGTTCTGTGTCCAGCCTAGTTTTGGAACAGAGATTGGGAAAGCTGTGGGCAGATTTCTGAGAACTGTGCCTCTTGTTTTCCCTGCCAGACAAGGCCCTCAGCTCCCTCCCTGTGGACCCAGCTATGGTGGGTGAAGGTGTTGTTATTAAAAGCCGCTCCCTTGCAGAAGTGTTTAAGTGGGTACTAAAATGCAAAGACTTTCTCTTTGCAATGAAACCTGGTCTGAATAGGCCAACTGCTCTCAGATGTTCTTCATTAAAACATGGCATTACTTAAATCCTTTTCTGTTTAGGTCTTACATAACCCTCATTCTGATCATAAACAAGTATATTCTTACATCAAACAATTAAATCTTTAGGTAGCAATAACTTAAATCTGTCACCTGTGGCTTTTTCATTCTCATCCCTACCATGTTGTTCTTCCTGTGACATTTTGTCCAGTGAAAGGGAATAAATGCAGAGATTTTCATCCTGCTGACAGGAATTACACCTATAGCAACCCTGCAGTCCTCAGGCTCAGAGCTGAGAAATAAGGGTGCTTCAGAGAAATGCCCTGCTAGAAGTGAACACTGGAGTCCCCACAGAGCCTGCCTTTTAGAGCCTGGAGCAATTTCTGAGCAAATCCTCAATACAGGAAGGTTTTTTCTGGCTACTGAGTACAGGAAACAGTTGTGATGCAAACTCTGCAGGGGCTGTGAGGAGAAGCAGCAGGAAAGTTCTGCAGGGAAGGCTCTTACAGTGCTTACACCACTGAAATTCAGCAAAAGAAAGATACTTAGATGGAACTGACAAGCCTAAATATTGTCTTATGCTTTTGTTCCACTTCCCACCATCCTGCAGCAGTAAGGAACTTGGGTTAACTTCCAAAACCTTTCTTCCCACTGTTATTCATGATTTGCACCTGGATTTTTTTTCAGGAATTTATTTAGGATGAAAACTTGCTTTTTCTTCCTTTCTTTCCCCCCTCTGAAGCAGTAAACACCAAAGTGACATTCTCCTTGGACATAGGTTAGTAATGCCACAGAACATGAGCAGAACTGCACTAGGTAAAAACCTGTTAGTAACTAACCTTCGATGAACAAACATGAACAAACGGATATGACATTCAATACATATGGATTTGGATTTATTTCATGGATTATCTTGGAGATTCCTTGAGATACTTGTTCCCTATAACCTCTGCCCCATGCAGATAGCAGCACACTGGTCTGCACTGGACATGAGACGGACGGCACACCTTACACTTCCTGCACACTTTCATTTTTGCTCACAGTGGAATGCTCAATTGAGTACCATTTTAGTTCTGATCGGATTTTTTTCTGGTGCTTTTGAGCTGCTTATCACAGTATTCTTTTAATATTTTACATGTGGCAATAAAATTATTCCACGAGAAAAAGTGAAATTATTTTATTGCAATAGTGAAGTCTGTTGTTATCACAATTCAGCCACCACTGAGTCCTTACCCAGTTTAAAGTCTTTGCTTCAAAGCATTAAGAACCAACAATTTACATGAAAACAGCCATAACATTTTAATTGTTACAGTTGATATTTCTTTGCAGCATTTGTTGAAAGTGACTGGATCAAGTTTTATTAGAAGGTTCTAAAGTAGCAGCATCAAAGAAACACAGGTGGGATAATAAATTCTACCCAGGGCCATATAAAGTTATAAGCAAGGGGAAAAAAGCTTCTAAAATGAAAACTGCAACATCTTGTCAATTTTCATTGTGAATGAGTAAATTGACTAGTAGTAAATACTAGTAAATTTACTAGACGTAAATACTACCAACGCTGTGTATTTCATATATTTTTTTATCACTTCACCAATAATAGATGGTTTAATGGAAAATGAGGGATTGTCAGTATGGCTTTGAGACAGTCGTGCTCTGGGGAGGGTTTCATGAAGCTGTAACCCCAAAGCCCAAGCCTGTAGCATTTGCTTAGCCACAATTTTATCTGTTGACAAACATCAACAGACTCACTACCTTCATTCTTCCAGCTTGTGTCACTGTTCTGATGGAGAGCATGAACTCATTTCAAATCCAGATTAATCCTTTTCTCAGTACACCTGGCATTAAGAAAATCATTTTAGTCAGATTCCTGTTTTCCCACAAAGCTTTCCAGGCTGTGATGGAGGTAGATTGATAGACAGGGAACTTCTGGTGGCCACTGATCTCATTCCCTCCCAGTCAAAGCCTGCTGCCTGACTGCTGCTGGAAGCACTCGCGACTCTGCCTTAGAAGTTTGCAAAAGTTTTGTCAGTTTCAACATTTCCAGTTGAAAACATCCCTTTAATTATCACTATTCACAAACCAGTAAACAAAATTTTCATGTGTTTTATCTTCAGTGGGAGAAAATAGCTGAGCGCTTTCTAAATTTAATCCCTTTGCACGCTGGGCACAGAGATAAGCACGAGCCCTGTATGTCAGTAAAAAAGGAACCAATATGGTAACAGTGCCATGCTATATTTACAGCTTTATGTGAATAATTGCACTGGATTTTTTGCTGTGACTAATGTTTAATAGGAGTGATGCAGCAAAATCTTCCTAAAACTGAATTCAGTCTCATGAATAGCCTATAATGCTGAGGTTTTTCGGTGTTAATTCTCCAATAATGCCTTGCCTTGGGCTGAGGCACAGCTGAGCACAGTGATGGACACATAGGTGGGAACTGAGCAGGTTTCAAAGGTTTTCAGCCCAGATTCGTTTCTGGCAGGACTTGCTCCTGGAGCCCAGATTGACACCTGGAGCCCTGACTGCCCACACCTGGCAGCCCTGACTGCATCCTGATTGCCCACACCTGCAGCCCTGACTGCCCTGGCATCCCTGGAGCCCTGACTGCCCCACCTGGAGCCCTGCAGCTCCTCCCCTGATTGCCCACACCTGGAGCCCTGACTGCCCACACCTGCAGCCCTGACTGCCCACACCTGCAGCCCTGATTGCCCACACCTGCAGCCCTGACTGCCCACACCTGCAGCCCTGACTGCCCACACCTGGAGCCCTGACTGCCATCACCTGGAGCCCTGACTGCCCACCTGGAGCCCTGACTGCCCACACCTGGAGCCCTGACTGCCCACACCTGCAGCCCTGATTGCCCACACCTGCAGCCCTGATTGCCCACACCTGCAGCCCTGATTGCCTGGAGCCCCTGGATTGCCCCTGAATGCCTGCCCTGGAGCCCTGATTGCCCACACCTGCAGCCCTGACTGCCCGCTCCTGCAGCCCTGAATGCCCGCTCCTGGAGCCCTGATTGCCCACACCTGCAGCCCTGATTGCCCGCTCCTGGAGCCCTGATTGCCCACACCTGCAGCCCTGACTGCCTGCTCCTGGAGCCCTGATTGCCCACTCCTGGAGCCCTGATTGCCCACACCTGCAGCCCTGACTGCCCACACCTGCAGCCCTGACTGCCCACACCTGCAGCCCTGATTGCCTGCTCCTGCAGCCCTATTGCCCACACCTGGCAATTAGCTTTACGAGCAACACCTGCGGGACAGGGGCTGGGGGCTGGCTCCTCAGCCAGGAGCCCAGCTGGGCTTCAGGGAAGCTTCTGGAAGGCTGTGGAGTCGGGGGTGAGGTGCTGCTGGACTCAGGAACAAGGAACAGGGTGAGCAGCCGGGGTTTGTTTATTTTCCCCGGACTGCGACTCAGAGGAGCAGGGCGGCCTGTAGAGGAGACTGGCTTTAACGGCAGAGAAGCTGCCTGAAGGGGAGGATGCTGGAGAGCTGGTGATGACCCAAACAGTGTTCCCTGCCAAGGACACGCTGCTCTGGCCGTGCGGACACCCAAGCGAAGGTAAATGCCAGCGGCGAGAGGTGCGGGCCGTGAGGGGGGCGATGAGCCTGCGGCTCAGCCCTCACAGCGCGCCCGCTCTGCCCCGGCCCTCCGCCGCGCCGGGAACCGGCGGCTGAGCCCCGCCGCCCTCTTGCCTCCATGCCCGGCGGCGGCGGCGACAGCGACCCTCGGCAGCCGGGGGCACTCACCTGAGAAGGAGGGCGCCGAGGGCTCGGGGGCCGCAACCGGACCCTCGCCCGCCTCGGCGGCCGCAGCCGGACGCTCAGCGGCCGCAGCCGGAACCTGGGCGGCCGCTGCCGGACCCTCGGCGGCAGCATTCGGACCTTCGGCGGCCGCCGCCGGACCCTCGGCGGCAGCATTCGGACCTTCGGCGGCCGCCGCCGGACCCTCGCCCGCCTCGGCGGCCGCCGCCGGGCCCTCAGCGGCCGCCGCCAGACCCTCGCCCGCCTCAGCGGCCGCAGCCGGACCCTCGCCCGCCTCAGCGGCCGCCGCCGGACCCTCAGCGGCAGCATTCGGATCCTCAGCGGTCGCCGCCGGACCCTCGCCCGCCTCAGCGGCCGCCGCCGGACCGTCGCCCGCTTCAGCGGCCGCCATCGCCGTTGTGGCCGTATCCTTGGCAACGGCGTCGGGCGGTTGAGAGCCGTGAGGCGGTACCGGATCCCCGCGGAGCCGCCGCGTCCTCGCGGTGCCCTCAGCGCCACCGGATCCCCTCGGTGTCACCGGATCCCCTCGGTGCCCTCGGTGTCACCGGATCCCCTCAGCGCCACCGGCTCCCCTCGGTGCCACCGGCTCCCCTCAGCTCGGTACGGACCCGCGCCCCGCCGGGGGTGAGGCGGGCGCTCGGGAAGGACTTGGGTGTTGTGGGCTCTCTCTCCTTGTAGCTGGCTTACTCGCCAAGCCTCCTTTTCCTCCCCTGTGGGAAGAAGCAACGCTGTGCGGTTGTTTGGCCTCCAGACTTTTCTGGAGTTGCCACAAAAGTGGAGTGGCGAGGTGCGCGTGTCCCCCAACAGCCCGGCCATTCCCCCAGGGTCTGTGTAGCACGATAATGAAAATGAGCTTGGGCGGAAATGGGATCGTTCAGTCAGCTGGACAGAGAAACCTGTATTAACAGGAGAAAAATGCCAGTGAATGGGGGAAAACCCTCAGAGCTTGTCAAGTGAAGCCTAAGTCATTCAAAAAGGCAGCAGCAGTAACCCTGGGACTGCCCGATCGCTGTATCTCCTTTCCATCCACTTCCTTTAGCGCCAAATTCCCAAATGCCACAGCCCAGCCCTCAGTGCTCCTGCCAGGCCCGGCAGTCATGTATGGGTGGGATAACTACAGCAACACTGCCTGTCTTGTTCCTGGCCAAGCCTGGCAGCTGAATTGTTTGCAAATCACCTCTAGCATTAGGAAATTTAAAAAAAAAAATTGTTTTTTGATGTGAAATTTCTTCTGCCAGGAAAGTGGTGACACAGCTGGATGCATGTCCAACAGCATGGAAAGGCGTTTGACGAAAGCCATGGGACTGTGTGGTGAGTCACAACAAGAGAAAACATTGTTTTTAGCATAAAGTTTCATTATTTACCCTGCAAGGAGTGCCATTTGTACAGCAGCTATTTGGTGTTAGCACTTGGTGGTGCGAATTGGCTGGACTGGTAGTGATGCACTATTGTGCCTTGGTGTATTTCTTTCCTTTTTGGAAAACATAGCATAGCCAAAACATAGGCCCTTCTCTTTCTCCTTGGCTGCACTAAATGGTTGATGCAGACATGGCACAGTAGAAGATGTTTCCCAGCCTGTTCTGTGTTAGATTTTTGCTGTTGTTGTTGCCACAAATAAGGAGACATGCGTCTTGGCCAAAGGCCTGGGGTAAATTCTCCTTTTTCACTTTGTTGAGCAGCACACATTAAATTCCCATTAGAAAAGTTAGCACATGTATTTTGAAATTTAGTTCAATATGGAAGTAACTGAATATTCTGTCTGAATCATCTGCATGCCTATTCTCTGGAAGTTGTGGAAACACCATAACCAGACTATAACCAGTCTGGGTACTTGGTATTTCACCCCAAATGTGAATGTGCATGTAACTGCATGTGTATATGTTTAAATTCTTATGCTTGATTTATTTTCTCATGGTGATCAGCTTTCCATGAGCTTTTTGAGAGTGATAAATGAGGATTCATGATGCAAGAAGCAGCTCATATTGGATGGTTCAAAGCAATGTGGTTTCAAGAGCAGAGGTGTTGCTCTCAAGTTAGGGTACTGCAACGTCTCCAAAATAAGTAGGATTTAAATGCTCTTAGAGAAATTCAGAGTATTCCCTGCCTATAGAGATAAACAAAGCTCACCAGAGGAAATTATTCCAAGGTCTGAAGCCTCAGGCTGCTGGGCTCTTTTTGGCTGGTAGCTCAGTTTTGGAGGAGTGGCAAGCTACTGCAGGAATGCAGGTGGGATGGTGCTGGTGGGAACTGACTACTGGAAGGAAGTGGTAACTGACTGCGCTGAGGAAGGAAAGGAGTGAAGTGCCCCGAGCTTTGAGCGTGCCCTGGAGCTCCCAGAGGCAAAGGTGGGCACAGTGTCCCCGGGCCCTGGCAGGGCCCCAGGTGTGCCGCTGCCCAGCGCTCACGGGAGGGCATGCCGCCCACAGCTCCCGTGTGAGGGGAGCTAGGGCGGCTCGGGGCTGCTCTGTCCGGGGTGCTGAAAGCAGCTCCCCTCGCTCCCTTCGCACGGGGACATCTCTCGCAGCCAGGAGGGAGCTCCTGGGACAATCCAAGAGGTGCTCCACTGGCTTCCTGGTGCCCTGCATGAATGCAATCTGTGGAGCCCGCAGCAGAGAGGTTTGGCCCACTGTGTCTGACAATGAGATCACCACTAAATCACGTCCCAATCAAGATTATTCCAAAGAATATTTATTACTGTTTCCCCCTTGTTTTATGTACTCTTAAACATTAGCCTCAATTGTTCCTGAAACGTACACTCTTCCCCATGATAGGTAAAGTCACCATTACTGACATGCTCACTTTGCAGCTCCAAAATCATCTAATTGCACATGAAAATGTTTCACTGCTGAACGGGTGCTTCCAAATATTCAGAATACAAAGGCTGTGAAGTTTTGTTTGGTGCTAGCAGAAGGTGCCAGGCTGAGAGCACTGCTCAGTCCCTCCTGGAACATGTGGGACAATCCTCTGCCCTCCCTGTTCCACTTGCTGTCTCTGCGTTGCGCTGGCTTTCCTCTGTGGATGCCAAAGCTGTCCCCCGCTGACCTCTGGAGGGAGGCTGTGCACCACAAGGGCTGCCTGGCCCTGGAGTCCTGATGACATCGGGGGAGCTGCGCTGGTGACGGCCTGGCTTCAGCTGCAAGGTGTGCTTGAGGATTGCCTGGTTTTTACTAAAGCCTTTGTTCTGTGGAAGTAATTATCACTGCTATTCATCTCTCTGGATTCTGATGCTACTGCAAAAAATCTGCTGTGTGGTGCATTCCACCCAAAATCTCCTTATTCAGACCTGCCAGCTGGGGAGAATGACACAAATTTACACATTTGGCTAATTCTGAAGGTCCTCTTTGGGAGGTGGTGTGGGGGCATTGCTCCAGCTGTGCCCTCTCAAGGTAGGGAAGTTGTCTGCTCCTTGAGACAGCCTTTGTTTCATGCAGCAGCACAGCCTCCTCAGCACTGTGCTGGCAGGTAGCACCCAGCTCCTCCTCCTGAATTTCCTGGGATCTGCTCTCTTTCTGGTTTTGATGCTGCTGTATGAAGCTGTTGGTATCACTCAGATCAATGTACAGCTTACTAAACTGGTTTAGGTTTCTTCACTCTTCTTTATACTCTTTCTATAAGTGCTTTGTCAAAACCAACACTGACTCTTTCTACCAATTAATATGCACTCTTAGGAATAGGCCTTTTCATCAAGGAGAAAATCCATGAAATAACTGTTAGGTCCCTGATACTGTGTCCTTGGAGAAGAGACTTGGGAAGAAAGCTGAGTCTCTTTTGGTGTGGTTGTTTTCAAGGGAAAAAAAAATCCCAAATTGTCAGCAAGGCTTGTAAAGACAAATAGTGACAAAAGCTCAAGTGTTTTGCCAAGAAGTTTTCTGTTGAATGCAGCTCAGGTGAATGCTACATAGAAAAACAGTCTCAGGAAAGGGTCTGCAGCAGGTTAGCTGGGTTTTGGGAGAGGGATGTTTCAGGTATGAGAGTAATGACAGTAGAGGTTTGGTTGTGGGGTTTTGGGGGGGGGTTGTTTGGGGATTTTTTAATGTTTGTCACCAAAATTTTTCCAAAAAACTTTGTTCTTTGGATGCTGTAAGTACAGATTTCTTGTATGCCCCTGCACTTCGGCTTGATTTGAGGTAAAGGTGATTTCAGAGTTAGTGAGGAAGAGGGAGGCACTCCTCAGCCAGGGATGTGGCGCAGTAAGAAGGGATGGTGGGGCAGTCCAGCAGCTCTGGGAGTCCTCAGAGTTCAGCACTGGCTTGGTTAGCAAGGTTTGTTCAGTAAAACCTTCAGTTACTGATCCTGCAGCTTCTGTACCCCGTGGCACTTGTGGAGGAGGGAATGCTGCGCCCCTTCCATCACCCTTTCCTAAGAGGGTCTTTTTTCTGCTCGGCCCAGGCATTCTGAAATTATTTCTGCTACTTATTTTCATGTTTACTTGTCTCACACTGTGGCTTGGAACACATAGAGTGCAGTGGGAGGATTCCAGATGACTTCAGTGGGATGTTCTGTTAATAACAAACCCTGACTCTCTTTATTAGTTCTTTATCTGCAGATCATAATGCTAAAAAGCTGAGGGGCAGGAATAAAGATGATAAATGGTTTTTGGTTAGCTTCCAGGCCGATGGTTAGATGGCATGAAAATACAAACTGCTTTATTTGTCCCATCAGCTCTCACCCTGTCACTGTATCCTGTTTAAAATCCTATGCATCGCAAGTTCTGTTTTCAAGGTGAGGGAATAAATGTTCTGGAGTCTTTCTCATCTTATGTTACATGAGGCTACTGAAATACTGATCACATGCTTCACCCCACACCCAGCAAACAAAGAACTTCCAGTTGGAAGTTATTTAGTGTCTGTGTGAGGCAGATCTGATGGTGCTGGCTCTCAGCAACTTAGTGCAGTAGCTTTTAGAAATGCCAACAGAAGGGAGACAGTGTAATGGGGCAGAGATCAGCACTTGTACCCCGGGCCTGATGGAGAAACCTCTGGGCTTCAAAGCTGCTGCTGGAGGCCAGTGCTGCCTACTGTGAGGGAGGGCAATCTGCACAAAGAACAGCTAAGGGCATGAAAGCAGTGCTTCCAAAGCAATGCAGGGCTGCTGAAATCCCTGAGGTCACGCAGGGGGAACTCCTGGACAAGAAATTGATTGGTTCAGTTGGAATAAGCTTCATTCCTGTTCCCTTGCTTGGCCTTGCTCAGTTGTGGTTAAATGAGGAGAGGGTTGATAATCATCTGATTATCCTGCTGTTGACAGTCTGGGGAACAGTTGGGAGCCCAGGCTTGTCCTCTTGCCAATGCCACCTCCAGGGATGGGTTCAGCATTTGGAAAGAGAAATAACATGTTCCACAATCTCTGACAGGTGCAGTGGCTGTTCCACTGCTGAGTGTACCAGGAGAGAGCCTGCAATTGTCACTCTGTGTTCTGATTCACACTGCCCAAATTACCTACCAGGAGAGAGCATAAACTTTCTCAGCAATTAATTAAATGTGTTAGGGAAGACTTCCCAGATACAGGGTGCAATTTCTGCCTCAGATGAAAAAGTTAACTGTGTCAACTTACAGCAGAGGCTTAGATTTGATAAGGAAGACCTGCCATGGGGGAAGCTAATGCTCAGTGCTGCTGCCCTGGATCTATCACTGCCACCACAGTTTATCCCAGCTCTTCTGGGTTATTTTGTCCCAGAGTTCTTGGATTTTGTGCCATACCATAACCAAGTCAAATTTAAAACTATATGTGTAAACCAGCAATCTTTGCCACAGCAATTAGTAGGAGAGTGTTAATGGAGCTACCATGATCAATTACTCTCACAGAAAATGTTACAAATGTTTCCCTTTCCTGTCAGTAGGTATTCTTGTCTTCAGACCTTATTCCTTGCACTAGCAGCCAAACCTGAGTGTGTTCTTTCTGAGCTGCAAGCACACTGATATGGCTGCTTGGTGTTTCGCTCTCTCACTGCACTTCAGGTCAACACATTGATTAATCCAGACATTAGATAAAGGATAGAGTTTATTTAGGATTAAATACTCATTTATAAATGGAATACGTAACTTGTTTTCTGAAGTCTGTGATGTTTCTGCTTTGTTAGATTTATCCAGAACACCTGAAAAAGGACTGAACTGTAGTTAGCCAAGACAATGTTTTCATATTACAACTTTATTATTCATAGAATCATAGAATGGTTTGGGTTGGAAAGGACCTTAGAGATCATCAAATTTCAGCCCCCTCTTGTGGGCAGGAACACCTTTACTAAACCAGGTTGCTCAGCTTCAGCATCCTAACTTGCTACAGCCATTTAACTCCATTCAAAGTATTTGAGGTCCATTGCTCATTTCTATGACTTCTCCATTAACCTCTTCCTATCACCCTGAATAAATGGCTACTCAGATTTCTACAAGCAAGGGCTTTTCATCTCTGCTGTAATGACTTCAGGTGTACAGCTGCTGGGTAGGATGCACTCCATTTTGTCTGCATCATGTCTGTAACACAATAACCTGCTATTGCTTTAGAAAAGGATGTATTAAATTTTCCAGGCAATAACTAAAGCGGCTTATGTGGATGGGGTTTTTCCACAGGGAAGAGATAAAGTCACTTAAACAAATGATTTAATTTTACACAGGGTCCTGTATGTTTTTCTGTAGCAATCAGAGACAATTCTGACTAGGGAGACTCCCCAAAGTTGGTACTGGTTAATCAGTGTCACTGTACTGACACACGGGGCATTCAGTTCAGCTCTGACTCACATTTGATAAACTGCCTCACCTGAGTCAGGGAATAGCACCACTGCAGGCTATGCAAGTTTTACCTTGCTCAGAGCATAAGAGAGAACAGAATCCATCACAGCAGTCGGGAACAAAGCACACACCAACACCAGGGCCTTCTCCTTCAGCTTCGCCACCATGTACCGTGCCTTGGGTGCAGGAGATGTGAGAGCATCCACCATGGCATCGACCACCTCATTGCCATTAGTGCTTCCCTCACTGAGGATGCTGTTGAAAAAGTTTGCCCGCTCTTGAACGTACTCCTTGTTGTAAACAGCCTTTTCCTCTTCACTCAGTTCACTCCAGATCTCTTCAGCACTGAGCAGTGGCTGAATTTTTGTAGAACGTGCATAATTTCCTGGCTGGATAATACAGACCTGAAAGCAAGATGTAAAACTTACCAAGGTGCAGTCAGTCATTGTGAATTCAATTAAATATTGTAGTCAGTAACACAGACCAAAAGCTCTCTACAGACAACCAGGAAATGCTGCTTTATTGAAATTTTAACCCTGGCAACTTGACTGAAATCAAATGTATTCCTGTGAAATATTTAAGACTGTAGAGGTGCTTTATTCTGACTTCCTGATTTCGCTCTGATGTTAATTTCTTGTTTTGACTACTCAGCACACTTTCACAGAATGCAATAGAGCATCTTTGATTGCTGTACAATGCCTAACAGTATAAATGTTTTGACAATACTGAGACAAAGCATTTCAGTGTGACTTTGATGCCTCCAAACTGGAATACTTTGGATTTTTCACTCAGCGGAGAACCTTGCGATTGATAATTTTTGACCCAATTTGGGACAAAAGGAGATATCAAAGAAAATTGTCAGGTCCTGGGGAAAGAAGTGCTGTTTTCCCCAAGAAGGTGTAATTACAAGTAAACTAGGTCTTGTCAGCAAAGAACAGGGAGACCAAAGGTCCTGTTCTGCTTCTCACTGAAGCCATCGGCTGATTTCTGTAGACTTGTGCACATAGATTTAAATGAAAAGCACACAAGTCCTTTGCTGCTCCACGTTTTCTTTGTGTATTGCTGCTGTTCTGCTCCCTTCTGAGTATTCCAGGGAGTTTTGGAGCGGGCTGAGCACTCACAGCACACATGCTGTTCCTCAGTTAGCAGCAGCCTTGTTCAAACTATTTGTAGATATGCAACATTAAAAGCTCTGTGGCATTTAACTGACCTGATTTCTAAGGGCTGCAACACAAGGTGAGGAAAACCCATGCTGAGCTGTGTCAGAGACTTGGGGATCTGACAGGCATTCTCTGGGAAGTCTGTGATGATGTAAAACCCTGATGTCTTCACTCAGCCAGCAGCCCAGCTGTGTCAGTCCCTGCCTGCTGGCCTGCATGTGATGGATTCCCTGCTCTCGGGAGGACTGGGGTGCAGCTCCTGTGCACAGGGCGAAGGAAGGGATGCAGACAAACCCCAGCAGAGGGATGGTGTGCCCAGATGGAACAGCTGCCTCAAGCAGGTTTGTCACGCAGCTTTCTCAGGAGCCCTCCCTTCTGGTGCTACTTAGAAGTGTGCTTGGTATCAGCCAAGTAGTAAACTTCCCACATTTATTGTTAACAAAGCGGGTTTGGAAGCTGCCTTTTTTGGAGTTGGCTTGGAGAGAAGGAGAGATGGCTTGGTTTTTGCCCTTCCCACATTTTCTGTAGCCTTTTTACTGGAAGGCACCCACTTTGTTTCCTGTAGGCTGTCAGCTTGCCTGGGCAGAGTTCAGTGGGACAGAGCCATAGCTCCATCTGCTCCTTGAACCTCTTTGTGCAGCTTTCTCCTGAAAGCACAGACAGGACAACAGAGCAGTGCAGGGGAGCACAGCAGAAAGGGACCATGTGTTTTGTGGGCTCTGCACAGGGCAGGTTCTCAGGCACGTGCCAGCCAGCATCTTGCATGCAGTGAGAAACAGAAAAACACCTCTCAAAGATACTCCAGAAATGCTTGTCAGCCTGGCTCACTCAGTTATGTGCTGGGACTACTGCAGAGGTGGAACAGGAAAAATCCCAAAACAACCAGAGTAGCTAACCTGTTAAACTAAGCCCTTCCATGCATTTGAGATTATCCTCAGCTAATCAGCAGAAATCCTCATCATGCTGTGTGGTATTAGGATGTGTAAAGTCACTTGAATTTTATAGCCCCTCATATTTATCTGACAGGGGTAGCTAATAGATGCATAGCTGTAATATTTTCCAACACAAAGCTTATGAACAATGCTGTAAGTCTGTGTACATAAACAGTACACCAATGCAAACCTGACAGGGAAGACTTTGAGTGTTTGAGAAAAGGGTTTCAGCAGTAGAGTGACTCCAAGGAAAAAGCCCAGTGAAGCTACTTAGGCATCTAAGCTTCAGGTTTGACTATTTGAGTTGCTTAGGGCACTAAGAGCACTCTTAGAGCCTCTTAGGTTAAGAGAATAAAAACATAACTGCTCAGCACAACACAATGCTGCCTCTTGCAGCGTAGCTGTTCTCACAAAAAGCAGGGAGGTGGTGTTGTAAGAGGAGAAAAAGAAGCCCTCAGGCAAGTGACAAGTTCTGGCTGCACAGCCCTCTGTGCCTGGCTCTTTGCAGCCACCCAGGGGACATCTGGGTTCCTCACTGCTGCTGGGAGCTCGGGCAGGCCTGTGTCAGGAACCTCCTCCACTGCAGAGGATGTGGCAGTTTCAGTGCTGACACACAGACTGTTACCCAGCACCAAAAACATCCCCCAGGACTGCTGTTCCCAGTGATTTCCAGCCACAGAGAAACCACCTCTTTCCAAAAGGAAGCTGCTACCATGAATGCAGTTCTGAGCTTTTATCTTTGCGACTTTGTTTCACATAGCTCATTACATCACTTACCTGGACACCAAACTTCTTCATTTCCAGTCTTAAAGCATCACAAAATTTTTCAATAGCTGCCTTGGTCATAGAATAAATGCCATTTCCCAGAGTAAAATAGGCAATGATGCTGGACATGAAAACAATACGTCCTGGAGAGAAAACAGTGCAAATAACAAAACGTCACTCTAAGTCTTTAACGTGGAATTGATTTGCCTCAGTCTTGAGCTGCTAAGAACGTGGTGTTTAGCAGGAGGCTGTTTTCCTGCACACTGTGCCAAAACTGGGCAGTGTCAGTGTGCAGTCCCAGCACAGACAGGCACTCAGCTCTGCTGAGCAGAAAACCTCACACAAAAATCTTCCACCTAGTGACAGATGTTGGACTAGACGAGTGTAACACATTCCCAGTGTGCTGCTTATTCCTTCTGAGCCCGAGAGAGGATGAAAAAGATGGAAACAAAGCAGTGCCCTAAAGACTGAAAAATAGTGATGAGACTGTGCTAGAAAGAAAAGGAGAGGGGAGGTGATTTTCCCTGAGGTGGATTATATGGTTACTAATATCAGTTTTTTTCTGTGCTAATAATGTCTCTGCACTGAGACCAGGTTCTATAACTGTGCATATAAATTCCAGTGTACAGTGATAAGCTGTACAGCGATAAGCTTTACCAAGGAAATGTGACTTGCCAAATATGTGCAGGTTTACAGTACCTCACAATGATTTCCCTGATCTGTGCTGCTTTCCCTCCTTTTTAAGTCCTGCTGAGTGCAGGCATGCCTTAAATAGCAGAGATTCCTCATGTGAGGCACTGGACTGTGGTTCATTTCCACCGCTTCCTTGTAAATTTCTGTGACACAGTGCTGCCATGGGGTCAGGAATGTCTGGGTGTGGATACACAAATACCAGGGGTGAGGGAGAAGGTGCTCTTGTCACTGACAATGCAGAGAACACAGCTGCACTCCTGCTGCTGCCACAGACGCAGATCACAGCTGGGCCCCAGAGCTCACCGAATGGAACAGGCTTGGGGGATATCAAAGGGTATCATGGGAATGCAGTGAAATCTGTCATTCTGAATTAGGTTCCCTGCCTTCCCATACAGCATCCCAAATAAATCTTATCTACAGGAAGGGGAAACTAACTACCAGCTTGCTGATCAAGATGCTCTATCAGCTGGCCTGGCCAGCTGGAAAAGATGTGGGGAAATGTTTCTCCTTTCAGGGTAGAATGTTTAAGTCCTAGGCTGGAAGGAATTACCTCCCTTTACAAGTATTAATAATTGTATTGATAATTTTGAAGTGTTTCTTGGAATAGGTGCACATCCATGGCAGTAAGCAATGGGTGGGATGACCTCTACCTGCTTTGTCCAGTAGCTGAGTGGATGGGGCTCACATCCAGGATGTGAGACACCTCATTTAACTTCTCTTTAAAGTGCCTAAGGGAATTAATTAATTAATTAAACTCAGCTTCCCCAGGAGAATGCTCCAGTGTCTGTAAGTCAAGCTTTTCATTGGGAGAGGTCACTGGCTGCCCCCAAACACATAAGCTTTAGCTGTCCTGGCTGTTCCTGCAAGGAAGGCAACAGCTGATCTAGGATTCTTCCTAGAGTGCCTTGGCCTCCTCTCCTGCGTAGATGGTACTTGAGAATGGAGTGCAGGAGTTAACCAAGGAAACACTGACAGCCCCGGCAGAGATACAGAATGTTCCTTTGAGCCAAGGTGTGTGTGCAGCCATCCAGACCCAAACCTTCTAAAGGTTTATGCCTGTGCTTAATACTGCACGCACTCTTAGCCCCTTTGCTCCAAAGTAACCTGTGCAATTCAAGGGGTCAGAGAAATGCCTCTGGTGGATCAGCATCACAGAGTTCCAGCAGCAAGCAGGACATGACAGGGAAAAGAGATGTCTCCCTGTGTAATGGGCCACATAACACACTCACTGGGTACACACTATAGCACATTCTGCTACAAAAACACATCCAGCTCACAGTATTTAAAGGTTTCTTTCTTATTCTGTCAGAATATCATCTACCAAAGGCAGCCAAGCAGAAAGAAGCAGAACAGCCCCAAAAAAAGGATGCTTTTATCTTACCAACAGTTTGTGCAGCAGTGACACCTGGGGTTTCCAGGTGAAACCTGCCCCTTCCTGTGCTTGATGCTGCACACAGAGCACAGATCCTCACCCTAAAGAGCCTACAGCCAGAACAGACAAGGAAGAGGGGATCTTCCTCCCCAAACACAGATGGAGACAGGGAGGGGACAAACTGCAAAGCACCCAAGGCGTGCTGCCATGCTGCAGAGGGCTATTAAGCATTTCCTTCTCAGAAAGAAGGATAAAGCCCACATGTAGGGAGGTTCATGCAAATACATTTATCCCACTGGACACCCATGCATCTCAACATACTTGAAGTTTCCTGCCCAAGGTCACAGAGGCTCCACAGAGCTGGAACTGGAAGCTGATGTCTCTAGTTCACCTCTGTAGGGTCATTCCTCCTCTCCTAATTGCCAAACAATAAAATTGTAAAGCCTAAATAATAAAATTAGGCAGTTTATGGAACTTTGTTTTCTGATGCTTAAAAAATGATCTATGGTAAACATTCTTCCTCTTTTTTGAGTAAAACACTGAGGGAAATCCTTATTTATAAATACTTTTTTTTCCTGTGTACTGCAAAGACAAAATCTTTAAGGATCTCTTTTCCCTTTATGGCTTTACCCTCTTTTCAGGATCAAGTTGCTCTTTCAGGCCACACAGAAGGAGGCTGTCATTTCAGTTCAATGAAAGACAATTAAAGCCTCTTTTATAGATGTTACATTACCCTGATTATAGTAAGCTAATTATTCTACAACTCTAAATAACAGTGGATTAGCATTACCCTTGTATTTCCTTAGAAGGGGAAGAAATGCCAGGGTTGTCCTGATGCTCCCAAGAAGATTCACATCTGCAAATTTTTCATATGTCTCCATAGGCAGCCAGCCTGTCTCACCAAACGTTGATATTCCTGCGTTGTTGACAAGGCCCCAGAAACCTGTGGAAGAGAAATGACTCAGCATGCACCTTTAACTGCAAAGCAGCCACTGTTAGATAACAGAGCACCACCACTGATTCAGAGCCTTGAGAGAAACTGTATGGTTGTGTAACATCTTTGTCTTTTCCACTCCAAAGGGCAGGCATGGCTTGTTTAGTGAAGGAATGCCGCTGTGGCCATAATCTGGGCTAAATGGAATCATAGAATAGTTTGGGTTGGAAAAGCCCTTAAAGATCATCCAGTTCTACCCCCCTCCCATGCTCAGGGACACCTTTCCTATAAGTCTCAATGATATTTAATAATTGCTCCCTCTACAGTTGTCTTAAGATATTTATGAATAACGTGATCTGGGAGACTACATCTTACTGCCGACGTGGTGTACCATGATATTTTAATTACTTTAATCCCACTGTGTGCTATGAGCAGCTTTGTGAAAATTATATTAAGCTGTCTAAAGGCTAAGGGGTACTATTTTCAAAGTGCCTGACTAATTTAAGAGCCCAAGTCTTGCATCTTTTTCCAAGATTTGAGTTCTGATTTCTTCTGAAATCAGCCACAGTCAGGTACATGGCTGCAACATTGGGTGAAGTAATCAAGCAGGGTCAGTGGCTACTACAGTATTTTTAAAATGTTGTACTTTTGAACAAAATTTTGCCCATGTAACGACAGGTTTTGGTGCTAAGGAGAGAGATGTCAGTGCTCACAAGCAGAAAGGTACTGGCAGTGAGGCTTGTTGAGCCCGAGCTCGGTGACAGGGAGCTGAAGCCCTTCAGCCCAAAGGCACAGCAGCACTGACAGTGCTGACAGGCTCACATGGAATGCTGTGCTGGGGCAGGGAGCACTCTTCAGGTGCAGCTCACACACTGCCCAAGTGCTGATGGAGCCCTGCTGGCTGGTGCCTGCCTGCACAGCCCCTAGCTGCGGATGGCCGGCAAAGCAGGGGTGACACAGTGCTTCTGGTAACACCTCTGTTCCTGTCCCCAGTCCTCACTGACAGCATCTCCAGGGTGACCAGGGCAGCCTGACTGGCACTGGAACAGCTGCATTCACAGCTCACTTCTGCCAGCCTTGACAATTTTGCTCATGTATTTCTTTTAAGGAATCCTTGTAGGTGTCCAAGGCAAATAATTGTTATATCATGCCTCCTACAGGACCTCCAAGCCTGGGTTTCTGGGGAGGCCGAGCAGGCTTTAGTGCCTCTCTTCCTCCGGACACACGAGTTTGGGGCAGGGGTGATGCTGACCCAGCTGCAGCCTCCTGTACCTGTGGCAGCAGAGTTATTCTCAGGGGGCTTATGATCACTTTAGTCAAGGCACTGCAGAGACCTTTGGGATGAATCCTTTTCTTTCTGATCTTCTCTGACAAAACTACTGCAATAATTTCATGGTATCTTGAAATACCCATTTCTCATGGGTCCTTCCAGAGCCCCGCCAAGAAGTGCCAATATCAGATTTCATTCAGAACAGAGTTAGAGATGAAACAGGAAATTGTTTGAATTTGTTTGTAAAGCAGATCTCTGTAAGCTTTTCTAACATATATATATATACACTACTTGTATTACCTAATGAAATTGGTCGTTGAACAGAGAAAGAAACTGATTTCTTTTAGTGAATGTCTCATTTGCAGGGCAAAACACTCAAAATTAGGAATTTAGCACACAGAACTTGGATAACTCTCTCCTCCAGGGAGCATCAATCACTATTCAGCAGCCTGTCAGCCAGCGATCCTGGACCCCTCTTACAACTTTAGTTACAGACAGACTGCTGCCCCAGTAATGCAGCAGCTTCCTCTGGACACACTTCTCTTCCATGGCCCCAGATGGTAGCAGACAGAGGAGAGGAAATGAGCTTAAAAACTGGCCATGGAATTGGGCATCCTAGACTTCCTTCTTCCTCCCGCCACTGCCCTCCTTTTCTGTGTCTTTCCATCATTCTCTGGCTTTATTTCTCCATCTTAAAATGGAACCCAGCCCCATGGGACTTACCTCCCCATAAAATGCTTCCAGATCAATGGCTTAGAGAGGCCTCTGCAGAAGCTAATTATCAATATTTTTGTACTTGCACATGATGTGCTCTGCAGATGGGCTGAGTGACTGCACACCCCATCTGTTTCTGCTCAAAGCTGGAGGTTTCTATACTCAGGATTATTTTTATATAACCTAACTCAAACACAACCCAAACTAAAGCCCAACATCACTGCAAAAGCTGCTTCCTGATATTTTCAGCTTTACCTTTTCTAATTAAAGTAATTTTGCTTCTGCCACTGCACCCTGTGCAGCACAGCAATAACACTTGCTCCACATACCCCTGATTTCATCAGGCCTTCAGAAATACAGCCATTAATCTTCAATGGCAATCGATTTTCTTCCACTTCCTCTAAACTGTGAAATTCAGAATTCAGCTTGCAAGGCTTAAGTTTTCTCTCCAGCTATTTGCCTCATGTGCTTCAAAGCCTCTGGGTGGCTGCTGGTGAGGCCAGCCTGTGTATTTCTGGGGGCTCACACAGTAATGGCTCCTTCCTTCTGTGTAGTGGCCAAATCAAAAGCCATGAGGAGAAGAACTGGCCTGAGTTAAACTAAAATAGACTTGTGTTTAACTTTTTGTGTTTAACTTCTAAGTTAAACACAAAAAGACACTTTTCACCTGGTCAGCTCAAAACATAGCTTGCCCTCAAGCAAAACATATTGTTTCTCAGAACATTTTGGCATTCCCAAATGGGAAATGCTCTGGTATTTTCCAGAATGTTTCCTACCACTTTGTATAGTTTAATCAATTCATAAAATTCTACCCCAGTAGCAAACAGTTCATTATCCCCTTATGCTATTTTCTAAGAATATTTCCTCCTTCCTGAGAAACAACCTGCCCAGCTCTGTATTCAGAGTACTTGAATGTGTTTTGGTCTTTCTTTCCTGAAATGTTTGTGGTAAAAATTAATGCTATAAGTGTGCATTCAAAACATATTGTAAATCTGCTTAGCCAAATGCAGCTCGGGTAGCCTAAAAAATAGAGATGGAAATCCTGAAGGACAAGGCACAAGAATTAAACAGCTGAAGGAGAGTGGTGCTGCATTTCCTCAGTGTCCCTGCAGAGCCACATTTGGAAAAAGCAGGTGATGTTTGGTGTGTCAGACTGTCAAAACAGAACTCAGTCCAAACACAGCTCATGAAGAGAGGTGTTAGACTGTGCTACAGCAGGCAGGGAAGAAATAAACTGGAAAGCAGGACTGGATGTCACAGAGATTTTCAGTGATCTCTGTGTTGTGGATCCTGACAAAAAAGATTAAAATATACAGCCATGGATCTAAGAATCACATTAGGAAACTGAACTTTAGATTAGTGAAGCTTTCTGGAGAACAGGAGCTCTCACATATGCTCCCCAGTAATTTCTGCTTCACAGCATGGTGACCAAAGGGACATATCCAAAGTCCTTATTTAGGCCCAAAAGACATCTGATATTTTTTCCAGAGACTCTTAAAATCCTCTTCCTATTTAAGTTAGTCCAGCTGCAGGTTTGCAAAGCATTTTGAAAATCAGGTTGTTTCTGTGTTGGTGCCAACACTCAGATAATGCACGAATTCTACCACACTCTGAATTCCAACAGGAAATCTTGGGATCACTGATCTTTGGAGTTTCTCCTCTAAGCCTGAGCCCAAACGAAAATGACAGGCTCTCTCCTGATAGATTCAGACCAACACTAAGGGAAACTAAGCAGTGCAGGGTGCTAGCAGGCCAGATGAGATTCCCGAGTTATATTTACATCCATTCATGAGTCACCATCCTTTGCTTGGAATATTATGCTGAAATTCTCTTCACTGTAAGGATAATCTATTTCTATAGGAAGGCTGGGCTAAAATATTGTACCATGTGTGAATTCCATGAATACAAAATCATAATTATGTGTAAGAGAGTACTTAATAACCTTTGAGTAGGAAGTGGGACTAAAACTAATATCCCTCTGTTCCAGCTGGCTAATGTTACCCACTCTTAGCAGGCAAGAAAAGGAAGAGAAATTCTGATTTGAAACAGAAGAAAATCAGAAAAATTCTGAGGTTTGCTGTAGAGCCTAATAGAATTGCAAATCACCATGCTGTGAAGTCCTGGTCTATTTCTCATTGGCTTTGGATTTCTACTCTTGTATAACAGAGGGAGAGAAGGTAATGAGGAGCTTGGGCTAGTTATGGTTGCAGCACATAGGAGGTGTAGGGAGAACTGTATTTTATTCCTGATACTCTGATTTTATTCTGATATTCTACACATTTTTGTGTACGTTTCATAATGAATAGCCTACTTATATTAGAAAGTCTCTTTTAGTCTTTTGTAAGTCTATTTATCCTGGGCCCAGGAAAAAGGCAGATTAAGGTGATTTAAAAGAAAGCATATCTGCCAAAAAGCCCTACTTGTTTGAGATGCATAGTCCGTGGAAAGGATGATACTGTAATCATAAAGAATCAATGAAATTATTTATTCTTTGCTGCTTTTGCAGAATACCCTCAAAATTCTGCAGCAGCAGAGCCGCCCAGCCATGAAAAAGGTTTCATAAAATGTGAGTGCTTGTCCAGCCCAGTGTGGCTGGTGTGAGGGCCCAGGAAGAGCACTGTGCACACGCTGTGAGCTGCTGCATCCCTCACCAGGCATGCTCAGGGTCTGCACGGGCCTGGAGCCGCTCGGAAGGCACCGTGTGTGAGCACTGAGCCTGCGCTCCAGGGTCTGCATGGGCCTGGAGCCGCTCGGAAGGCACCGTGTGTGAGCACTGAGCCTGCGCTCCAGGGTCTGCACGGGCCTGGAACCGCTCGGGAGGCACCGTGTGTGAGCACTGAGCCTGCGCTCCAGGGTCTGCCTGGGCCTGGAGCCGTGTGTGAGCACTGAGCCTGCGCTCAGGGGAGGCCTGGACCGTGTGAGCCTGCGCTCAGGGTGAGCCGTGTGCACTGAGCCTGCGCTCCAGGGGTGGGCCTGCCTGGAGCCTGGAGGGCCTGGGCCTGTGTGAGCACTGAGCCTGCGCTCCAGGGTCTGCCTGGGCCTGGAGCCGTGTGTGAGCACTGAGCCTGCGCTCCAGGGTCTGCCTGGGCCTGGAGCCGTGTGTGAGCACTGAGCCTGCGCTCCAGGGTCTGCCTGGGCCTGGAGGGTCTGCCTGGGCCTGGCTCCAGGGTCTGCCTGGGCCTGGAGCCGTGTGTGAGCACTGAGCCTGTGCTCCAGGGTCTGCCTGGGCCTGGAGCCGTGTGTGAGCACTGAGCCTGTGCTCCAGGGTCTGCATGGGCCTGGAGCCGTGTGTGAGCACTGAGCCTGCGCTCCAGGGTCTGCACGGGCCTGGAGCCGCTCGGAAGGCACCGTGTGTGAGCACTGAGCCTGCGCTCCAGGGTCTGCCTGGCAGCACCAGCACAACCACTGCAGGACAGCATAAGCTGTTGGAATTGCAGGATAAATTATGTGAAACCCAGAGTTCCAAGTGACCTGGTCCCAGGGAGCCTTTAAAGGCTTTTGGGAGACATTTGTATTTATCTGCAGGTTGAGGAAAGGCCTGAGAGGGGAAGGCTCTGCCTTTTAATAAGATAAGGTCAAGATCAACCATAAATACATGTGCTTAATGAGCAATGTCTAGGCTCTTTCTTCTTTCATGTCTCATTCCATCCCCTTCCCAATGAGCTAATGAGCCAGGCAGGCAGAGGTCTTGCATTTCCTTATCTCTCTGCATGCCCCGTTCTCCACTTTTATTCCCTGTATGAGCAGGAAGTGTTTGTCTGTGATTGGAGGGAATCTCACTTCTGAGCTTGAGGAAATCTGCTCTGCACCAAGTGTATCCCAGAATTACACAGGCTAATTTCCACCCTGCAGTCCCAGTGGGAAAGGAAGTAACTGTGGCCCCATCACCTGCACTGTGTCACATGTGCTGAAGGGATAACCCAGGATTTAGGTTGTCTGCAATTACTCTGGAGCTAAGTCCATCTATTCCCCTGGGTGCACACTCCCTGTAGGTGTATGACAAAAAAAAAAAGGTTTCCCTTGCAGTAACCTGTCCAGGGACCAGCTTGACAAACCCCAAGTGGTTTCAAGACGCAGCTACTTTGGTATGGCACGGCAGCTGCCCTCGCTGCATTCCTTGTATCTATTTCCTCTTTCACAAGTGATGCTCAGAAACGCATCAGTCCCATCCCTCCGATGCCTGCACAGCTGTTCTGCGCTCTCTCTGCAGTTTGGGCTTTGGGGTACCTGCAGAGGGGCTCCTCGGGGAGTTCCTGTCCCGGTGGAAAGGTGAATTTCACCGCTTTACACTGCCGGCACCTTCGGACAGGCCCCGGTCCGTGAACGCACCAAGGGGTTTTTGATAAAATCCCGCCGTCCTCACCAACAGCGGTGAGTGCCCCCAGCCCATCAGCGGCGGTGCTCGCTACCCTCGCTGGGCTGTGACAGCCCGGCCGGCCCTCCCAGGCAGCTCCCCGCCCGCAGCGCCGGGCGAACCGAGCCGCGCTCCTGGCGACCCGCTGTCGGCCGGAGCCCGCGGTGCCCGCGGTGCCCGAGGTGCCCGCGGTGCCCGAGGAGCCCGAGGTGCCCGAGGTGCCCGAGGTGCCCGCGGTGCCCGAGGTGCCCGCGGTGCCCGCGGTGCCGGTCCCCGCCCGCGGCCCGGGGCTCACCTCGCTCGGGCAGGTGGCTGAGCACCAGCTCCTTGGCGGCGCGCACGTCGCGGGCGCGGGTCACATCGAGCCGCAGGACGCGCAGCCGGCCCGCGCCGCCCGCCTCCCGCTGCAGCCGCCGCGCCCCGTCCCCGCCGGGGCACAGGCAGCCCGCGAACACGGTGAAGCCCAGGCGGTGCAGGCGGAGCGCCAGCAGGTGCCCGAAGCCGCTGTCACAGCCCGTGATGAGCACGGCCCGCCCGGCCGGCTCCAGCCGCGCCGCGCCGCGCCGGCACAGCCGCGCCAGCAGCAGGAGCAGGAGCGGGAGCAGGAGAGGGGCCGCTGCCCACATGCCGCCGCAGCCCCGCTGTCCGGCGGGCAGGGAGGAAGGGAAAGCCGCGGGCAGCGCGCCCCCGCTCCCCGGAGCAGCGGCCGCCCGCAGCAGCGCCCCGCCCCGGCCCGCCCGGCCGCTCGGGCGCCGTGCGGCGGAGGACCGGGATGGGCAGGGCTGGCTGCACGCCGGGGCCTGCCCCCAGCTCTGGATTCCTGCAGAAAGCGCCGGCGGAGGGGAGCTGGGTGATGCCGAGATGCAGCGGTACGGACAGTTCAGCTTCCCTGCTCAGCTGAGTTTACACCGTCCCGCCGCTGCAGGCTGGCCGCAGGGCACAAATGAGAGCGGCCAGGAGTGTTTCTAGATCGGTCAGTGGGGATTTCTAAAACAGCTGTATTATTATGTTATAGTTGCTCTATCTTATTTAATATATTACGCGCCACCATTAAATTGATGTGGGTTTTTTATGACTCAGGTCTATGACTTGTCATCTCAAGGGTGCCTGCATTAGCCCATGGTGAAGGAAAATGTCTGTTTCTTGTAGGCTGAAGTGACAGTTATACATGGCTGAAAGAAGGTCCCCGAGAGCTACGATTACAGGAGAAATGTGATTAGGCAGTGTTTTCTTTGCCCTTCCTTTTATCTGAGCAACTCTCCAGGCACCTATTGAAAGCGATACTATGTCATATCTGCCTCCTCTGAGTAAAATGAAATGACTGAAAGAACCAGATGCATTTATTAATTGTGATTTAAAGTTGGCTTGTGAAAAATACAAAGGGGGCGGTCATTCATTGACATATACACAGCAGCAGGTCTTAACACACACACAGAAAGGGTTCCAAATATTTGCTTAAACTACATCCCTGTGGCTCTCCATTCAGCCCAGCTTATATTTAGTGAACAACCTGTAGCTGGTTGTTGCAGATGGGTTTCTGAACTGGTGTTGCCCTGCTGTCCAGGAGTGTCCAGAAGTTGTGTGATCCCTGCACTTCAGCTGTGGTTTGTGTTTGCTTGGGGATACCTTTGCACTGACACAGAGTTTTTAATGACTTCTGAAGGATGTTTAATTTGCTTTTCCAGAGCCCAAGGCATTCCTGTGTTTTCACTCTCATTGGCTGCACCTCTGCCTAGGTTTATTTCAGCTTTAAATTGTCAGTACTGTCTTCTGCACTGCTGAGCTCTCCGTAGGCATTGCATAATAGGACTCAAAGCCTCAAGTGGCTTGGGAAAGCTGTGCTGCTGGGAGACAAAGTAGGACATGGAATGGTAAACCCCAAAGAAGATACCCAGATACTTGTCCTCAGTAGGATTTATTTGATCATGTTCCATCACACTGGGAGATGCTGCCCCTTTTTAGCCTTCAAAAGATCACTCAGTCTTCTGGGACTACATGAGTCACAAAGTTTTGTCTTTATATTAACAAAATAATTATACAACCCTCAAAATCATGAGAGCTGGTAACAGCCTGTCCTCCAGCCAGCTTCCCTGTCTGGTTCCCTCTGGCATAAAAAGACAGGGAGTGATTCCTGTCCAAATTCTCCTCCTCCATACCTCGTACCCACCTCTCATCCACATCTGCCAGCCTCTCTCTCAGCTTTTGTGTCCTGTTAATAACATAAGGATCACAGGCAGTGACAAAGCCATTCTTTTGAAGACCAAGAGGTGACCCAACTAACCTCTGAATTTTATGCTGTCTCAGTTCCAAAACAAAAAGGTGTTAAAAAGGTGGTACACAAATGTGACACACTTCCAGCTGAGCACAGGAGCAGTATGTTGTCAGAGCAATGCAATCATTTAGGCTGAAAGTTATGGATTACAACTGTGTCCTTCACACTTAAAAACAACTTCATGGCTACCTAGTCCAGGAAATGAGGTCACTTAGGTCTCCAGTGCAGCACATTTGCAGTAAAATTTATTTATTTCTTGGAATGATTTTCCTCTGGTTTATAGTATTCTGTTCCTAACTCAAATATATACACATATGTGTACACACACATACACATGCTCACATGATAGTGTGCACTTTGAATTTATGACTCTGCTTTGTCTAGTTTCTGACATCTTTCCTATTTTTAGGACTTAATTTTGAAAATGAATTTTTTATCTCAATCTGTTCTACCTCTTATGCAATTCCAGTTAGTTGTGGTTTATCTGTAACAAGTCTAAGTAAAGGCTTGGATTCTGAGGAAGTAGATGAGGAAATGGAAGACACTTAGAGACTGACAGTGATGGGATCAGGACAGTTCTGCTCCCAGAATATGCCCAGGGACCTTCAGCTCTTCCTAAGAGCATTTCTGGCTACAGCAGCCTCTGGAGCTTTTGCTTCAAAGCTTAAAGCTTTATTCTGTATCACTGTAAATTTTACAGTGTGAAATTACAAGTTGCTCTGGGAAGGCATCATAGTACCTTTTTTTGTTAGTGTTGCCATGGGGTTGCCATGTTGTCCCTACCCTGAAAACACAAACTGCTTTTCTAAAGGACTGTCAAGTTTCTGTGAAGGACCAGGATAAAGGAGAGCTGGGATGGACCTCTGCTTATTTTCCCCATTCTGTTGTCCCTGTTGCCTCAGCCCAGTGCCCCTCCTGGCAGCCTTAGTGCCCCTGGAGCTGTGTCAGCATTTGCCATCTGCCATGCTCAGTGGTGCCTGCGCTCAGCAGTGGGTGGGAGCAGTAAGATCTTTGATGTCTTTCTTACAGGCTCAACTCTCCAGCATGGTGTGCAAGTCATTATTATTTTTGTATTCTAAAGCAAAGATGAAACTCTGATGTCCTTTGAGGTAACTGCAGGAGCCATCCTTGGTTTCACATGAACCCCTTTCAGTGCGGACACCACTTTGTCAAAGCTTCAGAAAAATGCTGAGAATGTGACAGAGTGCCTCCTAAAAGTTCCAAATAACCCAGCAAACAATAAATACAGACCCCTTTTTAAACATTCTGATGCTTTTGGAGCTTTCATGGTTTTCAGGGTACAGGATCAGGATTTTGGCTGTATCTCACAATTCCCAACAAATGTGACTTCTCTTTGCCATCCACTGTGTCCTGTCAGCTCAGGCCCCATGTAGCATTCCTTTTGCTATTGTACAGTAAATTGCATAGCAGGCTGCTGGTGAAAATTATGCTTATCTGACCAAAAAACCCCGTAAGATTGATCTTGACCAGCCCATCTGGAAGTTCAGCAAATTAAGCTCCTACTTCTATTACTAACACACAAGTGACACTGCTTGCTGCAAATATCCAAAAAGCTGACATTGGATTTGCATCTGCAGGCAAGCATTTCAGCACTGGGAAAAGTTGCTTTCCAGGAAGAAAGTCAAAATATGGGTTTTGGTGCAGCTGGACAGGCAGGCAGTGTGAACAGAAAGGCTTGCAGTTTTTGGAGCTGGTGAGCTGCACATCCTCCTTTGGGATGCAGGCAGAGAAGGCTGTGCTGTGTGTCAAAGAAAGGAGCCCCTGGGAGGCTGCCGTTGCTTGGAATTAGGCAGGAGCAGCTGCACGTGGGCAGTGCATGGGGAATATCACGCCTTTGAGGACTGAGCAGGATGTCTGGTTGTGTATACTGGGATGAGCTGCATTAAAATCTTGCTGCATATTTTTAAAAAGCCTGGACTCAGTTGACAAAACAGATTTAGGATGCCATGTGTATTGCTCAGTGTGTCAAAAAAAGGGAGACTGCTTCTATTTAAAAAGCAAGGCAGGAATATCTCTATCCATGAAACATTTTTAAATACTTGTCACTGCATACGGTGCCCAGACTATTCCAGAGATTAAGTTGTCCATTTGTCAGAAGTTATTTTAGTAAGTCCCTAGGATTAAGTCCTTTTTGGCAGTACTGGAGTAGCAACAAAGCAAAAGAGAGAGAGATGGAAAGAAAATTCTAGGAAAATTGACCATCTTCTCCAAGCTGAAGTGACTGATCCTTTTTCTGTTGGAACACCCCTGGCCCAGGGACAGATGGTTCCGCTGGAGTATCCTTATGCAGGGGCAGCATGGAAAGTGAAAAGACACCCTCTACCTTCCAAATAACACATTCCAAAACAAACAAAAAAATTAAACACTGTTGTATCTCGTTTCCCACTTGAAAGACAAATGTGCGATGATTCTGACTTCCAAAGGCTGCTGCAAAATGATCCCAAGGGAGTAAAAATGCTTGAGCTGACTAATACTCCCTTCTGTCATGGAAGGATTACCTCAGCACAGCAACCTGAGAACTTCATTTGGAGGTGGAGGATCAAGTCTCCTTCCTGGTGACCAGGTTTGGAAAGTGCTGAAGTCCAAATGGTCTCCTCCAGCACATATTTTCACCTTGGCACACAGTGCAGACTCAGATTCATCGGGTAAATGCTTTTGTACCTGAGGATTACTGCAAAAGGGGCACAACGTTATGAAATTAGGATTTATTTCTGGGTGAAAGTTTTTTTTTTGGAGAAACAGCATGTGTTTGAACACAGGGGCTGGGGTTCTTCCCAGATGATGAAAAGCATTTGCACTGTCAGATTGTTGGGAAATTCCAGAGGTGTGAGTAGATACAAAATCAGTTCAATGATGATAAACTGATCCAGCATTAGAATTAGCAGATTTTAAAAGAAGTTTACACAGGACTTAAATATCCCACTCCAGATCTGCCCAGAAACGGCTTTTGGTAATTTAGATGAATGCTGTAAAGGAAGTGCCTGAAGAAGCAGAGGACATACTTACATTGATTTGACTGCAGATTCTCACTGTGCAAGAGATAGAAATGTGAAATCTGACTCATACAAGGAGCTCCTACGAGTGACGTAGCCAGCAGGGGTGCAGCTTCTGAGTACAAAGTGTGCCAATCTTGCTGGTTCCGACTGACGTCCCGCCGCGGCACCTGCAGATTTGCCTGTTGGAGCTCTCATTTTCATGGAAAATCTATCCTACCAACCACGCTAGAAGCTGAACAACTTTATCATCTCTTCACTTGTACAATTTTCGCAAGCCAGGGACCCGAAGGGTTGCGGTTTCCTTGGATCATCGGTGCAGAATATTGACAGTAACGAGCTCTTTGCGCTTGGGAGTCGGTATTTCCAGGAAAAATCCTGTGCCGCTGGATGCCCACGAGGTGGCAGCCTGTGCGGGAGAAAGTGCAGGAGCGGAGCATGGTCCGAGCACCTTCCCCTGCTCCCTGCGCAGGCAGAGCGGCTCTGCCCTGCAGCCCCCTGCGCGCCAGGCGTGGGGCTCGGCTCGTGTGCCAGCCTCACCTGCACCGCAGCACCCCGCGGGCAGCGAGCGCCGAGACAGAGAGCAGCCAGCCTGATGGCTCAGAGGAATAGCAGAGGAGTTCCATCCCTGCCAGCACGGTCTGCAGGGGATGCACTGAAACACGCCCGGGAGGCTGATGGCCAAAAATACTGAGGGCTGATGAGCAGCGGAAGAGCTCCGAGTTTGCAGTGCAGTAAATGTACATGAGCACAGGAGGGTGCTGCTCTTTCTCTTAGCACAAGGCAGCATCTCTCCTCCCTGCCCCGCGGTGCCATCAGCTCTCAGGCCCCAGAAGGGCCTGTGTGTGTTCATCCTGGACTGAGCCCGTGGTGATAGAGCTGCTGAATAACCCCAGATCGCTGCCTGTTTCTAGAGTAAAGTGACATTCACGTGAAGGACAGGTTGTGCTTTGAGTGACAACCAGCACAGACCTGTGCTGGAAAAGCACCCAGCTCTGTCATCCTGCAAAATGCTGGCACAGGGCAAGGTGTGGATGATGGTACTGCCATCCCCCTCCAGCTAAGGGCATAAATCAGAGCTGGTTGACATTCCTGCTGCCCTTGTGTGCAGCTGTTCAAGGACAGCCCAGAAGGTGGCACATCATTTGCCAGCTGGTCCGGGCTGGAGGAGCCACAATGCCAATTTCTACCAGAAATTACTCTGCAGTTTTGTAGAGTATGATTTGCCTTTCCTTAGCAGTGTATCAGCTGGTGGTGAGGGCACAAGGATGGGTAAGGAAGTGCAGGAGAAGTGGTCTGAGAGAACAGATCAAATCAGAAACAAATGTGACAGAGAATATGCTTTCCTTATTTACAAGTCTGAGTTGTCCTGGGTGCAGGACAAGAATAATACGTGCAGATGCTGATGCCCCCTCAAAAAGAAAAGTAAGCACCCAAAGGATGGAAATACATGAAGGTTTGAATTTTTAAGAATAGAAGTCAAATAAAACTTTTTCAATTGGAAGTCAAAAGCCAACTCCATTTTAGAGTTGGAGGGGTGCAGAGGAGCTGTATCGTAGACAGCAGAGAGGCTTTGAATAGAAGAGACAGAGATAGTGAAATTTGCTGCTAAGCTCACTGATGCTATCTGAGAGTGACTCAAGACAGCACCTACCACTCACCCACCTGCCTCTGATCCCAAACCTCCCTTGCATTATGCAGAAGGAATTAATCAATAGGTCTGGTTTCTTCCTGGAAAGCCCACAGAAAAGAAGGCTTGGCTTTTCTGACATAGTTCCACCTCCAGCTGCCAGAAGCACTGTCCAGCCTGACATCTCTGAACTTCTGCATGGATTTACCTCCTTGTCCCTGCACTGGGACAGCACAGACAGCCAGGTTCTGGGCTCAGAGGGGGAGTGCATGGCTGGCAGGGATCCTCTGTGAGGATAACAGCATGGAACTGTTACTGTTTACTGCCCCCTCATACAGGCCTACTTTTATGGGACCATACAGCACCCATGTTTTGGCAGCTGGTGTTTTCCTGTACACCTGAGCTGAGCAGTTTCCCTGACTTGGGATTCTTGCCTCCCCTAACATTTGCCTCACTGGTGAGAAATTGCAGGTGCACCACTGCAGCAATATGGGGGCTCACTTTTCCAGCGCAGGCAGTGTGCAGATCATTTGGACTGGCACCTTCCCAAGCATAATGTTCTGAAATGTCACTCTGCTCCTGGCTGAAGCTTGGCTTCTTCCCAGCTTGTCTCCTCCTTTGGCTTGCAGCATCTGTGCATCTTGCCCTCATTTCTTGGCATGCAGATGCCTGAAGGTGTAGAAGGCAGTGCTCTTGTTAATGCTGGAAAGTGAAAATAGATATATTTTAAATCCAGAAGGGATCTTGCCAGGGTACATTTTGCCTTCATGCAAATGCCCAGTTTTTGAATGCACCCCCAAATGCAAGGGAGGTGCTTTGGAGCAGCACAGGGCATGTTCAAGGCCCCCTGACAGCACTCTAAACTGGGTCATTTTTAATGCTCCTCACAGGGGGCTCAAAGCATAGCGTTAAGCCTCTATATTTGGAACTTTGGATTTAAGGTTTTAATGATAAAATTTGCATGTGGGTTTTGGCCATTCCCTTCCTCTGATGGTGTGGCACTTCCTTTTTAATTTTGGCAGATTTCCAAGGGTGCAGGACAATCAGGGGCCAGGAATTAACTCAGGTTCAGACGATGTTCCCAGAGCAGCCCAGCTCTGTGATGGTGCTCCCCCCTCAAAGCAGCTTCCTTTCAAGCAGAGCCCATGGTGTTGCTCTGGCAGCGGACAGGGATGGCCACAGTTGTGTTCCAGACCACTGAGAATCAAAGCCATTCCCAAAGCACTGGGAACATGTGGAGGCTGAGTTCTTATCTGGGTTGCTAAAGAATATCCTGTTTCTGAAAGCCCCGTGTCACATGGGGGCTGGTAAATAATGAATGTCAGGGTGCACAGCTGAGTGTTGGCGTAGGAAAGGAGCTGTGCTCTGGGCACCAACCTCCCTGCCTGGCAGCAGCAGGACACAGTTTACCTACATTTGCTCAGCTGTTTTGTTGTTTTGTTTTTTTCTTTAGGTTGATAATAGTTTTCCTTTTCTGTCATTAAATAGCTTCTGATAAGAATTTATTTTCCCAAGGGAAACAGGAAAGACTTGGAAATCTGTGAAAAAATGGTAATTGTGTGTTCTACTTTCCAAAGCGTTTCATTTCCCCTCCTGAACTGCGATTTGACATGTAGAGGAAAGGGGGTGGATTAAACCAGGCTCGAGTTTGGGCAGCATGGCCTAAGAGCCAACATTGGTCCCAGGTCCTTCAAGGTTTTAATCCCAGGCGTGGAAGAAATCAAAATCAGTTCTCTACCCTCTTGTGGCCACGCCAGGAGGGAAGAGCAAATCCCTGACAAAGGTCAGCAGAGGCCCAAAGGCAGCTCATGGAGCTGGCCTTGTGCAGCTCTGTCCCAATTAAACACTCAGGGTGCTTAGCATCACACCACGGAGTTCTGGCAGCACTGACACGGGCAAAGCCGCGCTGCTCTGCCCTGTTCTCCCTGCTCCCTCTCACAAGCCCTTATCTTCCTGCCTCTGCTCTCTGATTGTGGTAAAGGTGGCCCCTCCAGAGCCTGCCTGTCCCTCAGCAGGCACTGCACTGGGCAGTGCCAAGGGATGATTCCATGGTGTCCTTGAGTAGGCTGGGGCTCGCAGCAAACACACAGCAATGGAGCAGCAGCAGGGAGCTCAGCACCTGCTTCAATATTCTGGTTACAGGTATATTTAAAGGTGCTACCCTTCTGAAGCCAAAAGGCATTCTTAATGTTCATTAAGTTATTCGGGTCAAGGGCTTTCTTGTGCAAGGACATGGAGGAAAAACCCCAGCTTAATGTTGCACAACAGGCTTTTTAAGATATGCTGATCTCAATTCCATTTTTATTTTGTTGTTCCATAAAGTTGTGTGTTAGGAATAGATTTGTACTGGGCCAGTTCCTTGGAGTCTCTGATTGACAAATCCTTTTCTTTTTTTTTTTTTTTTTTTGCCCCATAAATGAATTTCTATAAAAATGAGCCATTTGTAAGCAACCAGTGTATTCAATAACATTTCTCTCTGTGGTACATTTATGCTAGAAATGCAGAAATGAGAAACTCTGAAATGGCAGCATAGTGAGAGCACTGTCTCCATTTGATTTCCTTCTAGCCTGAATTTTCATAACAGTTGCATTTGGTTTGCAGTGATACCCTGCATTGGCTGATGAATATTAAACAAGGTCTACAGACATTTCCTGGGTTTGATTTTACAGACTCTGCTTGTACAGAGATATATTTTTTTGATGGTGCCCTTCTTGGTGCCCTCTATCTCACTATTTTATTGTTCCCAGGTTGTTCTGAGAGGCAAGTGACAGTGTGAGACACGAGGAGAATGATTACATTTTTCAGGGAAATTATACAGAGTAGAAAATCAATAGTTAGATGCTCCCTGGGACTGCCTAAAACTTCTTTGAAGAATAATTAGCTTGCAAGAGAGCTCTGGTAGCTGGAATTCCTCCCCAATTCTGTATGCATAAGATAAATTTAGTCTGGAATAAGCAGTGTGTTTGAGGTCTCTTTGCTGATCTGGGGAAATGATTCATGTGGCGAGAATGAAGAAATCAGATAGAAGAGGTGTGGGAGAAAACCTGACTGACCACCTCCATCCTGGCCTGGAAGCCAGGAACACGCAGCAGCAGCAGCAGCAGGGAAAGCCCAGGGAGCAGAGCTGGTGGGAGCTGGGGCTCAGTGCCTGGTGATGCAGGTGACTCTGTGACAATTTCCCACGGGGCTGGCAGGGCTGAGGGATCACCGGGGGGAGTCCAGCCACCCCTCAGCTCCAAGTGCTTCACTTGCTAAGCAGCAGCCGAGCCGGGGTTGTATTTAAGCAAACTGCCTTCAGGACAGCCTTCCTAAACTTGGAGGGGCTGGTGGGGAGCAGCAGAGGAGTCTGGGTGCGTTCCACCACTGTGTGCTGCTTCCTTCTGTTGCTGCAGGAGATGTAACAGCTCTGTGCATTTGAGCCAGCTGCGAGTGAGACCAGTCTGGCTCTCCAGAGCTGTCAGTGCTCTGTCTTTCAGAAGCACAAAAACACCCTTGGAATGCACAGAAAGCTGCTGCAAGAGGTGCCAATAGCAGTTCATGACAGACTAAGTGACATCTAATCAATTCATTATCTCCCTAAAAGGAAGGACTAATAAGGCTGAAGAATGTGCTGGAGGCATAATGTAGGAGGTATTATGGGAGATCTGAGAAAAATCTAACCAAACACAAGAGAGTGAAGCAGCACAGTAGTAAAATAAGTCACCACAGTGGGGATGATCGCAGGGCATTGCAGGATGATCTCCTAGGATGAGTGAAAAGTCAATGTTTAGTATTTGTCGCTATTTCCATTCTTAAAGTCATAAGCATTGTATGAAAATACATCTCTGTTTTGTTTGGGTTTGGTGTGTTGATTTTGTTTGTTTGGATTTTTTATATGTATATTCTTAGGAACCAGACAAACATCCAAGCACATGTGTAGCAATAAGCATGTGACTCAACCCCTCTACAGCCACAGATGTCTCTCCCTCTTAATTAAATGTGTGCTAAAAAGGTCTGTTGGAGCAAAGCCCAGTAGTGCAGGTTTGAGCTGTAGGTCCAAAAGCACTGCTAATAAGCAGATCTAGAATTATAGACCTGTCAGCTTAGTTTTGGTTCCTGGAAAAACACTGGAACAAATAACCAAACTATTGGAGAGCACCTAAAAGAAATTGAAGGGATGAGTAACAGGCAGCATAAGCTTTTTTTGAGACACATACTCAAAGGTTTGGGTTCTGAAGCTGCTTCATGTGTGACTTTATAATGATCACATGGCTGAAAATATCTGAATGCAAAACTGGTTGGAAAATTGATAGGGATGTGTTTTAGCCGTTTGTTTAGACCTGTGGAATGGCTGAGGCAAGAGAGCGTGCAATTTAAACTTGCAGCTGGCAACACTTTGGAAGGGCTGTGAGCCCACTGGGCAGGGTTAGAATTCACTGTGGTGCTTGCAAGTGGAGAGGTGCTAAGAACCCCACCAAAATCAGCTTGCCATGCAGCTGGGACAGTGCTTTGTCCCTCTGCTGATACAGATTTGTGTGTTGCAATAAACCCTTCGTGTAGGTTATTCTCCAGTTATGACAGGATTGGGACCATCAGCTACACGTGTAGTTGACTTATCAATGAGGGGGAAAGCTTGTGATGTCTCACAAGCTGGTCATCAACAGACAACAGCATGCTTTTTAACATGCTCACTTTAAGGGTGAGCAGGACTGTTCCCCCTGTGGCAAGGGCAATAATGCAGCAAGCAGGAGCATTTGCTTTTGCCTAGGGTACTTCCAGGCTGAGCGGGACTGCATTGAGTATGAGAAGGAAGGCAGGAAGACTGCTCCAAGGCCCAAAAGGCTTGATTTGCTAGGGAAGGTGGTGGAGGGGTTTCATCCTCAGGAGAGGGAGGCTGAGGGGAAGACTGTTTCTCCCCAAAACGCTGTCAGGCAATAATTTGGTGTTCCTGACCCTGGCAGTTAAGACAAGAATCTTTGGGATAAATTGCTTCATGGGAAAATCAGGGCACTTTGTTTTTAGTAATTAATCTGGTGCCTAAGGGAGTGTGAAGGACTGGAGCAGATTTCCTGGGAGAGGTCTGTGACTCCTTCAGAATAAGCTGAGCCCCTCTTTCAGGGCTGGCCTATGCATGTCCTCCCCTAGCCAGGGCAGTGGGCTAAATAATCTCTGGGAATTCATTCTAGACCTCTGGTTCTTCTAGGGCCGATGTACACTAATCTACCAGCAGGAATCCAGGTTGATTTAACTAAATCAGAGCCACTAATCCATCCCAATGGGAAAGGGAGTCTTGTCTCCTCAGCAATACAGCTTCAGTTCTCCAGAGGTTTTCCATTTGGGCAGTATTGAACGTGTAAGTGTAACTCACTTGAGTAACAAGTGTTAAATGTGTGATCTCGGTTTCCTAAACCTAAGCTCTCAAAAATGTTAAGGTTTCTTTGACAGAAATGTTCAAGTTCACATGTTGTGGGATGATCAGTCAGCAGCATTATCCAAAGCCTGTCTGGCATATAAATGGCTCCTGGAACGCTGGATTAGGACTCCAGAGCCCGTGGCTTTTTCTTTTCTCCAGGTCATACTCTGTAATGCTCCTGTCAGGTTCACTGCCCTGTCTGTGCAGGGGGACAGGTTCTCACATCCATTGGAAAGGAGGCAGAGGAGTGGGAGCCCTCTTCTGGAAAAGAATTCAGCCCCAGCAGTGGGTATTTAAGGTTTTGGTTGGTGTTTGAGGTTTGTCCTGCTGGCCCTAGGCAAGAGAGCGTGGTTACTCAGTGTCTCCTTGGAGCTTATCAGTGGGGAATGGTATTTCAGGCTCTGCCCTGGGCTGCCCTGTGACACAGTGCAGTGCAAAGTGCCCCCAAGTGGCACAATGGAAACTTGTCCGTTGTTCCTTATTAAAAAAATATCGAAAAGGCCAAAATAACTCACCTACCCATAAGGCATTGCTGCTTGCAGTTGTGGCTTTTCATGCTTCTCAGAGCTGATACAACAGCATTGCCCATAGTTGTTTTTTTGGGGTTTTTTTTCATCCGTAGGGAATGCCAAAATAAATTAGACAGATTATAGCAAAGAAATCTTGTGACTTCACGTTTCGGAGTTGCTGTGGAGGTGGAATCCAGGCTCTCTGCAGAGATGCTGCCTGTGGCAGTCACTGTTTCAGGGCTGTTTGCTCACAGATGAGCAGCTGTAAATGGGACAGGCTCCCTCTCGTGAGGCTGTGGGGACAGGAGCTGGGATGGAGGGGTGCCCCCCTCCAGCTTGGCAGTGGGGAAAGCTGCTCCTCAGGGAAATCTGCTGCTTGTAGAGATTATTTCCCCCCTGCCTTGCACTTGTCAGTTTGGAGATTGTCTCAGCTTATTTCAAAGTCAGTTTTAAACCTTTTAGATGAGCTTTATACTGATACACCAATAGGGTGTTTATATATGCTTTTGGCACTATCTCTGTAGAGAGATGAAAGCAAAAGTTAACACCAACTTTCTCTGTCTCTGCCTAAAATCAAGGTAAAGGATTGTAAGGAAGGCCTGTGGCTCCTTAGGACACATGCTGTGTCCTGTGGTGTGAGAGCAGTGACATCCCAATAACTGACATGGTACCAACTGCAAATGCAGCTTCTCTAGGGCAGAACGCAGCAAAGCCTGTGTGGCACCCCCATGGGGCTGGTGCTGTCCCAGCCGGGCCCCAGTTCTGCCCCATGCTGCTCTGTCTCTGCTTCCCTGCCTTTTGCACCTCTGCAGCCCCTCCCTCCCTGCCCAGGTGTTCCTGCAGGGGAGCACAGGGTGACAGATGCAGGTGCGCGTGTTCTGCAAAGCCCTGGCAGGGCTGGGCTGCCTGCAGGGCAGGGCAGAGGCATGTGGGGCTGCACAGAGCCTTGGGCACGGCACCCATGAGATCATCCTGCCCAGACTGCGCAATTCAACCTGTCCTGAGGCCTGTCCCACCCACACTGTGTGTCTGGGCTACCCACACAGCCAGGACACAGCGGGCAGGGTCACCTGGGCAGGGCTGAGCTCGGGCACAGGAAATCCCTGCCCGGCCTTCTATTTGTTGTTGCCAAAGCGAGTGGTAGAGACTCAGGTGATACTGACCATGGCTCAAGAGTGTTGAGCTAATTATAGAGACACTTGAGCCTGGCAAGCATGGCAGAGGGTTCTGTATCTGTTTCTATTGATTAAACTATTAACAAGAATAGCAAATCCCATTTCACTAATCATTATTTTGCTTCCCTTCCTTCTCCTTCCTCTTTGTCCTTCCCTGGACACAATGAACCCATGAAGGGAAATTTCTCACCTCAGGCTGTCTGAAACAGCTCCCAGTATCCAGCGGGGAGGTGGGCACTACCTGCTCTGGCTTCAGTGGAGCTGTTTCTGTGCCCGACCCCTGCTCAGGAGAGGAAAGTCAGGACAAAGTGTCCCCAAAAATAGAGAGAGAGTGCTGCTAGGGGAGTCACAATGCTGCAGAGGATTCAGCCCAAGGGGATGCTCTCTTAGTATCTTTTGACAGGCATGCAGACATCTATAAAGGAATAAAACTGGCCTGCAGATTAGTTATTCATATAATTTAAAGTGGTAAAAGGATGTGTTCGTGTAACCAGCTTCCCTCTGGTTCTCCATCACCACTAACATTTAGGCTCTGTTGGGAAATAATTTAACAGTGTTGCCCAGGAAAATCTGTTCTATTTCAAGTCCAATTCTGTGCTTTCTTAAAATGGTTGAAAAAATGGAAGTGTTGCAGTTGAGATTGAGGCGAAAGGACAGGTCTTGGGTGATGCATTGTTTCTGTTCTGAGTTGCAGGACATGGGATTTGGTGCTAAAGCTATTTTTGTTTTAACAGACTTTTATAGCCCAATTACATTTTTATTAAATGGATCAAAGTGATCTATTGAAAAACATGTTGGAATTGTTGGATTTTTTCCTGATAGCATTTATTAAGGCTTGGAATACTTTCAGGATTTTCTGAATCTCTAATTTTAATGGCTGTATGCTTGGGGAGATGTGTCTAAAAAGATGTTGCCAGAATCTTTTGGCCAGGTTTGTAGGCTTGAAAAGCCAGTTGCTTTCATGTTTTTGTGTTACACGTTAGTAGTGAAATATTCAACACTACTGAAGGAGTTCAAATCCCTCATTGCCACTCAAATTAAAAGCATCTGGGCACTCAGATCCCTTAGTCAGCTTCAGCAGTCTGTAACTTTGGTGTTAGTTTGATATCGCTAATTTGTGTTAAACATACTTTTAAGTGCAGTTATATTATAATTCATCTGATGGTGGTATTGCCTCGCAGTGATAATTTTATGCTTGCACACAGTGGTTCCCTGGATCCCAGTGGACTGGAAAGCTTTATAAACTGATGGAGGCCATTCCCAAGTCCTCGGGCCAGCAGAACCTCCACTGAGGCCTTCAGGAGCTTTGCTCACATGATGTCTCTGATTTCAGACCATGAGTAGTGGTGTGCACAAGCAGGCAGCATCCTTTGCTTGAAGGTGACTTTGGGAGAGAAGCAGTAGCCATGCAGCAGCCCACACATGTCCCCTGCCATATTTTGGAGGAGAAAATAACGGTTATCAGCTGAAATTGTACAGGGTTATGTGCACAGAATGGGATTTTGCACTGAGGGAGTTGACAACGCTGGCTCAGAGCAGGGTTCTGACTAAAGGAAACATTTCCTGGGATGTTCTGCAGATTATATGGGCTTGGCATTATTCATGTAACTGGTTATTTGCCAAATGTGTAAAGACTAAAACCTCAAGCTTATAATTCAGGAATTTTCTGCTTTAGCATGTTCTCTCTCAGTGCTTTGATGTTACAGAATTAAAATGTTTGTTTTCAGTATGATTTGATATTAAGCTGGTTTAATGTCTTACAGGAGCTATTTTGAAAGCTTTCCTTTTCCTCCCTGGATCCAGCTCCCTGGGAGGGTGACATCTCTTATCATCAGTCAGGCAGTTCTGAGTTGTGGCTTTAGATAATGAAAACCAAGTCCTAGCATTTTGCTTCCCAGCAGAGTTCTTCCTTTATTTCCTTTCACCTCAGATGTTTTTTCCTCTGTGCATATCCCAGTGTGCACAGTACAGCACTGCAATGAACAATCCAAAATTTCAGTGTCTTGGGGTTCTCTTCCTTACAGATTAGACTTGCAAGGGAGTTGCAGACCTGTGTCATGGTTCTGAAGATGTTTTCTGTCTTCATCCATGGTTTTTTGTTGGCTTGCAATTGAAGTCACTGCTCATAATCCCCTGCTGCAAGGAGTTTGTCACTTGTGATCCCAGCTATGCTCCTTTTTCCATTGTGGTGTGACAGTGCCAGTGTGCAGTGCTCCGTGGGTTTCCTTGCTGGCTGGAATACAGCAGGGGAGTTTTAGCTCTTTGGGGCTGTTTTATCATTTCCCTGGGTTCTCTCCTGCTGCTGCACGAGGTGCCTCAGCCCAGCTGCTGCAGCAGGCCCTGGTGACACAGGCTGGACCCAGCTCTGTGCCCCGTGCGCACACATCAGAGCCTGCTCTGTGGCCTGATCCAACACCCAGCAGGTGAGAACCAGACACCTGCAGTAGTGCTACATGGAGAGCCAGGGAGCCTCTCCCCTCTAGCAAGAAAAGATTAGACTGCCCGCTGGGGACACTGGCAGGTCATATCATCAGCTGTCTGGCTTTTTATTTTCTGGCTTTAATTTTTTTCTGGTTTCTCTCCTGTCCTAATGCCTGGACCAGAGGATCATAGAGTGCTCTGGGCGCCTCCTTTCAAGCAGGAATGTTGGGGAGCACCATTTTGATTGCTCTTCCAGCCATGTGCAGGATTAAATGGAATTCAAGGGCCTTTGGAGCCTGCAGCAGTGAGAATACAGGAGCTGGGGAGAGATGGTGCAGCAGTGAACAGATTCAGGATGTTTGGGGGGTTGCCCTTTAAGGGTGACTATTGTGCATCTTACAATCCAGTGAGGTGCTGGAGAGCAGGTAATGCTCTGCCCCAGTGCTGGAGGCTGAGCTGGTTTGTGCTTGCTGCTGATGCAAGTGCACTGCTGTGCCCAGGCCTGGACCCCTCAGGGCCACTCTGGGGCAGAGAGGCAGCGTCCCTGGGCCGTCACTGCGCTGCACGAGGCTGCTCCCGCCTGCGCTGTCCTCCCAGCCCTCTCCACCACCTGGGACCCCTTCCCTGCCCTCTGGCAGGTAACTGAGCTGCGAGGGTGCTGCCTCACCTGTCAGTGCCTGGGCTTCAGCAGAGGCACGAGCAGCTGTGGGCTTCTCTTCAGCAGAGTCAGGACACAGGTCAGTGGGTGACACAGGACTGAGATGCAGAGAGCTGCTGGTAGGAAAATGACATTGTTTCAGTCACTAGCTCAACAGCTGAAGATAACATCATACATCAAAAATAAAGCTTTTTTAGCACAGCCTCTATGGGCTTTGGATCCCCAGAGTGACCACCCTGGAGGTACTTGGGTTTTTCTTGCTTGTTTACCTTATCTTTCTGGCACATATTCCACATATAACACTTATCACTTGGGAAAGAAGGAGATGCCTACTTTTTCCTGCTATTTCATGAAGGAGTATTTAGCTTCCCGCTCTTACAGTTTTGTTTTTGTCACTGCTCTTTTACTGAATTCATTGGGACACCACAGCCAGAGCCATCCCTTCCCCGGGGCCAGAACCCGCCTGTGTTGTGGAGGCTTGTACAAGCCCAGAGAACACCTTCCAATGGTGGCAGTCTCACAGAGGAGGTTTCACACACAGCTAAAATTAAATATTATTGCTTGTCATTTATAACCGAATAAGTTATTACAAATGAATGTGGCATAAATAAAGCCATGCTTTAATTAAAGGGTTATTTCTGATCAGGAAGTCTTCCTTCCCACAAACAACTGACAACACAGCTCTTCCAAGTGGATGCTAAAGCAGCAGTATTTTCCACAGGAAGAGCAAACCAGGAGGAGAATTTCTGCCATCTGATAAAAGCCCGGTGCTGCCAGTTACTGAACTGCATTTTGCTGATGGGGTTTTATTTGCTGTGTCAGGAGGAGGGAATTCAGCTGGTCCCTGGGACAGTGGGAGCTTTGCAGAGCTGATTTTGTACATGTTGGCTCTGTCTTACCCAGGTAGTCTTGTTTGAAAGTTCAGTCTGAAAAAGCAGCACTTTTCCAGAATATTAGCTGAAACCTTTAAACCCACACTTTAAGCTGTTTGGTGAGAAGTGGCCACAAACAAGGGCTTTGTTTTGAAATTTTGGAAAGAATATTGAGACGAAAGCCCTGCGTTGGCTGCAGTGTTATAACAGCACTCTCCCCAGCTGCAGACCTTGTCAGTGAAGGGCAGTGCGTGAGCGGTACCTGTGTGCAGCAAGCAGTTCCTGCGGGGAGCCTTGGCAGCCCCGCTGCCCTCGCAGGAGGGTTTTGTGTCAGGGGCCCCGCGTGTGTCCAGAGCCCCTTCATCCCAGATCAGGATGGACGGCTTCCTCATCTGCCCGAACATGCCTGCCAAGCAAACCAGAGCAACAGGCTGTGAGCTTTGCTCAGCTACCTGGGCGCGCTTCTCCGCAGACACAGCAGCCACTGATGAAATCCTACCTCTTGTACCTCATTCGAACCAAAAACCCGAGGGTAACGAGCTCTATAGCAGCAGTCCCTGCTGCGCAAGGCTCCCAGCATGAGGAACGGAGCTGGTTCAAAGGTGGCTATTCTAGTGTCCACTAAAATGTGTTATTACAGATTCCCTTGGAATTTCAAATCTTTATTTTTTATTGGTTCTTTGACGTTGTTTTTGCAAAAGCTTGGGCAGTGTTTCCATCAGAATCCAGATTAAGAGAACGCCGTGTTCTGTGAACAACCTATTGCACTTCGGAAAGTTCAGCAGCCCACTGGGAAGACAGATTATTTGCAGAAGGTCAGATCAATTTTATGATCAGACAAACGTTAGCAAATTGCTTTTCTTAGAAGCAAAGCAAGGACAGTATTTTCCAAGAAATATGCTTGAGGAAAAATCAAATTACACTTATTAGAAACCATCACTGAATGAGACCTGTTCTCTTTAAGGCACTTATTCCCTTTGTAATGCCAAGCCATTCCATCCAAATATCACATGGGGGCGTATTCAGGTACTAAAGTTTTTTACTCTGTAGAAAAAAATCAATCAGAACTAGGGCATTTCTCTCTGTGCTGGAGTGAATAATCTTTGCGCTGGGATTTTTTCCTGTTTGCTTGTGTAACTTCAAAATAGCAGCCAAGGGGCTCTGACCTATAGAAATGCAGTGTGTGCCTAGGAGCCACATTTCTATAACACCTGGTGGCTGCTCCAGTGCATCCATGGGAGAGGGGGAAGGCTGGGTGCTGCTTGAGGAAGGGCACTGGCCTTGGGGAGAGAGAGAGCCGGGATAAGGTGTGAAGGGATGATGCACAGCCCAAGACATGATCCTGGTGAATTGTCCCCTGGAGCTGGCTGCTCCTCAGAATGAATGGGAAAAACCTGCTGCCATGGCAGAGTCACTGCAGACCTGGCATCTGACATGATCCGTGCCCTGGAGCTGGTGCCGTGAATAAAAATCTGCTCAGAGGTCTGAAGAGAGGGATGCAGAGAGCAAAGGGACGATGGCAGTGTTCCTCCTGTCACCTCTGTTTCCAGCATCCAAACATCTGGGGGCTTGGCTTCTGTGTATTATTGCAGACCTTTTTTTAAAATTTTTTTAGATTGTAGTTTATTCTCCTGTTTCTGCCTGTATTTTTATTTCCTGGACCTTATTTATTTAACACTGGAGTCTGCTGCTCTTGAATGGATGGATAAGAAGGACCTGGTCCCTCCCTTTGCAGTTTGATACCTGGTAAATTAGTAAATGTTGTGTGTATGGTTATGGGAAATGCTTGGGAGTTTTCCATGAGTGTGTTGGGCACATTGGAAAATGTGCCCTCCATAATTTAAAACAGGAGGGAAATTCAAATCTCTGATGAGGACTAAAAGCTTTCCTGATTTTGTGCAAGTCTTGGGTAGCAACAAAAGAGAAGAAATGCATTTTTAGTATATTTATTATGAAACCACAAAGTTTCAAAGGCCAGAGGGAAGGAAAGGAAGGTAAGAGATCTGAAAGGAATTTTAGCTTCAGAATGGTGACATCTCAGTTAGTATGGTAATGGCCACTTAAAATGGGAGTGGGGAAAACAAGGCTGTAATGAAGGACAGGCACCTGGACGCTTACAGGAGAAGAGCAGTTCAGATCCAGAACAGGATTAGAAAAATCAAAAACTTTCTGGGCTACTGTATTTTGGCTCTGCTCTAAGGTTTAAATGGACTTGTGTGGTGTTTGTTAAGTGTCTACATTGAGGACCAGGCGGAATGGAATTTAAATGGGATCTAGAGGGAAAGGGAATGAGAGAGGCAGCCAGGTGTTGTGCCAGACAGACACATACAGGTGTAAATGTCTGGGTTAACCACTGGGAATGGTTCTCTGGTGAGAAGTGTTTTTATGGGAGGAAATATGAATACTGTTCATTATTGAAAATAACTATTTGCTGTGCCTCAGTCTGTTGGTTTAAGAAGTTACTCACATGCAGTCAGGGGTTAGAAATTAATGCTGCTTGGCAGGGTAATTCCTTATCAGACAGCCCATAGATTTCAGGCTATCTGACCAAACCAGAGGAGTGAATACTTAAGAATAAATGTAGTTCTAGAGACCAGGAAAAAGCACCTAAGAACAGAAGGAAGATACTCTTTTTTTATGACATAGAACAAATTATTTGACTAGTGATAACGAAGCATCCAGTCTAAAACGTTTTCACCACCTGCATTTATAATTCACTAGATGTGTAAAACAGGTTGATTTTTAACCCTCTGGTGGCAGATGGTTGCCTGGCCTAAACTGATGCCATCTATTTGAAGTCAGTATTACTAAATCAGCCTACCAAGGGATGAAATTCAGCTGTGTTGGGATTATTATTAAGAGCTGTAGTGCCACAGGCTGTACCTGGCAGACTTTTCCCCTCAGGACCTCCCCAGGAAAGCAGAGGACCTGCAGTGCCAAAGGATCCAGGGGCTGGGCTGACCATAGACCTGCCAAGTGCTCTGTCCTGCTGCAAGGAGAACTCCACACAAGAGTTTGCTCTGGTCCCTTTTTTCCTACTGAAAATGCCACACAATCCTCCTGTGTTACCTTGGAATTTGCAGCATAAGTGTTGGGAAAACAGTCTGTTAATTGGGCAATATGAAAAGAGTAGATTTAAAAGAAATAATCTACTCAGACGTTGTGTAATCACAAAGATAATTAATTGTATTAGGGAAGGATTTCATTATCATTTACAGAAGTGTTCCAATTATCATGTACAGAAGTGTTCAATTTTTATGCATATTCAGTTTTACCACATAATTCAAATTAAGTCTCTAAGCATATGTGTTAGAACTGTTCAGCAGGTTTCTGTCTCCAAACACTGTAATATGGAAAGCAGAGCTGCAGAAATATTTTCTCTCCCTTGATTCCCTTTCCCTGTTAAACTGACGTCTAGAAAGCTTTCTGAAGGACTGAGGTCAGGGGTATGGTAAAAGCATTCAGGGGCACAGGCACACTTTGACAAACTGCATTATTTGGAAAAGACACGGATCTGTAGAACTCTTTGGGCTTCAATCCTGGTATTTTTCAAAAATATTTTCTGGTCGGAAGCTGCCCAGCTCTGGTTAATGAAAGACAACATCTCTAAAGTGCAAAGCTAGGCTCTTGTCTGGGAAGTTCTTAAATTAATGTAAAGGTTATGTTACACCTGGGATTATTGCCAATGACTTCCAGAATCAGAGATTAGTTTAGCATCCTGCAAAGTGATAAATAAATAGCTTCCCAGATACTTTTGGGTTTATTTTACTTTGCAGGATCTCCAATCCTGTCACTGCAGTTGCATGAAAAGGAGTTGATCACTTGTTTAAAGAATGACATGTCATAAATATATATATATTTTTGGCAATCTCTAAAAATACTCTTCAGTCTGGTGTGGTTTAATGATTGATGCAGCTTGGAAATCAAACTCTTGTCTTGCTGTCATCTTGTTGTAAGATAAACGTATGGTTTAGGACTAAAATTCACATGAGCCAAGCGGGGGCAGTGTGAGGAGGGTACTGGTTTAGGATGCTAAAAATGGCTTCTGGCAGAATTTAGGAGCCAGTCTAACATAAGTATCCAACTGCCTGGGCTTTGTTTGGTTTCTTTTTGGGAAATTATCCACTTCTGTTCCTGTCTGCAAACAGAAACTTTGGAAGAAAGCTAAAAAGGGCCTTGGCAGTGTGCGGCTCTTTCACCTCCTCCCCTCTCCATCTTGTCCTCATGACTGGTGTTAGTGGTGAGCATGGCGATGTGCTCTGAGCACACCCAGATAAATAACCCTCTTTGTAACCTAGGGCAGACCAACAGGCACTTTTAATTATTGCTTAAAGGTCTTTTTGCAAGCAGTGGTCCTCTGGCCACCAGCAAGCAAAAAAGCAAAGCTTTGGGATGGAGGTTTTGAACCCAAATGGGCTCTGCCCACTGGCAATGAGTGAGGGATGGGGACAGAGGGGAAGTGTTGCTGCAGCTTTCCTGGCTTGTGCAACACTTTAATCAGGAGGCTCTATGTGCATGGCCCAGGTGCTCTGCACTTGGTGGAAAACTTGTCTGTTGAAACAGTAGAATTACAAAATCACTTTAAGGAAGCGGGAATTGGCCTCCCATAAAGTGCCTGGAGTTACTGGGTGCAGGGCTTGCTTTGGAAAAAGAAAAAGACACCTTGACTCTAGATGATACACAGATTCCTATCTTTAAAAAGATGCCTTGACTGGGGAGCTCCCCTTCATCTTAATAAATAACTCCTCCCAGCCTATAGTTTCAGAATGAGATCTGTTTTCTCTCTCTGGGTTGTTTTCATACCCTGATGCTGCTGTATCAAAATGCTTCTCTCATTTTGATAAATCCCCAAGATTTATCCCCAAGGTCAGAAGGCAATATAATTGCAAGTCAGTTTTTCAAAAACTTCTAGATAACCCCCATTAAAGGCACAAAAGCATAGCTGCAAAAATTATTCATTTCATTCGTAAGTCCAAACGTGGTCATTTACAGCTTGGAAAATGGGCTAATTTATCCAAGGTGGCCTGCAGTTGTTGTAGCTGAGTGAAGTTAAATAATGCAGTACTCTTTAAAATTGCATGAGTATATGATTTTGTTTGCTTTATTCATTCCTACTGCCTTGTAGTTTACTGCAGTCAATGATTATTGCATCTGTTCAATCCATCTCTGCAGCTGTGGGAACGGCTGTTCGTGCCATGCAGGCTGTTCCAAAAGAAAGCTGAGCTTTCTCTCTGCTCCGAGTGTAGGAATGGCTGGATGGCCTTGCCTTTATCCTGAGCAAAGCACAGCATGGATGCTGAGCGAGGGTTACCTTCTAATAAAATAACCTCATCAACCACACTGGCAAAAGCAGCCTGTCCTCTGGAATGTCCCAGAAGAGGTTTCAGTGTGCAGTGTGAACACCAGTGTGTCCCTGAGCTGTGGGCAGGCCAGGATCAGTTGCCAGTGTGTCCCTGAGCTGTGGGCTCCTCCTGGCCAGGATCTCTGTGCCAGTGTGTCCCTGAGCTGTGGGTCCTCCTGGCCTGTGCCAGTGTGTCCCTGAGCTGTGGGCACCCTCCTGGCCAGGATCAGTGTCCCAAGAGGCACCCTCCTCAGGGTCAGCCGTGAGTGTGTCCCCAAGCTGTGGGCACCCTCCTGGCCAGGATCAGCTGTGCCAGTGTGTCCCTGAGCTGTGGGCACCCTCCTGGCCAGGAGGCTGGGAATGCTGGGCACCCTCCTGGCCAGGAGCTGTGCCAGTGTGTCCCTGAGGTGCCAGTGTGTCCCTGAGCTGTGGGGGGCCAGGAAGTGCCAGTGTGTCCCTGAGCTGTGGGCACCCTCCTGGCCAGGGCATGAGCTGTGGGCACCCTCCTGGCCAGGATCAGCTGTGCCAGTGTGTCCCTGAGCTGTGGGCACCCTCCTGGCCAGGATCAGCTGTGCCAGTGTGTCCCTGAGCTGTGGGCACCCTCCTGGCCAGGATCAGCTGTGCCAGTGTGTCCCTGAGCTGTGGGCACCCTCCTGGCCACCATGTCAGTGTGTCCCTGAGCTGTGGGCACCCTCCTGGCCAGCTGTGCCAGTGTGTCCCTGAGCTGTGGGCACCCTCCTGGCCAGGATCAGCTGTGCCAGTGTGTCCCTGAGCTGTGGGCACCCTCCTGGCCAGGATCAGCTGTGCCAGTGTGTCCCTGAGCTGTGGGCACCCTCCTGGCCAGGATCAGCTGTGCCTGCCCAGGCTGGCTTGCTCTCCCAGCCCTGCTCAGAGATGGCATCAGTGTCCCCCGGTGCCCAGAGGAAAGCAATGAGCTGCATGAGCAGGGCTTAGCACACCTATTTAAACGGATCCAATGATAAGGTGATCTGCACTCACTCAGGGAGAGGTCAGAGAGCTGCTTTGCCAACAGCAACATGGAGATGGGGACAGATGGCCAAGGATGACAGTCCTGTATCTCCCACTGGCCTGGCTGCCTGCACAGGCAGCTCTTTCCAGGCCCTTTGGAGCCTGCCGAGCAAGGCTTGGAACATGCATTTGCTACTGGTCTGGAAAACCATGGTGCAGTGTGGTGGGAGAGAGTGCTTCGGACACGGGTCCTAACATGATTTAGGAATTAATGTTATTAATTTGCATCAGTTGTTTCTCTGCTTGTGTAGAAATTATTGTCCTTCCTGTTTGAGAGACAGGGACAGAAGGAAGGTGGTAAGCACCAAAGAATCCAGCAGTTGTCAGGTCTTATCTGAGATGCAGGTACAAGACATGAAACCCTGACCCAGCGAAAACCAAGAGAACTGTGTGAGCAGCTTCAGCACAGCAGAGATGTGAATGAACCAAGAAGGCTGTCCAGTGTGAGGCATTGCTCACACCAAGGATCATCTCTCCTGGGGAATTAGAGAGGAGCCCCATCCCTGGAAGTGTTCAGGGCCAGGCTGGACAGGCTTTGAGCAGCCAGGTCCAGCGGAAGGCATCCATGCGCAGTGGGCTTGGCCCTAGATGGCCTTTAAGGCCCCTCCCAACCAGCCAGCTGTGTGATCCTGTGCACAGCCAGCGCTGGCTTTGCCTAGCCCTGTGACTGCTGTGTGTGACAGGTGACGCCCAGGAGCTGTGACAGCGGGGCTCCAGCAGGTAACAGGCGAGCACTCACTTCTCTGAACTCTCTGCGTCAGGTCAGGCTGCTGTCTGCTGGGTCTTGCCCATCCCTGCTTTTTCCCTTCCTTACCCCACCCTCCCTGCAGTCACTCCTGAGATCGGTGAGGCGTTTGCCAGCATTTCCAGGCACCCTGCCCACAGAGCAGCACAGCACAGCAGTTTCACCAGCAGCACATCAGAGGGCTTGGACACGATGCCAGGGCTCTTGCAATATCTGATAGTACAGGCTCAGCTGCTGGAGGTGAGCAATGAAACTCCTTCTCTCATCTTTTTCCCTCTGTCTCTTTGACCTCTTGGTCACAGAGAAAGTTTGAATATCTGATCTAAAGGCACCAAAGACTAAAAGCCAGAAGAACCAAAGGCTTTTTATGAACCAAGCTAAGCTATCTCACAGCAGAAGAAGAACTTGGAAGGGGGCTGGGTTGCATTTCTCTGTGTCTTTGTTACATTCTCCTTAGGCCTGGTAGCATCTTACTAACTTGTACAGTCACTGCAAAATAAAGGTGCTAGCCTGCCTGAAAATTTGCGCTTGCTGGGCCTGTACTAGAATGAAAAGTAGATTGTCTTAGCTGTCATAAGTATTTTAATTCTGGAGGGAACCATGACTGGGGGATTCTGTCTTCACTGTGTTACCTTGAAAGGCATATTTAGGATAAATTTCAAAAGATTGATGATACAGAACAAGTACATTTTTATTTACAATAGCAAAGATACAATGGTTAAAATGTCCTATAGGGACAAGTAATTAAAAAAAGACCAAAACCCATAAAAACTAGCAAAGGTTCCTTTCTTTAGGAACTAAAAATTGCATGCACAGAGTGCATAGGAGAAGTTTTTAAATGGGGAAGATTGTGTAATGGTTCTGCCCTACAGCACTAACTCTTCGCCTGCCCTTGTCCAGATCCTGCTGACCAAACTGCATGTGGGGATCCACCAATGTAGGCTTTAGATTTGGTTTAAATTCTTTCATTATTAGTCAGTTGGTGCTGAGTGTTCATGTTCACCTAACCCATGCCAAAAATACCACAATAAATTTTGCAAAATGAATATCAGCACTCATTCAAAACTGTTAACAAAGAAACCCAAGAAAACAGTGAGGTTTTCTTTCTCTTTTTATTTTTCTTGAATTTTTCTTTTTTTTTCCCCTCCCAACTTACTGCTTTGATCTGCCATGCAATTGGGTCAGCACTTGGGAAATACATTTCAACATCCACATCTGTGATGTGAATATTATGCAGGAGATCCTAAATGTAAAACCTCATGGATCCTACGACAGATCACCCTGTCAAAACAACATGACACCCGCAAAAGCCTTTAACTAGCAGGGGGATCAAACTAGTCAAGAGCAAAAAAAGACAGGTATCACTGTGCTGGAGCCTCATTTAACTAGAGCAGCACAGGCCCGCAGAAATCACCAGCTCCCACAGATCATTACTGGTTAAGAAAGCCTTTGTTGTTCATTTCCAGAGCAGGATTATGCTGATGCTTGGGGAGCTTTTAGGCCTTGTCCACACAAGAAGGTTTTACCAGAGTAATTTTCCTGGGGTAAATGAGCCTAAATGCTCATGCAGCAGCTGGGCACTCGGTCTGGAACCCACTGCTGGTGTGCAGGGAGCCATCTCTGGAGCCTGCCCGCAGGCAGCGAGCTGGGGATGCATCCTGGGCCATGCAGGGTTGCAGGGGCACTGCTGGTGTGCTGGTGCTGCTGAGGAGAAGGGCACTGTGAGGGAGCTGTGTCCTGAGCAGCACTGTGAGGGAGCTGAGTCCTGAGGGCACTGTGAGGGAGCTGAGTCCTGAGGGCACTGTGAGGGAGCTGTGTCCTGAGCAGCTGCAGGTGCTGCTGGGGGTCCCTACCGCCCCTCCAAGGGCATCTGCAGGGCAGGAGGCTTCCTGGGTGTGCTCTGACCTCGCACATGTCCTTCCTCTGCAGGGCCCGGGAGCACAGAGACAGCTTTCAGTGCTGGGCAGCAGCACCAAGGCTCTCACTTGTGCTGGGGACACGGGGGTGCTCTCTGAGATCCCAGCAGGCTGCCTGGGGAGAGCCCACAGAGAGAGAGCAAGGAGCGGAGGGATGGGGAAGGAGAGGGCTGTGCAGCTCAGAGGGCCCTTAGGTGGGCTCACAGAGGAGGAGAGGGGTTGGCCTCTTCCCCCGTAATGCCGCAGCCCTGAGGGCAGTGAGGTACAGCCCTGCTGTCCCTTCTCTGTCCCAAGAGGTGTAAAATGATGGCTGTGGGGACAGGGACTCCTGGATCCCAGGCAGGCCTCATCAGGGCATGAGGCAGCCTTGTCACGGGCCCCTTCCCCTGGGAAGGGCTGGCTGATTGCCCAGCAGTGCCCTCAGCAGGACCTTGCCCCGTGCTGTCCCCGGTGAGCTGTGCAGGCTGCCTTCGCTCCTGAATTCCCACAGAAACAATGGCAGCGTGGCTCAGGGACTCTGTCCCACCCTGCCACACAAAGCTCTGACCTGACTCTTAGGAATCCCACAGCAGCCAGGAAGTCAAGAGGGAGCTCAGTTGGGTTCCAATTTAATCCAGAAGAGGTTAAAGATCAGACATGTTCCTTCACCTCAGGTCACTGTCTGGGCTTTGCTCCCCATTGTTCATTTCTGTGTTTTCTTCTCAGAGCAAGTCCAGCCCTCTGTGCCTTGATAGGACCTTCTCCCCCTCCTTCCTTGGCCTACCTTGCCTTCCTTCAGGGACTGGGGTCTGCTGGGGCCTTTCACAGCCACCAAAGCAGGCTCTTTCCCCTGGAAAAAGCAAAATTTTTGTTTTGCACAACAAAATGCATTGCAATTAGAGTGTTATTACCATTTGCTAAAGCATTCCTGCCTTCCTCATTTGCTGAACTACAATCTCACAATCCTGTGCATTTCAATTTCTACAGAGGCACAATCCACAAGTTTGCCTAGAGGTTACCTTTCAGGGATAAGTGGCTTTCTATGAAGGTTTTCACTGTCTTCTGGTACTCATCTTCGGTCAGGTGCAGCTGGGCTACCTCCTTGTTCGACGGGCACTCTTGTGTCACTGTCCTCTCATCTTGGGCCGGCCACTGTGCAGCAGACACCCCGAACCCTGCTTTGTCCAAGTTCCTTGCAAACATCCTGCCAATGGAGCTGTTGGACACAAGAATGACAATCGCTCTCCCTTTGACGTCGGCGTTCCCCTCGGCGGTGCCGAAGGAGAAGACGATAGCGCAGCAGGTCAGGAACGCGATGGAAACGCACGCGAAGGCGTAAAAGAGGCACGAGAGGGTCATGGCCAGCACCAGGTCTGTGGCCAGCAGGAAGAAATACTGCAAGAGCAGAATCATGGTGAGGAGGATCAGCTGCTGCCTCCTCGCTCTGCAGGCAGCCCAGCAATCTGCCAGGAGCAGCACCACGCTGTTATAAAGCCAGGAGCCTTGCGAAACATGCGGGGGCAAGGCACAGCCTGGGGAGGGTGACTCACTCTCTGGGATAGAGCAACAATGGGCATTGCAAGCCACGTACGTGCACTGCCAGGCTAAAGCAGTGCTCGGTTTGTCTTGGCTTGGCCGTGCACTTGGATGCTCTGCTGGCTGAAATGTGAGGATTTGTTTTGTAAGGCCCTTTCATCATGTGTTGTCTTTGGGGCCAGTGATGTACATAGGTTGTTTGGAAGCAGACGGTTTTGAGGGATTTCTTCAAGGAGTGTGTGCGTAGCACTGAGAAACCATGAAGTTGAAATAATCCCCCATATCTGCTCAGCACTCTGAGGCTCTTCAATTTGCCACTCTGCTACTGCTGTAACACAGGTGGTTTTGGTGAGTCTGGGCAGGGATCCAGGCGGGCACAGGAGCGGGAGCCCTGCCCTGTGCAAGCAGCTCCTGCTGTGCTGTGAAACAAACCACCCTGGGAGCCCTGTGCTGCTGGGCTGGGGGCTGTGCAGCCCAGGGGCTCACTCGCCTCAGAGACAGGAACGAGCTGGGTGCTGTAAAACAGCTTCTCTAAATGGCAGCAGAGATTGAAGGGAGGGTTCTGCTGTTCCCTGGGCAGGCAGAGCAGCGCCATGGCAGGGGCACAGTTCCCTCTGACTGCAGGGCACAGAGCAGGGCTCCCTGCTGCAGCTGGAGCCTCTGCAGAACTGGGAGAGCCCAGCAAAGGTGAGTGCTGCATCACTGAGACTCAGCTGACCCCCAGAAGAGCTGCCAGCTGCTCTTGTGCTTTCTCACTGAGGCTGGAGGCAAGCCTTTCTGTCCCTTCCTGGTCATAGTGCAAGTGCTGCTGATCACCACTAAACCCTTGGCATCAGAACCTGCGCTTTAAATACTATTTTTAAAGATTATTTATTTTTGCTGTGGGCCCATGTGAAAGGCCCCCCTGAGAAGGTGTGGTTGTGTTGCAGGTGGGAGTTGTGTTCATTCCCTGTTTCCCAGAGCTGGAAAGGCTCTGGGAGCGTGGGACAGGCTGTCAGCACGACCCACACACGTTTTACTGGTCCTTCTCGCTCGTCCTCCGTGCCGATGTGCAGATCCCATCTTGTGGATCAATAGGGCTGTGTGTCACAGCCATCCAGCTCCAGGGGCTTTTGGGGTGGTGTTGCTGTCAGCTGCACCCCAGATCCACTCTGTGCACCCCACCCAGCATGTGTACAAACATGCAGCTCATTCTTTGGAGTGGGGATGTAGCGCCCAGTTTGCTTTCCAGTGGCTCAGCAGCACCGAGAGGCAGCAGGGCTGTGTGTTTGCAGGGCTTATTTTACTCACCAAGAGCTTTTGCAAATCTTTCAGGCCTTCTTGCCAGAAGAGCCTGGAGCAGGACATGGCCTGCAAAGAATCTGTGGGGGAAAAGGACTACCTGCCCTGCTTATTTAGCAGAAGAGAGGCATCATTGCTGTTCCTGGCCCAGGAGCCCTGACTGCAAATGCCTGTGCCCAGTGCTGACTGGGCTGGAGAGCACACGAGTCCCTCCTGCTGGTGAGGACAGCCCTGGCCCTGCTGCCACGCTTGGCAAACTGAGTGGTTGTGGGTGCCGTGCCTGAGGGTGGCACTGGCCATGGATCCCACCCGTGGAGGGATGCCAGCCATGGATCAGCAGCAGCGGGTGGCCCTGGCCGCACTGCTGTGTCTCACCAGCGCCAGGTGCGAGCAGGGCAAGCTCTGTCAGCAGGCTGATCAGGCCATACCTGCCAGGCTTTGTGGGCAGCCTGAGCCTCCTGTGTCCTTGCAGTCCTGGACAGAACAGGTCCTTTTTGCTGCCAGAAAGGAAAAACTCAAGGCCCTGCCTCTGTAAACAGTGAGTTTGCACACCCTGCTTGTTAACTGTGCTGACAGAGCGTGAAAAGCTCCACGCTCCTCTGAACACTGGAGACTAAAGGTCAGCACAAAAGGCAGGAGAAGGGGAGTGCAGGCACTGGCCCCAGTCTTCCCTTTCTGGCCCTGGCTGTTTGGGCTTTTGCCTGTCCGGTGAGGCCAGTTGGAAGCTTTATTTGCTCCCTGTGCTTCCATGGTGATGCAGGTGGGGTAGTGTGTTTCTGAGTGGGGTGCACGGAAGGCCGACATTTCACCTCAGATCCAGGGTCACTTTTCTAGGGGAAAAATAGTCGTTAGAGTCCTTGGGCTTTTGGCTTAAAAAGAAAGGGATATTTTACAAAACGTACCTTTTTCTAGTAAATGCCATTTCTCGTGAGTGCAGTGGCGCCACCTGTTGGCCGCCAGCGGGGCTGCAGCAGCGGCGGCTGGCAAAGCTCCCCCCTAATTTTGGGGGGTCACAGCCCTGGGTGAGCCCTCCCCTCATTCTGGGGGCTCACAGCCCTGGGTGAGCCCTCCCCTCATTCTCACAGCCTGGGAGACCCCTCCCCTCATTCTGGGGGGCTCACAGCCCTGGGTGAGCCCTCCCCTCATTCTGGGGGCTCACAGCCCTGGGTGAGCCCTCCCCTCATTCTGGGGGCTCACAGCCCTGGGTGAGCCCTCCCCTCATTCTGGGGGCTCACAGCCCTGGGTGACCCCTCCCCTCATTCTGGGGGCTCACAGCCCACCCCTCCCTCCCTCCTGGGTGAGCCCTCCCTCATTCCCCAGCCATTCTCTGGGGCTCACAGCCCTGGGTGAGCCCTCCCCTCATTCTGGGGGGCTCACAGCCCTGGGTGAGCCCTCCCCTCATTCTGGGGGCTCACAGCCCTGGGAGACCCCCCCTCATTCTGGGGCTCTCAGCCCTGGGAGCCCTGGGGGTGAGCCCCCCCTCATTCTGGGGGGTCACAGCCCAGCCCTGGGGCTCACAGGGTGAGACCCCCTGCCCTCATTCTGGGGGCTCACAGCCCTGGGGGGGCTCACACCCCCCCCTCATTCTGGGGGGCTCACAGCCCTGGGTGACCCCTCCCCTCATTCTGGGGGCTCACAGCCCTGGGTGAGCCCTCCCCTCATTCTGGGGGGCTCACAGCCCTGGGTGAGCCCTCCCCTCATTTTGGGGGCTCACAGCCCTGGGTGACCCCTCTGGAAGCCGCTGCTGCTGACATCTTATGCTGTCAGTGCTATCAGTGTTGTCACCTTTCTTCTGGGCTAACCCTTCTGCTCTTCCCCAGAAATCCTCTGGTTTTGAGAGGTAAACCACCAGCTACCCAGAACCACTGAGAAATTTATTTTATTTGTAACTTTTTTCCTTCCAAGAACTTATTTCTTTCTTCAGTGATTCTTCTTAGTCAACAAATAAATATTAAAATGAGAGGTGCTAGTGCAGGTCAAGAAAACACTTCAAAAGCAGTGATTTTTAATTTTTTTTTTAATTTCTGTCTCCACTGCTGTATATCTGGGGACAGTAAACAGCTCAGGCTTGCCCTAGGTTTTGTATAACCATATTCACAAGCATAAATCAGTTTTGCCAATGGTGACCCATGGGGCAGCAGTGACACATCAGCTGTCTCCACTTCTGGCTGCCCCCAGTTTGTGTTTGCACTACAGTTCCCAGCACAGCTCTTCCAAGGGTTTCCACGGAATCCTTTCCCAGCCAGCATTAACCCTTGGGCTGCTGGGCCATTTCAATGGAGTAGGTTGTTCTTCTCAAGCCTGTTCAAGAAATGGCTGATGCATGCTCCACCTCTGCGCGGGGTTTGCTGTTTCTCATGCTGAGCTAGAAGCTGGGTGTGCCATGTGAGCTGGGTTATTGAGTGATTCCCTGGCTCTCCTGGGCCTCCCTCAGGAGCTGCCTGCCTCTTTCAGCAGTGATTTGGGGCTTTCCCCGGAGGCTGTGAGCTGGAGACCTCATGGCAGGCTTGAGTCCCCCTGATTACAGCTCTCTGCACAACTGGGTGTGCTAAAGAGGCAGAAAGAGCCCCAACCTCCTGTCTCTGTGTCAGCTGAGTTCAAGAGCTGCTGTGTGAGAGGGAAAGGGAGGCCTGTGCGGGGGAGCAGAGATTTGACATGCCAGTGCTGCTGCAGCACTCCTCTGCTGGGCTGGGAATTGTTGTGGTGGGAGAACAAGCAGCCAGCTGCCTTTGCTTTGGGCTTGGGCCTTCTTTGGGCACACAAACAGGCACCTATTGGAATAGCTACAGCAGCCTGGATCTGGGATTGCTAAAGCTGCTGGCCACCAGAAAAGGGACAGCACCTCTGTTGGAGGTTTGGTGCCAACACTGGCTTGCTTTGACCGCCGCGTGCTTCAAAATGCCTGTTACAGGGAGCTGTGCATTTTTAAAATCTTGTCAGCGCTGTTAGGGCTGTGTGTAATTAGAGCCTTACCTTAAACCTCTTTCAAGCAGGTCCTGAAGCTCTGCTTACCCTCTGTGTTCCTGGTGCTCCTAGAGGAGCAATACAAAGCAATGTTCTTCAGAGAAACCACATCCCTGGAGTCAAACCTCCAGGAGATTTTTACAGGAGGCACCACAGGGCTTTGAGGCACTGGCTGAGCACCCAGGTGTGAGCTTGGTGTCCTTTGGCCTTCCATGGGCATTTTGAGTTTATGAATGAAATTATTTCAGCACTGTTGAATTTGGTGCCAGCTGTACAATGGGTTCCCTGCACTCTGGGTTTATTGTGCAGAGGAAGGGAGGTACGGATTGATTTGTGATGTGAGCGTGCTCAGGAGAGCGCTAGGGACTGGAGAGCTCGAGCAGTGAGAGCCTGCAGGGCTCCTGGGTGCTCAGCAGCTCTGTGCAGGCTCTCCCAAAACAGCTGCTTCTCCTTCCCTCTCTGACTGCAATCCCGACTCCACAGTGTTACACCTGCATGAAGGATCACCGAGAAATTCAGCTCCTCACTGAACGGAAACTAAAGCCGCAGAGCACTGTTTTGTTCCCAAGAGCAGAAACAGAGTTTAAATTTTGCTCTCTTCCCTTTGTGTTTGTTTTCCATTCTCTCTTTTTCAGTGGCAACATGAAAAGAGGTAAAATTAGACTTAAAAAGAGAAAAAAGTTGAAAGGAGGAGTGGGGGAGAATAAAAGTTGCTATCTTTTTTACTTCCTTTCTTGAAAATTTTTATTATTAGAAAAGTTGAGATGCTGGTTTGTTCCCCATTCAGTAAGTCTGGGGATTTTAAACATTGAGTAAAGAATATTGTATCTCTTGCAGACTTCCTGAAGTGAAATGAAAACAGTGACTAGCTAATGCTTTTCTAATTTTCAGTTTGGTACCAGAAGCGATAGTTAATGGAAATAAAAGAGTTTTTCACTAATTACCTGGCACCTTAGTCCTACCTGACTCCTAGGAAAAAACCTCCCCGTTGCATATTAATGGATGCATCCAAATGTTCTGTGATGTTTGACACCACTTTAGTACTGTGGTCGTGAATCTAAAGAAGAAAACTACCAGTTTTCTTTTTTAAAAATCGTTTACAAAGGGTGTTCCTTTGTGATTCAATAAAACACTGACCTATTTATGTATATGGCATATATCTCATTAGATGCGCTGGTACTCTTCCCATTTTTCTTTTCTGAAGGCAAATTTCCTTTCACTTGGAGCTTCTTGCTCACTGCTGAACAGGATTTACTCCCAGCCTGCTAATGAGTGGAGCAGGAGCACAGAGGGGACAATGCAAAAGGCAGCTGCTGTGAGAGGGGCAGGGTGTGTGCCCAGCGTGGCACAGGGCTGCCCACAGCAGTGCAGGAGTGCAGGGTGTGTGCCCAGCGTGGCACAGAGCTGCCCACAGCAGTGCAGGGTGTGTGCCCAGCGTGGCACAGAGCTGCCCCATTGCAGTGCAGGGTGTGTGCCCAGCGTGGCACAGGGCTGCCCACAGCAGTGCAGGGTGTGTGCCCAGCGTGGCACAGAGCTGCCCACAGCAGTGCAGGGTGTGTGCCCAGCGTGGCACAGGGCTGCCCACAGCAGTGCAGGGTGTGTGCCCAGCGTGGCACAGGGCTGCCCACAGCAGTGCAGGGTGTGTGCCCAGCGTGGCACAGGGCTGCCCACAGCAGTGCAGGAGTGCAGGGTGTGTGCCCAGCGTGGCACAGGGCTGCCCCCAGTGCAGGAGTGCAGGGTGTGTGCCCAGCGTGGCACAGGGCTGCCCCATTGCAGTGCAGGGTGTGTGCCCAGCGTGGCACAGAGCTGCCCACAGCAGTGCAGGGTGTGTGCCCAGCGTGGCACAGGGCTGCCCCATTGCAGTGCAGGGTGTGTGCCCAGCGTGGCACAGGGCTGCCCCATTGCAGTGCAGTGTGTGTGCCCAGCGTGGCACAGGGCTGCCCACAGCAGTGCAGCAGTGCAGGGTGTGTGCCCAGCGTGGCACAGGGCTGCCCACAGCAGTGCAGGGTGTGTGCCCAGCGTGGCACAGGGCTGCCCACAGCAGTGCAGCAGTGCAGGGTGTGTGCCCAGCGTGGCACAGGGCTGCCCACAGCAGTGCAGGGTGTGTGCCCAGCGTGGCACAGGGCTGCCCACAGCAGTGCAGGGTGTGTGCCCAGCGTGGCACAGGGCTGCCCCATTGCAGTGCAGGGTGTGTGCCCAGCGTGGCACAGGGCTGCCCACTGCAGTGCAGTGTGTGTGCCCAGCGTGGCACAGGGCTGCCCCACAGTGCAGCAGTGCAGGGTGTGTGCCCAGCGTGGCACAGGGCTGCCCACAGCAGTGCAGGGTGTGTGCCCAGCGTGGCACAGGGCTGCCCACAGCAGTGCAGGGTGTGTGCCCAGCGTGGCACAGGGCTGCCCACAGCAGTGCAGGGTGTGTGCCCAGCGTGGCACAGGGCTGCCCACAGCAGTGCAGGGTGTGTGCCCAGCGTGGCACAGGGCTGCCCACAGCAGTGCAGGGTGTGTGCCCAGCGTGGCACAGAGCTGCCCACAGCAGTGCAGGGTGTGTGCCCAGCGTGGCACAGGGCTGCCCACAGCAGTGCAGGGTGTGTGCCCAGCGTGGCACAGGGCTGCCCACAGCAGTGCAGGGTGTGTGCCCAGCGTGGCACAGGGCTGCCCCACAGCAGTGCAGGAGTGCAGGGTGTGTGCCCAGCGTGGCACAGGGCTGCCCACAGCAGTGCAGCAGTGCAGGGTGTGTGCCCAGTGTGGCACAGGGCTGCCCCATTGCAGTGCAGGGTGTGTGCCCAGCGTGGCACAGAGCTGCCCACAGCAGTGCAGGGTGTGTGCCCAGCGTGGCACAGGGCTGCCCACAGCAGTGCAGGGTGTGTGCCCAGTGTGGCACAGGGCTGCCCACAGCAGTGCAGTGTGTGTGCCCAGCATGGCACAGGGCTGCCCACAG